>JAWMAG010000060.1:0-1200000 GCA_037013455.1 Ceratitis rosa
AAAATGCAATGCACTGAGTTATATCAGTTTTTAATAAAACTAACCATATGCAATGCTTTAAGTTATATCAGTTTTTAATAAAACTAACCATATGCAATGCTTTAAGTTATATCAGTTTTTAATAAAACTAACCATATGCAATGCTTTAAGTTATATCAGTTTTTAATAAAACTAACCAAATGCAATGCACTGAGTTATATCAGTTTTTAATAAAACTAACCATATGCAATGCTTTAAGTTATATCAGCTTTTTAATAAAACTAACCATATGCAATGCTTTAAGTTATATCAGTTTTTAATAAAACTAACAAATGCAATGCACTGAGTTATATCAGTTTTTAATAAAACTAACCATATGCAATGCTTTAAGTTATATCAGTTTTTAATAAAACTAACCATATGCAATGCTTTAAGTTATATCAGTTTTTAATAAAACTAACCATATGCAATGCTTTAAGTTATATCAGTTTTTAATAAAACTAACAAAATGCAATGCACTGAGTTATATCAGTTTTTAATAAAACTAACCATATGCAATGCTTTAAGTTAATATCAGTTTTTAATAAAACTAACCATATGCAATGCTTTAAGTTATATCAGTTTTTAATAAAACTAACAAAATGCAATGCACTGAGTTATATCAGTTTTTAATAAAACTAACCATATGCAATGCTTTAAGTTATATCAGTTTTTAATAAAACTAACCAAATGCAATGCTTTAAGTTATATCAGTTTTTAATAAAACTAACCATATGCAATGCTTTAAGTTATATCAGTTTTTAATAAAACTAACCATATGCAATGCTTTAAGTTATATCAGTTTTTAATAAAACTAACAAAATGCAATGCACTGAGTTATATCAGTTTTTAATAAAACTAACCATATGCAATGCTTTAAGTTATATCAGTTTTTAATAAAACTAACCATATGCAATGCTTTAAGTTATATCAGTTTTTAATAAAACTAACAAAATGCAATGCACTGAGTTATATCAGTTTTTAATAAAACTAACCATATGCAATGCTTTAAGTTATATCAGTTTTTAATAAAACTAACCATATGCAATGCTTTAAGTTATATCAGTTTTTAATAAAACTAACAAAATGCAATGCACTGAGTTATATCAGTTTTTAATAAAACTAACCATATGCAATGCTTTAAGTTATATCAGTTTTTAATAAAACTAACCATATGCAATGCTTTAAGTTATATCAGTTTTTAATAAAACTAACAAAATGCAATGCACTGAGTTATATCAGTTTTTAATAAAACTAACCATATGCAATGCTTTAAGTTATATCAGTTTTTAATAAAACTAACCATATGCAATGCTTTAAGTTATATCAGTTTTTAATAAAACTAACAAAATGCAATGCACTGAGTTATATCAGTTTTTAATAAAACTAACCATATGCAATGCTTTAAGTTATATCAGTTTTTAATAAAACTAACCATATGCAATGCTTAAGTTATATCAGTTTTTAATAAAACTAACCATATGCAATGCTTTAAGTTATATCAGTTTTTAATAAAACTAACCAAATGCAATGCACTGAGTTATATCAGTTTTTAATAAAACTAACCATATGCAATGCTTTAAGTTATATCAGTTTTTAATAAAACTAACCATATGCAATGCTTTAAGTTATATCAGTTTTTAATAAAACTAACAAAATGCAATGCACTGAGTTATATCAGTTTTTAATAAAACTAACCATATGCAATGCTTTAAGTTATATCAGTTTTTAATAAAACTAACAAAATGCAATGCACTGAGTTATATCAGTTTTTAATAAAACTAACCATATGCAATGCTTTAAGTTATATCAGTTTTTAATAAAACTAACAAAATGCAATGCACTGAGTTATATCAGTTTTTAATAAAACTAACCATATGCAATGCTTAAGTTATATCAGTTTTAATAAAACTAACAAAATGCAATGCACTGAGTTATATCAGTTTTTAATAAAACTAACCATATGCAATGCTTTAAGTTATATCAGTTTTTAATAAAACTAACAAAATGCAATGCACTGAGTTATATCAGTTTTTAATAAAACTAACCATATGCAATGCTTTAAGTTATATCAGTTTTTAATAAAACTAACAAAATGCAATGCACTGAGTTATATCAGTTTTTAATAAAACTAACCATATGCAATGCTTTAAGTTATATCAGCTTTTAATAAAACTAACAAATGCAATGCACTGAGTTATATCAGTTTTTAAAAAAACTAACCATATGCAATGCTTTAAGTTATATCAGTTTTAATAAAACTAACCATATGCAATGCTTTAAGTTATATCAGTTTTTAATAAACTAACAAAATGCAATGCACTGAGTTATATCAGTTTTTAATAAAACTAACCATATGCAATGCTTTAAGTTATATCAGTTTTTAATAAAACTAACAAAATGCAATGCACTGAGTTATATCAGTTTTTAATAAAACTAACCATATGCAATGCTTTAAGTTATATCAGTTTTTAATAAAACTAACCATATGCAATGCTTTAAGTTATATCAGTTTTTAATAAAACTAACAAAATGCAATGCACTGAGTTATATCAGTTTTTAATAAAACTAACCATATGCAATGCTTTAAGTTATATCAGTTTTTAATAAAACTAACCATATGCAATGCTTTAAGTTATATCAGTTTTAATAAAACTAACAAAATGCAATGCACTGAGTTATATCAGTTTTTAATAAAACTAACCATATGCAATGCTTTAAGTTATATCAGTTTTTAATAAAACTAACCATATGCAATGCTTAAGTTATATCAGTTTTTAATAAAACTAACCATATGCAATGCTTTAAGTTATATCAGTTTTAATAAAACTAACAAAATGCAATGCACTGAGTTATATCAGTTTTAATAAAACTAACCATATGCAATGCTTTAAGTTATATCAGTTTTTAATAAAACTAACCATATGCAATGCTTTAAGTTATATCAGTTTTTAATAAAACTAACAAAATGCAATGCACTGAGTTATATCAGTTTTTAATAAAACTAACCATATGCAATGCTTTAAGTTATATCAGTTTTTAATAAAACTAACAAAATGCAATGCACTGAGTTATATCAGTTTTTAATAAAACTAACCATATGCAATGCTTTAAGTTATATCAGTTTTTAATAAAACTAACAAAATGCAATGCACTGAGTTATATCAGTTTTTAATAAAACTAACCATATGCAATGCTTTAAGTTATATCAGTTTTTAATAAAACTAACAAAATGCAATGCACTGAGTTATATCAGTTTTTAATAAAACTAACCATATGCAATGCTTTAAGTTATATCAGTTTTTAATAAAACTAACAAAATGCAATGCACTGAGTTATATCAGTTTTTAATAAAACTAACCATATGCAATGCTTTAAGTTATATCAGTTTTAATAAAACTAACAAAATGCAATGCACTGAGTTATATCAGTTTTTAATAAAACTAACCATATGCAATGCTTTAAGTTATATCAGTTTTAATAAAACTAACCATATGCAATGCTTTAAGTTATATCAGTTTTAATAAAACTAACAAAATGCAATGCACTGAGTTATATCAGTTTTTAATAAAACTAACCATATGCAATGCTTTAAGTTATATCAGTTTTTAATAAAACTAACCATATGCAATGCTTTAAGTTATATCAGTTTTTAATAAAACTAACAAAATGCAATGCACTGAGTTATATCAGTTTTTAATAAAACTAACCATATGCAATGCTTTAAGTTATATCAGTTTTTAATAAAACTAACAAAATGCAATGCACTGAGTTATATCAGTTTTTAATAAAACTAACCATATGCAATGCTTTAAGTTATATCAGTTTTTAATAAAACTAACCATATGCAATGCTTTAAGTTATATCAGTTTTTAATAAAACTAACAAAATGCAATGCACTGAGTTATATCAGTTTTTAATAAAACTAACCATATGCAATGCTTTAAGTTATATCAGTTTTTAATAAAACTAACAAAATGCAATGCACTGAGTTATATCAGTTTTTAATAAAACTAACCATATGCAATGCTTTAAGTTATATCAGTTTTTAATAAAACTAACATATGCAATGCTCTAAGTTATATCAGCTTTTAATAAAACTAACCATATGCAATGCTTTAAGTTATATCAGTTTTAATAAAACTAACAAAATGCAATGCACTGAGTTATATCAGTTTTTAATAAAACTAACCATATGCAATGCTTTAAGTTATATCAGTTTTAATAAAACTAACCATATGCAATGCTTTAAGTTATATCAGTTTTTAATAAAACTAACCATATGCAATGCTTTAAGTTATATCAGTTTTAATAAAACTAACCATATGCAATGCTTTAAGTTATATCAGTTTTTAATAAAACTAACCATATGCAATGCTTTAAGTTATATCAGTTTTTAATAAAACTAACCATATGCAATGCTTTAAGTTATATCAGCTTTTAATAAAACTAACCATATGCAATGCTTTAAGTTATATCAGTTTTTAATAAAACTAACAAAATGCAATGCACTGAGTTATATCAGTTTTTAATAAAACTAACCATATGCAATGCTTTAAGTTATATCAGTTTTTAATAAAACTAACAAAATGCAATGCACTGAGTTATATCAGTTTTTAATAAAACTAACCATATGCAATGCTTTAAGTTATATCAGTTTTTAATAAAACTAACCATATGCAATGCTTTAAGTTATATCAGCTTTTAATAAAACTAACCATATGCAATGCTTTAAGTTATATCAGTTTTTAATAAAACTAACAAAATGCAATGCACTGAGTTATATCAGTTTTTAATAAAACTAACCATATGCAATGCTTTAAGTTATATCAGTTTTTAATAAAACTAACCATATGCAATGCTTTAAGTTATATCAGCTTTTAATAAAACTAACCATATGCAATGCTTTAAGTTATATCAGTTTTTAATAAAACTAACAAAATGCAATGCACTGAGTTATATCAGTTTTTAATAAAACTAACCATATGCAATGCTTTAAGTTATATCAGTTTTTAATAAAACTAACCATATGCAATGCTTTAAGTTATATCAGCTTTTAATAAAACTAACCATATGCAATGCTTTAAGTTATATCAGTTTTTAATAAAACTAACAAAATGCAATGCACTGAGTTATATCAGTTTTTAATAAAACTAACCATATGCAATGCTTTAAGTTATATCAGATTTTAATAAAACTAACCATATGCAATGCTTTAAGTTATATCAGTTTTTAATAAAACTAACCATATGCAATGCTTTAAGTTATATCAGCTTTTAATAAAACTAACCATATGCAATGCTTTAAGTTATATCAGTTTTTAATAAAACTAACAAAATGCAATGCACTGAGTTATATCAGTTTTTAATAAAACTAACCATATGCAATGCTTTAAGTTATATCAGTTTTTAATAAAACTAACAAAATGCAATGCACTGAGTTATATCAGTTTTTAATAAAACTAACCATATGCAATGCTTTAAGTTATATCAGTTTTTAATAAAACTAACCATATGCAATGCTTTAAGTTATATCAGTTTTTAATAAAACTAACAAAATGCAATGCACTGAGTTATATCAGTTTTTAATAAAACTAACCATATGCAATGCTTTAAGTTATATCAGTTTTAATAAAACTAACAAAATGCAATGCACTGAGTTATATCAGTTTTTAATAAAACTAACCATATGCAATGCTTTAAGTTATATCAGTTTTTAATAAAACTAACCATATGCAATGCTTAAGTTATATCAGTTTTTAATAAAACTAACAAAATGCAATGCACTGAGTTATATCAGTTTTTAATAAAACTAACCATATGCAATGCTTTAAGTTATATCAGTTTTTAATAAAACTAACCATATGCAATGCTTTAAGTTATATCAGTTTTAATAAAACTAACCATATGCAATGCTTTAAGTTATATCAGTTTTTAATAAAACTAACAAAATGCAATGCACTGAGTTATATCAGTTTTTAATAAAACTAACCATATGCAATGCTTTAAGTTATATCAGTTTTTAATAAAACTAACCATATGCAATGCTTTAAGTTATATCAGCTTTTAATAAAACTAACCATATGCAATGCTTTAAGTTATATCAGTTTTTAATAAAACTAACCATATGCAATGCTTTAAGTTATATCAGTTTTTAATAAAACTAACCATATGCAATGCTTTAAGTTATATCAGCTTTTTAATAAAACTAACCATATGCAATGCTTTAAGTTATATCAGTTTTTATAAAACTAACAAAATGCAATGCACTGAGTTATATCAGTTTTAATAAAACTAACCATATGCAATGCTTTAAGTTATATCAGTTTTAATAAAACTAACCATATGCAATGCTTTAAGTTATATCAGCTTTTAATAAAACTAACCATATGCAATGCTTTAAGTTATATCAGTTTTTAATAAAACTAACAAAATGCAATGCACTGAGTTATATCAGTTTTTAATAAAACTAACCATATGCAATGCTTTAAGTTATATCAGTTTTTAATAAAACTAACCATATGCAATGCTTTAAGTTATATCAGCTTTTAATAAAACTAACCATATGCAATGCTTTAAGTTATATCAGTTTTTAATAAAACTAACCATATGCAATGCTTTAAGTTATATCAGCTTTTAATAAAACTAACCATATGCAATGCTTTAAGTTATATCAGCTTTTAATAAAACTAACCATATGCAATGCTTTAAGTTATATCAGTTTTTAATAAAACTAACAAATGCAATGCACTGAGTTATATCAGTTTTAATAAAACTAACCATATGCAATGCTTTAAGTTATATCAGTTTTTAATAAAACTAACCATATGCAATGCTTTAAGTTATATCAGCTTTTAATAAAACTAACCATATGCAATGCTTTAAGTTATATCAGTTTTTAATAAAACTAACAAAATGCAATGCACTGAGTTATATCAGTTTTTAATAAAACTAACCATATGCAATGCTTTAAGTTATATCAGTTTTTAATAAAACTAACCATATGCAATGCTTTAAGTTATATCAGCTTTTTAATAAAACTAACCATATGCAATGCTTCTCTTAAGTTATATCAGTTTTTAATAAAACTAACAAAATGCAATGCACTGAGTTATATCAGTTTTTAATAAAACTAACCATATGCAATGCTTTAAGTTATATCAGTTTTTAATAAAACTAACAAAATGCAATGCAGTGAGTTATATCAGTTTTTAATAAAACTAACCATATGCAATGCTTTAAGTTATATCAGTTTTTAATAAAACTAACAAAATGCAATGCACTGAGTTATATCAGTTTTTAATAAAACTAACCATATGCAATGCTTTAAGTTATATCAGTTTTTGATAAAACTAACAAAATGCAATGCACTGAGTTATATCAGTTTTTAATAAAACTAACCATATGCAATGCTTTAAGTTATATCAGTTTTTAATAAAACTAACCATATGCAATGCTTTAAGTTATATCAGTTTTTAATAAAACTAACAAAATGCAATGCACTGAGTTATATCAGTTTTTAATAAAACTAACCATATGCAATGCTTTAAGTTATATCAGTTTTTAATAAAACTAACAAAATGCAATGCACTGAGTTATATCAGTTTTTAATAAAACTAACCATATGCAATGCTTTAAGTTATATCAGTTTTTAATAAAACTAACAAAATGCAATGCAGTGAGTTATATCAGTTTTTAATAAAACTAACCATATGCAATGCTTTAAGTTATATCAGTTTTTAATAAAACTAACAAAATGCAATGCACTGAGTTATATCAGCTTTTAATAAAACTAACCATATGCAATGCTTTAAGTTATATCAGTTTTTAATAAAACTAACAAAATGCAATGCACTGAGTTATATCAGTTTTTAATAAAACTAACCATATGCAATGCTTTAAGTTATATCAGTTTTTAATAAAACTAACAAAATGCAATGCAGTGAGTTATATCAGTTTTTAATAAAACTAACCATATGCAATGCTTTAAGTTATATCAGTTTTTAATAAAACTAACAAAATGCAATGCACTGAGTTATATCAGTTTTTAATAAAACTAACCATATGCAATGCTTTAAGTTATATCAGTTTTTAATAAAACTAACCATATGCAATGCTTTAAGTTATATCAGTTTTTAATAAAACTAACCATATGCAATGCTTTAAGTTATATCAGTTTTTAATAAAACTAACAAAATGCAATGCACTGAGTTATATCAGTTTTTAATAAAACTAACCATATGCAATGCTTTAAGTTATATCAGTTTTTAATAAAACTAACAAAATGCAATGCACTGAGTTATATCAGCTTTTAATAAAACTAACCATATGCAATGCTTTAAGTTATATCAGTTTTTAATAAAACTAACAAAATGCAATGCACTGAGTTATATCAGTTTTTAATAAAACTAACCATATGCAATGCTTTAAGTTATATCAGTTTTTAATAAAACTAACAAAATGCAATGCAGTGAGTTATATCAGTTTTTAATAAAACTAACCATATGCAATGCTTTAAGTTATATCAGTTTTTAATAAAACTAACAAAATGCAATGCACTGAGTTATATCAGCTTTTAATAAAACTAACCATATGCAATGCTTTAAGTTATATCAGTTTTTAATAAAACTAACAAAATGCAATGCACTGAGTTATATCAGCTTTTAATAAAACTAACCATATGCAATGCTTTAAGTTATATCAGTTTTTAATAAAACTAACCATATGCAATGCTTTAAGTTATATCAGTTTTTAATAAAACTAACCATATGCAATGCTTTAAGTTATATCAGTTTTTAATAAAACTAACAAAATGCAATGCACTGAGTTATATCAGTTTTTAATAAAACTAACCATATGTCATGCCTTAAGTTATATCAGTTTTTAATAAAACTAACGAAATGCAATGCACTGAGTTATATCAGTTTTTAATAAAACTAACGAAATGCAATGCACTGAGTTATATCAGTTTTTAATAAAACTAACGTATGCCATGCCTTAAGTTATATCAGTTTTTAATAAAACTAACCATATGCCATGCCTTAAGTTATATCAGTTTTTAATAAAACTAACAAAATGCAATGCACTGAGTTATATCAGTTTTTAGTAAAACTAACGAAATGCAATGCACTGAGTTATATCAGTTTTTAATAAAACTAACGTATGCCATGCCTTAAGTTATATCAGTTTTTAATAATACTAACAAAATGCAATGCACTGAGTTATATCAGTTTTTAATAAAACTAACCATATGCAATGCTTTAAGTTATATCAGTTTTTAATAAAACTAACCATATGCAATGCTTTAAGTTATATCAGTTTTTAATAAAACTAACAAAATGCAATGCACTGAGTTATATCAGTTTTTAATAAAACTAACCATATGCAATGCTTTAAGTTATATCAGTTTTTAATAAAACTAACCATATGCAATGCTTTAAGTTATATCAGTTTTTAATAAAACTAACGAAATGCAATGCACTGAGTTATATCAGTTTTTAATAAAACTAACGTATGCCATGCCTTAAGTTATATCAGTTTTTAATAAAACTAACAAAATGCAATGCACTGAGTTATATCAGTTTTTAATAAAACTAACCATATGCAATGCTTTAAGTTATATCAGTTTTTAATAAAACTAACAAAATGCAATGCACTGAGTTATATCAGTTTTTAATAAAACTAACGAAATGCAATGCACTGAGTTATATCAGTTTTTAATAAAACTAACGTATGCCATGCCTTAAGTTATATCAGTTTTTAATAAAACTAACCATATGCCATGCCTTAAGTTATATCAGTTTTTAATAAAACTAACAAAATGCAATGCACTGAGTTATATCAGTTTTTAATAAAACTAACCATATGCAATGCACTGAGTTATATCAGTTTTTAATAAAACTAACGTATGCCATGCCTTAAGTTATATCAGTTTTTAATAATACTAACAAAATGCAATGCACTGAGTTATATCAGTTTTTAATAAAACTAACCATATGCAATGCTTTAAGTTATATCAGTTTTTAATAAAACTAACCATATGCAATGCTTTAAGTTATATCAGTTTTTAATAAAACTAACAAAATGCAATGCACTGAGTTATATCAGTTTTTAATAAAACTAACCATATGCAATGCTTTAAGTTATATCAGTTTTTTATAAAACTAACAAAATGCAATGCACTGAGTTATATCAGTTTTTAATAAAACTAACCATATGCCATGCCTTAAGTTATATCAGTTTTTAATAAAACTAACAAAATGCAATGCACTGAGTTATATCAGTTTTTAATAAAACTAACCATATGCAATGCTTTAAGTTATATCAGTTTTTAATAAAACTAACAAAATGCAATGCTTTAAGTTATATCAGTTTTTAATAAAACTAACCATATGCAATGCTTTAAGTTATATCAGTTTTTAATAAAACTAACCATATGCAATGCTTTAAGTTATATCAGTTTTTAATAAAACTAACCATATGCAATGCTTTAAGTTATATCAGTTTTTAATAAAACTAACCATATGCAATGCTTTAAGTTATATCAGTTTTTAATAAAACTAACCATATGCAATGCTTTAAGTTATATCAGTTTTTAATAAAACTAACCATATGCAATGCACTGAGTTATATCAGTTTTTAATAAAACTAACCATATGCCATGCCTTAAGTTATATCAGTTTTTAATAAAACTAACAAAATGCAATGCACTGAGTTATATCAGTTTTTAATAAAACTAACCATATGCAATGCTTTAAGTTATATCAGTTTTTAATAAAACTAACAAAATGCAATGCTTTAAGTTATATCAGTTTTTAATAAAACTAACCATATGCAATGCTTTAAGTTATATCAGTTTTTAATAAAACTAACCATATGCAATGCTTTAAGTTATATCAGTTTTTAATAAAACTAACAAAATGCAATGCACTGAGTTATATCAGTTTTTAATAAAACTAACCATATGCAATGCTTTAAGTTATATCAGTTTTTAATAAAACTAACAAAATGCAATGCTTTAAGTTATATCAGTTTTTAATAAAACTAACAAAATGCAATGCACTGTGTTATATCAGTTTTTAATAAAACTAACCATATGCAATGCTTTAAGTTATATCAATTTTTTAATAAAACTAACAAAATGCAATGCACTGAGTTATATCAGTTTTTAATAAAACTAACCATATGCCATGCCTTAAGTTATATCAGTTTTTAATAAAACTAACAAAATGCAATGCTTTAAGTTATATCAGTTTTTAATAAAACTAACCATATGCAATGCTTTAAGTTATATCAATTTTTTAATAAAACTAACAAAATGCAATGCACTGAGTTATATCAGTTTTTAATAAAACTAACCATATGCAATGCTTTAAGTTATATCAATTTTTTAATAAAACTAACAAAATGCAATGCACTGAGATATATCAGTTTTTAATAAAACTAACCATATGCCATGCCTTAAGTTATATCAGTTTTTAATAAAACTAACAAAATGCAATGCTTTAAGTTATATCAGTTTTTAATAAAACTAACCATATGCAATGCTTTAAGTTATATCAATTTTTTAATAAAACTAACAAAATGCAATGCACTGAGTTATATCAGTTTTTAATAAAACTAACCATATGCAATGCTTTAAGTTATATCAATTTTTTAATAAAACTAACAAAATGCAATGCACTGAGTTATATCAGTTTTTAATAAAACTAACCATATGCCATGCCTTAAGTTATATCAATTTTTTAATAAAACTAACAAAATGCAATGCACTGAGTTATATCAGTTTTTAATAAAACTAACCATATGCCATGCCTTAAGTTATATCAGTTTTTAATAAAACTAACCATATGCAATGCTTTAAGTTATATCAGTTTTTAATAAAACTAACCATATGCAATGCTTTAAGTTATATCAATTTTTTAATAAAACTAACAAAATGCAATGCACTGAGTTATATCAGTTTTTAATAAAACTAACCATATGCAATGCTTTAAGTTATATCAATTTTTTTAAAAAACTAACAAAATGCAATGCACTGAGTTATATCAGTTTTTAATAAAACTAACCATATGCCATGCCTTAAGTTATATCAATTTTTTAATAAAACTAACAAAATGCAATGCACTGAGTTATATCAGTTTTTAATAAAACTAACAAAATGCAATGCTTTAAGTTATATCAATTTTTTAATAAAACTAACAAAATGCAATGCACTGAGTTATATCAGTTTTTAATAAAACTAACCATATGCCATGCCTTAAGTTATATCAATTTTTTAATAAAACTAACAAAATGCAATGCACTGAGTTATATCAGTTTTTAATAAAACTAACCATATGCCATGCCTTAAGTTATATCAGTTTTTAATAAAACTAACAAAATGCAATGCTTTAAGTTATATCAGTTTTTAATAAAACTAACCATATGCAATGCTTTAAGTTATATCAATTTTTTAATAAAACTAACAAAATGCAATGCACTGAGTTATATCAGTTTTTAATAAAACTAACCATATGCAATGCTTTAAGTTATATCAATTTTTTAATAAAACTAACAAAATGCAATGCACTGAGTTATATCAGTTTTTAATAAAACTAACCATATGCCATGCCTTAAGTTATATCAGTTTTTAATAAAACTAACAAAATGCAATGCTTTAAGTTATATCAGTTTTTAATAAAACTAACCATATGCAATGCTTTAAGTTATATCAATTTTTTAATAAAACTAACAAAATGCAATGCACTGAGTTATATCAGTTTTTAATAAAACTAACCATATGCCATGCCTTAAGTTATATCAGTTTTTAATAAAACTAACAAAATGCAATGCTTTAAGTTATATCAGTTTTTAATAAAACTAACCATATGCAATGCTTTAAGTTATATCAATTTTTTAATAAAACTAACAAAATGCAATGCACTGAGTTATATCAGTTTTTAATAAAACTAACCATATGCAATGCTTTAAGTTATATCAATTTTTTAATAAAACTAACAAAATGCAATGCACTGAGTTATATCAGTTTTTAATAAAACTAACCATATGCCATGCCTTAAGTTATATCAGTTTTTAATAAAACTAACAAAATGCAATGCTTTAAGTTATATCAGTTTTTAATAAAACTAACCATATGCAATGCTTTAAGTTATATCAATTTTTTAATAAAACTAACAAAATGCAATGCACTGAGTTATATCAGTTTTTAATAAAACTAACCATATGCCATGCCTTAAGTTATATCAGTTTTTAATAAAACTAACAAAATGCAATGCTTTAAGTTATATCAGTTTTTAATAAAACTAACCATATGCAATGCTTTAAGTTATATCAATTTTTTAATAAAACTAACAAAATGCAATGCACTGAGTTATATCAGTTTTTAATAAAACTAACCATATGCAATGCTTTAAGTTATATCAATTTTTTAATAAAACTAACAAAATGCAATGCACTGAGTTATATCAGTTTTTAATAAAACTAACCATATGCAATGCTTTAAGTTATATCAATTTTTTAATAAAACTAACAAAATGCAATGCACTGAGTTATATCAGTTTTTAATAAAACTAACCATATGCCATGCCTTAAGTTATATCAGTTTTTAATAAAACTAACAAAATGCAATGCTTTAAGTTATATCAGTTTTTAATAAAACTAACCATATGCAATGCTTTAAGTTATATCAATTTTTTAATAAAACTAACAAAATGCAATGCACTGAGTTATATCAGTTTTTAATAAAACTAACCATATGCAATGCTTTAAGTTATATCAATTTTTTAATAAAACTAACAAAATGCAATGCACTGAGTTATATCAGTTTCTAATAAAACTAACCATATGCAATGCTTTAAGTTATATCAATTTTTTAATAAAACTAACAAAATGCAATGCACTGAGTTATATCAGTTTTTAATAAAACTAACCATATGCCATGCCTTAAGTTATATCAGTTTTTAATAAAACTAACAAAATGCAATGCTTTAAGTTATATCAGTTTTTAATAAAACTAACCATATGCAATGCTTTAAGTTATATCAATTTTTTAATAAAACTAACAAAATGCAATGCACTGAGTTATATCAGTTTTTAATAAAACTAACCATATGCAATGCTTTATATCAATTTTTTAATAAAACTAACAAAATGCAATGCACTGAGTTATATCAGTTTTTAATAAAACTAACCATATGCCATGCCTTAAGTTATATCAGTTTTTAATAAAACTAACCATATGCAATGCTTTAAGTTATATCAGTTTTTAATAAAACTAACAAAATGCAATGCACTGTGTTATATCAGTTTTAATAAAACTAACCATATGCAATGCTTTAAGTTATATCAATTTTTTAATAAAACTAACAAAATGCAATGCACTGAGTTATATCAGTTTTTAATAAAACTAACCATATGCCATGCCTTAAGTTATATCAGTTTTTAATAAAACTAACAAAATGCAATGCTTTAAGTTATATCAGTTTTTAATAAAACTAACCATATGCAATGCTTTAAGTTATATCAATTTTTTAATAAAACTAACAAAATGCAATGCACTGAGTTATATCAGTTTTTAATAAAACTAACCATATGCAATGCTTTAAGTTATATCAGTTTTTAATAAAACTAACAAAATGCAATGCTTTAAGTTATATCAGTTTTTAATAAAACTAACCATATGCAATGCTTTAAGTTATATCAGTTTTTAATAAAACTAACAAAATGCAATGCACTGAGTTATATCAGTTTTTAATAAAACTAACCATATGCAATGCTTTAAGTTATATCAGTTTTTAATAAAACTAACAAAATGCAATGCCTTAAGTTATATCAGTTTTTAATAAAACTAACAAAATGCAATGCTTTAAGTTATATCAGTTTTTAATAAAACTAACAAAATGCAATGCTTTAAGTTATATCAGTTTTTAATAAAACTAACAAAATGCAATGCACTGAGTTATACCAGTTTTTAATAAAACTAACGAAATGCAATGCACTGAGTTATATCAGTTTTTAATAAAACTAACGTATGCCATGCCTTAAGTTATATCAGTTTTTAATAAAACTAACCATATGCCATGCCTTAAGTTATATCAGTTTTTAATAAAACTAACAAAATGCAATGCACTGAGTTATATCAGTTTTTAATAAAACTAACGAAATGCAATGCACTGAGTTATATCAGTTTTTAATAAAACTAACGTATGCCATGCCTTAAGTTATATCAGTTTTTAATAAAACTAACAAAATGCAATGCACTGAGTTATATCAGTTTTTAATAAAACTAACAAAATGCAATGCACTGAGTTATATCAGTTTTTAATAAAACTAACCATATGCAATGCAGTGAGTTGTATCAGTTTTTAATAAAACTAACAAAATGCAATGCCTTAAGTTATATCAGTTTTTAATAAAACTAACAAAATGCAATGCACTGAGTTATATCAGTTTTTAATAAAACTAACCATATGCAATGCTTTAAGTTATATCAGTTTTTAATAAAACTAACAAAATGCAATGCACTGAGTTATATCCGTTTTTAATAAAACTAACCATATGCAATGCTTTAAGTTATATCAGTGTTTAATAAAACTAACCACATGCAGAACTTTAAGTTATATCAGTTTTTAATAAAACTAACAAAATGCAATGCACTGAGCTATATCAGTTTTTAATAAAACTAACCATATGCAATGCTTTAAGTTATATCAGTTTTTAATAAAACTAACAAAATGCAATGCACTGAGTTATATCCGTTTTTAATAAAACTAACAAAATGCAATGCACTGAGTTATATCAGTTTTTAATAAAACTAACCATATGCAATGCTTTAAGTTATATCAGTTTTTAATAAAACTAACCACATGCAGAACTTTAAGTTATATCAGTTTTTACTAAAACTAACCACATGCAGAACTTTAAGTTATATCAGTTTTTAATAAAACTAACAAAATGCAATGCACTGAGTTATATCAGTTTTTAATAAAACTAACCATATGCAATGCTTTAAGTTATATCAGTTTTTAATAAAACTAACCACATGCAATGCTTTAAGTTATATCAGTTTTTAATAAAACTAACCATATGCAATGCACTGAGTTATATCAGTTTTTAATAAAACTAACCATATGCAATGCTTTAAGTTATATCAGTTTTTAATAAAACTAACAAAATGCAATGCACTGAGTTATATCCGTTTTTAATAAAACTAACCATATGCAATGCTTTAAGTTATATCAGTTTTTAATAAAACTAACCACATGCAGAACTTTAAGTTATATCAGTTTTTAATAAAACTAACAAAATGCAATGCACTGAGTTATATCAGTTTTTAATAAAACTAACCATATGCAATGCTTTAAGTTATATCAGTTTTTAATAAATCTAACAAAATGCAATGCACTGAGTTATATCAGTTTTTAATAAAACTAACAAAATGCAATGCACTGAGTTATATCAGTTTTTAATAAAACTAACCATATGCAATGCTTTAAGTTATATCAGTTTTTAATAAAACTAACAAAATGCAATGCACTGAGTTATATCAGTTTTTAATAAAACTAACAAAATGCAATGCACTGAGTTATATCAGTTTTTAATAAAACTAACCATATGCAATGCTTTAAGTTATATCAGTTTTTAATAAAACTAACAAAATGCAATGCACTGAGTTATATCACTTTTTAATAAAACTAACCATATGCAATGCTTTAAGTTATATCAGTTTTTAATAAAACTAACCACATGCAATGCTTTAAGTTATATCAGTTTTTAATAAAACTAACAAAATGCAATGCACTGAGTTATATCAGTTTTTAATAAAACTAACAAAATGCAATGCACTGAGTTATATCAGTTTTTAATAAAACTAACCATATGCAATGCTTTAAGTTATATCAGTTTTTAATAAAACTAACCACATGCAGAACTTTAAGTTATATCAGTTTTTAATAAAACTAACAAAATGCAATGCACTGAGTTATATCAGTTTTTAATAAAACTAACCATATGCAATGCTTTAAGTTATATCAGTTTTTAATAAAACTAACAAAATGCAATGCACTGAGTTATATCCGTTTTTAATAAAACTAACAAAATGCAATGCACTGAGTTATATCAGTTTTTAATAAAACTAACCATATGCAATGCTTTAAGTTATATCAGTTTTTAATAAAACTAACCACATGCAGAACTTTAAGTTATATCAGTTTTTAATAAAACTAACAAAATGCAATGCACTGAGTTATATCAGTTTTTAATAAAACTAACCATATGCACTGCTTTAAGTTATATCAGTTTTTAATAAAACTAACAAAATGCAATGCACTGAGTTATATCAGTTTTTACTAAAACTAACCACATGCAGAACTTTAAGTTATATCAGTTTTTAATAAAACTAACAAAATGCAATGCACTGAGTTATATCAGTTTTTAATAAAACTAACCATATGCAATGCTTTAAGTTATATCAGTTTTTAATAAAACTAACCACATGCAATGCTTTAAGTTATATCAGTTTTTAATAAAACTAACCATATGCAATGCACTGAGTTATATCAGTTTTTAATAAAACTAACCATATGCAATGCTTTAAGTTATATCAGTTTTTAATAAAACTAACCACATGCAATGCTTTAAGTTATATCAGTTTTTAATAAAACTAACCATATGCAATGCACTGAGTTATATCAGTTTTTAATAAAACTAACCATATGCAATGCTTTAAGTTATATCAGTTTTTAATAAAACTAACCACATGCAATGCTTTAAGTTATATCAGTTTTTAATAAAACTAACCATATGCAATGCACTGAGTTATATCAGTTTTTAATAAAACTAACCATATGCAATGCTTTAAGTTATATCAGTTTTTAATAAAACTAACCACATGCAATGCTTTAAGTTATATCAGTTTTTAATAAAACTAACCATATGCAATGCACTGAGTTATATCAGTTTTTAATAAAACTAACCATATGCAATGCTTTAAGTTATATCAGTTTTTAATAAAACTAACCACATGCAATGCTTTAAGTTATATCAGTTTTTAATAAAACTAACCATATGCAATGCACTGAGTTATATCAGTTTTTAATAAAACTAACCATATGCAATGCTTTAAGTTATATCAGTTTTTAATAAAACTAACCATATGCAATGCACTGAGTTATATCAGTTTTTAATAAAACTAACCATATGCAATGCTTTAAGTTATATCAGTTTTTAATAAAACTAACCATATGCAATGCACTGAGTTATATCAGTTTTTAATAAAACTAACCATATGCAATGCTTTAAGTTATATCAGTTTTTAATAAAACTAACCACATGCAATGCTTTAAGTTATATCAGTTTTTAATAAAACTAACCATATGCAATGCACTGAGTTATATCAGTTTTTAATAAAACTAACCATATGCAATGCTTTAAGTTATATCAGTTTTTAATAAAACTAACCACATGCAATGCTTTAAGTTATATCAGTTTTTAATAAAACTAACCATATGCAATGCACTGAGTTATATCAGTTTTTAATAAAACTAACCATATGCAATGCTTTAAGTTATATCAGTTTTTAATAAAACTAACCACATGCAATGCTTTAAGTTATATCAGTTTTTAATAAAACTAACCATATGCAATGCACTGAGTTATATCAGTTTTTAATAAAACTAACCATATGCAATGCTTTAAGTTATATCAGTTTTTAATAAAACTAACCATATGCAATGCACTGAGTTATATCAGTTTTTAATAAAACTAACCATATGCAATGCTTTAAGTTATATCAGTTTTTAATAAAACTAACCATATGCAATGCACTGAGTTATATCAGTTTTTAATAAAACTAACCATATGCAATGCTTTAAGTTATATCAGTTTTTAATAAAACTAACCACATGCAATGCTTTAAGTTATATCAGTTTTTAATAAAACTAACCATATGCAATGCACTGAGTTATATCAGTTTTTAATAAAACTAACCATATGCAATGCTTTAAGTTATATCAGTTTTTAATAAAACTAACCATATGCAATGCACTGAGTTATATCAGTTTTTAATAAAACTAACCATATGCAATGCTTTAAGTTATATCAGTTTTTAATAAAACTAACCACATGCAATGCTTTAAGTTATATCAGTTTTTAATAAAACTAACCATATGCAATGCACTGAGTTATATCAGTTTTTAATAAAACTAACCATATGCAATGCTTTAAGTTATATCAGTATTTAATAAAACTAACCACATGCAATGCTTTAAGTTATATCAGTTTTTAATAAAACTAACCATATGCAATGCACTGAGTTATATCAGTTTTTAATAAAACTAACCATATGCAATGCTTTAAGTTATATCAGTTTTTAATAAAACTAACCACATGCAATGCTTTAAGTTATATCAGTTTTTAATAAAACTAACCATATGCAATGCACTGAGTTATATCAGTTTTTAATAAAACTAACCATATGCAATGCTTTAAGTTATATCAGTTTTTAATAAAACTAACCACATGCAATGCTTTAAGTTATATCAGTTTTTAATAAAACTAACCATATGCAATGCACTGAGTTATATCAGTTTTTAATAAAACTAACCATATGCAATGCTTTAAGTTATATCAGTTTTTAATAAAACTAACCACATGCAATGCTTTAAGTTATATCAGTTTTTAATAAAACTAACCATATGCAATGCACTGAGTTATATCAGTTTTTAATAAAACTAACCACATGCAATGCTTTAAGTTATATCAGTTTTTAATAAAACTAACAAAATGCAATGCACTGAGTTATATCAGTTTTTAATAAAACTAACCATATGCAATGCTTTAAGTTATATCAGTTTTTAATAAAACTAACCACATGCAGAACTTTAAGTTATATCAGTTTTTAATAAAACTAACAAAATGCAATGCACTGAGTTATATCAGTTTTTAATAAAACTAACCATATGCAATGCTTTAAGTTATATCAGTTTTTAATAAAACTAACAAAATGCAATGCACTGAGTTATATCAGTTTTTACTAAAACTAACCACATGCAGAACTTTAAGTTATATCAGTTTTTAATAAAACTAACAAAATGCAATGCACTGAGTTATATCAGTTTTTAATAAAACTAACCATATGCAATGCTTTAAGTTATATCAGTTTTTAATAAAACTAACCACATGCAATGCTTTAAGTTATATCAGTTTTTAATAAAACTAACAAAATGCAATGCACTGAGTTATATCCGTTTTTAATAAAACTAACCATATGCAATGCTTTAAGTTATATCAGTTTTTAATAAAACTAACCACATGCAGAACTTTAAGTTATATCAGTTTTTAATAAAACTAACAAAATGCAATGCACTGAGTTATATCAGTTTTTAATAAAACTAACCATATGCAATGCTTTAAGTTATATCAGTTTTTAATAAATCTAACAAAATGCAATGCACTGAGTTATATCAGTTTTTAATAAAACTAACAAAATGCAATGCACTGAGTTATATCAGTTTTTAATAAAACTAACCATATGCAATGCTTTAAGTTATATCAGTTTTTAATAAAACTAACAAAATGCAATGCACTGAGTTATATCAGTTTTTAATAAAACTAACAAAATGCAATGCACTGAGTTATATCAGTTTTTAATAAAACTAACCATATGCAATGCTTTAAGTTATATCAGTTTTTAATAAAACTAACAAAATGCAATGCACTGAGTTATATCCGTTTTTAATAAAACTAACAAAATGCAATGCACTGAGTTATATCACTTTTTAATAAAACTAACCATATGCAATGCTTTAAGTTATATCAGTTTTTAATAAAACTAACAAAATGCAATGCACTGAGTTATATCAGTTTTTAATAAAACTAACCATATGCAATGCTTTAAGTTATATCAGTTTTTAATAAAACTAACAAAATGCAATGCACTGAGTTATATCACTTTTTAATAAAACTAACCATATGCAATGCTTTAAGTTATATCAGTTTTTAATAAAACTAACAAAATGCAATGCACTGAGTTATATCAGTTTTTAATAAAACTAACCATATGCAATGCTTTAAGTTATATCAGTTTTTAATAAAACTAACAAAATGCAATGCACTGAGTTATATCCGTTTTTAATAAAACTAACAAAATGCAATGCACTGAGTTATATCAGTTTTTAATAAAACTAACCATATGCAATGCTTTAAGTTATATCAGTTTTTAATAAAACTAACCACATGCAGAACTTTAAGTTATATCAGTTTTTAATAAAACTAACAAAATGCAATGCACTGAGTTATATCAGTTTTTAATAAAACTAACCATATGCAATGCTTTAAGTTATATCAGTTTTTAATAAATCTAACAAAATGCAATGCACTGAGTTATATCAGTTTTTAATAAAACTAACAAAATGCAATGCACTGAGTTATATCAGTTTTTAATAAAACTAACCATATGCAATGCTTTAAGTTATATCAGTTTTTAATAAAACTAACAAAATGCAATGCACTGAGTTATATCAGTTTTTAATAAAACTAACCATATGCAATGCTTTAAGTTATATCAGTTTTTAATAAAACTAACAAAATGCAATGCACTGAGTTATATCAGTTTTTAATAAAACTAACAAAATGCAATGCACTGAGTTATATCAGTTTTTAATAAAACTAACCATATGCAATGCTTTAAGTTATATCAGTTTTTAATAAAACTAACCACATGCAGAACTTTAAGTTATATCAGTTTTTAATAAAACTAACAAAATGCAATGCACTGAGTTATATCAGTTTTTAATAAAACTAACCATATGCAATGCTTTAAGTTATATCAGTTTTTAATAAAACTAACAAAATGCAATGCACTGAGTTATATCCGTTTTTAATAAAACTAACAAAATGCAATGCACTGAGTTATATCAGTTTTTAATAAAACTAACCATATGCAATGTTTTAAGTTATATCAGTTTTTAATAAAACTAACCACATGCAGAACTTTAAGTTATATCAGTTTTTAATAAAACTAACAAAATGCAATGCACTGAGTTATATCAGTTTTTAATAAAACTAACCATATGCAATGCTTTAAGTTATATCAGTTTTTAATAAAACTAACCACATGCAGAACTTTAAGTTATATCAGTTTTTACTAAAACTAACCACATGCAGAACTTTAATTTATATCAGTTTTTAATAAAACTAACAAAATGCAATGCACTGAGTTATATCAGTTTTTAATAAAACTAACCATATGCAATGCTTTAAGTTATATCAGTTTTTAATAAAACTAACCACATGCAATGCTTTAAGTTATATCAGTTTTTAATAAAACTAACCATATGCAATGCACTGAGTTATATCAGTTTTTAATAAAACTAACCATATGCAATGCTTTAAGTTATATCAGTTTTTAATAAAACTAACAAAATGCAATGCACTGAGTTATATCCGTTTTTAATAAAACTAACCATATGCAATGCTTTAAGTTATATCAGTTTTTAATAAAACTAACCACATGCAGAACTTTAAGTTATATCAGTTTTTAATAAAACTAACAAAATGCAATGCACTGAGTTATATCAGTTTTTAATAAAACTAACCATATGCTTTAAATTATATCAGTTTTTAATAAATCTAACAAAATGCAATGCACTGAGTTATATCAGTTTTTAATAAAACTAACAAAATGCAATGCACTGAGTTATATCAGTTTTTAATAAAACTAACCATATGCAATGCTTTAAGTTATATCAGTTTTTAATAAAACTAACAAAATGCAATGCACTGAGTTATATCAGTTTTTAATAAAACTAACAAAATGCAATGCACTGAGTTATATCAGTTTTTAATAAAACTAACCATATGCAATGCTTTAAGTTATATCAGTTTTTAATAAAACTAACAAAATGCAATGCACTGAGTTATATCCGTTTTTAATAAAACTAACAAAATGCAATGCACTGAGTTATATCACTTTTTAATAAAACTAACCATATGCAATGCTTTAAGTTATATCAGTTTTTAATAAAACTAACAAAATGCAATGCACTGAGTTATATCAGTTTTTAATAAAACTAACAAAATGCAATGCACTGAGTTATATCAGTTTTTAATAAAACTAACAAAATGCAATGCACTGAGTTATATCCGTTTTTAATAAAACTAACAAAATGCAATGCACTGAGTTATATCAGTTTTTAATAAAACTAACAAAATGCAATGCACTGAGTTATATCAGTTTTTAATAAAACTAACCATATGCAATGCTTTAAGTTATATCAGTTTTTAATAAAACTAACAAAATGCAATGCACTGAGTTATATCCGTTTTTAATAAAACTAACAAAATGCAATGCACTGAGTTATATCACTTTTTAATAAAACTAACCATATGCAATGCTTTAAGTTATATCAGTTTTTAATAAAACTAACAAAATGCAATGCACTGAGTTATATCCGTTTTTAATAAAACTAACAAAATGCAATGCACTGAGTTATATCACTTTTTAATAAAACTAACCATATGCAATGCTTTAAGTTATATCAGTTTTTAATAAAACTGACCACATGCAGAACTTTAAGTTATATCAGTTTTTACTAAAACTAACCACATGCAGAACTTTAAGTTATATCAGTTTTTAATAAAACTAACAAAATGCAATGCACTGAGTTATATCAGTTTTTAATAAAACTAACCATATGCAATGCTTTAAGTTATATCAGTTTTTAATAAAACTAACCACATGCAATGCACTGAGTTATATCAGTTTTTAATAAAACTAACAAAATGCAATGCACTGAGTTATATCCGTTTTTAATAAAACTAACCATATGCAATGCTTTAAGTTATATCAGTTTTTAATAAAACTAACCACATGCAGAACTTTAAGTTATATCAGTTTTTAATAAAACTAACAAAATGCAATGCACTGAGTTATATCAGTTTTTAATAAAACTAACAAAATGCAATGCACTGAGTTATATCCGTTTTTAATAAAACTAACAAAATGCAATGCACTGAGTTATATCAGTTTTTAATAAAACTAACCATATGCAATGCTTTAAGTTATATCAGTTTTTAATAAAACTAACAAAATGCAATGCACTGAGTTATATCCGTTTTTAATAAAACTAACAAAATGCAATGCACTGAGTTATATCACTTTTTAATAAAACTAACCATATGCAATGCTTTAAGTTATATCAGTTTTTAATAAAACTAACCACATGCAGAACTTTAAGTTATATCAGTTTTTAATAAAACTAACAAAATGCAATGCACTGAGTTATATCAGTTTTTAATAAAACTAACAAAATGCAATGCACTGAGTTATATCCGTTTTTAATAAAACTAACAAAATGCAATGCACTGAGTTATATCAGTTTTTAATAAAACTAACAAAATGCAATGCTTTAAGTTATATCAGTTTTTAATAAAACTAACCACATGCAGAACTTTAAGTTATATCAGTTTTTAATAAAACTAACAAAATGCAATGCACTGAGTTATATCAGTTTTTAATAAAACTAACAAAATGCAATGCACTGAGTTATATCCGTTTTTAATAAAACTAACAAAATGCAATGCACTGAGTTATATCAGTTTTTAATAAAACTAACAAAATGCAATGCACTGAGTTATATCAGTTTTTAATAAAACTAACCATATGCAATGCTTTAAGTTATATCAGTTTTTAATAAAACTAACCACATGCAATGCACTGAGTTATATCCGTTTTTAATAAAACTAACAAAATGCAATGCACTGAGTTATATCAGTTTTTAATAAAACTAACAAAATGCAATGCACTGAGTTATATCAGTTTTTAATAAAACTAACCATATGCAATGCTTTAAGTTATATCAGTTTTTAATAAAACTAACAAAATGCAATGCACTGAGTTATATCCGTTTTTAATAAAACTAACAAAATGCAATGCACTGAGTTATATCAGTTTTTAATAAAACTAACAAAATGCAATGCACTGAGTTATATCAGTTTTTAATAAAACTAACCATATGCAATGCTTTAAGTTATATCAGTTTTTAATAAAACTAACAAAATGCAATGCACTGAGTTATATCCGTTTTTAATAAAACTAACCATATGCAATGCTTTAAGTTATATCAGTTTTTAATAAAACTAACAAAATGCAATGCACTGAGTTATATCCGTTTTTAATAAAACTAACAAAATGCAATGCACTGAGTTATATCAGTTTTTAATAAAACTAACAAAATGCAATGCACTGAGTTATATCAGTTTTTAATAAAACTAACCATATGCAATGCTTTAAGTTATATCAGTTTTTAATAAAACTAACAAAATGCAATGCACTGAGTTATATCCGTTTTTAATAAAACTAACAAAATGCAATGCACTGAGTTATATCAGTTTTTAATAAAACTAACAAAATGCAATGCACTGAGTTATATCAGTTTTTAATAAAACTAACCATATGCAATGCTTTAAGTTATATCAGTTTTTAATAAAACTAACAAAATGCAATGCACTGAGTTATATCAGTTTTTAATAAAACTAACCATATGCAATGCTTTAAGTTATATCAGTTTTTAATAAAACTAACAAAATGCAATGCACTGAGTTATATCCGTTTTTAATAAAACTAACAAAATGCAATGCACTGAGTTATATCAGTTTTTAATAAAACTAACAAAATGCAATGCACTGAGTTATATCAGTTTTTAATAAAACTAACCATATGCAATGCTTTAAGTTATATCAGTTTTTAATAAAACTAACAAAATGCAATGCACTGAGTTATATCCGTTTTTAATAAAACTAACAAAATGCAATGCACTGAGTTATATCACTTTTTAATAAAACTAACCATATGCAATGCTTTAAGTTATATCAGTTTTTAATAAAACTAACCACATGCAGAACTTTAAGTTATATCAGTTTTTAATAAAACTAACAAAATGCAATGCACTGAGTTATATCAGTTTTTAATAAAACTAACAAAATGCAATGCACTGAGTTATATCCGTTTTTAATAAAACTAACAAAATGCAATGCACTGAGTTATATCAGTTTTTAATAAAACTAACAAAATGCAATGCTTTAAGTTATATCAGTTTTTAATAAAACTAACCACATGCAGAACTTTAAGTTATATCAGTTTTTAATAAAACTAACAAAATGCAATGCACTGAGTTATATCAGTTTTTAATAAAACTAACAAAATGCAATGCACTGAGTTATATCCGTTTTTAATAAAACTAACAAAATGCAATGCACTGAGTTATATCAGTTTTTAATAAAACTAACAAAATGCAATGCACTGAGTTATATCCGTTTTTAATAAAAATTACAAAATGCAATGCACTGAGTTATATCACTTTTTAATAAAACTAACCATATGCAATGCTTTAAGTTATATCAGTTTTTAATAAAACTATCCACATGCAGAACTTTAAGTTATATCAGTTTTTAATAAAACTAACAAAATGCAATGCACTGAGTTATATCAGTTTTTAATAAAACTAACAAAATGCAATGCACTGAGTTATATCCGTTTTTAATAAAACTAACAAAATGCAATGCACTGAGTTATATCAGTTTTTAATAAAACTAACAAAATGCAATGCACTGAGTTATATCAGTTTTTAATAAAACTAACCATATGCAATGCTTTAAGTTATATCAGTTTTTAATAAAACTAACCACATGCAATGCACTGAGTTATATCAGTTTTTAATAAAACTAACAAAATGCAATGCACTGAGTTATATCCGTTTTTAATAAAACTAACCATATGCAATGCTTTAAGTTATATCAGTTTTTAATAAAACTAACCACATGCAGAACTTTAAGTTATATCAGTTTTTAATAAAACTAACAAAATGCAATGCACTGAGTTATATCAGTTTTTAATAAAACTAACAAAATGCAATGCACTGAGTTATATCCGTTTTTAATAAAACTAACAAAATGCAATGCACTGAGTTATATCACTTTTTAATAAAACTAACCATATGCAATGCTTTAAGTTATATCAGTTTTTAATAAAACTAACCACATGCAGAACTTTAAGTTATATCAGTTTTTAATAAAACTAACCATATGCAATGCTTTAAGTTATATCAGTTTTTAATAAAACTAACAAAATGCAATGCACTGAGTTATATCCGTTTTTAATAAAACTAACAAAATGCAATGCACTGAGTTATATCACTTTTTAATAAAACTAACCATATGCAATGCTTTAAGTTATATCAGTTTTTAATAAAACTAACCACATGCAGAACTTTAAGTTATATCAGTTTTTAATAAAACTAACAAAATGCAATGCACTGAGTTATATCAGTTTTTAATAAAACTAACCATATGCAATGCTTTAAGTTATATCAGTTTTTAATAAAACTAACCACATGCAGAACTTTAAGTTATATCAGTTTTTACTAAAACTAACCACATGCAGAACTTTAAGTTATATCAGTTTTTAATAAAACTAACAAAATGCAATGCACTGAGTTATATCAGTTTTTAATAAAACTAACCATATGCAATGCTTTAAGTTATATCAGTTTTTAATAAAACTAACCACATGCAATGCACTGAGTTATATCAGTTTTTAATAAAACTAACAAAATGCAATGCACTGAGTTATATCCGTTTTTAATAAAACTAACCATATGCAATGCTTTAAGTTATATCAGTTTTTAATAAAACTAACCACATGCAGAACTTTAAGTTATATCAGTTTTTAATAAAACTAACAAAATGCAATGCACTGAGTTATATCAGTTTTTAATAAAACTAACCATATGCAATGCTTTAAGTTATATCAGTTTTTAATAAAACTAACCACATGCAGAACTTTAAGTTATATCAGTTTTTAATAAAACTAACCACATGCAGAACTTTAAGTTATATCAGTTTTCAATAAAACTAACAAAATGCAATGCACTGAGTTATATCAGTTTTTAATAAAACTAACCATATGCAATGCTTTAAGTTATATCAGTTTTTAATAAAACTAACCACATGCAGAACTTTAAGTTATATCAGTTTTTAATAAAACTAACGAAATGCAATGCACTGAGTTATATCCGTTTTTAATAAATCCAACCATATGCAATGCTTTAAGTTATATCAGTTTTTAATAAAACTAACAAAATGCAATGCACTGAGTTATATCAGTTTTTAATAAAACTAACCATATGCAATGCTTTAAGTTATATCAGTTTTTAATAAAACTAACAAAATGCAATGCACTGAGTTATATCAGTTTTTAATAAAACTAACAAAATGCAATGCACTGAGTTATATCAGTTTTTAATAAAACTAACCATATGCAATGCTTTAAGTTATATCAGTTTTTAATAAAACTAACAAAATGCAATGCACTGAGTTATATCAGTTTTTAATAAAACTAACAAAATGCAATGCAGTGAGTGGTATCAGTTTTTAATAAAACTAACAAAATGCAATGCACTGAGTTACATCCGTTTTTAATAAAACTAACCAAATGCAATGCACTGAGTTATATCTGTTTTTAATTAAACTAACAAAATGCAATGCAGTGAGTTGTATCAGTTTTTAATAAAACTAACCAAATGCAATGCACTGAGTTATATCTGTTTTTAATAAAACTAACAAAATGCAATACAGTGAGTTAAACCAGTTTTTAATAAAACTAACCAAATGAAATGCACTGAGTTATATCCGTTTTTAATAAAATTAACAAAATGCAATGCACTGAGTTATATCCGTTTTTAATAAAACTAACCAAATGAAATGCACTGAGTTATATCCGTTTTTAATAAAACTAACAAAATGCAATGCACTGAGTTATATCCGTTTTTAATAAAACTAACCAAATGCAATGCACTGAGTTATATCAGTTTTTAATTAAACTAACAAAATGCAATTCAGTGAGTTGTATCAGTTTTTAATAAAACTAACAAAATGCAATGCACTGAGCTATATCCGTTTTTAATAAAACTAACAAAATGAAATGCACTGAGTTATATCCGTTTTTAATAAAACTAACAAAATGCAATGCACTGAGTTATATCCGTTTTTAATAAAACTAACAAAATGCAATGCACTGAGTTATATCCGTTTTTAATAAAACTAACCAAATGAAATGCACTGAGTTATATCCGTTTTTAATAAAACTAACAAAATGCAATGCAGTGAGTTGTATCAGTTTTTAATAAAACTAACAAAATGCAATGCACTGAGCTATAACCGTTTTTAATAAAACTAACCAAATGCAATGCACTGAGTTATATCTGTTTTTAATTAAACTAACAAAATACAATGCAGTGAGTTGTATCAGTTTTTAATAAAACTAACCAAATGCAATGCACTGAGTTATATCTGTTTTTAATAAAACTAACAAAATGCAATACGGTGAGTTATATCAGTTTTTAATAAAACTAACCAAATGAAATGCACTGAGTTATATCTGTTTTTAATTAAACTAACAAAATGCAATGCACTGAGTTATATCCGTTTTTAATAAAACTAACAAAATGCAATGCAGTGAGTTGTATCAGTTTTTAATAAAACTAACAAAATGCAATGCATTGAGCTATATCCGTTTTTAATAAAACTAACCAAATGCAATGCACTGAGTTATATCTGTTTTTAATTAAACTAACAAAATGCAATGCAGTGAGTTGTATCAGTTTTTAATAAAACTAACAAAATGCAATGCACTGAGCTATATCCGTTTTTAATAAAACTAACCAAATGCAATGCACTGAGTTATATCTGTTTCTAATTAAACTAACAAAATGCAATGCAGTGAGTTGTATCAGTTTTTAATAAAACTAACCAAATGCAATGCACTGAGTTATATCTGTTTTTAATAAAACTAACAAAATGCAATACAGTGAGTTATACCAGTTTTTAATAAAACTAACCAAATGGAATGCACTGAGTTATATCCGTTTTTAATAAAACTAACAAAATGCAATGCACTGAGTTATATCCGTTTTTAATAAAACTAACCAAATGAAATGCACTGAGTTATATCCGTTTTTAATAAAACTAACAAAATGCAATGCACTGAGTTATATCCGTTTCTAATAAAACTAACCAAATGCAATGCACTGAGTTATATCAGTTTTTAATTAAACTAACAAAATGCAATGCAGTGAGTTGTATCAGTTTTTAATAAAACTAACAAAATGCAATGCACTGAGCTATATCCGTTTTTAATAAAACTAACAAAATGCACTGCACTGAGTTATATCAGTTTTTAATTAAACTAACAAAATGCAATGCAGTGAGTTGTATCAGTTTTTAATAAAACTAACCAAATGCAATGCACTGAGCTATATCCGTTTTTAATAAAACTAACCAAATGCAATGCACTGAGTTTTATCAGTTTTTAATAAAACTGACAAAATGCAATGCACTGAGTTATATCTGTTTTTAATAAAACTAACAAAATGCAATACAGTGAGTTACATCAGTTTTTAATAAAACTAACAAAATGCAATGCACTGAGTTATATCCGTTTCTAATAAAACTAACCAAATGCAGTGCACTGAGTTATATCCGTTTCTAATAAAACTAACCAAATGCAATGCACTGAGTTATATCCGTTTTTAATAAAACTAACCAAATGCAATGCACTGAGTTATATCCGTTTCTAATAAAACTAACCAAATGCAATGCACTGAGTTATATCAGTTTTTAAATAAACTAACAAAATGCAATGCAGTGAGTTGTATCAGTTTTTAATAAAACTAACAAAATGCAATGCACTGAGCTATATCCGTTTTTAATAAAACTAACAAAATGCACTGCACTGAGTTATATCAGTTTTTAATTAAACTAACAAAATGCAATGCACTGAGTTATATCCGTTTCTAATAAAACTAACCAAATGCAATGCACTGAGTTATATCTGTTTTTAATAAAACTAACAAAATGCAATGCACTGAGTTATATCAGTTTTTAATTAAACTAACAAAATGCAATGCACTGAGTTATATCAGTTTTTAATAAAACTAACAAAATGCAATGCACTGAGTTATATCCGTTTCTAATAAAACTAACAAAATGCAATGCACTGAGTTATATCAGTTTTTAATAAAACTAACCAAATGCAATGCACTGAGTTATATCTGTTTTTAATAAAACTAACAAAATGCAATGCACTGAGTTATATCCGTTTCTAATAAAACTAACAAAATGCAATGCACTGAGTTATATCCGTTTTTAATAAAACTAACCAAATGAAATGCACTGAGTTATATCCGTTTTTAATAAAACTAACAAAATGCAATGCACTGAGTTATATCCGTTTTTAATAAAACTAACAAAATGCACTGCACTGAGTTGTATCAGTTTTTAATAAAACTAACAAAATGCAATGCACTGAGCTATATCCGTTTTTAATAAAACTAACAAAATGCACTGCACTGAGTTATATCAGTTTTTAATTAAACTAACAAAATGCAATGCACTGAGTTATATCCGTTTCTAATAAAACTAACCAAATGCAATGCACTGAGTTATATCTGTTTTTAATAAAACTAACAAAATGCAATACAGTGAGTTATACCAGTTTTTAATAAAACTAACCAAATGAAATGCACTGAGTTATATCCGTTTTTAATAAAACTAACAAAATGCAATGCACTGAGTTATATCCGTTTTTAATAAAACTAACCAAATGAAATGCACTGAGTTATATCCGTTTTTAATAAAACTAACAAAATGCAATGCACTGAGTTATATCCGTTTCTAATAAAACTAACCAAATGCAATGCACTGAGTTATATCAGTTTTTAATTAAACTAACAAAATGCAATACAGTGAGTTGTATCAGTTTTTAATAAAACTAACAAAATGCAATGCACTGAGCTATATCCGTTTTTAATAAAACTAACAAAATGCACTGCACTGAGTTATATCAGTTTTTAATTAAACTAACAAAATGCAATGCAGTGAGTTGTATCAGTTTTTAATAAAACTAACCAAATGCAATGCACTGAGCTATATCCGTTTTTAATAAAACTAACCAAATGCAATGCACTGAGTTATATCAGTTTTTAATAAAACTGACAAAATGCAATGCACTGAGTTATATCTGTTTTTAATAAAACTAACAAAATGCAATACAGTGAGTTATATCAGTTTTTAATAAAACTAACCAAATGCAATGCACTGAGTTATATCCGTTTTTAATAAAACTAACCAAATGAAATGCACTGAGTTATATCCGTTTTTAATAAAACTAACACAATGCAATGCAGTGAGTTGTATCAGTTTTTAATAGAACTAACAAAATGCAATGCACTGAGCTATATCCGTTTTTAATAAAACTAACCAAATGCAATGCACTGAGTTATATCTGTTTTTAATTAAACTAACAAAATGCAATGCAGTGAGTTGTATCAGTTTTTAATAAAACTAACAAAATGCAATGCACTGAGCTATATCCGTTTTTAATAAAACTAACCAAATGCAATGCACTGAGTTATATCTGTTTTTAATTAAACTAACAAAATGCAATGCAGTGAGTTGTATCAGTTTTTAATAAAACTAACCAAATGCAATGCACTGAGTTATATCTGTTTTTAATAAAACTAACAAAATGCAATACAGTGGGTTATACCAGTTTATAATAAAACTAACCAAATGCACTGCACTGAGTTATATCCGTTTTTAATAAAACTAACCAAATGCAATGCACTGAGTTATATCTGTTTTTAATTAAACTAACAAAATGCAATGCAGTGAGTTATATCAGTTTTTAATTAAACTAACAAAATGCAATGCAGTGAGTTGTATCAGTTTTTAATAAAACTAACCAAATGCAATGCACTGAGCTATATCCGTTTTTAATAAAACTAACCAAATGCAATGCACTGAGTTATATCAGTTTTTAATAAAACTGACAAAATGCAATGCACTGAGTTATATCTGTTTTTAATAAAACTAACAAAATGCAATACAGTGAGTTACATCAGTTTTTAATAAAACTAACCAAATGCAATGCACTGAGTTATATCCGTTTTTAATAAAACTAACAAAATGCAATGCACTGAGTTATATCTGTTTTTAATAAAACTAACAAAATGCAATGCACTGAGTTATATCAGTTTTTAATAAAACTAACCAAATGCAATGCACTGAGTTATATCAGTTTTTAATAAAACTGACAAAGTGCAATGCACTGAGTTATTTTCGTTTTTAATAAAACTAACAAAATGCAATACAGTGAGTTGTATCAGTTTTTAATAAAACTTACAAAATGCAATGCACTGAGCTATATCAGTTTTTAATAAAACTAACCAAATGCAATGCACTGAGTTATATCTGTTTTTAATTAAACTAACAAAATGCAATGCACTGAGTTATATCCGTTTTTAATAAAACTAACAAAATGCAATGCACTGAGTTATATCCGTTTTTAATAAAACTAACCAAATGAAATGCACTGAGTTATATCCGTTTTTAATTAAACTAACAAAATGCAATGCACTGAGCTATATCCGTTTTTAATAAAACTAACCAAATGCAATGCAGTGAGTTGTATCAGTTTTTAATAAAACTAACCAAATGCATTGCACTGAGTTATATCTGTTTTTAATAAAACTAACAAAATGTAATACAGTGAGTTATATCAGTTTTTAATAAAATTAACCAAATGAAATGCACTGAGTTATATCCGTTTTTAATAAAACTAACAAAATGCAATGCACTGAGTTATATCCGTTTTTAATAAAACTAACCAAATGAAATGCACTGAGTTATATCCGTTTTTAATAAAACTAACAAAATGCAATACAGTGAGTTGTATCAGTTTTTAATAAAACTTACAAAATGCAATGCACTGAGCTATATCCGTTTTTAACAAAACTAACCAAATGCAATGCACTGAGTTATATCTGTTTTTAATAAAACTAACAAAATGCAATGCACTGAGTTATATCCGTTTTTAATAAAACTAACCAAATGAAATGCACTGAGTTATATCCGTTTTTAATTAAACTAACAAAATGCAATGCACTGAGTTATATCCGTTTTTAATAAAACTAACCAAATGCAATGCACTGAGTTATATCTGTTTTTAATTAAACTAACAAAATGCAATGCAGTGAGTTGTATCAGTTTTTAATAAAACTAACCAAATGCAATGCACTGAGTTATATCTGTTTTTAATAAAACTAACAAAATGTAATACAGTGAGTTATATCAGTTTTTAATAAAACTAACCAAATGAAATGCACTGAGTTATATCCGTTTTTAATTAAACTAACAAAATGCAATGCACTGAGTTATATCTGTTTTTAATAAAACTAACAAAATGCAATACAGTGAGTTATATCAGTTTTTAATAAAACTAACCAAATGCAATGCACTGAGTTATATCCGTTTTTAATAAAACTAACAAAATGCAATGCACTGAGTTATATCTGTTTTTAATAAAACTAACCAAATGCAATGCACTGAGTTATATCAGTTTTTAATAAAACTGACAAAATGCAATACAGTGAGTTATATCAGTTTTTAATAAAACTAACCAAATGCAATGCACTGAGTTATATCCGTTTTTAATAAAACTAACAAAATGCAATGCACTGAGTTATATCTGTTTTTAATAAAACTAACAAAATGCAATACAGTGAGTTATATCAGTTTTTAATAAAACTAACAAAATGCAATGCACTGAGTTATATCCGTTTTTAATAAAACTAACAAAATGCAATGCACTGAGTTATATCTGTTTTTAATAAAACTAACCAAATGCAATGCACTGAGTTATATCAGTTTTTAATAAAACTGACAAAATGCAATACAGTGAGTTATATCAGTTTTTAATAAAACTAACCAAATGCAATGCACTGAGTTATATCCGTTTTTAATAAAACTAACAAAATGCAATGCACTGAGTTATATCAGTTTTTGATAAAACTGACAAAATGCAATACAGTGAGTTATATCAGTTTTTAATAAAACTAACAAAATGCAATGCACTGAGTTATATCCGTTTTTAATAAAACTAACAAAATGCAATGCACTGAGTTATATCAGTTTTTAATAAAACTGACAAAGTGCAATACAGTGAGTTATATCAGTTTTTAATAAAACTAACCAAATGCAATGCACTGAGTTATATCCGTTTTTAATAAAACTAACAAAATGCAATGCACTGAGTTATATCTGTTTTTAATAAAACTAACAAAATGCAATGCACTGAGTTATATCAGTTTTTAATAAAACTAACCAAATGCAATGCACTGAGTTATATCAGTTTTTAATAAAACTGACAAAATGCAATACAGTGAGTTATATCAGTTTTTAATAAAACTAACCATATGCAATGCTTTAAGTTATATCAGTTTTTAATAAAACTAACAAAATGCAATGCACTGAGTTATATCCGTTTTTAATAAAACTAACAAAATGCAATACAGTGAGTTATATCAGTTTTTAATAAAACTAACCAAATGCAATGCACTGAGTTATATCCGTTTTTAATAAAACTAACAAAATGCAATACAGTGAGTTATATCCGTTTTTAATAAAACTAACAAAGTGCAATACAGTGAGTTATATCAGTTTTTAATAAAACTAACCAAATGCAATGCACTGAGTTATATCCGTTTTTAATAAAACTAACAAAGTGCAATACAGTGAGTTATATCAGTTTTTAATAAAACTAACCAAATGCAATGCACTGAGTTATATCCGTTTTTAATAAAACTAACAAAATGCAATACAGTGAGTTATATCAGTTTTTAATAAAACTAACCAAATGCAATGCACTGAGTTATATCCGTTTTTAATAAAACTAACAAAATGCAATGCACTGAGTTATATCAGTTTTTAATAAAACTAACCAAATGCAATGCACTGAGTTATATCAGTTTTTAATAAAACTGACAAAGTGCAATACAGTGAGTTATATCAGTTTTTAATAAAACTAACCAAATGCAATGCACTGAGTTATATCCGTTTTTAATAAAACTAACAAAATGCAATGCACTGAGTTATATCAGTTTTTAATAAAACTAACCAAATGCAATGCACTGAGTTATATCAGTTTTTAATAAAACTGACAAAATGCAATACAGTGAGTTATATCAGTTTTTAATAAAACTAACCAAATGCAATGCACTGAGTTATATCCGTTTTTAATAAAACTAACAAAATGCAATGCACTGAGTTATATCTGTTTTTAATAAAACTAACCAAATGCAATGCACTGAGTTATATCAGTTTTTAATAAAACTGACAAAATGCAATACAGTGAGTTATATCAGTTTTTAATAAAACTAACCAAATGCAATGCACTGAGTTATATCCGTTTTTAATAAAACTAACAAAATGCAATGCACTGAGTTATATCTGTTTTTAATAAAACTAACAAAATGCAATACAGTGAGTTATATCAGTTTTTAATAAAACTAACCAAATGCAATGCACTGAGTTATATCCGTTTTTAATAAAACTAACAAAATGCAATGCACTGAGTTATATCAGTTTTTAATAAAACTAACCAAATGCAATGCACTGAGTTATATCAGTTTTTAATAAAACTGACAAAGTGCAATGCACTGAGTTATTTTCGTTTTTAATAAAACTAACAAAATGCAATACAGTGAGTTGTATCAGTTTTTAATAAAACTTACAAAATGCAATGCACTGAGCTATATCAGTTTTTAATAAAACTAACCAAATGCAATGCACTGAGTTATATCTGTTTTTAATTAAACTAACAAAATGCAATGCACTGAGTTATATCCGTTTTTAATAAAACTAACAAAATGCAATGCACTGAGTTATATCCGTTTTTAATAAAACTAACCAAATGAAATGCACTGAGTTATATCCGTTTTTAATTAAACTAACAAAATGCAATGCACTGAGTTATATCCGTTTTTAATAAAACTAACCAAATGCAATGCACTGAGTTATATCTGTTTTTAATTAAACTAACAAAATGCAATGCAGTGAGTTGTATCAGTTTTTAATAAAACTAACCAAATGCATTGCACTGAGTTATATCTGTTTTTAATAAAACTAACAAAATGTAATACAGTGAGTTATATCAGTTTTTAATAAAATTAACCAAATGAAATGCACTGAGTTATATCCGTTTTTAATAAAACTAACAAAATGCAATGCACTGAGTTATATCCGTTTTTAATAAAACTAACCAAATGAAATGCACTGAGTTATATCCGTTTTTAATAAAACTAACAAAATTCAATACAGTGAGTTGTATCAGTTTTTAATAAAACTTACAAAATGCAATGCACTGAGCTATATCCGTTTTTAATAAAACTAACCAAATGCAATGCACTGAGTTATATCTGTTTTTAATTAAACTAAAAAAATGCAATGCACTGAGTTATATCCGTTTTTAATAAAACTAACAAAATGCAATGCACTGAGTTATATCCGTTTTTAATAAAACTAACCAAATGAAATGCACTGAGTTATATCCGTTTTTAATTAAACTAACAAAATGCAATGCACTGAGTTATATCCGTTTTTAATAAAACTAACCAAATGCAATGCACTGAGTTATATCTGTTTTTAATTAAACTAACAAAATGCAATGCAGTGAGTTGTATCAGTTTTTAATAAAACTAACCAAATGCAATGCACTGAGTTATATCTGTTTTTAATAAAACTAACAAAATGTAATACAGTGAGTTATATCAGTTTTTAATAAAACTAACCAAATGAAATGCACTGAGTTATATCCGTTTTTAATTAAACTAACAAAATGCAATGCACTGAGTTATATCCGTTTTTAATTAAACTAACCAAATGCAATGCAGTGTGTTGTATCAGTTTTTAATAAAACTAACAAAATGCAATGCACTGAGTTATATCTGTTTTTAATAAAACTAACAAAATGCAATACAGTGAGTTATACCAGTTTTTAATAAAACTAACCAAATGAAATGCACTGAGTTATATCCGTTTTTAATAAAACTAACAAAATGCAATGCACTGAGTTATATCCGTTTTTAATAAAACTAACCAAATGCAATGCACTGAGTTATATCTGTTTTTAATTAAACTAAAAAAATGCAATGCACTGAGTTATATCCGTTTTTAATAAAACTAACAAAATGCAATGCACTGAGTTATATCCGTTTTTAATAAAACTAACCAAATGAAATGCACTGAGTTATATCCGTTTTTAATTAAACTAACAAAATGCAATGCACTGAGTTATATCAGTTTTTAATAAAACTGACAAAATGCAATGCACTGAGTTATATCTGTTTTTAATAAAACTAACAAAATGCAATACAGTGAGTTATATCAGTTTTTAATAAAACTAACCAAATGCAATGCACTGAGTTATATCCGTTTTTAATAAAACTAACCAAATGAAATGCACTGAGTTATATCCGTTTTTAATAAAACTAACACAATGCAATGCAGTGAGTTGTATCAGTTTTTAATAGAACTAACAAAATGCAATGCACTGAGCTATATCCGTTTTTAATAAAACTAACCAAATGCAATGCACTGAGTTATATCTGTTTTTAATTAAACTAACAAAATGCAATGCAGTGAGTTGTATCAGTTTTTAATAAAACTAACAAAATGCAATGCACTGAGCTATATCCGTTTTTAATAAAACTAACCAAATGCAATGCACTGAGTTATATCTGTTTTTAATTAAACTAACAAAATGCAATGCAGTGAGTTGTATCAGTTTTTAATAAAACTAACCAAATGCAATGCACTGAGTTATATCTGTTTTTAATAAAACTAACAAAATGCAATACAGTGGGTTATACCAGTTTTTAATAAAACTAACCAAATGCACTGCACTGAGTTATATCCGTTTTTAATAAAACTAACCAAATGCAATGCACTGAGTTATATCTGTTTTTAATTAAACTAACAAAATGCAATGCAGTGAGTTATATCAGTTTTTAATTAAACTAACAAAATGCAATGCAGTGAGTTGTATCAGTTTTTAATAAAACTAACCAAATGCAATGCACTGAGCTATATCCGTTTTTAATAAAACTAACCAAATGCAATGCACTGAGTTATATCAGTTTTTAATAAAACTGACAAAATGCAATGCACTGAGTTATATCTGTTTTTAATAAAACTAACAAAATGCAATACAGTGAGTTACATCAGTTTTTAATAAAACTAACCAAATGCAATGCACTGAGTTATATCCGTTTTTAATAAAACTAACAAAATGCAATGCACTGAGTTATATCTGTTTTTAATAAAACTAACAAAATGCAATGCACTGAGTTATATCCGTTTTTAATAAAACTAACAAAATGCAATGCACTGAGTTATATCCGTTTTTAATAAAACTAACCAAATGAAATGCACTGAGTTATATCCGTTTTTAATTAAACTAACAAAATGCAATGCACTGAGTTATATCCGTTTTTAATAAAACTAACCAAATGCAATGCACTGAGTTATATCTGTTTTTAATTAAACTAACAAAATGCAATGCAGTGAGTTGTATCAGTTTTTAATAAAACTAACCAAATGCATTGCACTGAGTTATATCTGTTTTTAATAAAACTAACAAAATGTAATACAGTGAGTTATATCAGTTTTTAATAAAATTAACCAAATGAAATGCACTGAGTTATATCCGTTTTTAATAAAACTAACAAAATGCAATGCACTGAGTTATATCCGTTTTTAATAAAACTAACCAAATGAAATGCACTGAGTTATATCCGTTTTTAATAAAACTAACAAAATGCAATACAGTGAGTTGTATCAGTTTTTAATAAAACTTACAAAATGCAATGCACTGAGCTATATCCGTTTTTAATAAAACTAACCAAATGCAATGCACTGAGTTATATCTGTTTTTAAATAAACTAAAAAAATGCAATGCACTGAGTTATATCCGTTTTTAATAAAACTAACAAAATGCAATGCACTGAGTTATATCCGTTTTTAATAAAACTAACCAAATGAAATGCACTGAGTTATATCCGTTTTTAATTAAACTAACAAAATGCAATGCACTGAGTTATATCCGTTTTTAATAAAACTAACCAAATGCAATGCACTGAGTTATATCTGTTTTTAATTAAACTAACAAAATGCAATGCAGTGAGTTGTATCAGTTTTTAATAAAACTAACCAAATGCAATGCACTGAGTTATATCTGTTTTTAATAAAACTAACAAAATGTAATACAGTGAGTTATATCAGTTTTTAATAAAACTAACCAAATGAAATGCACTGAGTTATATCCGTTTTTAATTAAACTAACAAAATGCAATGCACTGAGTTATATCCGTTTTTAATTAAACTAACCAAATGCAATGCAGTGTGTTGTATCAGTTTTTAATAAAACTAACAAAATGCAATGCACTGAGTTATATCTGTTTTTAATAAAACTAACAAAATGCAATACAGTGAGTTATACCAGTTTTTAATAAAACTAACCAAATGAAATGCACTGAGTTATATCCGTTTTTAATAAAACTAACAAAATGCAATGCACTGAGTTATATCCGTTTTTAATAAAACTAACCAAATGAAATGCATTGAGTTATATCCGTTTTTAATAAAACTAACAAAATGCAATGCACTGAGTTATATCCGTTTTTAATAAAACTAACCAAATGCAATGCACTGAGTTATATCAGTTTTTAATTAAACTAACAAAATGCAATGCAGTGAGTTGTATCAGTTTTTAATAAAACTAACAAAATGCAATGCACTGAGCTATATCCGTTTTTAATAAAACTAACAAAATGCAATGCAGTGAGTTGTATCAGTTTTTAATAAAACTAACCAAATGCAATGCACTGAGTTATATCAGTTTTTAATTAAACTAACAAAATGCAATGCAGTGAGTTGTATCAGTTTTTAATAAAACTAACAAAATGCAATGCACTGAGTTATATCAGTTTTTAATTAAACTAACAAAATGCAATGCAGTGAGTTGTATCAGTTTTTAATAAAACTAACCAAATGCAATGCACTGAGCTATATCCGTTTTTAATAAAACTAACCAAATGCAATGCACTGAGTTATATCAGTTTTTAATAAAACTGACAAAATGCAATGCACTGAGTTATATCTGTTTTTAATAAAACTAACAAAATGCAATACAGTGAGTTACATCAGTTTTTAATAAAACTAACCAAATGCAATGCACTGAGTTATATCCGTTTTTAATAAAACTAACAAAATGCAATGCACTGAGTTATATCAGTTTTTAATAAAACTAACCAAATGCAATGCACTGAGTTATATCAGTTTTTAATAAAACTGACAAAATGCAATGCACTGAGTTATATCCGTTTTTAATAAAACTAACAAAATGCAATACAGTGAGTTGTATCAGTTTTTAATAAAACTTACAAAATGCAATGCACTGAGCTATATCCGTTTTTAATAAAACTAACCAAATGCAATGCACTGAGTTATATCTGTTTTTAATTAAACTAACAAAATGCAATGCACTGAGTTATATCAGTTTTTAATAAAACTGACAAAATGCAATGCACTGAGTTATATCTGTTTTTAATAAAACTAACAAAATGCAATACAGTGAGTTACATCAGTTTTTAATAAAACTAACAAAATGCAATGCACTGAGTTATATCCGTTTCTAATAAAACTAACCAAATGCAATGCACTGAGTTATATCAGTTTTTAATAAAACTGACAAAATGCAATGCACTGAGTTATATCTGTTTTTAATAAAACTAACAAAATGCAATACAGTGAGTTACATCAGTTTTTAATAAAACTAACAAAATGCAATGCACTGAGTTATATCCGTTTCTAATAAAACTAACCAAATGCAATGCACTGAGTTATATCCGTTTCTAATAAAACTAACCAAATGCAATGCACTGAGTTATATCCGTTTTTAATAAAACTAACCAAATGCAATGCACTGAGTTATATCCGTTTCTAATAAAACTAACCAAATGCAATGCACTGAGTTATATCAGTTTTTAATAAAACTAACAAAATGCAATGCACTGAGTTATATCCGTTTCTAATAAAACTAACAAAATGCAATGCACTGAGTTATATCAGTTTTTAATAAAACTAACCAAATGCAATGCACTGAGTTATATCAGTTTTTAATAAAACTAACAAAATGCAATGCACTGAGTTATATCAGTTTTTAATAAAACTAACCAAATGCAATGCACTGAGTTATATCAGTTTTTAATAAAACTAACAAAATGCAATGCACTGAGTTATATCCGTTTCTAATAAAACTAACAAAATGCAATGCACTGAGTTATATCCGTTTTTAATAAAACTAACCAAATGCAATGCACTGAGTTATATCCGTTTCTAATAAAACTAACAAAATGCAATGCACTGAGTTATATCCGTTTCTAATAAAACTAACCAAATGCAATGCACTGAGTTATATCAGTTTTTAATAAAACTGACAAAATGCAATGCACTGAGTTATATCTGTTTTTAATAAAACTAACAAAATGCAATACAGTGAGTTACATCAGTTTTTAATAAAACTAACCAAATGCAATGCACTGAGTTATATCAGTTTTTAATAAAACTAACCAATTGCAATGCACTGAGTTATATCTGTTTTTAATTAAACTAACAAAATGCAATGCAGGGAGTTGTATCAATTTTTAATAAAACTGACAAAATGCAATGCACTGAGTTATATCCGTTTCTAATAAAACTAACCAAATGCAATGCACTGAGTTATATCAGTTTTTAATAAAACTAACAAAATGCAATGCACTGAGTTATATCCGTTTTTAATAAAACTAACCAAATGCAATGCACTGAGTTATATCAGTTTTTAATAAAACTAACCAATTGCAATGCACTGAGTTATATCCGTTTCTAATAAAACTAACCAAATGCAATGCACTGAGTTATATCCGTTTTTAATAAAACTAACCAAATGCAATGCACTGAGTTATATCCGTTTCTAATAAAACTAACCAAATGCAATGCACTGAGTTATATCAGTTTTTAATAAAACTAACAAAATGCAATGCACTGAGTTATATCCGTTTCTAATAAAACTAACAAAATGCAATGCACTGAGTTATATCAGTTTTTAATAAAACTAACCAAATGCAATGCACTGAGTTATATCAGTTTTTAATAAAACTAACAAAATGCAATGCACTGAGTTATATCAGTTTTTAATAAAACTAACCAAATGCAATGCACTGAGTTATATCAGTTTTTAATAAAACTAACAAAATGCAATGCACTGAGTTATATCCGTTTCTAATAAAACTAACAAAATGCAATGCACTGAGTTATATCCGTTTTTAATAAAACTAACCAAATGCAATGCACTGAGTTATATCCGTTTCTAATAAAACTAACAAAATGCAATGCACTGAGTTATATCCGTTTCTAATAAAACTAACCAAATGCAATGCACTGAGTTATATCAGTTTTTAATAAAACTAACAAAATGCAATGCACTGAGTTATATCCGTTTCTAATAAAACTAACAAAATGCAATGCACTGAGTTATATCAGTTTTTAATAAAACTAACCAAATGCAATGCACTGAGTTGTATCAGTTTTTAATAAAACTTACAAAATGCAATGCACTGAGCTATATCCATTTTTAATAAAACTAACCAAATGCAATGCACTGAGTTATATCTGTTTTTAATTAAACTAACAAAATGCAATGCACTGAGTTATATCAGTTTTTAATAAAACTGACAAAATGCAATGCACTGAGTTATATCCGTTTTTAATAAAACTAACCAAATGAAATGCACTGAGTTATATCCGTTTTTAATAAAACTAACAAAATGCAATGCACTGAGTTATATCCGTTTCTAATAAAACTAACCAAATGCAATGCACTGAGTTATATCAGTTTTTAATAAAACTGACAAAATGCAATGCACTGAGTTATATCTGTTTTTAATAAAACTAACAAAATGCAATACAGTGAGTTACATCAGTTTTTAATAAAACTAACAAAATGCAATGCACTGAGTTATATCAGTTTCTAATAAAACTAACAAAATACAATGCACTGAGTTATATCCGTTTCTAATAAAACTAACCAAATGCAATGCACTGAGTTATATCCGTTTCTAATAAAACTAACAAAATGCAATGCACTGAGTTATATCCGTTTCTAATAAAACTAACAAAATGCAATGCACTGAGTTATATCAGTTTTTAATAAAACTAACCAAATGCAATGCACTGAGTTATATCAGTTTTTAATAAAACTAACAAAATGCAATGCACTGAGTTATATCCGTTTCTAATAAAACTAACAAAATGCAATGCACTGAGTTATATCCGTTTTTAATAAAACTAACCAAATGCAATGCACTGAGTTATATCCGTTTCTAATAAAACTAACAAAATGCAATGCACTGAGTTATATCCGTTTCTAATAAAACTAACCAAATGCAATGCACTGAGTTATATCAGTTTTTAATAAAACTGACAAAATGCAATGCACTGAGTTATATCTGTTTTTAATAAAACTAACAAAATGCAATACAGTGAGTTACATCAGTTTTTAATAAAACTAACAAAATGCAATGCACTGAGTTATATCCGTTTCTAATAAAACTAACCAAATGCAATGCACTGAGTTATATCCGTTTCTAATAAAACTAACCAAATGCAATGCACTGAGTTATATCAGTTTTTAATAAAACTGACAAAATGCAATGCACTGAGTTATATCTGTTTTTAATAAAACTAACAAAATGCAATACAGTGAGTTACATCAGTTTTTAATAAAACTAACAAAATGCAATGCACTGAGTTATATCCGTTTCTAATAAAACTAACAAAATGCAATGCACTGAGTTATATCCGTTTCTAATAAAACTAACCAAATGCAATGCACTGAGTTATATCAGTTTTTAATAAAACTGACAAAATGCAATGCACTGAGTTATATCTGTTTTTAATAAAACTAACAAAATGCAATGCACTGAGTTATATCCGTTTCTAATAAAACTAACAAAATGCAATGCACTGAGTTATATCCGTTTTTAATAAAACTAACCAAATGAAATGCACTGAGTTATATCCGTTTTTAATAAAACTAACAAAATGCAATGCACTGAGTTATATCCGTTTTTAATAAAACTAACCAAATGCAATGCACTGAGTTATATCAGTTTTTAATAAAACTGACAAAATGCAATGCACTGAGTTATATCTGTTTTTAATAAAACTAACAAAATGCAATGCACTGAGTTATATCCGTTTCTAATAAAACTAACAAAATGCAATGCACTGAGTTATATCCGTTTTTAATAAAACTAACCAAATGAAATGCACTGAGTTATATCCGTTTTTAATAAAACTAACAAAATGCAATGCACTGAGTTATATCCGTTTTTAATAAAACTAACCAAATGAAATGCACTGAGTTATATCAGTTTTTAATAAAACTGACAAAATGCAATGCACTGAGTTATATCTGTTTTTAATAAAACTAACAAAATGCAATGCACTGAGTTATATCCGTTTCTAATAAAACTAACAAAATGCAATGCACTGAGTTATATCCGTTTTTAATAAAACTAACCAAATGAAATGCACTGAGTTATATCCGTTTTTAATAAAACTAACAAAATGCAATGCACTGAGTTATATCCGTTTTTAATAAAACTAACCAAATGCAATGCACTGAGTTATATCAGTTTTTAATAAAACTGACAAAATGCAATGCACTGAGTTATATCTGTTTTTAATAAAACTAACAAAATGCAATACAGTGAGTTACATCAGTTTTTAATAAAACTAACAAAATGCAATGCACTGAGTTATATCCGTTTCTAATAAAACTAACAAAATGCAATGCACTGAGTTATATCCGTTTCTAATAAAACTAACCAAATGCAATGCACTGAGTTATATCAGTTTTTAATAAAACTGACAAAATGCAATGCACTGAGTTATATCTGTTTTTAATAAAACTAACAAAATGCAATACAGTGAGTTACATCAGTTTTTAATAAAACTAACAAAATGCAATGCACTGAGTTATATCCGTTTCTAATAAAACTGACAAAATGCAATGCACTGAGTTATATCTGTTTTTAATAAAACTAACAAAATGCAATACAGTGAGTTACATCAGTTTTTAATAAAACTAACAAAATGCAATGCACTGAGTTATATCCGTTTCTAATAAAACTAACCAAATGCAATGCACTGAGTTATATCCGTTTCTAATAAAACTAACCAAATGCAATGCACTGAGTTATATCAGTTTTTAATAAAACTAACAAAATGCAATGCACTGAGTTATATCCGTTTTTAATAAAACTAACCAAATGCAATGCACTGAGTTATATCCGTTTCTAATAAAACTAACAAAATGCAATGCACTGAGTTATATCCGTTTCTAATAAAACTAACCAAATGCAATGCACTGAGTTATATCAGTTTTTAATAAAACTGACAAAATGCAATGCACTGAGTTATATCTGTTTTTAATAAAACTAACAAAATGCAATACAGTGAGTTACATCAGTTTTTAATAAAACTAACAAAATGCAATGCACTGAGTTATATCCGTTTCTAATAAAACTAACCAAATGCAATGCACTGAGTTATATCCGTTTCTAATAAAACTAACCAAATGCAATGCACTGAGTTATATCAGTTTTTAATAAAACTGACAAAATGCAATGCACTGAGTTATATCTGTTTTTAATAAAACTAACAAAATGCAATACAGTGAGTTACATCAGTTTTTAATAAAACTAACAAAATGCAATGCACTGAGTTATATCCGTTTCTAATAAAACTAACCAAATGCAATGCACTGAGTTATATCCGTTTCTAATAAAACTAACCAAATGCAATGCACTGAGTTATATCAGTTTTTAATTAAACTAACAAAATGCAATGCAGTGAGTTGTATCAGTTTTTAATAAAACTAACAAAATGCAATGCACTGAGCTATATCCGTTTTTAATAAAACTAACAAAATGCACTGCACTGAGTTATATCAGTTTTTAATTAAACTAACAAAATGCAATGCACTGAGTTATATCCGTTTCTAATAAAACTAACCAAATGCAATGCACTGAGTTATATCTGTTTTTAATAAAACTAACAAAATGCAATGCACTGAGTTATATCAGTTTTTAATTAAACTAACAAAATGCAATGCACTGAGTTATATCAGTTTTTAATAAAACTAACAAAATGCAATGCACTGAGTTATATCCGTTTCTAATAAAACTAACAAAATGCAATGCACTGAGTTATATCAGTTTTTAATAAAACTAACCAAATGCAATGCACTGAGTTATATCTGTTTTTAATAAAACTAACAAAATGCAATGCACTGAGTTATATCCGTTTCTAATAAAACTAACAAAATGCAATGCACTGAGTTATATCCGTTTTTAATAAAACTAACCAAATGAAATGCACTGAGTTATATCCGTTTTTAATAAAACTAACAAAATGCAATGCACTGAGTTATATCCGTTTTTAATAAAACTAACAAAATGCACTGCACTGAGTTGTATCAGTTTTTAATAAAACTAACAAAATGCAATGCACTGAGCTATATCCGTTTTTAATAAAACTAACAAAATGCACTGCACTGAGTTATATCAGTTTTTAATTAAACTAACAAAATGCAATGCACTGAGTTATATCCGTTTCTAATAAAACTAACCAAATGCAATGCACTGAGTTATATCTGTTTTTAATAAAACTAACAAAATGCGATACAGTGAGTTATACCAGTTTTTAATAAAACTAACCAAATGAAATGCACTGAGTTATATCCGTTTTTAATAAAACTAACAAAATGCAATGCACTGAGTTATATCCGTTTTTAATAAAACTAACCAAATGAAATGCACTGAGTTATATCCGTTTTTAATAAAACTAACAAAATGCAATGCACTGAGTTATATCCGTTTCTAATAAAACTAACCAAATGCAATGCACTGAGTTATATCAGTTTTTAATTAAACTAACAAAATGCAATGCAGTGAGTTGTATCAGTTTTTAATAAAACTAACAAAATGCAATGCACTGAGCTATATCCGTTTTTAATAAAACTAACAAAATGCACTGCACTGAGTTATATCAGTTTTTAATTAAACTAACAAAATGCAATGCAGTGAGTTGTATCAGTTTTTAATAAAACTAACCAAATGCAATGCACTGAGCTATATCCGTTTTTAATAAAACTAACCAAATGCAATGCACTGAGTTATATCAGTTTTTAATAAAACTGACAAAATGCAATGCACTGAGTTATATCTGTTTTTAATAAAACTAACAAAATGCAATACAGTGAGTTATATCAGTTTTTAATAAAACTAACCAAATGCAATGCACTGAGTTATATCCGTTTTTAATAAAACTAACCAAATGAAATGCACTGAGTTATATCCGTTTTTAATAAAACTAACACAATGCAATGCAGTGAGTTGTATCAGTTTTTAATAGAACTAACAAAATGCAATGCACTGAGCTATATCCGTTTTTAATAAAACTAACCAAATGCAATGCACTGAGTTATATCTGTTTTTAATTAAACTAACAAAATGCAATGCAGTGTGTTGTATCAGTTTTTAATAAAACTAACAAAATGCAATGCACTGAGCTATATCCGTTTTTAATAAAACTAACCAAATGCAATGCACTGAGTTATATCTGTTTTTAATTAAACTAACAAAATGCAATGCAGTGAGTTATATCAGTTTTTAATTAAACTAACAAAATGCAATGCAGTGAGTTGTATCAGTTTTTAATAAAACTAACCAAATGCAATGCACTGAGCTATATCCGTTTTTAATAAAACTAACCAAATGCAATGCACTGAGTTATATCAGTTTTTAATAAAACTGACAAAATGCAATGCACTGAGTTATATCTGTTTTTAATAAAACTAACAAAATGCAATGCACTGAGTTATATCAGTTTTTAATAAAACTAACCAAATGCAATGCACTGAGTTATATCAGTTTTTAATAAAACTGACAAAGTGCAATGCACTGAGTTATTTTCGTTTTTAATAAAACTAACCAAATGCAATGCACTGAGTTATATCAGTTTTTAATAAAACTGACAAAATGCAATGCACTGAGTTATATCTGTTTTTAATAAAACTAACAAAATGCAATGCAGTGAGTTGTATCAGTTTTTAATAAAACTAACCAAATGCACTGCACTGAGTTATATCCGTTTTTAATAAAACTAACCAAATGCAATGCACTGAGTTATATCTGTTTTTAATTAAACTAACAAAATGCAATGCACTGAGTTATATCCGTTTTTAATAAAACTAACCAAATGCAATGCACTGAGCTATATCCGTTTTTAATAAAACTAACCAAATGCAATGCACTGAGTTATATCTGTTTTTAATAAAACTAACAAAATGCAATACAGTGAGTTACATCAGTTTTTAATAAAACTAACAAAATGCAATGCACTGAGTTATATCCGTTTCTAATAAAACTAACCAAATGCAATGCACTGAGTTATATCAGTTTTTAATAAAACTGACAAAATGCAATGCACTGAGTTATATCTGTTTTTAATAAAACTAACAAAATGCAATACAGTGAGTTACATCAGTTTTTAATAAAACTAACAAAATGCAATGCACTGAGTTATATCAGTTTCTAATAAAACTAACAAAATACAATGCACTGAGTTATATCCGTTTCTAATAAAACTAACCAAATGCAATGCACTGAGTTATATCCGTTTCTAATAAAACTAACAAAATGCAATGCACTGAGTTATATCCGTTTCTAATAAAACTAACAAAATGCAATGCACTGAGTTATATCAGTTTTTAATAAAACTAACCAAATGCAATGCACTGAGTTATATCAGTTTTTAATAAAACTAACAAAATGCAATGCACTGAGTTATATCCGTTTCTAATAAAACTAACAAAATGCAATGCACTGAGTTATATCCGTTTTTAATAAAACTAACCAAATGCAATGCACTGAGTTATATCCGTTTCTAATAAAACTAACAAAATGCAATGCACTGAGTTATATCCGTTTCTAATAAAACTAACCAAATGCAATGCACTGAGTTATATCAGTTTTTAATAAAACTGACAAAATGCAATGCACTGAGTTATATCTGTTTTTAATAAAACTAACAAAATGCAATACAGTGAGTTACATCAGTTTTTAATAAAACTAACAAAATGCAATGCACTGAGTTATATCCGTTTCTAATAAAACTAACCAAATGCAATGCACTGAGTTATATCAGTTTTTAATAAAACTGACAAAATGCAATGCACTGAGTTATATCTGTTTTTAATAAAACTAACAAAATGCAATACAGTGAGTTACATCAGTTTTTAATAAAACTAACAAAATGCAATGCACTGAGTTATATCCGTTTCTAATAAAACTAACCAAATGCAATGCACTGAGTTATATCCGTTTCTAATAAAACTAACCAAATGCAATGCACTGAGTTATATCAGTTTTTAATTAAACTAACAAAATGCAATGCAGTGAGTTGTATCAGTTTTTAATAAAACTAACAAAATGCAATGCACTGAGCTATATCCGTTTTTAATAAAACTAACAAAATGCACTGCACTGAGTTATATCAGTTTTTAATTAAACTAACAAAATGCAATGCACTGAGTTATATCCGTTTCTAATAAAACTAACCAAATGCAATGCACTGAGTTATATCTGTTTTTAATAAAACTAACAAAATGCAATGCACTGAGTTATATCAGTTTTTAATTAAACTAACAAAATGCAATGCACTGAGTTATATCAGTTTTTAATAAAACTAACAAAATGCAATGCACTGAGTTATATCCGTTTCTAATAAAACTAACAAAATGCAATGCACTGAGTTATATCAGTTTTTAATAAAACTAACCAAATGCAATGCACTGAGTTATATCTGTTTTTAATAAAACTAACAAAATGCAATGCACTGAGTTATATCCGTTTCTAATAAAACTAACAAAATGCAATGCACTGAGTTATATCCGTTTTTAATAAAACTAACCAAATGAAATGCACTGAGTTATATCCGTTTTTAATAAAACTAACAAAATGCAATGCACTGAGTTATATCCGTTTTTAATAAAACTAACAAAATGCACTGCACTGAGTTGTATCAGTTTTTAATAAAACTAACAAAATGCAATGCACTGAGCTATATCCGTTTTTAATAAAACTAATAAAATGCACTGCACTGAGTTATATCAGTTTTTAATTAAACTAACAAAATGCAATGCACTGAGTTATATCCGTTTCTAATAAAACTAACCAAATGCAATGCACTGAGTTATATCTGTTTTTAATAAAACTAACAAAATGCGATACAGTGAGTTATACCAGTTTTTAATAAAACTAACCAAATGAAATGCACTGAGTTATATCCGTTTTTAATAAAACTAACAAAATGCAATGCACTGAGTTATATCCGTTTTTAATAAAACTAACCAAATGAAATGCACTGAGTTATATCCGTTTTTAATAAAACTAACAAAATGCAATGCACTGAGTTATATCCGTTTCTAATAAAACTAACCAAATGCAATGCACTGAGTTATATCAGTTTTTAATTAAACTAACAAAATGCAATGCAGTGAGTTGTATCAGTTTTTAATAAAACTAACAAAATGCAATGCACTGAGCTATATCCGTTTTTAATAAAACTAACAAAATGCACTGCACTGAGTTATATCAGTTTTTAATTAAACTAACAAAATGCAATGCAGTGAGTTGTATCAGTTTTTAATAAAACTAACCAAATGCAATGCACTGAGCTATATCCGTTTTTAATAAAACTAACCAAATGCAATGCACTGAGTTATATCAGTTTTTAATAAAACTGACAAAATGCAATGCACTGAGTTATATCTGTTTTTAATAAAACTAACAAAATGCAATACAGTGAGTTATATCAGTTTTTAATAAAACTAACCAAATGCAATGCACTGAGTTATATCCGTTTTTAATAAAACTAACCAAATGAAATGCACTGAGTTATATCCGTTTTTAATAAAACTAACACAATGCAATGCAGTGAGTTGTATCAGTTTTTAATAGAACTAACAAAATGCAATGCACTGAGCTATATCCGTTTTTAATAAAACTAACCAAATGCAATGCACTGAGTTATATCTGTTTTTAATTAAACTAACAAAATGCAATGCAGTGTGTTGTATCAGTTTTTAATAAAACTAACAAAATGCAATGCACTGAGCTATATCCGTTTTTAATAAAACTAACCAAATGCAATGCACTGAGTTATATCTGTTTTTAATTAAACTAACAAAATGCAATGCAGTGAGTTATATCAGTTTTTAATTAAACTAACAAAATGCAATGCAGTGAGTTGTATCAGTTTTTAATAAAACTAACCAAATGCAATGCACTGAGCTATATCCGTTTTTAATAAAACTAACCAAATGCAATGCACTGAGTTATATCAGTTTTTAATAAAACTGACAAAATGCAATGCACTGAGTTATATCTGTTTTTAATAAAACTAACAAAATGCAATGCACTGAGTTATATCAGTTTTTAATAAAACTAACCAAATGCAATGCACTGAGTTATATCAGTTTTTAATAAAACTGACAAAGTGCAATGCACTGAGTTATTTTCGTTTTTAATAAAACTAACCAAATGCAATGCACTGAGTTATATCAGTTTTTAATAAAACTGACAAAATGCAATGCACTGAGTTATATCTGTTTTTAATAAAACTAACAAAATGCAATGCAGTGAGTTGTATCAGTTTTTAATAAAACTAACCAAATGCACTGCACTGAGTTATATCCGTTTTTAATAAAACTAACCAAATGCAATGCACTGAGTTATATCTGTTTTTAATTAAACTAACAAAATGCAATGCACTGAGTTATATCCGTTTTTAATAAAACTAACAAAATGCAATGCACTGAGTTATATCCGTTTTTAATAAAACTAACCAAATGAAATGCACTGAGTTATATCCGTTTTTAATTAAACTAACAAAATGCAATGCACTGACTTATATCCGTTTTTAATAAAACTAACCAAATGCAATGTACTGAGTTATATCTGTTTTTAATAAAACTGACAAAGTGCAATGCACTGAGTTATTTTCGTTTTTAATAAAACTAACCAAATGCAATGCACTGAGTTATATCAGTTTTTAATAAAACTAACCAAATGCAATGCACTGAGTTATATCAGTTTTTAATAAAACTGACAAAGTGCAATGCACTGAGTTATTTTCGTTTTTAATAAAACTAACCAAATGCAATGCACTGAGTTATATCAGTTTTTAATAAAACTGACAAAATGCAATGCAGTGAGTTATATCAGTTTTTAATTAAACTAACAAAATGCAATGCAGTGAGTTGTATCAGTTTTTAATAAAACTAACCAAATGCACTGCACTGAGTTATATCCGTTTTTAATAAAACTAACCAAATGAAATGCACTGAGTTATATCCGTTTTTAATTAAACTAACAAAATGCAATGCACTGACTTATATCCGTTTTTAATAAAACTAACCAAATGCAATGTACTGAGTTATATCTGTTTTTAATAAAACTGACAAAGTGCAATGCACTGAGTTATATCCGTTTTTAATTAAACTAACAAAATGCAATGCACTGACTTATATCCGTTTTTAATAAAACTAACCAAATGCAATGTACTGAGTTATATCTGTTTTTAATAAAACTGACAAAGTGCAATGCACTGAGTTATTTTCGTTTTTAATAAAACTAACCAAATGCAATGCACTGAGTTATATCAGTTTTTAATAAAACTGACAAAATGCAATGCAGTGAGTTATATCAGTTTTTAATTAAACTAACAAAATGCAATGCAGTGAGTTGTATCAGTTTTTAATAAAACTAACCAAATGCACTGCACTGAGTTATATCCGTTTTTAATAAAACTAACCAAATGCAATGCACTGAGTTATATCTGTTTTTAATTAAACTAACAAAATGCAATGCAGTGAGTTATATCAGTTTTTAATTAAACTAACAAAATGCAATGCAGTGAGTTGTATCAGTTTTTAATAAAACTAACCAAATGCACTGCACTGAGTTATATCCGTTTTTAATAAAACTAACCAAATGAAATGCACTGAGTTATATCCGTTTTTAATTAAACTAACAAAATGCAATGCACTGACTTATATCCGTTTTTAATAAAACTAACCAAATGCAATGTACTGAGTTATATCTGTTTTTAATAAAACTGACAAAGTGCAATGCACTGAGTTATTTTCGTTTTTAATAAAACTAACAAAATGCAATGCACTGAGTTATATCAGTTTTTAATAAAACTAACCAAATGCAATGCACTGAGTTATATCAGTTTTTAATAAAACTGACAAAGTGCAATGCACTGAGTTATTTTCGTTTTTAATAAAACTAACCAAATGCAATGCACTGAGTTATATCAGTTTTTAATAAAACTGACAAAATGCAATGCAGTGAGTTATATCAGTTTTTAATTAAACTAACAAAATGCAATGCAGTGAGTTGTATCAGTTTTTAATAAAACTAACCAAATGCACTGCACTGAGTTATATCCGTTTTTAATAAAACTAACCAAATGCAATGCACTGAGTTATATCTGTTTTTAATTAAACTAACAAAATGCAATGCAGTGAGTTATATCAGTTTTTAATTAAACTAACAAAATGCAATGCAGTGAGTTGTATCAGTTTTTAATAAAACTAACCAAATGCACTGCACTGAGTTATATCCGTTTTTAATAAAACTAACCAAATGAAATGCACTGAGTTATATCCGTTTTTAATTAAACTAACAAAATGCAATGCACTGACTTATATCCGTTTTTAATAAAACTAACCAAATGCAATGTACTGAGTTATATCTGTTTTTAATAAAACTGACAAAGTGCAATGCACTGAGTTATTTTCGTTTTTAATAAAACTAACAAAATGCAATGCACTGAGTTATATCAGTTTTTAATAAAACTAACCAAATGCAATGCACTGAGTTATATCAGTTTTTAATAAAACTGACAAAGTGCAATGCACTGAGTTATTTTCGTTTTTAATAAAACTAACCAAATGCAATGCACTGAGTTATATCAGTTTTTAATAAAACTGACAAAATGCAATGCAGTGAGTTATATCAGTTTTTAATTAAATTAACAAAATGCAATGCAGTGAGTTGTATCAGTTTTTAATAAAACTAACCAAATGCACTGCACTGAGTTATATCCGTTTTTAATAAAACTAACCAAATGCAATGCACTGAGTTATATCTGTTTTTAATTAAACTAACAAAATGCAATGCAGTGAGTTATATCAGTTTTTAATTAAACTAACAAAATGCAATGCAGTGAGTTGTATCAGTTTTTAATAAAACTAACCAAATGCACTGCACTGAGTTATATCCGTTTTTAATAAAACTAACCAAATGCAATGCACTGAGTTATATCTGTTTTTAATTAAACTAACAAAATGCAATGCAGTGAGTTATATCAGTTTTTAATTAAACTAACAAAATGCAATGCAGTGAGTTGTATCAGTTTTTAATAAAACTAACCAAATGCACTGCACTGAGTTATATCCGTTTTTAATAAAACTAACCAAATGAAATGCACTGAGTTATATCCGTTTTTAATTAAACTAACAAAATGCAATGCACTGACTTATATCCGTTTTTAATAAAACTAACCAAATGCAATGTACTGAGTTATATCAGTTTTTAATAAAACTGACAAAGTGCAATGCACTGAGTTATTTTCGTTTTTAATAAAACTAACAAAATGCAATGCACTGAGTTATATCAGTTTTTAATAAAACTAACCAAATGCAATGCACTGAGTTATATCAGTTTTTAATAAAACTGACAAAGTGCAATGCACTGAGTTATTTTCGTTTTTAATAAAACTAACCAAATGCAATGCACTGAGTTATATCAGTTTTTAATAAAACTGACAAAATGCAATGCAGTGAGTTATATCAGTTTTTAATTAAACTAACAAAATGCAATGCAGTGAGTTGTATCAGTTTTTAATAAAACTAACCAAATGCACTGCACTGAGTTATATCCGTTTTTAATAAAACTAACCAAATGCAATGCACTGAGTTATATCTGTTTTTAATTAAACTAACAAAATGCAATGCAGTGAGTTATATCAGTTTTTAATTAAACTAACAAAATGCAATGCAGTGAGTTGTATCAGTTTTTAATAAAACTAACCAAATGCAATGCACTGAGCTATATCCGTTTTTAATAAAACTAACCAAATGCAATGCACTGAGTTATATCAGTTTTTAATAAAACTGACAAAATGCAATGCACTGAGTTATATCTGTTTTTAATAAAACTAACAAAATGCAATGCACTGAGCTATATCCGTTTTTAATAAAACTAACCAAATGCAATGCACTGAGTTATATCTGTTTTTAATTAAACTAACAAAATGCAATGCACTGAGTTATATCCGTTTTTAATAAAACTAACAAAATGCAATGCACTGAGTTATATCCGTTTTTAATAAAACTAACCAAATGAAATGCACTGAGTTATATCCGTTTTTAATTAAACTAACAAAATGCAATGCACTGACTTATATCCGTTTTTAATAAAACTAACCAAATGCAATGTACTGAGTTATATCTGTTTTTAATTAAACTAACAAAATGCAATGCAGTGAGTTGTATCAGTTTTTAATAAAACTAACCAAATGCATTGCACTGAGTTATATCTGTTTTTAATAAAACTAACAAAATGTAATACAGTGAGTTATATCAGTTTTTAATAAAATTAACCAAATGAAATGCACTGAGTTATATCCGTTTTTAATAAAACTAACAAAATGCAATGCACTGAGTTATATCCGTTTTTAATAAAACTAACCAAATGAAATGCACTGAGTTATATCCGTTTTTAATAAAACTAACAAAATGCAATACAGTGAGTTGTATCAGTTTTTAATAAAACTTACAAAATGCAATGCACTGAGCTATATCCGTTTTTAATAAAACTAACCAAATGCAATGCACTGAGTTATATCTGTTTTTAATTAAACTAAAAAAATGCAATGCACTGAGTTATATCCGTTTTTAATAAAACTAACAAAATGCAATGCACTGAGTTATATCCGTTTTTAATAAAACTAACCAAATGAAATGCACTGAGTTATATCCGTTTTTAATTAAACTAACAAAATGCAATGCACTGAGTTATATCCGTTTTTAATAAAACTAACCAAATGCAATGCACTGAGTTATATCTGTTTTTAATTAAACTAACAAAATGCAATGCAGTGAGTTGTATCAGTTTTTAATAAAACTAACCAAATGCAATGCACTGAGTTATATCTGTTTTTAATAAAACTAACAAAATGTAATACAGTGAGTTATATCAGTTTTTAATAAAACTAACCAAATGAAATGCACTGAGTTATATCCGTTTTTAATTAAACTAACAAAATGCAATGCACTGAGTTCTATCCGTTTTTAATTAAACTAACCAAATGCAATGCAGTGTGTTGTATCAGTTTTTAATAAAACTAACAAAATGCAATGCACTGAGTTATATCTGTTTTTAATAAAACTAACAAAATGCAATACAGTGAGTTATACCAGTTTTTAATAAAACTAACAAAATGCACTGCACTGAGTTATATCAGTTTTTAATAAAACTAACAAAATGCAATGCACTGAGTTATATCCGTTTTTAATAAAACTAACCAAATGAAATGCACTGAGTTATATCCGTTTTTAATAAAACTAACAAAATGCAATGCACTGAGTTATATCCGTTTTTAATAAAACTAACAAAATGCAATGCACTGAGTTATATCCGTTTTTAATAAAACTAACCAAATGAAATGCACTGAGTTATATCCGTTTTTAATAAAACTAACAAAATGCAATGCACTGAGTTATATCCGTTTTTAATAAAACTAACCAAATGCAATGCACTGAGTTATATCAGTTTTTAATTAAACTAACAAAATGCACTGCACTGAGTTATATCCGTTTTTAATAAAACTAACAAAATGCAATGCACTGAGTTATATCCGTTTTTAATAAAACTAACCAAATGCAATGCACTGAGTTATACCAGTTTTTAATAAAACTAACAAAATGCACTGCACTGAGTTATATCCGTTTTTAATAAAACTAACAAAATGCAATGCACTGAGTTATATCCGTTTTTAATAAAACTAACCAAATGAAATGCACTGAGTTATATCCGTTTTTAATAAAACTAACAAAATGCAATGCACTGAGTTATATCAGTTTTTAATAAAACTAACCAAATGCAATACAGTGAGTTATACCAGTTTTTAATAAAACTAACAAAATGCACTGCACTGAGTTATATCAGTTTTTAATAAAACTAACCAAATGCAATACAGTGAGTTATACCAGTTTTTAATAAAACTAACAAAATGCAATGCACTGAGTTATATCCGTTTTTAATAAAACTAACCAAATGCAATACAGTGAGTTATACCAGTTTTTAATAAAACTAACAAAATGCACTGCACTGAGTTATATCAGTTTTTAATAAAACTAACCAAATGCAATACAGTGAGTTATACCAGTTTTTAATAAAACTAACAAAATGCAATGCACTGAGTTATATCTGTTTTTAATAAAACTAACAAAATGCAATACAGTGAGTTATACCAGTTTTTAATAAAACTAACAAAATGCAATGCACTGAGTTATATCTGTTTTTAATAAAACTAACCAAATGCAATACAGTGAGTTATACCAGTTTTTAATAAAACTAACAAAATGCAATGCACTGAGTTATATCTGTTTTTAATAAAACTAACAAAATGCAATACAGTGAGTTATACCAGTTTTTAATAAAACTAACAAAATGCAATGCACTGAGTTATATCTGTTTTTAATAAAACTAACAAAATGCAATGCACTGAGTTATATCTGTTTTTAATAAAACTAACCAAATGCAATACAGTGAGTTATACCAGTTTTTAATAAAACTAACAAAATGCAATGCACTGAGTTATATCTGTTTTTAATAAAACTAACAAAATGCAATACAGTGAGTTATACCAGTTTTTAATAAAACTAACAAAATGCAATGCACTGAGTTATATCTGTTTTTAATAAAACTAACAAAATGCAATACAGTGAGTTATACCAGTTTTTAATAAAACTAACAAAATGCAATGCACTGAGTTATATCTGTTTTTAATAAAACTAACAAAATGCAATGCACTGAGTTATATCCGTTTTTAATAAAACTAACCAAATGCAATACAGTGAGTTATACCAGTTTTTAATAAAACTAACAAAATGCACTGCACTGAGTTATATCAGTTTTTAATAAAACTAACCAAATGCAATACAGTGAGTTATACCAGTTTTTAATAAAACTAACAAAATGCAATGCACTGAGTTATATCTGTTTTTAATAAAACTAACAAAATGCAATACAGTGAGTTATACCAGTTTTTAATAAAACTAACAAAATGCACTGCACTGAGTTATATCAGTTTTTAATAAAACTAACAAAATGCACTGCACTGAGTTATATCCGTTTTTAATAAAACTAACAAAATGCAATGCACTGAGTTATATCCGTTTTTAATAAAACTAACCAAATGAAATGCACTGAGTTATATCCGTTTTTAATAAAACTAACAAAATGCAATGCACTGAGTTATATCCGTTTTTAATAAAACTAACCAAATGCAATGCACTGAGTTATATCAGTTTTTAATTAAACTAACAAAATGCACTGCACTGAGTTATATCCGTTTTTAATAAAACTAACAAAATGCAATGCACTGAGTTATATCCGTTTTTAATAAAACTAACCAAATGCAATGCACTGAGTTATACCAGTTTTTAATAAAACTAACAAAATGCACTGCACTGAGTTATATCCGTTTTTAATAAAACTAACAAAATGCAATGCACTGAGTTATATACGTTTTTAATAAAACTAACCAAATGAAATGCACTGAGTTATATCCGTTTTTAATAAAACTAACAAAATGCAATGCACTGAGTTATATCCGTTTTTAATAAAACTAACCAAATGCAATGCACTGAGTTATATCAGTTTTTAATTAAACTAACAAAATGCAATGCAGTGAGTTGTATCAGTTTTTAATAAAACTAACAAAATGCAATGCACTGAGCTATATCCGTTTTTAATAAAACTAACAAAATGCACTGCACTGAGTTATATCAGTTTTTAATTAAACTAACAAAATGCAATGCAGTGAGTTGTATCAGTTTTTAATAAAACTAACCAAATGCAATGCACTGAGCTATATCCGTTTTTAATAAAACTAACCAAATGCAATGCACTGAGCTATATCAGTTTTTAATAAAACTGACAAAATGCAATGCACTGAGTTATATCTGTTTTTAATAAAACTAACAAAATGCATTACAGTGAGTTACATCAGTTTTTAATAAAACTAACCAAATGCAATGCACTGAGTTATATCCGTTTTTAATAAAACTAACAAAATGCAATGCACTGAGTTATATCAGTTTTTAATAAAACTAACCAAATGCAATGCACTGAGTTATATCAGTTTTTAATAAAACTGACAAAATGCAATGCACTGAGTTATATCCGTTTTTAATAAAACTAACAAAATGCAATACAGTGAGTTGTATCAGTTTTTAATAAAACTTACAAAATGCAATGCACTGAGTTATATCCGTTTTTAATAAAACTAACACAATGCAATGCACTGAGTTGTATCAGTTTTTAATAGAACTAACAAAATGCAATGCACTGAGTTATATCCGTTTTTAATAAAACTAACAAAATGCAATGCACTGAGTTATATCCGTTTTTAATAAAACTAACCAAATGAAATGCACTGAGTTATATCCGTTTTTAATTAAACTAACAAAATGCAATGCACTGAGTTATATCCGTTTTTAATAAAACTAACCAAATGCAATGCACTGAGTTATATCTGTTTTTAATTAAACTAACAAAATGCAATGCAGTGAGCTATATCCGTTTTTAATAAAACTAACAAAATGCACTGCACTGAGTTATATCAGTTTTTATTTAAACTAACAAAATGCAATGCAGTGAGTTGTATCAGTTTTTAATAAAACTAACCAAATGCAATGCACTGAGCTATATCCGTTTTTAATAAAACTAACAAAATGCAATACAGTGAGTTACATCAGTTTTTAATAAAACTAACCAAATGCAATGCACTGAGTTATATCCGTTTTTAATAAAACTAACAAAATGCAATACACTGAGTTATATCAGTTTTTAATAAAACTAACCAAATGCAATGCACTGAGTTATATCCGTTTTTAATAAAACTAACAAAATGCAATACACTGAGTTATATCAGTTTTTAATAAAACTAACCAAATGCAATGCACTGAGTTATATCCGTTTTTAATAAAACTAACAAAATGCAATACACTGAGTTATATCAGTTTAATAAAACTGACAAAATGCAATGCACTGAGTTATATCCGTTTTTAATAAAACTAACAAAATGCAATACAGTGAGTTACATCAGTTTTTAATAAAACTAACCAAATGCAATGCACTGAGTTATATCCGTTTTTAATAAAACTAACAAAATGCAATACACTGAGTTATATCCGTTTTTAATAAAACTAACCAAATGCAATGCACTGAGTTATATCTGTTTTTAATTAAACTAACAAAATGCAATGCAGTGAGCTATATCCGTTTTTAATAAAACTAACAAAATGCACTGCACTGAGTTATATCAGTTTTTATTTAAACTAACAAAATGCAATGCAGTGAGTTGTATCAGTTTTTAATAAAACTAACCAAATGCAATGCACTGAGCTATATCCGTTTTTAATAAAACTAACAAAATGCAATACAGTGAGTTACATCAGTTTTTAATAAAACTAACCAAATGCAATGCACTGAGTTATATCCGTTTTTAATAAAACTAACAAAATGCAATACACTGAGTTATATCAGTTTTTAATAAAACTAACCAAATGCAATGCACTGAGTTATATCCGTTTTTAATAAAACTAACAAAATGCAATACACTGAGTTATATCAGTTTAATAAAACTGACAAAATGCAATGCACTGAGTTATATCCGTTTTTAATAAAACTAACAAAATGCAATACAGTGAGTTACATCAGTTTTTAATAAAACTAACCAAATGCAATGCACTGAGTTATATCCGTTTTTAATTAAACTAACAAAATGCAATACACTGAGTTATATCCGTTTTTAATAAAACTAACCAAATGCAATGCACTGAGTTATATCTGTTTTTAATTAAACTAACAAAATGCAATGCAGTGAGCTATATCCGTTTTTAATAAAACTAACAAAATGCACTGCACTGAGTTATATCAGTTTTTATTTAAACTAACAAAATGCAATGCAGTGAGTTGTATCAGTTTTTAATAAAACTAACCAAATGCAATGCACTGAGCTATATCCGTTTTTAATAAAACTAACAAAATGCAATACAGTGAGTTACATCAGTTTTTAATAAAACTAACCAAATGCAATGCACTGAGTTATATCCGTTTTTAATAAAACTAACAAAATGCAATACACTGAGTTATATCAGTTTTTAATAAAACTAACCAAATGCAATGCACTGAGTTATATCCGTTTTTAATAAAACTAACAAAATGCAATACACTGAGTTATATCAGTTTTTAATAAAACTAACCAAATGCAATGCACTGAGTTATATCCGTTTTTAATAAAACTAACAAAATGCAATACACTGAGTTATATCAGTTTAATAAAACTGACAAAATGCAATGCACTGAGTTATATCCGTTTTTAATAAAACTAACAAAATGCAATACAGTGAGTTACATCAGTTTTTAATAAAACTAACCAAATGCAATGCACTGAGTTATATCCGTTTTTAATAAAACTAACAAAATGCAATACACTGAGTTATATCAGTTTTTAATAAAACTAACCAAATGCAATGCACTGAGTTATATCCGTTTTTAATAAAACTAACCAAATGAAATGCACTGAGTTATATCCGTTTTTAATAAAACTAACACAATGCAATGCAGTGAGTTGTATCAGTTTTTAATAGAACTAACAAAATGCAATGCACTGAGCTATATCCGTTTTTAATAAAACTAACCAAATGCAATGCACTGAGTTATATCTGTTTTTAATTAAACTAACAAAATGCAATGCAGTGAGTTGTATCAGTTTTTAATAAAACTAACAAAATGCAATGCATTGAGCTATATCCGTTTTTAATAAAACTAACCAAATGCAATGCACTGAGTTATATCTGTTTTTAATTAAACTAACAAAATGCAATGCAGTGAGTTGTATCAGTTTTTAATAAAACTAACAAAATGCAATGCACTGAGCTATATCCGTTTTTAATAAAACTAACCAAATGCAATGCACTGAGTTATATCTGTTTTTAATTAAACTAACAAAATGCAATGCAGTGAGTTGTATCAGTTTTTAATAAAACTAACCAAATGCAATGCACTGAGTTATATCTGTTTTTAATAAAACTAACAAAATGCAATACAGTGAGTTATACCAGTTTTTAATAAAACTAACCAAATGAAATGCACTGAGTTATATCCGTTTTTAATAAAACTAACAAAATGCAATGCACTGAGTTATATCCGTTTTTAATAAAACTAACCAAATGAAATGCACTGAGTTATATCCGTTTTTAATAAAACTAACAAAATGCAATACAGTGAGTTGTATCAGTTTTTAATAAAACTTACAAAATGCAATGCACTGAGCTATATCCGTTTTTAATAAAACTAACCAAATGCAATGCACTGAGTTATATCTGTTTTTAATTAAACTAAAAAAATGCAATGCACTGAGTTATATCCGTTTTTAATAAAACTAACCAAATGCAATGCACTGAGTTATATCAGTTTTTAATAAAACTGACAAAATGCAATGCACTGAGTTATATCCGTTTTTAATTAAACTAACAAAATGCAATGCAGTGAGTTGTATCAGTTTTTAATAAAACTTACAAAATGCAATGCACTGAGCTATATCCGTTTTTAATAAAACTAACCAAATGCAATGCACTGAGTTATATCTGTTTTTAATTAAACTAACAAAATGCAATGCACTGAGTTATATCCGTTTTTAATAAAACTAACAAAATGCAATGCACTGAGTTATATCCGTTTTTAATAAAACTAACCAAATGAAATGCACTGAGTTATATCCGTTTTTAATTAAACTAACAAAATGCAATGCACTGAGTTATATCCGTTTTTAATAAAACTAACCAAATGCAATGCACTGAGTTATATCTGTTTTTAATTAAACTAACAAAATGCAATGCAGTGAGCTATATCCGTTTTTAATAAAACTAACAAAATGCACTGCACTGAGTTATATCAGTTTTTATTTAAACTAACAAAATGCAATGCAGTGAGTTGTATCAGTTTTTAATAAAACTAACCAAATGCAATGCACTGAGCTATATCCGTTTTTAATAAAACTAACCAAATGCAACGCACTGAGTTATATCAGTTTAATAAAACTGACAAAATGCAATGCACTGAGTTATATCTGTTTTTAATAAAACTAACAAAATGCAATACAGTGAGTTACATCAGTTTTTAATAAAACTAACCAAATGCAATGCACTGAGTTATATCCGTTTTTAATAAAACTAACAAAATGCAATACACTGAGTTATATCAGTTTTTAATAAAACTAACCAAATGCAATGCACTGAGTTATATCCGTTTTTAATAAAACTAACCAAATGAAATGCACTGAGTTATATCCGTTTTTAATAAAACTAACACAATGCAATGCAGTGAGTTGTATCAGTTTTTAATAGAACTAACAAAATGCAATGCACTGAGCTATATCCGTTTTTAATAAAACTAACCAAATGCAATGCACTGAGTTATATCTGTTTTTAATTAAACTAACAAAATGCAATGCAGTGAGTTGTATCAGTTTTTAATAAAACTAACAAAATGCAATGCATTGAGCTATATGCGTTTTTAATAAAACTAACCAAATGCAATGCGCTGAGTTATATCTGTTTTTAATAAAACTAACAAAATGCAATACAGTGAGTTATACCAGTTTTTAATAAAACTAACCAAATGAAATGCACTGAGTTATATCCGTTTTTAATAAAACTAACAAAATGCAATGCACTGAGTTATATCCGTTTTTAATAAAACTAACCAAATGAAATGCACTGAGTTATATCCGTTTTTAATAAAACTAACAAAATGCAATGCACTGAGTTATATCCGTTTTTAATAAAACTAACCAAATGCAATGCACTGAGTTATATCAGTTTTTAATTAAACTAACAAAATGCAATGCAGTGAGTTGTATCAGTTTTTAATAAAACTAACAAAATGCAATGCACTGAGCTATATCCGTTTTTAATAAAACTAACAAAATGCACTGCACTGAGTTATATCAGTTTTTAATTAAACTAACAAAATGCAATGCAGTGAGTTGTATCAGTTTTTAATAAAACTAACCAAATGCAATGCACTGAGCTATATCCGTTTTTAATAAAACTAACCAAATGCAATGCACTGAGTTATATCAGTTTTTAATAAAACTGACAAAATGCAATGCACTGAGTTATATCTGTTTTTAATAAAACTAACAAAATGCAATACAGTGAGTTAAATCAGTTTTTAATAAAACTAACCAAATGCAATGCACTGAGTTATATCCGTTTTTAATAAAACTAACAAAATGCAATACACTGAGTTATATCAGTTTTTAATAAAACTAACCAAATGCAATGCACTGAGTTATATCCGTTTTTAATAAAACTAACCAAATGAAATGCACTGAGTTATATCCGTTTTTAATAAAACTAACAAAATGCAATGCACTGAGCTATATCCGTTTTTAATAAAACTAACCAAATGCAATGCACTGAGTTATATCTGTTTTTAATTAAACTAACAAAATGCAATGCAGTGAGTTGTATCAGTTTTTAATAAAACTAACAAAATGCAATGCACTGAGTTATATCTGTTTTTAATTAAACTAACAAAATGCAATGCAGTGAGTTGTATCAGTTTTTGATAAAACTAACCAAATGCAATGCACTGAGTTATATCTGTTTTTAATAAAACTAACAAAATGCAATACACTGAGTTATATCAGTTTTTAATAAAACTAACCAAATGCAATGCACTGAGTTATATCCGTTTTTAATAAAACTAACCAAATGAAATGCACTGAGTTATATCCGTTTTTAATAAAACTAACAAAATGCAATGCACTGAGCTATATCCGTTTTTAATAAAACTAACCAAATGCAATGCACTGAGTTATATCTGTTTTTAATTAAACTAACAAAATGCAATGCAGTGAGTTGTATCAGTTTTTAATAAAACTAACAAAATGCAATGCACTGAGTTATATCTGTTTTTAATTAAACTAACAAAATGCAATGCAGTGAGTTGTATCAGTTTTTGATAAAACTAACCAAATGCAATGCACTGAGTTATATCTGTTTTTAATAAAACTAACAAAATGCAATACAGTGGGTTATACCAGTTTTTAATAAAACTAACCAAATGCACTGCACTGAGTTATATCCGTTTTTAATAAAACTAACCAAATGCAATGCACTGAGTTATATCTGTTTTTAATTAAACTAACAAAATGCAATGCAGTGAGTTATATCAGTTTTTAATTAAACTAACAAAATGCAATGCAGTGAGTTGTATCTGTTTTTAATAAAACTAACAAAATGCAATGCACTGAGCTATATCCGTTTTTAATAAAACTAACCAAATGCAATGCACTGAGTTATATCAGTTTTTAATAAAACTGACAAAATGCAATGCACTGAGTTATATCTGTTTTTAATAAAACTAACAAAATGCAATACAGTGAGTTACATCAGTTTTTAATAAAACTAACCAAATGCAATGCACTGAGTTATATCCGTTTTTAATAAAACTAACAAAATGCAATGCACTGAGTTATATCAGTTTTTAATAAAACTAACCAAATACAATGCACTGAGTTATATCTGTTTTTAATAAAACTAACAAAATGCAATGCACTGAGTTATATCAGTTTTTAATAAAACTAACCAAATGCAATGCACTGAGTTATATCAGTTTTTAATAAAACTGACAAAGTGCAATGCACTGAGTTATATCCGTTTTTAATAAAACTAACAAAATGCAATGCAGTGAGTTGTATCAGTTTTTAATAAAACTTACAAAATGCAATGCACTGAGCTATATCAGTTTTTAATAAAACTAACCAAATGCAATGCACTGAGTTATATCTGTTTTTAATTAAACTAACAAAATGCAATGCACTGAGTTATATCCGTTTTTAATAAAACTAACAAAATGCAATGCACTGAGTTATATCCGTTTTTAATAAAACTAACCAAATGAAATGCACTGAGTTATATCCGTTTTTAATTAAACTAACAAAATGCAATGCACTGAGTTATATCCGTTTTTAATAAAACTAACCAAATGCAATGCACTGAGTTATATCTGTTTTTAATTAAACTAACAAAATGCAATGCAGTGAGTTGTATCAGTTTTTAATAAAACTAACCAAATGCAATGCACTGAGTTATATCTGTTTTTAATAAAACTAACAAAATGTAATACAGTGAGTTATATCAGTTTTTAATAAAACTAACCAAATGAAATGCACTGAGTTATATCCGTTTTTAATAAAACTAACAAAATGCAATGCACTGAGTTATATCCGTTTTTAATAAAACTAACCAAATGAAATGCACTGAGTTATATCCGTTTTTAATAAAACTAACAAAATGCAATACAGTGAGTTGTATCAGTTTTTAATAAAACTTACAAAATGCAATGCACTGAGCTATATCCGTTTTTAATAAAACTAACCAAATGCAATGCACTGAGTTATATCTGTTTTTAATTAAACTAAAAAAATGCAATGCACTGAGTTATATCCGTTTTTAATAAAACTAACAAAATGCAATGCACTGAGTTATATCCGTTTTTAATAAAACTAACCAAATGAAATGCACTGAGTTATATCCGTTTTTAATTAAACTAACAAAATGCAATGCACTGAGTTATATCCGTTTTTAATAAAACTAACCAAATGCAATGCACTGAGTTATATCTGTTTTTAATAAAACTAACAAAATGTAATACAGTGAGTTATATCAGTTTTTAATAAAACTAACCAAATGAAATGCACTGAGTTATATCCGTTTTTAATTAAACTAACAAAATGCAATGCACTGAGTTATATCCGTTTTTAATTAAACTAACCAAATGAAATGCACTGAGTTATATCCGTTTTTAATAAAACTAACAAAATGCAATGCACTGAGTTATATCCGTTTTTAATAAAACTAACCAAATGAAATGCACTGAGTTATATCCGTTTTTAATAAAACTAACCAAATGCAATGCACTGAGTTATATCCGTTTTTAATAAAACTAACCAAATGCAATGCACTGAGTTATATCAGTTTTTAATTAAACTAACAAAATGCAATGCAGTGAGTTGTATCAGTTTTTAATAAAACTAACAAAATGCAATGCACTGAGCTATATCCGTTTTTAATAAAACTAACAAAATGCACTGCACTGAGTTATATCAGTTTTTAATTAAACTAACAAAATGCAATGCAGTGAGTTGTATCAGTTTTTAATAAAACTAACCAAATGCAATGCAATGAGCTATATCCGTTTTTAATAAAACTAACCAAATGCAATGCACTGAGTTATATCAGTTTTTAATAAAACTGACAAAATGCAATGCACTGAGTTATATCTGTTTTTAATAAAACTAACAAAATGCAATACAGTGAGTTACATCAGTTTTTAATAAAACTAACCAAATGCAATGCACTGAGTTATATCCGTTTTTAATAAAACTAACAAAATGCAATGCACTGAGTTATATCAGTTTTTAATAAAACTAACCAAATGCAATGCACTGAGTTATATCCGTTTTTAATAAAACTAACCAAATGAAATGCACTGAGTTATATCCGTTTTTAATTAAACTAACAAAATGCAATGCACTGAGTTATATCCGTTTTTAATAAAACTAACCAAATGCAATGCACTGAGTTATATCTGTTTTTAATTAAACTAACAAAATGCAATGCAGTGAGCTATATCCGTTTTTAATAAAACTAACAAAATGCACTGCACTGAGTTATATCAGTTTTTAATTAAACTAACAAAATGCAATGCAGTGAGTTGTATCAGTTTTTAATAAAACTAACCAAATGCAATGCACTGAGCTATATCCGTTTTTAATAAAACTAACCAAATGCAATGCACTGAGTTATATCAGTTTTTAATAAAACTGACAAAATGCAATGCACTGAGTTATATCTGTTTTTAATAAAACTAACAAAATGCAATACAGTGAGTTACATCAGTTTTTAATAAAACTAACCAAATGCAATGCACTGAGTTATATCCGTTTTTAATAAAACTAACAAAATGCAATACACTGAGTTATATCAGTTTTTAATAAAACTAACCAAATGCAATGCACTGAGTTATATCCGTTTTTAATAAAACTAACCAAATGAAATGCACTGAGTTATATCCGTTTTTAATAAAACTAACACAATGCAATGCAGTGAGTTGTATCAGTTTTTAATAGAACTAACAAAATGCAATGCACTGAGCTATATCCGTTTTTAATAAAACTAACCAAATGCAATGCACTGAGTTATATCTGTTTTTAATTAAACTAACAAAATGCAATGCAGTGAGTTGTATCAGTTTTTAATAAAACTAACAAAATGCAATGCAGTGAGTTGTATCAGTTTTTAATAAAACTAACCAAATGCAATGCACTGAGTTATATCTGTTTTTAATAAAACTAACAAAATGCAATACAGTGGGTTATACCAGTTTTTAATAAAACTAACCAAATGCACTGCACTGAGTTATATCCGTTTTTAATAAAACTAACCAAATGCAATGCACTGAGTTATATCTGTTTTTAATTAAACTAACAAAATGCAATGCAGTGAGTTATATCAGTTTTTAATTAAACTAACAAAATGCAATGCAGTGAGTTGTATCAGTTTTTAATAAAACTAACCAAATGCAATGCACTGAGCTATATCCGTTTTTAATAAAACTAACCAAATGCAATGCACTGAGTTATATCAGTTTTTAATAAAACTGACAAAATGTAATGCACTGAGTTATATCTGTTTTTAATAAAACTAACAAAATGCAATACAGTGAGTTACATCAGTTTTTAATAAAACTAACCAAATGCAATGCACTGAGTTATATCCATTTTTAATAAAACTAACAAAATGCAATGCACTGAGTTATATCAGTTTTTAATAAAACTAACCAAATACAATGCACTGAGTTATATCTGTTTTTAATAAAACTAACAAAATGCAATGCACTGAGTTATATCAGTTTTTAATAAAACTAACCAACTGCAATGCACTGAGTTATATCAGTTTTTAATAAAACTGACAAAGTGCAATGCACTGAGTTATATCCGTTTTTAATAAAACTAACAAAATGCAATACAGTGAGTTGTATCAGTTTTTAATAAAACTTACAAAATGCAATGCTCTGAGCTATATCAGTTTTTAATAAAACTAACCAAATGCAATGCACTGAGTTATATCTGTTTTTAATTAAACTAACAAAATGCAATGCACTGAGTTATATCCGTTTTTAATAAAACTAACAAAATGCAATGCACTGAGTTATATCCGTTTTTAATAAAACTAACAAAATGCAATGCACTGAGTTATATCCGTTTTTAATAAAACTAACCAAATGCAATGCACTGAGTTATATCTGTTTTTAATTAAACTAACAAAATGCAATGCACTGAGTTATATCCGTTTTTAATAAAACTAACAAAATGAAATGCACTGAGTTATATCCGTTTTTAATAAAACTAACAAAATGCAATGCACTGAGTTATATCCGTTTTTAATAAAACTAACCAAATGCAATGCACTGAGTTATATCTGTTTTTAATTAAACTAACAAAATGCAATGCAGTGAGTTGTATCAGTTTTTAATAAAACTAACCAAATGCAATGCACTGAGTTATATCTGTTTTTAATAAAACTAACAAAATGTAATACAGTGAGTTATATCAGTTTTTAATAAAACTAACCAAATGAAATGCACTGAGTTATATCCGTTTTTAATAAAACTAACAAAATGTAATACAGTGAGTTATATCAGTTTTTAATAAAACTAACCAAATGCAATGCACTGAGTTATATCCGTTTTTAATAAAACTAACCAAATGCAATGCACTGAGTTATATCTGTTTTTAATTAAACTAACAAAATGCAATGCACTGAGTTATATCCGTTTTTAGTAAAACTAACCAAATGCAATGCACTGAGTTATATCTGTTTTTAATTAAACTAACAAAATGCAATGCAGTGAGTTGTATCAGTTTTTAATAAAACTAACCAAATGCAATGCACTGAGTTATATCTGTTTTTAATAAAACTAACAAAATGTAATACAGTGAGTTATATCAGTTTTTAATAAAACTAACCAAATGCAATGCACTGAGTTATATCTGTTTTTAATTAAACTAACAAAATGCAATGCACTGAGTTATATCCGTTTTTAATAAAACTAACAAAATGAAATGCACTGAGTTATATCCGTTTTTAATAAAACTAACAAAATGCAATGCACTGAGTTATATCCGTTTTTAATAAAACTAACCAAATGCAATGCACTGAGTTATATCTGTTTTTAATTAAACTAACAAAATGCAATGCAGTGAGTTGTATCAGTTTTTAATAAAACTAACCAAATGCAATGCACTGAGTTATATCTGTTTTTAATAAAACTAACAAAATGTAATACAGTGAGTTATATCAGTTTTTAATAAAACTAACCAAATGAAATGCACTGAGTTATATCCGTTTTTAATAAAACTAACAAAATGCAATGCACTGAGTTATATCCGTTTTTAATAAATCTAACAAAATGAAATGCACTGAGTTATATCCGTTTTTAATAAAACTAACAAATTGCAATGCAGTGAGTTGTATCAGTTTTTAATAAAACTAACAAAATGCAATGCACTGAGTTATATCCGTTTTTAATAAAACTAACAAAATGCAATGCACTGAGATATATCCGTTTTTAATAAAACTAACCAAATGGAATGCACTGAGTTATATCCGTTTTTAATAAAACTAACAAAATGCAATGCAGTGAGTTGTATCAGTTTTTAATAAAACTAACAAAATGCAATGCACTGAGCTATATCCGTTTTTAATAAAACTAACCAAATGCAATGCACTGAGTTATATCTGTTTTTAATTAAACTAACAAAATGCAATGCAGTGTGTTGTATCAGTTTTTAATAAAACTAACAAAATGCAATGCACTGAGTTATATCTGTTTTTAATAAAACTAACAAAATGCAATACAGTGAGTTATACCAGTTTTTAATAAAACTAACCAAATGAAATGCACTGAGTTATATCCGTTTTTAATAAAACTAACAAAATGCAATGCACTGAGTTATATCCGTTTTTAATAAAACTAACCAAATGAAATGCACTGAGTTATATCCGTTTTTAATAAAACTAACCAAATGCAATGCACTGAGTTATATCAGTTTTTAATAAAACTAACCAAATGAAATGCACTGAGTTATATCCGTTTTTAATAAAACTAACCAAATGCAATGCACTGAGTTATATCCGTTTTTAATAAAACTAACCAAATGCAATGCACTGAGTTATATCAGTTTTTAATTAAACTAACAAAATGCAATGCAGTGAGTTGTATCAGTTTTTAATAAAACTAACAAAATGCGATGCACTGAGCTATATCCGTTTTTAATAAAACTAACAAAATGCACTGCACTGAGTTATATCAGTTTTTAATTAAACTAACAAAATGCAATGCAGTGAGTTGTATCAGTTTTTAATAAAACTAACCAAATGCAATGCACTGAGCTATATCCGTTTTTAATAAAACTAACCAAATGCAATGCACTGAGTTATATCAGGTTTTAATAAAACTGACAAAATGCAATGCACTGAGTTATATCTGTTTTTAATAAAACTAACAAAATGCAATACAGTGAGTTACATCAGTTTTTAATAAAACTAACCAAATGCAATGCACTGAGTTATATCCGTTTTTAATAAAACTAACAAAATGCAATGCACTGAGTTATATCAGTTTTTAATAAAACTAACCAAATGCAATGCACTGAGTTATATCAGTTTTTAATAAAACTGACAAAATGCAATGCACTGAGTTATATCCGTTTTTAATAAAACTAACAAAATGCAATACAGTGAGTAGTATCAGTTTTTAATAAAACTTACAAAATGCAATGCACTGAGCTATATCCGTTTTTAATAAAACTAACCAAATGCAATGCACTGAGTTATATCTGTTTTTAATTAAACTAAAAAAATGCAATGCACTGAGTTATATCCGTTTTTAATAAAACTAACAAAATGCAATGCACTGAGTTATATCCGTTTTTAATAAAACTAACCAAATGAAATGCACTGAGTTATATCCGTTTTTAATTAAACTAACAAAATGCAATGCACTGAGTTATATCCGTTTTTAATAAAACTAACCAAATGCAATGCACTGAGTTATATCTGTTCTTAATTAAACTAACAAAATGCAATGCAGTGAGTTGTATCAGTTTTTAATAAAACTAACCAAATGCAATGCACTGAGTTATATCTGTTTTTAATAAAACTAACAAAATGCAATACAGTGAGTTATACCAGTTTTTAATAAAACTAACCAAATGAAATGCACTGAGTTATATCCGTTTTTAATAAAACTAACAAAATGCAATGCACTGAGTTATATCCGTTTTTAATAAAACTAACCAAATGAAATGCACTGAGTTATATCCGTTTTTAATAAAACTAACAAAATGCAATGCAGTGATTTGTATCAGTTTTTAATAAAACTAACAAAATGAAATGCACTGAGCTATATCCGTTTTTAATAAAACTAACCAAATGAAATGCACTGAGTTATATCCGTTTTTAATTAAACTAACAAAATGCAATGCACTGAGTTATATCCGTTTTTAATAAAACTAACCAAATGCAATGCACTGAGTTATATCTGTTTTTAATTAAACTAACAAAATGCAATGCAGTGAGTTGTATCAGTTTTTAATAAAACTAACCAAATGCAATGCACTGAGTTATATCTGTTTTTAATAAAACTAACAAAATGTAATACAGTGAGTTATATCAGTTTTTAATAAAACTAACCAAATGAAATGCACTGAGTTATATCCGTTTTTAATAAAACTAACAAAATGCAATGCAGTGATTTGTATCAGTTTTTAATAAAACTAACAAAATGAAATGCACTGAGCTATATCCGTTTTTAATAAAACTAACCAAATGCAATGCACTGAGTTATATCTGTTTTTAATAAAACTAACCAAATGAAATGCACTGAGTTATATCCGTTTTTAATAAAACTAACAAAATGCAATGCACTGAGTTATATCTGTTTTTAATAAAACTAACAAAATGTAATACAGTGAGTTATATCAGTTTTTAATAAAACTAACCAAATGAAATGCACTGAGTTATATCCGTTTTTAATAAAACTAACAAAATGCAATGCAGTGATTTGTATCAGTTTTTAATAAAACTAACAAAATGAAATGCACTGAGCTATATCAGTTTTTAATAAAACTAACCAAATGCAATGCACTGAGTTATATCTGTTTTTAATAAAACTAACAAAATGTAATACAGTGAGTTATATCAGTTTTTAATAAAACTAACCAAATGAAATGCACTGAGTTATATCCGTTTTTAATAAAACTAACAAAATGCAATGCAGTGATTTGTATCAGTTTTTAATAAAACTAACAAAATGAAATGCACTGAGCTATATCCGTTTTTAATAAAACTAACCAAATGCAATGCACTGAGTTATATCTGTTTTTAATAAAACTAACCAAATGAAATGCACTGAGTTATATCCGTTTTTAATAAAACTAACCAAATGCAATGCACTGAGTTATATCTGTTTTTAATAAAACTAACAAAATGTAATACAGTGAGTTATATCAGTTTTTAATAAAACTAACCAAATGAAATGCACTGAGTTATATCCGTTTTTAATAAAACTAACAAAATGCAATGCAGTGATTTGTATCAGTTTTTAATAAAACTAACAAAATGAAATGCACTGAGCTATATCCGTTTTTAATAAAACTAACCAAATGCAATGCACTGAGTTATATCTGTTTTTAATAAAACTAACCAAATGAAATGCACTGAGTTATATCCGTTTTTAATTAAACTAACAAAATGCAATGCACTGAGTTATATCCGTTTTTAATAAAACTAACCAAATGCAATGCACTGAGTTATATCTGTTTTTAATTAAACTAACAAAATGCAATGCAGTGAGTTGTATCAGTTTTTAATAAAACTAACCAAATGCAATGCACTGAGTTATATCTGTTTTTAATAAAACTAACAAAATGTAATACAGTGAGTTATATCAGTTTTTAATAAAACTAACCAAATGAAATGCACTGAGTTATATCCGTTTTTAATAAAACTAACAAAATGCAATGCAGTGATTTGTATCAGTTTTTAATAAAACTAACAAAATGAAATGCACTGAGTTATATCCGTTTTTAATAAAACTAACAAAATGCAATGCACTGAGTTAAATCCGTTTTTAATAAAACTAACCAAATGAAATGCACTGAGTTATATCCGTTTTTAATAAAACTAACAAAATGCAATGCAGTGATTTGTATCAGTTTTTAGTAAAACTAACAAAATGAAATGCACTGAGCTATATCCGTTTTTAATAAAACTAACCAAATGCAATGCACTGAGTTATATCTGTTTTTAATTAAACTAACAAAATGCAATGCAGTGAGTTGTATCAGTTTTTAATAAAACTAACAAAATGCAATGCACTGAGCTATATCCGTTTTTAATAAAACTAACCAAATGCAATGCACTGAGTTATATCTGTTTTTAGTTAAACTAACAAAATGCAATGCAGTGAGTTGTATCAGTTTTTAATAAAACTAACAAAATGCAATGCACTGAGCTATATCCGTTTTTAATAAAACTAACCAAATGCAATGCACTGAGTTATATCTGTTTTTAATTAAACTAACAAAATGCAATGCAGTGAGTTGTATCAGTTTTTAATAAAACTGACAAAATGCAATGCACTGAGTTATATCTGTTTTCAATAAAACTAACCAAATGAAATGCACTGAGTTATATCCGTTTTTAATTAAACTAACAAAATGCAATGCACTGAGTTATATCCGTTTTTAATAAAACTAACCAAATGCAATGCACTGAGTTATATCTGTTTTTAATTAAACTAACAAAATGCAATGCAGTGAGTTGTATCAGTTTTTAATAAAACTAACCAAATGCAATGCACTGAGTTATATCTGTTTTTAATAAAACTAACAAAATGTAATACAGTGAGTTATATCAGTTTTTAATAAAACTAACCAAATGAAATGCACTGAGTTATATCCGTTTTTAATAAAACTAACAAAATGCAATGCACTGAGTTATATCCGTTTTTAATAAAACTAACCAAATGAAATGCACTGAGTTATATCCGTTTTTAATAAAACTAACAAAATGCAATACAGTGAGTTGTATCAGTTTTTAATAAAACTTACAAAATGCAATGCACTGAGCTATATCCGTTTTTAATAAAACTAACCAAATGCAATGCACTGAGTTATATCTGTTTTTAATTAAACTAAAAAAATGCAATGCACTGATCTATATCCGTTTTTAATAAAACTAACCAAATGCAATGCACTGAGTTATATCTGTTTTTAATTAAACTAACAAAATGCAATGCAGTGAGTTGTATCAGTTTTTAATAAAACTGACAAAATGTAATGCACTGAGTTATATCTGTTTTCAATAAAACTAACCAAATGAAATGCACTGAGTTATATCCGTTTTTAATTAAACTAACAAAATGCAATGCAATGAGTTATATCCGTTTTTAATAAAACTAACCAAATGCAATGCACTGAGTTATATCTGTTTTTAATTAAACTAACAAAATGCAATACAGTGAGTTGTATCAGTTTTTAATAAAACTTACAAAATGCAATGCACTGAGCTATATCCGTTTTTAATAAAACTAACCAAATGCAATGCACTGAGTTATATCCGTTTTTAATAAAACTAACAAAATGCAATGCACTGAGTTATATCCGTTTTTAATAAAACTAACCAAATGAAATGCACTGAGTTATATCCGTTTTTAATTAAACTAACAAAATGCAATGCACTGAGTTATATCCGTTTTTAATAAAACTAACCAAATGCAATGCACTGAGTTATATCTGTTCTTAATTAAACTAACAAAATGCAATGCAGTGAGTTGTATCAGTTTTTAATAAAACTAACCAAATGCAATGCACTGAGTTATATCTGTTTTTAATAAAACTAATAAAATGTAATACAGTGAGTTATATCAGTTTTTAATAAAACTAACCAAATGAAATGCACTGAGTTATATCCGTTTTTAATAAAACTAACAAAATGCAATGCACTGAGTTATATCCGTTTTTAATAAAACTAACCAAATGAAATGCACTGAGTTATATCCGTTTTTAATAAAACTAACAAAATGCAATGCAGTGATTTGTATCAGTTTTTAATAAAACTAACAAAATGAAATGCACTGAGTTATATCAGTTTTTAATAAAACTAACCAAATGAAATGCACTGAGTTATATCCGTTTTTAATTAAACTAACAAAATGCAATGCACTGAGTTATATCCGTTTTTAATAAAACTAACCAAATGCAATGCACTGAGTTATATCTGTTTTTAATTAAACTAACAAAATGCAATGCAGTGAGTTGTATCAGTTTTTAATAAAACTAACCAAATGCAATGCACTGAGTTATATCTGTTTTTAATAAAACTAACAAAATGTAATACAGTGAGTTATATCAGTTTTTAATAAAACTAACCAAATGCAATGCACTGAGTTATATCTGTTCTTAATTAAACTAACAAAATGCAATGCAGTGAGTTGTATCAGTTTTTAATAAAACTAACCAAATGCAATGCACTGAGTTATATCTGTTTTTAATAAAACTAATAAAATGTAATACAGTGAGTTATATCAGTTTTTAATAAAACTAACCAAATGCAATGCACTGAGTTATATCCGTTTTTAATAAAACTAACAAAATGCAATGCACTGAGTTATATCCGTTTTTAATAAAACTAACAAAATGCAATACAGTGAGTTGTATCAGTTTTTAATAAAACTTACAAAATGCAATGCACTGAGCTATATCCGTTTTTAATAAAACTAACCAAATGAAATGCACTGAGTTATATCTGTTTTTAATAAAACTAATAAAATGTAATACAGTGAGTTGTATCAGTTTTTAATAAAACTAACCAAATGCAATGCATTGAGTTATATCTGTTTTTAATAAAACTAACAAAATGTAATACAGTGAGTTATATCAGTTTTTAATAAAACTAACCAAATGCAATGCACTGAGTTATATCTGTTCTTAATTAAACTAACAAAATGCAATGCAGTGAGTTGTATCAGTTTTTAATAAAACTAACCAAATGCAATGCACTGAGTTATATCTGTTTTTAATAAAACTAATAAAATGTAATACAGTGAGTTATATCAGTTTTTAATAAAACTAACCAAATGCAATGCACTGAGTTATATCCGTTTTTAATAAAACTAACAAAATGCAATGCACTGAGTTATATCCGTTTTTAATAAAACTAACAAAATGCAATACAGTGAGTTGTATCAGTTTTTAATAAAACTTACAAAATGCAATGCACTGAGCTATATCCGTTTTTAATAAAACTAACCAAATGAAATGCACTGAGTTATATCCGTTTTTAATAAAACTAACAAAATGCAATGCACTGAGTTATATCCGTTTTTAATAAAACTAACCAAATGAAATGCACTGAGTTATATCCGTTTTTAATAAAACTAACAAAATGCAATGCAGTGATTTGTATCAGTTTTTAATAAAACTAACAAAATGAAATGCACTGAGCTATATCCGTTTTTAATAAAACTAACCAAATGAAATGCACTGAGTTATATCTGTTTTTAATAAAACTAATAAAATGTAATACAGTGAGTTATATCAGTTTTTAATAAAACTAACCAAATGCAATGCACTGAGTTATATCTGTTCTTAATTAAACTAACAAAATGCAATGCAGTGAGTTGTATCAGTTTTTAATAAAACTAACCAAATGCAATGCACTGAGTTATATCTGTTTTTAATAAAACTAATAAAATGTAATACAGTGAGTTATATCAGTTTTTAATAAAACTAACCAAATGCAATGCACTGAGTTATATCCGTTTTTAATAAAACTAACAAAATGCAATGCACTGAGTTATATCCGTTTTTAATAAAACTAACAAAATGCAATACAGTGAGTTGTATCAGTTTTTAATAAAACTTACAAAATGCAATGCACTGAGCTATATCCGTTTTTAATAAAACTAACCAAATGAAATGCACTGAGTTATATCCGTTTTTAATAAAACTAACAAAATGCAATGCACTGAGTTATATCCGTTTTTAATAAAACTAACCAAATGAAATGCACTGAGTTATATCCGTTTTTAATAAAACTAACAAAATGCAATACAGTGAGTTGTATCAGTTTTTAATAAAACTTACAAAATGCAATGCACTGAGCTATATCCGTTTTTAATAAAACTAACCAAATGCAATGCACTGAGTTATATCTGTTTTTAATTAAACTAAAAAAATGCAATGCACTGAGCTATATCCGTTTTTAATAAAACTAACCAAATGCAATGCACTGAGTTATATCTGTTTTTAATTAAACTAACAAAATGCAATGCACTGAGTTATATCTGTTTTCAATAAAACTAACCAAATGAAATGCACTGAGTTATATCCGTTTTTAATAAAACTAACCAAATGCAATGCACTGAGTTATATCTGTTTTTAATAAAACTGACAAAATGCAATGCACTGAGTTATATCTGTTTTCAATAAAACTAGCCAAATGAAATGCACTGAGTTATATCCGTTTTTAATTAAACTAACAAAATGCAATGCACTGAGTTATATCCGTTTTTAATAAAACTAACCAAATGCAATGCACTGAGTTATATCCGTTTTTAATAAAACTAACCAAATGCAATGCACTGAGTTATATCTGTTTTTAATAAAACTGACAAAATGCAATGCACTGAGTTATGTCTGTTTTCAATAAAACTAACCAAATGAAATGCACTGAGTTATATCCGTTTTTAATTAAACTAACAAAATGCAATGCACTGAGTTATATCCGTTTTTAATAAAACTAACCAAATGCAATGCACTGAGTTATATCTGTTTTTAATTAAACTAACAAAATGCAATGCAGTGAGTTGTATCAGTTTTTAATAAAACTAACCAAATGCAATGCACTGAGTTATATCTGTTTTTAATAAAACTAACAAAATGTAATACAGTGAGTTATATCAGTTTTTAATAAAACTAACCAAATGAAATGCACTGAGTTATATCCGTTTTTAATAAAACTAACAAAATGCAATGCACTGAGTTATATCCGTTTTTAATAAAACTAACCAAATGAAATGCACTGAGTTATACCCGTTTTTAATAAAACTAACAAAATGCAATACAGTGAGTTGTATCAGTTTTTAATAAAACTTACAAAATGCAATGCACTGAGCTATATCCGTTTTTAATAAAACTAACCAAATGCAATGCACTGAGTTATATCCGTTTTTAATAAAACTAACAAAATGCAATGCACTGAGTTATATCCGTTTTTAATAAAACTAACCAAATGAAATGCACTGAGTTATATCCGTTTTTAATTAAACTAACAAAATGCAATGCACTGAGTTATATCCGTTTTTAATAAAACTAACCAAATGCAATGCACTGAGTTATATCTGTTCTTAATTAAACTAACAAAATGCAATGCAGTGAGTTGTATCAGTTTTTAATAAAACTAACAAAATGCAATGCACTGAGTTATATCTGTTTTTAATAAAACTAATAAAATGTAATACAGTGAGTTATATCAGTTTTTAATAAAACTAACCAAATGAAATGCACTGAGTTATATCCGTTTTTAATAAAACTAACAAAATGCAATGCACTGAGTTATATCCGTTTTTAATAAAACTAACCAAATGAAATGCACTGAGTTATATCCGTTTTTAATAAAACTAACAAAGTGCAATGCAGTGATTTGTATCAGTTTTTAATAAAACTAACAAAATGAAATGCACTGAGCTATATCCGTTTTTAATAAAACTAACCAAATGAAATGCACTGAGTTATATCCGTTTTTAATTAAACTAACAAAATGCAATGCACTGAGTTATATCCGTTTTTAATAAAACTAACCAAATGCAATGCACTGAGTTATATCTGTTTTTAATTAAACTAACAAAATGCAATGCAGTGAGTTGTATCAGTTTTTAATAAAACTAACCAAATGCAATGCACTGAGTTATATCTGTTTTTAATAAAACTAACAAAATGTAATACAGTGAGTTATATCAGTTTTTAATAAAACTAACCAAATGAAATGCACTGATTTATATCCGTTTTTAATAAAACTAACAAAATGCAATGCACTGAGTTAAATCCGTTTTTAATAAAACTAACCAAATGAAATGCACTGAGTTATATCCGTTTTTAATAAAACTAACAAAATGCAATGCAGTGATTTGTATCAGTTTTTAATAAAACTAACAAAATGAAATGCACTGAGCTATATCCGTTTTTAATAAAACTAACCAAATGCAATGCACTGAGTTATATCTGTTTTTAATTAAACTAACAAAATGCAATGCAGTGAGTTGTATCAGTTTTTAATAAAACTAACAAAATGCAATGCACTGAGCTATATCCGTTTTTAATAAAACTAACCAAATGCAATGCACTGAGTTATATCTGTTTTTAATTAAACTAACAAAATGCAATGCAGTGAGTTGTATCAGTTTTTAATAAAACTAACAAAATGCAATGCACTGAGCTATATCCGTTTTTAATAAAACTAACCAAATGCAATGCACTGAGTTATATCTGTTTTTAATTAAACTAACAAAATGCAATGCAGTGAGTTGTATCAGTTTTTAATAAAACTGACAAAATGCAATGCACTGAGTTATATCTGTTTTCAATAAAACTAACAAAATGCAATACAGTGAGTTACATCAGTTTTTAATGAAACTTACAAAATGCAATGCACTAAGCTATATCCGTTTTTAATAAAACTAACCAAATGCAATGCACTGAGTTATATCTGTTTTTAATTAAACTAACAAAATGCAATGCAGGGAGTTGTATCAGTTTTTAATAAAACTAACCAAATGCAATGCACTGAGTTATATCAGTTTTTAATAAAACTGACAAAATGCAATGCACTGAGTTATATCTATTTTTAATAAAACTAACAAAATGCATTACAGTAAGTTACATCAGTTTTTAATAAAACTAACCAAATGCAATGCACTGAGTTATATCCGTTTTTAATAAAACTAACCAAATGCAATGCACTGAGTCAAATCTGTTTTTAATAAAACTAACAAAATGCACTGCACTGAGTTATATCAGTTTTTAATTAAACTAACAAAATGCAATACAGTGAGTTATATCAGTTTTTAATAAAACTAACCAAATGCAATGCACTGAGTTATATCAGTTTTTAATAAAACTGACAAAATGCAATGCACTGAGCTATATCTGTTTTTAATAAAACTAACAAAATGCAATGCAGTGAGTTGTATCAGTTTTTAATAAAACTAACAAAATGCAATGCACTGAGTTATATCCGTTTTTAATAAAACTGACAAAATGCAATGCACTGAGCTATATCTGTTTTTAATAAAACTAACAAAATGCAATGCAGTGAGTTGTATCAGTTTTTAATAAAACTAACCAAATGCAATGCACTGAGTTATATCTGTTTTTAATTAAACTAACAAAATGCAATGCAGGGAGTTGTATCAGTTTGTAATAAAACTAACAAAATGCAATGCACTGAGTTATATCTGTTTTTAATTAAACTAACAAAATGCAATGCAGTGAGTTGTATCAGTTTTTAATAAAACTAACAAAATGCAATGCACTGAGCTATATCTGTTTTTAATAAAACTAACAAAATGCAATGCAGTGAGTTGTATCAGTTTTTAATAAAACTAACCAAATGCAATGCACTGAGTTATATCCGTTTTTAATAAAACTGACAAAATACAATGCACTGAGCTATATCTGTTTTTAATAAAACTAACAAAATGCAATGCAGTGAGTTGTATCAGTTTTTAATAAAACTAACAAAATGCAATGCACTGAGTTATATCTGTTTTTAATTAAACTAACAAAATGCAATGCACTGAGTTATATCCGTTTTTAATAAAACTGGCAAAATGCAATGCAGTGAGTTGTATCAGTTTTTAATAAAACTAACAAAATGCAATGCACTGAGCTATATCTGTTTTTAATAAAACTAACAAAATGCAATGCAGTGAGTTGTATCAGTTTTTAATAAAACTAACCAAATGCAATGCACTGAGTTATATCCGTTTTTAATAAAACTGACAAAATCCAATGCACTGAGCTATATCTGTTTTTAATAAAACTAACAAAATGCAATGCAGTGAGTTGTATCAGTTTTTAATAAAACTAACCAAATGCAATGCACTGAGTTATATCCGTTTTTAATAAAACTGACAAAATGCAATGCACTGAGCTATATCTGTTTTTAATAAAACTAACAAAATGCAATGCAGTGAGTTGTATCAGTTTTTAATAAAACTAACCAAATGCAATGCACTGAGTTATATCCGTTTTTAATAAAACTAACAAAATGCAATGCACTGAGCTATATCTGTTTTTAATAAAACTAACAAAATGCAATGCAGTGAGTTGTATCAGTTTTTAATAAAACTAACCAAATGCAATGCACTGAGTTATATCCGTTTTTAATAAAACTGACAAAATCCAATGCACTGAGCTATATCTGTTTTTAATAAAACTAACAAAATGCAATGCAGTGAGTTGTATCAGTTTTTAATAAAACTAACAAAATGCAATGCACTGAGCTATATCTGTTTTTAATAAAACTAACAAAATGCAATGCAGTGAGTTGTATCAGTTTTTAATAAAACTAACCAAATGCAATGCACTGAGTTATATCCGTTTTTAATAAAACTGACAAAATCCAATGCACTGAGCTATATCTGTTTTTAATTAAACTAACAAAATGCAATGCACTGAGTTATATCCGTTTTTAATAAAACTGGCAAAATGCAATGCAGTGAGTTGTATCAGTTTTTAATAAAACTAACAAAATGCAATGCACTGAGCTATATCTGTTTTTAATAAAACTAACAAAATGCAATGCACTGAGTTATATCTGTTTTTAATTAAACTAACAAAATGCAATGCACTGAGTTATATCCGTTTTTAATAAAACTGGCAAAATGCAATGCAGTGAGTTGTATCAGTTTTTAATAAAACTAACAAAATGCAATGCACTGAGCTATATCTGTTTTTAATAAAACTAACAAAATGCAATGCAGTGAGTTGTATCAGTTTTTAATAAAACTAACCAAATGCAATGCACTGAGTTATATCCGTTTTTAATAAAACTGACAAAATAAAATGCACTGAGCTATATCTGTTTTTAATAAAACTAACAAAATGCAATGCAGTGAGTTGTATCAGTTTTTAATAAAACTAACCAAATGCAATGCACTGAGTTATATCCGTTTTTAATAAAACTGACAAAATGTAATGCACTGAGCTATATCTGTTTTTAATAAAACTAACAAAATGCAATGCAGTGAGTTGTATCAGTTTTTAATAAAACTAACAAAATGCAATGCACTGAGCTATATCTGTTTTTAATAAAACTAACAAAATGCAATGCAGTGAGTTGTATCAGTTTTTAATAAAACTAATCAAATGCAATGCACTGAGTTATATCCGTTTTTAATAAAACTGACAAAATCCAATGCACTGAGCTATATCTGTTTTTAATAAAACTAACAAAATGCAATGCAGTGAGTTGTATCAGTTTTTAATAAAACTAACCAAATGCAATGCACTGAGTTATATCCGTTTTTAATAAAACTGACAAAATGCAATGCACTGAGCTATATCTGTTTTTAATAAAACTAACAAAATGCAATGCAGTGAGTTGTATCAGCTTTTAATAAAACTAACAAAATGCAATGCACTGAGTTATATCCGTTTTTAATAAAACTGACAAAATGCAATGCACTGAGCTATATCTGTTTTTAATAAAACTAACGAAATGCAATGCAGTGAGTTGTATCAGTTTTTAATAAAACTAACCAAATGAAATGCACTGAGCTATATCTGTTTTTAATAAAACTAACAAAATGCAATGCAGTGAGTTGTATCAGTTTTTAATAAAACTAACCAAATGCAATGCACTGAGTTATATCCGTTTTTAATAAAACTGACAAAATCCAATGCACTGAGCTATATCTGTTTTTAATTAAACTAACAAAATGCAATGCACTGAGTTATATCCGTTTTTAATAAAACTGGCAAAATGCAATGCAGTGAGTTGTATCAGTTTTTAATAAAACTAACAAAATGCAATGCACTGAGCTATATCTGTTTTTAATAAAACTAACAAAATGCAATGCACTGAGTTATATCTGTTTTTAATTAAACTAATAAAATGCAATGCACTGAGTTATATCCGTTTTTAATAAAACTGGCAAAATGCAATGCAGTGAGTTGTATCAGTTTTTAATAAAACTAACAAAATGCAATGCACTGAGCTATATCTGTTTTTAATAAAACTAACAAAATGCAATGCAGTGAGTTGTATCAGTTTTTAATAAAACTAACCAAATGCAATGCACTGAGTTATATCCGTTTTTAATAAAACTGACAAAATAAAATGCACTGAGCTATATCTGTTTTTAATAAAACTAACAAAATGCAATGCAGTGAGTTGTATCAGTTTTTAATAAAGCTAACCAAATGCAATGCACTGAGTTATATCTGTTTTTAATAAAACTGACAAAATGCAATGCACTGAGCTATATCTGTTTTTAATAAAACTAACAAAATGCAATGCAGTGAGTTGTATCAGTTTTTAATAAAACTAACAAAATGCAATGCACTGAGCTATATCTGTTTTTAATAAAACTAACAAAATGCAATGCAGTGAGTTGTATCAGTTTTTAATAAAACTAACCAAATGCAATGCACTGAGTTATATCCGTTTTTAATAAAACTGACAAAATCCAATGCACTGAGCTATATCTGTTTTTAATAAAACTAACAAAATGCAATGCAGTGAGTTGTATCAGTTTTAAATAAAACTAACCAAATGCAATGCACTGAGTTATATCCGTTTTTAATAAAACTGACAAAATGCAATGCACTGAGCTATATCTGTTTTTAATAAAACTAACAAAATGCAATGCAGTGAGTTGTATCAGTTTTTAATAAAACTAACAAAATGCAATGCACTGAGTTATATCCGTTTTTAATAAAACTGACAAAATGCAATGCACTGAGCTATATCTGTTTTTAATAAAACTAACAAAATGCAATGCAGTGAGTTGTATCAGTTTTTAATAAAACTAACCAAATGCAATGCACTGAGTTATATCTGTTTTTAATTAAACTAACAAAATGCACTGCAGGGAGTTGTATCAGTTTGTAATAAAACTAACAAAATGCAATGCACTGAGTTATATCTGTTTTTAATTAAACTAACAAAATGCAATGCAGTGAGTTGTATCAGTTTTTAATAAAACTAACAAAATGCAATGCACTGAGCTATATCTGTTTTTAATAAAACTAACAAAATGCAATGCAGTGAGTTGTATCAGTTTTTAATAAAACTAACCAAATGCAATGCACTGAGTTATATCCGTTTTTAATAAAACTGACAAAATCCAATGCACTGAGCTATATCTGTTTTTAATAAAACTAACAAAATGCAATGCAGTGAGTTGTATCAGTTTTTAATAAAACTAACCAAATGCAATGCACTGAGTTATATCCGTTTTTAATAAAACTAACAAAATGCAATGCACTGAGCTATATCTGTTTTTAATAAAACTAACAAAATGCAATGCAGTGAGTTGTATCAGTTTTTAATAAAACTAACCAAATGCAATGCACTGAGTTATATCCGTTTTTAATAAAACTGACAAAATCCAATGCACTGAGCTATATCTGTTTTTAATAAAACTAACAAAATGCAATGCAGTGAGTTGTATCAGTTTTTAATAAAACTAACCAAATGCAATGCACTGAGTTATATCCGTTTTTAATAAAACTGACAAAATCCAATGCACTGAGCTATATCTGTTTTTAATAAAACTAACAAAATGCAATGCAGTGAGTTGTATCAGTTTTTAATAAAACTAACCAAATGCAATGCACTGAGTTATATCCGTTTTTAATAAAACTGACAAAATGCAATGCACTGAGCTATATCTGTTTTTAATAAAACTAACAAAATGCAATGCAGTGAGTTGTATCAGTTTTTAATAAAACTAACCAAATGCAATGCACTGAGTTATATCAGTTTTTAATAAAACTGACAAAATGCAATGCACTGAGCTATATCTGTTTTTAATAAAACTAACAAAATGCAATGCAGTGAGTTGTATCAGTTTTTAATAAAACTAACCAAATGCAATGCACTGAGTTATATCCGTTTTTAATAAAACTGACAAAATGCAATGCACTGAGCTATATCTGTTTTTAATAAAACTAACAAAATGCAATGCAGTGAGTTGTATCAGTTTTTAATAAAACTAACCAAATGCAATGCACTGAGTTATATCCGTTTTTAATAAAACTAACAAAATGCAATGCACTGAGCTATATCTGTTTTTAATAAAACTAACAAAATGCAATGCAGTGAGTTGTATCAGTTTTTAATAAAACTAACCAAATGCAATGCACTGAGTTATATCCGTTTTTAATAAAACTAACAAAATGCAATGCACTGAGCTATATCTGTTTTTAATAAAACTAACAAAATGCAATGCAGTGAGTTGTATCAGTTTTTAATAAAACTAACCAAATGCAATGCACTGAGTTATATCCGTTTTTAATAAAACTGACAAAATGCAATGCACTGAGCTATATCTGTTTTTAATAAAACTAACAAAATGCAATGCAGTGAGTTGTATCAGTTTTTAATAAAACTAACCAAATGCAATGCACTGAATTATATCCGTTTTTAATAAAACTGACAAAATCCAATGCACTGAGCTATATCTGTTTTTAATAAAACTAACAAAATACAATGCAGTGAGTTGTATCAGTTTTTAATAAAACTAACAAAATGCAATGCACTGAGTTATATCCGTTTTTAATAAAACTGACAAAATCCAATGCACTGAGCTATATCAGTTTTTAATAAAACTAACCATATGCCATGCCTTAAGTTATATCAGTTTTTAATAAAACTGACAAAATGCAATGCACTGAGCTATATCTGTTTTTAATAAAACTAACAAAATGCAATGCAGTGAGTTGTATCAGTTTTTAATAAAACTAACCAAATGCAATGCACTGAGTTATATCCGTTTTTAATAAAACTAACAAAATGCAATGCACTGAGCTATATCTGTTTTTAATAAAACTAACAAAATGCAATGCAGTGAGTTGTATCAGTTTTTAATAAAACTAACCAAATGCAATGCACTGAGTTATATCCGTTTTTAATAAAACTGACAAAATGCAATGCACTGAGCTATATCTGTTTTTAATAAAACTAACAAAATGCAATGCAGTGAGTTGTATCAGTTTTTAATAAAACTAACCAAATGCAATGCACTGAGTTATATCCGTTTTTAATAAAACTGACAAAATGCAATGCACTGAGCTATATCTGTTTTTAATAAAACTAACAAAATGCAATGCAGTGAGTTGTATCAGTTTTTAATAAAACTAACCAAATGCAATGCACTGAGTTATATCTGTTTTTAATTAAACTAACAAAATGCAATGCAGGGAGTTGTATCAGTTTGTAATAAAACTAACAAAATGCAATGCACTGAGTTATATCAGTTTTTAATAAAACTGACAAAATGCAATGCACTGAGCTATATCTGTTTTTAATAAAACTAACAAAATGCAATGCAGTGAGTTGTATCAGTTTTTAATAAAACTAACCAAATGCAATGCACTGAGTTATATCCGTTTTTAATAAAACTGACAAAATGCAATGCACTGAGCTATATCTGTTTTTAATAAAACTAACAAAATGCAATGCAGTGAGTTGTATCAGTTTTTAATAAAACTAACCAAATGCAATGCACTGAGTTATATCCGTTTTTAATAAAACTGACAAAATGCAATGCACTGAGCTATATCTGTTTTTAATAAAACTAACAAAATGCAATGCAGTGAGTTGTATCAGTTTTTAATAAAACTAACCAAATGCAATGCACTGAGTTATATCTGTTTTTAATAAAACTAACAAAATGCAATGCAGGGAGTTGTATCAGTTTGTAATAAAACTAACAAAATGCAATGCACTGAGTTATATCAGTTTTTAATAAAACTGACAAAATGCAATGCACTGAGCTATATCTGTTTTTAATAAAACTAACAAAATGCAATGCAGGGAGTTGTATCAGTTTGTAATAAAACTAACAAAATGCAATGCACTGAGTTATATCAGTTTTTAATAAAACTGACAAAATGCAATGCACTGAGCTATATCTGTTTTTAATAAAACTAACAAAATGCAATGCAGTGAGTTGTATCAGTTTTTAATAAAACTAACCAAATGCAATGCACTGAGTTATATCCGTTTTTAATAAAACTGACAAAATGCAATGCACTGAGTTATATCCGTTTTTAATAAAACTAACAAAATGCAATGCAGGGAGTTGTATCAGTTTGTAATAAAACTAACAAAATGCAATGCACTGAGTTATATCAGTTTTTAATAAAACTGACAAAATGCAATGCAGGGAGTTGTATCAGTTTGTAATAAAACTAACAAAATGCAATGCACTGAGTTATATCAGTTTTTAATAAAACTGACAAAATGCAATGCACTGAGCTATATCTGTTTTTAATAAAACTAACAAAATGCAATGCAGGGAGTTGTATCAGTTTGTAATAAAACTAACAAAATGCAATGCACTGAGTTATATCAGTTTTTAATAAAACTGACAAAATGCAATGCACTGAGCTATATCTGTTTTTAATAAAACTAACAAAATGCAATGCAGTGAGTTGTATCAGTTTTTAATAAAACTAACCAAATGCAATGCACTTAGTTATATCCGTTTTTAATAAAACTGACAAAATGCAATGCACTGAGCTATATCTGTTTTTAATAAAACTAACAAAATGCAATGCAGTGAGTTGTATCAGTTTGTAATAAAACTAACAAAATGCAATGCACTGAGTTATATCAGTTTTTAATAAAACTGACAAAATGCAATGCACTGAGCTATATCTGTTTTTAATAAAACTAACAAAATGCAATGCAGTGAGTTGTATCAGTTTTTAATAAAACTAACCAAATGCAATGCACTGAGTTATATCCGTTTTTAATAAAACTGACAAAATGCAATGCACTGAGCTATATCTGTTTTTAATAAAGCTAACAAAATGCAATGCAGTGAGTTGTATCAGTTTTTAATAAAACTAACAAAATGCAATGCACTGAGTTATATCTGTTTTTAATAAAACTAACAAAATGCAATGCAGGGAGTTGTATCAGTTTGTAATAAAACTAACAAAATGCAATGCACTGAGTTATATCTGTTTTTAATAAAACTAACAAAATGCAATGCAGTGAGTTGTATCAGTTTTTAATAAAACTAACCAAATGCAATGCACTGAGTTATATCCGTTTTTAATAAAACTGACAAAATCCAATGCACTGAGCTATATCTGTTTTTAATAAAACTAACAAAATGCAATGCAGTGAGTTGTATCAGTTTTTAATAAAACTAACCAAATGCAATGCACTGAGTTATATCCGTTTTTAATAAAACTGACAAAATGCAATGCACTGAGCTATATCTGTTTTTAATAAAACTAACAAAATGCAATGCAGTGAGTTGTATCAGTTTTTAATAAAACTAACCAAATGCAATGCACTGAGTTATATCCGTTTTTAATAAAACTGACAAAATGCAATGCACTGAGCTATATCTGTTTTTAATAAAACTAACAAAATGCAATGCAGTGAGTTGTATCAGTTTTTAATAAAACTAACCAAATGCAATGCACTGAGTTATATCCGTTTTTAATAAAACTGACAAAATGCAATGCACTGAGCTATATCTGTTTTTAATAAAACTAACAAAATGCAATGCAGTGAGTTGTATCAGTTTTTAATAAAACTAACCAAATGCAATGCACTGAGTTATATCCGTTTTTAATAAAACTAACAAAATGCAATGCACTGAGCTATATCTGTTTTTAATAAAACTAACAAAATGCAATGCAGTGAGTTGTATCAGTTTTTAATAAAACTAACCAAATGCAATGCACTGAGTTATATCCGTTTTTAATAAAACTAACAAAATGCAATGCACTGAGCTATATCTGTTTTTAATAAAACTAACAAAATGCAATGCAGTGAGTTGTATCAGTTTTTAATAAAACTAACCAAATGCAATGCACTGAGTTATATCCGTTTTTAATAAAACTGACAAAATGCAATGCACTGAGCTATATCTGTTTTTAATAAAACTAACAAAATGCAATGCAGTGAGTTGTATCAGTTTTTAATAAAACTAACCAAATGCAATGCACTGAATTATATCCGTTTTTAATAAAACTGACAAAATCCAATGCACTGAGCTATATCTGTTTTTAATAAAACTAACAAAATACAATGCAGTGAGTTGTATCAGTTTTTAATAAAACTAACAAAATGCAATGCACTGAGTTATATCCGTTTTTAATAAAACTGACAAAATCCAATGCACTGAGCTATATCAGTTTTTAATAAAACTAACCATATGCCATGCCTTAAGTTATATCAGTTTTTAATAAAACTGACAAAATGCAATGCACTGAGCTATATCTGTTTTTAATAAAACTAACAAAATGCAATGCAGTGAGTTGTATCAGTTTTTAATAAAACTAACCAAATGCAATGCACTGAGTTATATCCGTTTTTAATAAAACTAACAAAATGCAATGCACTGAGCTATATCTGTTTTTAATAAAACTAACAAAATGCAATGCAGTGAGTTGTATCAGTTTTTAATAAAACTAACCAAATGCAATGCACTGAGTTATATCCGTTTTTAATAAAACTGACAAAATGCAATGCACTGAGCTATATCTGTTTTTAATAAAACTAACAAAATGCAATGCAGTGAGTTGTATCAGTTTTTAATAAAACTAACCAAATGCAATGCACTGAGTTATATCCGTTTTTAATAAAACTGACAAAATGCAATGCACTGAGCTATATCTGTTTTTAATAAAACTAACAAAATGCAATGCAGTGAGTTGTATCAGTTTTTAATAAAACTAACCAAATGCAATGCACTGAGTTATATCTGTTTTTAATTAAACTAACAAAATGCAATGCAGGGAGTTGTATCAGTTTGTAATAAAACTAACAAAATGCAATGCACTGAGTTATATCAGTTTTTAATAAAACTGACAAAATGCAATGCACTGAGCTATATCTGTTTTTAATAAAACTAACAAAATGCAATGCAGTGAGTTGTATCAGTTTTTAATAAAACTAACCAAATGCAATGCACTGAGTTATATCCGTTTTTAATAAAACTGACAAAATGCAATGCACTGAGCTATATCTGTTTTTAATAAAACTAACAAAATGCAATGCAGTGAGTTGTATCAGTTTTTAATAAAACTAACCAAATGCAATGCACTGAGTTATATCCGTTTTTAATAAAACTGACAAAATGCAATGCACTGAGCTATATCTGTTTTTAATAAAACTAACAAAATGCAATGCAGTGAGTTGTATCAGTTTTTAATAAAACTAACCAAATGCAATGCACTGAGTTATATCTGTTTTTAATAAAACTAACAAAATGCAATGCAGGGAGTTGTATCAGTTTGTAATAAAACTAACAAAATGCAATGCACTGAGTTATATCAGTTTTTAATAAAACTGACAAAATGCAATGCACTGAGCTATATCTGTTTTTAATAAAACTAACAAAATGCAATGCAGGGAGTTGTATCAGTTTGTAATAAAACTAACAAAATGCAATGCACTGAGTTATATCAGTTTTTAATAAAACTGACAAAATGCAATGCACTGAGCTATATCTGTTTTTAATAAAACTAACAAAATGCAATGCAGTGAGTTGTATCAGTTTTTAATAAAACTAACCAAATGCAATGCACTGAGTTATATCCGTTTTTAATAAAACTGACAAAATGCAATGCACTGAGTTATATCCGTTTTTAATAAAACTAACAAAATGCAATGCAGGGAGTTGTATCAGTTTGTAATAAAACTAACAAAATGCAATGCACTGAGTTATATCAGTTTTTAATAAAACTGACAAAATGCAATGCAGGGAGTTGTATCAGTTTGTAATAAAACTAACAAAATGCAATGCACTGAGTTATATCAGTTTTTAATAAAACTGACAAAATGCAATGCACTGAGCTATATCTGTTTTTAATAAAACTAACAAAATGCAATGCAGGGAGTTGTATCAGTTTGTAATAAAACTAACAAAATGCAATGCACTGAGTTATATCAGTTTTTAATAAAACTGACAAAATGCAATGCACTGAGCTATATCTGTTTTTAATAAAACTAACAAAATGCAATGCAGTGAGTTGTATCAGTTTTTAATAAAACTAACCAAATGCAATGCACTTAGTTATATCCGTTTTTAATAAAACTGACAAAATGCAATGCACTGAGCTATATCTGTTTTTAATAAAACTAACAAAATGCAATGCAGTGAGTTGTATCAGTTTGTAATAAAACTAACAAAATGCAATGCACTGAGTTATATCAGTTTTTAATAAAACTGACAAAATGCAATGCACTGAGCTATATCTGTTTTTAATAAAACTAACAAAATGCAATGCAGTGAGTTGTATCAGTTTTTAATAAAACTAACCAAATGCAATGCACTGAGTTATATCCGTTTTTAATAAAACTGACAAAATGCAATGCACTGAGCTATATCTGTTTTTAATAAAGCTAACAAAATGCAATGCAGTGAGTTGTATCAGTTTTTAATAAAACTAACCAAATGCAATGCACTGAGTTATATCTGTTTTTAATAAAACTAACAAAATGCAATGCAGGGAGTTGTATCAGTTTGTAATAAAACTAACAAAATGCAATGCACTGAGTTATATCAGTTTTTAATAAAACTGACAAAATGCCATGCCTTAAGTTATATCAGTTTTTAATAAAACTAACCATATGCCATGCCTTAAGTTATATCAGTTTTTAATAAAACTGGCAAAATGCAATGCACTGAGCTATATCTGTTTTTAATAAAACTAACAAAATGCAATGCAGTGAGTTGTATCAGTTTTTAATAAAACTAACCAAATGCAATGCACTGAGTTATATCCGTTTTTAATAAAACTGACAAAATGCAATGCACTGAGCTATATCTGTTTTTAATAAAACTAACAAAATGCAATGCAGTGAGTTGTATCAGTTTTTAATAAAACTAACCAAATGCAATGCACTGAGTTATATCAGTTTTTAATAAAACTGACAAAATGCAATGCACTGAGCTATATCTGTTTTTAATAAAACTAACAAAATGCAATGCAGTGAGTTGTATCAGTTTTTAATAAAACTAACCAAATGCAATGCACTGAGTTATATCCGTTTTTAATAAAACTGACAAAATGCAATGCACTGAGCTATATCTGTTTTTAATAAAACTAACAAAATGCAATGCAGTGAGTTGTATCAGTTTTTAATAAAACTAACCAAATGCAATGCACTGAGTTATATCTGTTTTTAATAAAACTAACAAAATGCAATGCAGTGAGTTGTATCAGTTTTTAATAAAACTAACCAAATGCAATGCACTGAGTTATATCTGTTTTTAATAAAACTAACAAAATGCAATGTAGGGAGTTGTATCAGTTTTTAATAAAACTAACCAAATGCAATGCACTGAGTTATATCCGTTTTTAATAAAACTGACAAAATGCAATGCACTGAGCTATATCTGTTTTTAATAAAACTAACAAAATGCAATGCAGTGAGTTGTATCAGTTTTTAATAAAACTAACCAAATGCAATGCACTGAGTTATATCAGTTTTTAATAAAACTAACAAAATGCAATGCAGTGAGTTGTATCAGTTTTTAATAAAACTAACCAAATGCAATGCACTGAGTTATATCTGTTTTTAATAAAACTAACAAAATGCAATGCAGTGAGTTGTATCAGTTTTTAATAAAACTAACCAAATGCAATGCACTGAGTTATATCTGTTTTTAATAAAACTAACAAAATACAATGCAGTGAGTTGTATCAGTTTTTAATAAAACTAACAAAATGCAATGCACTGAGTTATATCCGTTTTTAATAAAACTGACAAAATCCAATGCACTGAGCTATATCAGTTTTTAATAAAACTAACCATATGCCATGCCTTAAGTTATATCAGTTTTTAATAAAACTGACAAAATGCAATGCACTGAGCTATATCTGTTTTTAATAAAACTAACAAAATGCAATGCAGTGAGTTGTATCAGTTTTTAATAAAACTAACCAAATGCAATGCACTGAGTTATATCCGTTTTTAATAAAACTAACAAAATGCAATGCACTGAGCTATATCTGTTTTTAATAAAACTAACAAAATGCAATGCAGTGAGTTGTATCAGTTTTTAATAAAACTAACCAAATGCAATGCACTGAAATATATCCGTTTTTAATAAAACTGACTAAATGCAATGCACTGAGCTATATCTGTTTTTAATAAAACTAACAAAATGCAATGCAGTGAGTTGTATCAGTTTTTAATAAAACTAACCAAATGCAATGCACTGAGTTATATCCGTTTTTAATAAAACTGACAAAATGCAATGCACTGAGCTATATCTGTTTTTAATAAAACTAACAAAATGCAATGCAGTGAGTTGTATCAGTTTTTAATAAAACTAACCAAATGCAATGCACTGAGTTATATCAGTTTTTAATAAAACTGACAAAATGCAATGCACTGAGCTATATCTGTTTTTAATAAAACTAACAAAATGCAATGCAGTGAGTTGTATCAGTTTTTAATAAAACTAACCAAATGCAATGCACTGAGTTATATCTGTTTTTAATTAAACTAACAAAATGCAATGCAGGGAGTTGTATCAGTTTGTAATAAAACTAACAAAATGCAATGCACTGAGTTATATCAGTTTTTAATAAAACTGACAAAATGCAATGCACTGAGCTATATCTGTTTTTAATAAAACTAACAAAATGCAATGCAGTGAGTTGTATCAGTTTTTAATAAAACTAACCAAATGCAATGCACTGAGTTATATCCGTTTTTAATAAAACTGACAAAATGCAATGCACTGAGCTATATCTGTTTTTAATAAAACTAACAAAATGCAATGCAGTGAGTTGTATCAGTTTTTAATAAAACTAACCAAATGCAATGCACTGAGTTATATCCGTTTTTAATAAAACTGACAAAATGCAATGCACTGAGCTATATCTGTTTTTAATAAAACTAACAAAATGCAATGCAGTGAGTTGTATCAGTTTTTAATAAAACTAACCAAATGCAATGCACTGAGTTATATCTGTTTTTAATAAAACTAACAAAATGCAATGCAGGGAGTTGTATCAGTTTGTAATAAAACTAACAAAATGCAATGCACTGAGTTATATCAGTTTTTAATAAAACTGACAAAATGCAATGCACTGAGCTATATCTGTTTTTAATAAAACTAACAAAATGCAATGCAGGGAGTTGTATCAGTTTGTAATAAAACTAATAAAATGCAATGCACTGAGTTATATCAGTTTTTAATAAAACTGACAAAATGCAATGCACTGAGCTATATCTGTTTTTAATAAAACTAACAAAATGCAATGCAGTGAGTTGTATCAGTTTTTAATAAAACTAACCAAATGCAATGCACTGAGTTATATCCGTTTTTAATAAAACTGACAAAATGCAATGCACTGAGTTATATCCGTTTTTAATAAAACTAACAAAATGCAATGCAGGGAGTTGTATCAGTTTGTAATAAAACTAACAAAATGCAATGCACTGAGTTATATCAGTTTTTAATAAAACTGACAAAATGCAATGCAGGGAGTTGTATCAGTTTGTAATAAAACTAACAAAATGCAATGCACTGAGTTATATCAGTTTTTAATAAAACTGACAAAATGCAATGCACTGAGCTATATCTGTTTTTAATAAAACTAACAAAATGCAATGCAGGGAGTTGTATCAGTTTGTAATAAAACTAACAAAATGCAATGCACTGAGTTATATCAGTTTTTAATAAAACTGACAAAATGCAATGCACTGAGCTATATCTGTTTTTAATAAAACTAACAAAATGCAATGCAGTGAGTTGTATCAGTTTTTAATAAAACTAACCAAATGCAATGCACTGAGTTATATCCGTTTTTAATAAAACTTACAAAATGCAATGCACTGAGCTATATCTGTTTTTAATAAAACTAACAAAATGCAATGCAGTGAGTTGTATCAGTTTGTAATAAAACTAACAAAATGCAATGCACTGAGTTATATCAGTTTTTAATAAAACTGACAAAATGCAATGCACTGAGCTATATCTGTTTTTAATAAAACTAACAAAATGCAATGCAGTGAGTTGTATCAGTTTTTAATAAAACTAACCAAATGCAATGCACTGAGTTATATCCGTTTTTAATAAAACTGACAAAATGCAATGCACTGAGCTATATCTGTTTTTAATAAAGCTAACAAAATGCAATGCAGTGAGTTGTATCAGTTTTTAATAAAACTAACCAAATGCAATGCACTGAGTTATATCTGTTTTTAATAAAACTAACAAAATGCAATGCAGGGAGTTGTATCAGTTTGTAATAAAACTAACAAAATGCAATGCACTGAGTTATATCAGTTTTTAATAAAACTGACAAAATGCCATGCCTTAAGTTATATCAGTTTTTAATAAAACTAACCATATGCCATGCCTTAAGTTATATCAGTTTTTAATAAAACTGACAAAATGCAATGCACTGAGCTATATCTGTTTTTAATAAAACTAACAAAATGCAATGCAGTGAGTTGTATCAGTTTTTAATAAAACTAACCAAATGCAATGCACTGAGTTATATCCGTTTTTAATAAAACTGACAAAATGCAATGCACTGAGCTATATCTGTTTTTAATAAAACTAACAAAATGCAATGCAGTGAGTTGTATCAGTTTTTAATAAAACTAACCAAATGCAATGCACTGAGTTATATCAGTTTTTAATAAAACTGACAAAATGCAATGCACTGAGCTATATCTGTTTTTAATAAAACTAACAAAATGCAATGCAGTGAGTTGTATCAGTTTTTAATAAAACTAACCAAATGCAATGCACTGAGTTATATCCGTTTTTAATAAAACTGACAAAATGCAATGCACTGAGCTATATCTGTTTTTAATAAAACTAACAAAATGCAATGCAGTGAGTTGTATCAGTTTTTAATAAAACTAACCAAATGCAATGCACTGAGTTATATCTGTTTTTAATAAAACTAACAAAATGCAATGCAGTGAGTTGTATCAGTTTTTAATAAAACTAACCAAATGCAATGCACTGAGTTATATCTGTTTTTAATAAAACTAACAAAATGCAATGCAGGGAGTTGTATCAGTTTTTAATAAAACTAACCAAATGCAATGCACTGAGTTATATCCGTTTTTAATAAAACTGACAAAATGCAATGCACTGAGCTTTATCTGTTTTTAATAAAACTAACAAAATGCAATGCAGTGAGTTGTATCAGTTTTTAATAAAACTAACCAAATGCAATGCACTGAGTTATATCCGTTTTTAATAAAACTGACAAAATGCAATGCAGGGAGTTGTATCAGTTTTTAATAAAACTAACCAAATGCAATGCACTGAGTTATATCCGTTTTTAATAAAACTGACAAAATGCAATGCACTGAGCTATATCTGTTTTTAATAAAACTAACAAAATGCAATGCAGTGAGTTGTATCAGTTTTTAATAAAACTAACCAAATGCAATGCACTGAGTTATATCCGTTTTTAATAAAACTAACAAAATGCAATGCAGGGAGTTGTATCAGTTTTTAATAAAACTAACCAAATGCAATGCACTGAGTTATATCTGTTTTTAATAAAACTAACAAAATGCAATGCAGGGAGTTGTATCAGTTTTTAATAAAACTAACCAAATGCAATGCACTGAGTTATATCCGTTTTTAATAAAACTGACAAAATGCAATGCACTGAGCTATATCTGTTTTTAATAAAACTAACAAAATGCAATGCAGTGAGTTGTATCAGTTTTTAATAAAACTAACCAAATGCAATGCACTGAGTTATATCCGTTTTTAATAAAACTGACAAAATGCAATGCACTGAGTTATATCTGTTTTTAATAAAACTAACAAAATGCAATGCACTGAGTTATATCCGTTTTTAATAAAACTGACAAAATGCAATGCACTGAGTTATATCTGTTTTTAATAAAACTAACAAAATGCAATGCAGGGAGTTGTATCAGTTTTTAATAAAACTAACCAAATGCAATGCACTGAGTTATATCCGTTTTTAATAAAACTGACAAAATGCAATGCACTGAGCTATATCTGTTTTTAATAAAACTAACAAAATGCAATGCAGTGAGTTGTATCAGTTTTTAATAAAACTAACCAAATGCAATGCACTGAGTTATATCCGTTTTTAATAAAACTGACAAAATGCAATGCACTGAGTTATATCTGTTTTTAATAAAACTAACAAAATGCAATGCAGGGAGTTGTATCAGTTTTTAATAAAACTAACCAAATGCAATGCACTGAGTTATATCCGTTTTTAATAAAACTGACAAAATGCAATGCACTGAGTTATATCTGTTTTTAATAAAACTAACAAAATGCAATGCAGGGAGTTGTATCAGTTTTTAATAAAACTAACCAAATGCAATGCACTGAGTTATATCCGTTTTTAATAAAACTGACAAAATGCAATGCACTGAGCTATATCTGTTTTTAATAAAACTAACAAAATGCAATGCAGTGAGTTGTATCAGTTTTTAATAAAACTAACCAAATGCAATGCACTGAGTTATATCCGTTTTTAATAAAACTAACAAAATGCAATGCAGGGAGTTGTATCAGTTTTTAATAAAACTAACCAAATGCAATGCACTGAGTTATATCCGTTTTTAATAAAACTGACAAAATGCAATGCACTGAGCTATATCTGTTTTTAATAAAACTAACAAAATGCAATGCAGTGAGTTGTATCAGTTTTTAATAAAACTAACCAAATGCAATGCACTGAGTTATATCCGTTTTTAATAAAACTAACAAATTGCAATGCAGTGAGTTGTATCAGTTTTTAATAAAACTAACCAAATGCAATGCACTGAGTTATATCTGTTTTTAATAAAACTAACAAAATGCAATGCAGGGAGTTGTATCAGTTTTTAATAAAACTAACCAAATGCAATGCACTGAGTTATATCCGTTTTTAATAAAACTGACAAAATGCAATGCACTGAGCTATATCTGTTTTTAATAAAACTAACAAAATGCAATGCAGTGAGTTGTATCAGTTTTTAATAAAACTAACCAAATGCAATGCACTGAGTTATATCCGTTTTTAATAAAACTAACAAAATGCAATGCAGGGAGTTGTATCAGTTTTTAATAAAACTAACCAAATGCAATGCACTGAGTTATATCCGTTTTTAATAAAACTGACAAAATGCAATGCACTGAGCTATATCTGTTTTTAATAAAACTAACAAAATGCAATGCAGTGAGTTGTATCAGTTTTTAATAAAACTAACCAAATGCAATGCACTGAGTTATATCCGTTTTTAATAAAACTGACAAAATGCAATGCACTGAGCTATATCTGTTTTTAATAAAACTAACAAAATGCAATGCAGTGAGTTGTATCAGTTTTTAATAAAACTAACCAAATGCAATGCACTGAGTTATATCAGTTTTTAATAAAACTGACAAAATGCAATGCACTGAGCTATATCTGTTTTTAATAAAACTAACAAAATGCAATGCAGTGAGTTGTATCAGTTTTTAATAAAACTAACCAAATGCAATGCACTGAGTTATATCCGTTTTTAATAAAACTGACAAAATGCAATGCACTGAGCTATATCTGTTTTTAATAAAACTAACAAAATGCAATGCAGTGAGTTGTATCAGTTTTTAATAAAACTAACCAAATGCAATGCACTGAGTTATATCTGTTTTTAATAAAACTAACAAAATGCAATGCAGTGAGTTGTATCAGTTTTTAATAAAACTAACCAAATGCAATGCACTGAGTTATATCTGTTTTTAATAAAACTAACAAAATGCAATGCAGTGAGTTGTATCAGTTTTTAATAAAACTAACCAAATGCAATGCACTGAGTTATATCTGTTTTTAATAAAACTAACAAAATGCAATGCAGGGAGTTGTATCAGTTTTTAATAAAACTAACCAAATGCAATGCACTGAGTTATATCCGTTTTTAATAAAACTGACAAAATGCAATGCACTGAGCTATATCTGTTTTTAATAAAACTAACAAAATGCAATGCAGTGAGTTGTATCAGTTTTTAATAAAACTAACCAAATGCAATGCACTGAGTTATATCTGTTTTTAATAAAACTAACAAAATGCAATGCAGTGAGTTGTATCAGTTTTTAATAAAACTAACCAAATGCAATGCACTGAGTTATATCTGTTTTTAATAAAACTAACAAAATGCAATGCACTGAGCTATATCTGTTTTTAATAAAACTAACAAAATGCAATGCAGTGAGTTGTATCAGTTTTTAATAAAACTAACCAAATGCAATGCACTGAGTTATATCTGTTTTTAATAAAACTAACAAAATGCAATGCAGTGAGTTGTATCAGTTTTTAATAAAACTAACCAAATGCAATGCACTGAGTTATATCCGTTTTTAATAAAACTGACAAAATGCAATGCACTGAGCTATATCTGTTTTTAATAAAACTAACAAAATGCAATGCAGTGAGTTGTATCAGTTTTTAATAAAACTAACCAAATGCAATGCACTGAGTTATATCTGTTTTTAATAAAACTAACAAAATGCAATGCAGTGAGTTGTATCAGTTTTTAATAAAACTAACCAAATGCAATGCACTGAGTTATATCTGTTTTTAATAAAACTAACAAAATGCAATGCACTGAGCTATATCTGTTTTTAATAAAACTAACAAAATGCAATGCAGTGAGTTGTATCAGTTTTTAATAAAACTAACCAAATGCAATGCACTGAGTTATATCTGTTTTTAATAAAACTAACAAAAAGCAATGCAGTGAGTTGTATCAGTTTTTAATAAAACTAACCAAATGCAATGCACTGAGTTATATCCGTTTTTAATAAAACTGACAAAATGCAATGCACTGAGCTATATCTGTTTTTAATAAAACTAACAAAATGCAATGCAGTGAGTTGTATCAGTTTTTAATAAAACTAACCAAATGCAATGCACTGAGTTATATCTGTTTTTAATAAAACTAACAAAATGCAATGCAGTGAGTTGTATCAGTTTTTAATAAAACTAACCAAATGCAATGCACTGAGTTATATCTGTTTTTAATAAAACTAACAAAATGCAATGCAGGGAGTTGTATCAGTTTTTAATAAAACTAACCAAATGCAATGCACTGAGTTATATCCGTTTTTAATAAAACTGACAAAATGCAATGCACTGAGCTATATCTGTTTTTAATAAAACTAACAAAATGCAATGCAGGGAGTTGTATCAGTTTTTAATAAAACTAACCAAATGCAATGCACTGAGTTATATCCGTTTTTAATAAAACTGACAAAATCCAATGCACTGAGCTATATCAGTTTTTAATAAAACTAACCATATGCCATGCCTTAAGTTATATCAGTTTTTAATAAAACTGACAAAATGCAATGCACTGAGCTATATCTGTTTTTAATAAAACTAACAAAATGCAATGCAGTGAGTTGTATCAGTTTTTAATAAAACTAACCAAATGCAATGCACTGAGTTATATCCGTTTTTAATAAAACTGACAAAATGCAATGCACTGAGCTATATCTGTTTTTAATAAAACTAACAAAATGCAATGCAGTGAGTTGTATCAGTTTTTAATAAAACTAACTAAATGCAATGCACTGAGTTATATCAGTTTTTAATAAAACTGACAAAATGCAATGCACTGAGCTATATCTGTTTTTAATAAAACTAACAAAATGCAATGCAGTGAGTTGTATCAGTTTTTAATAAAACTAACCAAATGCAATGCACTGAGTTATATCCGTTTTTAATAAAACTGACAAAATGCAATGCACTGAGCTATATCTGTTTTTAATAAAACTAACAAAATGCAATTCAGTGAGTTGTATCAGTTTTTAATAAAACTAACCAAATGCAATGCACTGAGTTATATCTGTTTTTAATAAAACTAACAAAATGCAATGCAGTGAGTTGTATCAGTTTTTAATAAAACTAACCAAATGCAATGCACTGAGTTATATCTGTTTTTAATAAAACTAACAAAATGCAATGCAGGGAGTTGTATCAGTTTTTAATAAAACTAACCAAATGCAATGCACTGAGTTATATCCGTTTTTAATAAAACTGACAAAATGCAATGCACTGAGCTATATCTGTTTTTAATAAAACTAACAAAATGCAATGCAGTGAGTTGTATCAGTTTTTAATAAAACTAACCAAATGCAATGCACTGAGTTATATCTGTTTTTAATAAAACTAACAAAATGCAATGCAGGGAGTTGTATCAGTTTGTAATAAAACTAACAAAATGCAATGCACTGAGTTATATCAGTTTTTAATAAAACTGACAAAATCCAATGCACTGAGCTATATCTGTTTTTAATAAAACTAACCATATGCCATGCCTTAAGTTATATCAGTTTTTAATAAAACTGACAAAATGCAATGCACTGAGCTATATCTGTTTTTAATAAAACTAACAAAATGCAATGCAGTGAGTTGTATCAGTTTTTAATAAAACTAACCAAATGCAATGCACTGAGTTATATCCGTTTTTAATAAAACTGACAAAATGCAATGCACTGAGCTATATCTGTTTTTAATAAAACTAACAAAATGCAATGCAGGGAGTTGTATCAGTTTGTAATAAAACTAACAAAATGCAATGCACTGAGTTATATCAGTTTTTAATAAAACTGACAAAATGCAATGCACTGAGCTATATCTGTTTTTAATAAAACTAACAAAATGCAATGCAGTGAGTTGTATCAGTTTTTAATAAAACTAACCAAATGCAATGCACTGAGTTATATCCGTTTTTAATAAAACTGACAAAATGCAATGCACTGAGCTATATCTGTTTTTAATAAAACTAACAAAATGCAATGCAGTGAGTTGTATCAGTTTTTAATAAAACTAACCAAATGCAATGCACTGAGTTATATCTGTTTTTAATAAAACTAACAAAATGCAATGCAGGGAGTTGTATCAGTTTGTAATAAAACTAACAAAATGCAATGCACTGAGTTATATCAGTTTTTAATAAAACTGACAAAATGCAATGCACTGAGCTATATCTGTTTTTAATAAAACTAACAAAATGCAATGCAGGGAGTTGTATCAGTTTGTAATAAAACTAACAAAATGCAATGCACTGAGTTATATCAGTTTTTAATAAAACTGACAAAATGCAATGCACTGAGCTATATCTGTTTTTAATAAAACTAACAAAATGCAATGCAGTGAGTTGTATCAGTTTTTAATAAAACTAACCAAATGCAATGCACTGAGTTATATCCGTTTTTAATAAAACTGACAAAATGCAATGCACTGAGTTATATCCGTTTTTAATAAAACTGACAAAATCCAATGCACTGAGCTATATCTGTTTTTAATAAAACTAACAAAATGCAATGCAGTGAGTTGTATCAGTTTTTAATAAAACTAACCAAATGCAATGCACTGAGTTATATCTGTTTTTAATAAAACTAACAAAATGCAATGCAGTGAGTTGTATCAGTTTTTAATAAAACTAACCAAATGCAATGCACTGAGTTATATCTGTTTTTAATAAAACTAACAAAATGCAATGCAGGGAGTTGTATCAGTTTTTAATAAAACTAACCAAATGCAATGCACTGAGTTATATCCGTTTTTAATAAAACTGACAAAATGCAATGCACTGAGCTATATCTGTTTTTAATAAAACTAACAAAATGCAATGCAGTGAGTTGTATCAGTTTTTAATAAAACTAACCAAATGCAATGCACTGAGTTATATCTGTTTTTAATAAAACTAACAAAATGCAATGCAGTGAGTTGTATCAGTTTTTAATAAAACTAACCAAATGCAATGCACTGAGTTATATCTGTTTTTAATAAAACTAACAAAATGCAATGCAGGGAGTTGTATCAGTTTTTAATAAAACTAACCAAATGCAATGCACTGAGTTATATCCGTTTTTAATAAAACTGACAAAATGCAATGCACTGAGCTATATCTGTTTTTAATAAAACTAACAAAATGCAATGCAGGGAGTTGTATCAGTTTTTAATAAAACTAACCAAATGCAATGCACTGAGTTATATCCGTTTTTAATAAAACTGACAAAATCCAATGCACTGAGCTATATCAGTTTTTAATAAAACTAACCATATGCCATGCCTTAAGTTATATCAGTTTTTAATAAAACTGACAAAATGCAATGCACTGAGCTATATCTGTTTTTAATAAAACTAACAAAATGCAATGCAGGGAGTTGTATCAGTTTTTAATAAAACTAACCAAATGCAATGCACTGAGTTATATCCGTTTTTAATAAAACTGACAAAATCCAATGCACTGAGCTATATCAGTTTTTAATAAAACTAACCATATGCCATGCCTTAAGTTATATCAGTTTTTAATAAAACTGACAAAATGCAATGCACTGAGCTATATCTGTTTTTAATAAAACTAACAAAATGCAATGCAGGGAGTTGTATCAGTTTTTAATAAAACTAACCAAATGCAATGCAGGGAGTTGTATCAGTTTTTAATAAAACTAACCAAATGCAATGCACTGAGTTATATCCGTTTTTAATAAAACTGACAAAATCCAATGCACTGAGCTATATCAGTTTTTAATAAAACTAACCATATGCCATGCCTTAAGTTATATCAGTTTTTAATAAAACTGACAAAATGCAATGCACTGAGCTATATCTGTTTTTAATAAAACTAACAAAATGCAATGCAGGGAGTTGTATCAGTTTTTAATAAAACTAACCAAATGCAATGCACTGAGTTATATCCGTTTTTAATAAAACTGACAAAATCCAATGCACTGAGCTATATCAGTTTTTAATAAAACTAACCATATGCCATGCCTTAAGTTATATCAGTTTTTAATAAAACTGACAAAATGCAATGCACTGAGCTATATCTGTTTTTAATAAAACTAACAAAATGCAATGCAGGGAGTTGTATCAGTTTTTAATAAAACTAACCAAATGCAATGCACTGAGTTATATCCGTTTTTAATAAAACTGACAAAATGCAATGCACTGAGTTATATCCGTTTTTAATAAAACTGACAAAATCCAATGCACTGAGCTATATCTGTTTTTAATAAAACTAACAAAATGCAATGCAGTGAGTTGTATCAGTTTTTAATAAAACTAACCAAATGCAATGCACTGAGTTATATCCGTTTTTAATAAAACTGACAAAATGCAATGCACTGAGTTATATCCGTTTTTAATAAAACTGACAAAATCCAATGCACTGAGCTATATCAGTTTTTAATAAAACTAACCATATGCCATGCCTTAAGTTATATCAGTTTTTAATAAAACTGACAAAATGCAATGCACTGAGCTATATCTGTTTTTAATAAAACTAACAAAATGCAATGCAGGGAGTTGTATCAGTTTTTAATAAAACTAACAAAATGCAATGCAGGGAGTTGTATCAGTTTTTAATAAAACTAACCAAATGCAATGCACTGAGTTATATCCGTTTTTAATAAAACTGACAAAATCCAATGCACTGAGCTATATCAGTTTTTAATAAAACTAACCATATGCCATGCCTTAAGTTATATCAGTTTTTAATAAAACTGACAAAATGCAATGCACTGAGCTATATCTGTTTTTAATAAAACTAACAAAATGCAATGCAGGGAGTTGTATCAGTTTTTAATAAAACTAACCAAATGCAATGCACTGAGTTATATCCGTTTTTAATAAAACTGACAAAATCCAATGCACTGAGCTATATCAGTTTTTAATAAAACTAACCATATGCCATGCCTTAAGTTATATCAGTTTTTAATAAAACTGACAAAATGCAATGCACTGAGCTATATCTGTTTTTAATAAAACTAACAAAATGCAATGCAGGGAGTTGTATCAGTTTTTAATAAAACTAACCAAATGCAATGCACTGAGTTATATCCGTTTTTAATAAAACTGACAAAATGCAATGCACTGAGTTATATCCGTTTTTAATAAAACTGACAAAATCCAATGCACTGAGCTATATCTGTTTTTAATAAAACTAACAAAATGCAATGCAGTGAGTTGTATCAGTTTTTAATAAAACTAACCAAATGCAATGCACTGAGTTATATCTGTTTTTAATAAAACTAACAAAATGCAATGCAGTGAGTTGTATCAGTTTTTAATAAAACTAACCAAATGCAATGCACTGAGTTATATCAGTTTTTAATAAAACTGACAAAATGCAATGCACTGAGCTATATCTGTTTTTAATAAAACTAACAAAATGCAATGCAGTGAGTTGTATCAGTTTTTAATAAAACTAACCAAATGCAATGCACTGAGTTATATCCGTTTTTAATAAAACTGACAAAATGCAATGCACTGAGCTATATCTGTTTTTAATAAAACTAACAAAATGCAATGCAGTGAGTTATATCTGTTTTTAATAAAACTAACAAAATGCAATGCAGTGAGTTGTATCAGTTTTTAATAAAACTAACCAAATGCAATGCACTGAGTTATATCTGTTTTTAATAAAACTAACAAAATGCAATGCAGTGAGTTGTATCAGTTTTTAATAAAACTAACCAAATGCAATGCACTGAGTTATATCTGTTTTTAATAAAACTAACAAAATGCAATGCAGTGAGTTGTATCAGTTTTTAATAAAACTAACAAAATGCAATGCAGTGAGTTATATCTGTTTTTAATAAAACTAACAAAATGCAATGCAGTGAGTTGTATCAGTTTTTAATAAAACTAACCAAATGCAATGCACTGAGTTATATCTGTTTTTAATAAAACTAACAAAATGCAATGCAGTGAGTTGTATCAGTTTTTAATAAAACTAACCAAATGCAATGCACTGAGTTATATCTGTTTTTAATAAAACTAACAAAATGCAATGCAGTGAGTTGTATCAGTTTTTAATAAAACTAACCAAATGCAATGCACTGAGTTATATCTGTTTTTAATAAAACTAACAAAATGCAATGCAGGGAGTTGTATCAGTTTTTAATAAAACTAACCAAATGCAATGCACTGAGTTATATCCGTTTTTAATAAAACTGACAAAATGCAATGCACTGAGCTATATCTGTTTTTAATAAAACTAACAAAATGCAATGCAGTGAGTTGTATCAGTTTTTAATAAAACTAACCAAATGCAATGCACTGAGTTATATCTGTTTTTAATAAAACTAACAAAATGCAATGCAGGGAGTTGTATCAGTTTGTAATAAAACTAACAAAATGCAATGCACTGAGTTATATCAGTTTTTAATAAAACTAACCATATGCCATGCCTTAAGTTATATCAGTTTTTAATAAAACTGACAAAATGCAATGCACTGAGCTATATCTGTTTTTAATAAAACTAACAAAATGCAATGCAGTGAGTTGTATCAGTTTTTAATAAAACTAACCAAATGCAATGCACTGAGTTATATCCGTTTTTAATAAAACTGACAAAATGCAATGCACTGAGCTATATCTGTTTTTAATAAAACTAACAAAATGCAATGCAGGGAGTTGTATCAGTTTGTAATAAAACTAACAAAATGCAATGCACTGAGTTATATCAGTTTTTAATAAAACTGACAAAATGCAATGCACTGAGCTATATCTGTTTTTAATAAAACTAACAAAATGCAATGCAGTGAGTTGTATCAGTTTTTAATAAAACTAACCAAATGCAATGCACTGAGTTATATCCGTTTTTAATAAAACTGACAAAATGCATTGCACTGAGCTATATCTGTTTTTAATAAAACTAACAAAATGCAATGCAGTGAGTTGTATCAGTTTTTAATAAAACTAACCAAATGCAATGCACTGAGTTATATCTGTTTTTAATAAAACTAACAAAATGCAATGCAGGGAGTTGTATCAGTTTGTAATAAAACTAACAAAATGCAATGCACTGAGTTATATCAGTTTTTAATAAAACTGACAAAATGCAATGCACTGAGCTATATCTGTTTTTAATAAAACTAACAAAATGCAATGCAGGGAGTTGTATCAGTTTGTAATAAAACTAACAAAATGCAATGCACTGAGTTATATCAGTTTTTAATAAAACTGACAAAATGCAATGCACTGAGCTATATCTGTTTTTAATAAAACTAACAAAATGCAATGCAGTGAGTTGTATCAGTTTTTAATAAAACTAACCAAATGCAATGCACTGAGTTATATCCGTTTTTAATAAAACTGACAAAATGCAATGCACTGAGTTATATCCGTTTTTAATAAAACTGACAAAATCCAATGCACTGAGCTATATCTGTTTTTAATAAAACTAACCAAATGCAATGCAGTGAGTTGTATCAGTTTTTAATAAAACTAACCAAATGCAATGCACTGAGTTATATCCGTTTTTAATAAAACTGACAAAATGCAATGCACTGAGCTATATCTGTTTTTAATAAAACTAACAAAATGCAATGCAGTGAGTTGTATCAGTTTTTAATAAAACTAACCAAATGCAATGCACTGAGTTATATCAGTTTTTAATAAAACTGACAAAATGCAATGCACTGAGCTATATCTGTTTTTAATAAAACTAACAAAATGCAATGCAGTGAGTTGTATCAGTTTTTAATAAAACTAACCAAATGCAATGCACTGAGTTATATCCGTTTTTAATAAAACTGACAAAATCCAATGCACTGAGCTATATCTGTTTTTAATAAAACTAACAAAATGTAATGCAGTGAGTTGTATCAGTTTTTAATAAAACTAACAAAATGCAATGCACTGAGTTATATCTGTTTTTAATTAAACTAACAAAATGCAATGCACTGAGTTATATCCGTTTTTAATAAAACTGGCAAAATGCAATGCAGTGAGTTGTATCAGTTTTTAATAAAACTAACAAAATGCAATGCACTGAGCTATATCTGTTTTTAATAAAACTAACAAAATGCAATGCAGTGAGTTGTATCAGTTTTTAATAAAACTAACCAAATGCAATGCACTGAGTTATATCCGTTTTTAATAAAACTGACAAAATCCAATGCACTGAGCTATATCTGTTTTTAATAAAACTAACAAAATGCAATGCAGTGAGTTGTATCAGTTTTTAATAAAACTAACCAAATGCAATGCACTGAGTTATATCCGTTTTTAATAAAACTGACAAAATGCAATGCACTGAGCTATATCTGTTTTTAATAAAAATAACAAAATGCAATGCACTGAGTTATATCCGTTTTTAATAAAACTGACAAAATCCAATGCACTGAGCTATATCTGTTTTTAATTAAACTAACAAAATGCAATGCACTGAGCTATATCTGTTTTTAATAAAACTAACAAAATGCAATGCAGTGAGTTGTATCAGTTTTTAATAAAACTAACCAAATGCAATGCACTGAGTTATATCTGTTTTTAATTAAACTAACAAAATGCTATGCAGGGAGTTGTATCAGTTTGTAATAAAACTAACAAAATGCAATGCACTGAGTTATATCTGTTTTTAATTAAACTAACAAAATGCAATGCAGTGAGTTGTATCAGTTTTTAATAAAACTAACAAAATGCAATGCACTGAGCTATATCTGTTTTTAATAAAACTAACAAAATGCAATGCAGTGAGTTGTATCAGTTTTTAATAAAACTAACCAAATGCAATGCACTGAGTTATATCCGTTTTTAATAAAACTGACAAAATCCAATGCACTGAGCTATATCTGTTTTTAATAAAACTAACAAAATACAATGCAGTGAGTTGTATCAGTTTTTAATAAAACTAACAAAATGCAATGCACTGAGTTATATCTGTTTTTAATTAAACTAACAAAATGCAATGCACTGAGTTATATCCGTTTTTAATAAAACTGGCAAAATGCAATGCAGTGAGTTGTATCAGTTTTTAATAAAACTAACCAAATGCAATGCACTGAGTTATATCTGTTTTTAATTAAACTAACAAAATGCAATGCAGGGAGTTGTATCAGTTTGTAATAAAACTAACAAAATGCAATGCACTGAGTTATATCTGTTTTTAATTAAACTAACAAAATGCAATGCAGTGAGTTGTATCAGTTTTTAATAAAACTAACAAAATGCAATGCACTGAGCTATATCTGTTTTTAACAAAACTAACAAAATGCAATGCAGTGAGTTGTATCAGTTTTTAATAAAACTAACCAAATGCAATGCACTGAGTTATATCCGTTTTTAATAAAACTGACAAAATCCAATGCACTGAGCTATATCTGTTTTTAATAAAACTAACAAAATGCAATGCACTGAGTTATATCTGTTTTTAATTAAACTAACAAAATGCAATGCACTGAGTTATATCCGTTTTTAATAAAACTGACAAAATGCAATGCACTGAGCTATATCTGTTTTTAATAAAACTAACAAAATGCAATGCAGTGAGTTGTATCAGTTTTTAATAAAACTAACAAAATGCAATACACTGAGTTATATCTGTTTTTAATTAAACTAACAAAATGCAATGCACTGAGTTATATCCGTTTTTAATAAAACTGGCAAAATGCAATGCAGTGAGTTGTATCAGTTTTTAATAAAACTAACAAAATGCAATGCACTGAGCTATATCTGTTTTTAATAAAACTAACAAAATGCAATGCACTGAGTTATATCCGTTTTTAATAAAACTGACAAAATCCAATGCACTGAGCTATATCTGTTTTTAATAAAACTAACAAAATGCAATGCAGTGAGTTGTATCAGTTTTTAATAAAACTAACAAAATGCAATGCACTGAGTTATATCTGTTTTTAATTAAACTAACAAAATGCAATGCAGGGAGTTGTATCAGTTTTTAATAAAACTAACAAAATGCAATGCACTGAGTTATATCTGTTTTTAATTAAACTAACAAAATGCAATGCAGGGAGTTGTATCAGTTTTTAATAAAACTAACAAAATGCAATGCACTGAGTTATATCCGTTTTTAATAAAACTGACAAAATGCAATGCACTGAGCTATATCTGTTTTTAATAAAACTAACAAAATGCAATGCAGTGAGTTGTATCAGTTTTTAATAAAACTAACAAAATGCAATGCACTGAGTTATATCTGTTTTTAATTAAACTAACAAAATGCAATGCACTGAGTTATATCCGTTTTTAATAAAACTAACAAAATGCAATGCACTGAGCTATATCTGTTTTTAATAAAACTAATAAAATGCAATGCAGTGAGTTGTATCAGTTTTTAATAAAACTAACAAAATGCAATGCACTGAGTTATATCTGTTTTTAATAAAACTAACAAAATGCAATGCAGTGAGTTGTATCAGTTTTTAATAAAACTAACAAAATGCAATGCACTGAGTTATATCTGTTTTTAATTAAACTAACAAAATGCAATGCAGGGAGTTGTATCAGTTTTTAATAAAACTAACAAAATGCAATGCACTGAGTTATATCTGTTTTTAATTAAACTAACAAAATGCAATGCAGGGAGTTGTATCAGTTTTTAATAAAACTAACAAAATGCAATGCACTGAGTTATATCCGTTTTTAATAAAACTGACAAAATGCAATGCACTGAGCTATATCTGTTTTTAATAAAACTAACAAAATGCAATGCAGTGAGTTGTATCAGTTTTTAATAAAACTAACAAAATGCAATGCACTGAGTTATATCTGTTTTTAATTAAACTAACAAAATGCAATGCAGGGAGTTATATCAGTTTTTAATAAAACTAACAAAATGCAATGCACTGAGTTATATCTGTTTTTAATTAAACTAACAAAATGCAATGCAGGGAGTTGTATCAGTTTTTAATAAAACTAACAAAATGCAATGCACTGAGTTATATCTGTTTTTAATTAAACTAACAAAATGCAATGCAGTGAGTTGTATCAGTTTTTAATTAAACTAACAAAATGCAATGCAGGGAGTTGTATCAGTTTTTAATAAAACTAACAAAATGCAATGCACTGAGTTATATCCGTTTTTAATAAAACTGACAAAATGCAATGCACTGAGCTATATCTGTTTTTAATAAAACTAACAAAATGCAATGCAGTGAGTTGTATCAGTTTTTAATAAAACTAACAAAATGCAATGCACTGAGCTATATCTGTTTTTAATAAAACTAACAAAATGCAATGCAGTGAGTTGTATCAGTTTTTAATAAAACTAACAAAATGCAATGCAGTGAGTTGTATCAGTTTTTAATAAAACTAACAAAATGCAATGCACTGAGTTATATCTGTTTTTAATTAAACTAACAAAATGCAATGCAGGGAGTTGTATCAGTTTTTAATAAAACTAACAAAATGCAATGCACTGAGTTATATCTGTTTTTAATTAAACTAACAAAATGCAATGCAGTGAGTTGTATCAGTTTTTAATAAAACTAACAAAATGCAATGCACTGAGCTATATCTGTTTTTAATAAAACTAACAAAATGCAATTCAGTGAGTTGTATCAGTTTTTAATAAAACTAACCAAATGCAATGCACTGAGTTATATCTGTTTTTAATTAAACTAACAAAATGCAATGCAGGGAGTTGTATCAGTTTTTATTAAAACTGACAAAATGCAATGCACTGAGCTATATCTGTTTTTAATAAAACTAACAAAATGCAATGCAGTGAGTTGTATCAGTTTTTAATAAAACTAACAAAATGCAATGCACTGAGTTATATCCGTTTTTAATAAAACTGACAAAATGCAATGCACTGAGCTATATCTGTTTTTAATAAAACTAACAAAATGCAATGCAGTGAGTTGTATCAGTTTTTAATAAAACTAACAAAATGCAATGCACTGAGTTATATCTGTTTTTAATTAAACTAACAAAATGCAATGCAGGGAGTTGTATCAGTTTTTAATAAAACTAACAAAATGCAATGCACTGAGTTATATCTGTTTTTAATTAAACTAACAAAATGCAATGCAGTGAGTTGTATCAGTTTTTAATAAAACTAACAAAATGCAATGCACTGAGCTATATCTGTTTTTAATAAAACTAACAAAATGCAATGCAGTGAGTTGTATCAGTTTTTAATAAAACTAACCAAATGCAATGCACTGAGTTATATCTATTTTTAATTAAACTAACAAAATGCAATGCACTGAGTTATATCCGTTTTTAATAAAACTGACAAAATGCAATGCACTGAGCTATATCTGTTTTTAATAAAACTAACAAAATGCAATGCAGTGAGTTGTATCAGTTTTTAATAAAACTAACAAAATGCAATGCACTGAGCTATATCTGTTTTTAATAAAACTAACAAAATGCAATGCAGTGAGTTGTATCAGTTTTTAATAAAACTAACCAAATGCAATGCACTGAGTTATATCTATTTTTAATTAAACTAACAAAATGCAATGCAGGGAGTTGTATCAGTTTTTAATAAAACTAACAAAATGCAATGCACTGAGTTATATCTGTTTTTAATTAAACTAACAAAATGCAATGCAGTGAGTTGTATCAGTTTTTAATAAAACTAACAAAATGCAATGCACTGAGTTATATCTGTTTTTAATTAAACTAACAAAATGCAATGCAGGGAGTTGTATCAGTTTTTAACAAAACTAACAAAATGCAATGCACTGAGTTATATCCGTTTTTAATAAAACTGACAAAATGCAATGCACTGAGCTATATCTGTTTTTAATAAAACTAACAAAATGCAATGCAGTGAGTTGTATCAGTTTTTAATAAAACTAACAAAATGCAATGCACTGAGTTATATCTGTTTTTAATTAAACTAACAAAATGCAATGCAGGGAGTTGTATCAGTTTTTAATAAAACTAACAAAATGCAATGCACTGAGTTATATCTGTTTTTAATTAAACTAACAAAATGCAATGCAGGGAGTTGTATCAGTTTTTAATAAAACTAACAAAATGCAATGCACTGAGTTATATCTGTTTTTAATAAAACTAACAAAATGCAATGCACTGAGCTATATCTGTTTTTAATAAAACTAACAAAATGCAATGCAGTGAGTTGTATCAGTTTTTAATAAAACTAACAAAATGCAATGCACTGAGCTATATCTGTTTTTAATAAAACTAACAAAATGCAATGCAGTGAGTTGTATCAGTTTTTAATAAAACTAACCAAATGCAATGCACTGAGTTATATCTGTTTTTAATTAAACTAACAAAATGCAATGCACTGAGTTATATCCGTTTTTAATAAAACTGACAAAATGCAATGCACTGAGCTATATCTGTTTTTAATAAAACTAACAAAATGCAATGCAGTGAGTTGTATCAGTTTTTAATAAAACTAACAAAATGCAATGCACTGAGTTATATCTGTTTTTAATTAAACTAACAAAATGTAATGCAGGGAGTTGTATCAGTTTTTAATAAAACTGACAAAATGCAATGCACTGAGTTATATCTGTTTTTAATTAAACTAACAAAATGCAATGCACTGAGCTATATCTGTTTTAAATAAAATTAACAAAATGCAATGCAGTGAGTTGTATCAGTTTTTAATAAAACTAACAAAATGCAATGCACTAAGCTATATCTGTTTTTAATAAAACTAACAAAATGCAATGCAGTGAGTTGTATCTGTTTTTAATTAAACTAACAAAATGCAATGCAGGGAGTTGTATCAGTTTTTAATAAAACTAACAAAATGCAATGCACTGAGTTATATCTGTTTTTAATTAAACTAACAAAATGCAATGCAGTGAGTTGTATCAGTTTTTAATAAAACTGACAAAATGCAATGCACTGAGTTATATCTGTTTTTAATTAAACTAACAAAATGCAATGCACTGAGTTATATCCGTTTTTAATAAAACTGACAAAATGCAATGCACTGAGCTATATCTGTTTTTAATTAAACTAACAAAATGCAATGCAGTGAGTTGTATCAGTTTTTAATAAAACTGACAAAATGCAATGCACTGAGTCATATCTGTTTTTAATTAAACTAACAAAATGCAATGCACTGAGCTATATCTGTTTTTAATAAAATTAACAAAATGCAATGCAGTGAGTTGTATCAGTTTTTAATAAAACTAACAAAATGCAATGCACTGAGCTATATCTGTTTTTAATAAAACTAACAAAATGCAATGCAGTGAGTTGTATCTGTTTTTAATTAAACTAACAAAATGCAATGCAGTGAGTTGTATCAGTTTTTAATAAAACTAACAAAATGCAATGCACTGAGTTATATCTGTTTTTAATTAAACTAACAAAATGCAATGCAGGGAGTTGTATCAGTTTTTAATAAAACTAACAAAATGCAATGCACTGAGTTATATCTGTTTTTAATTAAACTAACAAAATGCAATGCAGTGAGTTGTATCAGTTTTTAATAAAACTGACAAAATGCAATGCACTGAGCTATATCTGTTTTTAATTAAACTAACAAAATGCAATGCACTGAGTTATATCCGTTTTTAATAAAACTGACAAAATGCAATGCACTGAGCTATATCTGTTTTTAATAAAACTAACAAAATGCAATGCAGTGAGTTGTAACAGTTTTTAATAAAACTAGCAAAATGCAATGCACTGAGCTATATCTGTTTTTAATAAAACTAACAAAATGCAATGCAGTGAGTTGTATCAGTTTTTAATAAAACTAACAAAATGCAATGCACTGAGCTATATCTGTTTTTAATAAAACTAACAAAATGCAATGCAGTGAGTTGTATCAGTTTTTAATAAAACTAACAAAATGCAATGCACTGAGTTATATCTGTTTTAAATTAAACTAACAAAATGCAATGCAGTGAGTTGTATCAGTTTTTAATAAAACTGACAAAATGCAATGCACTGAGTTATATCTGTTTTTAATAAAACTAACAAAATGCAATGCACTGAGTTATATCTGTTTTTAATTAAACTAACAAAATGCAATGCAGTGAGTTGTATCAGTTTTTAATAAAACTGACAAAATGCAATGCACTGAGTTATATCTGTTTTTAATTAAACTAACAAAATGCAATGCACTGAGTTATATCCGTTTTTAATAAAACTGACAAAATGCAATGCACTGAGTTATATCTGTTTTTAATTAAACTAACAAAATGCAATGCAGTGAGTTGTATCAGTTTTTAATAAAACTGACAAAATGCAATGCACTGAGTTATATCTGTTTTTAATTAAACTAACAAAATGCAATGCACTGAGTTATATCCGTTTTTAATAAAACTGACAAAATGCAATGCACTGAGTTATATCTGTTTTTAATTAAACTAACAAAATGCAATGCAGTGAGTTGTATCAGTTTTTAATAAAACTAACAAAATGCAATGCACTGAGTTATATCTGTTTTTAATTAAACTAACAAAATGCAATGCACTGAGTTATATCCGTTTTTAATAAAACTGACAAAATGCAATGCACTGAGTTATATCTGTTTTTAATTAAACTAACAAAATGCAATGCAGTGAGTTGTATCAGTTTTTAATAAAACTGACAAAATGCAATGCACTGAGTTATATCTGTTTTTAATTAAACTAACAAAATGCAATGCACTGAGTTATATCTGTTTTTAATAAAACTAACAAAATGCAATGCACTGAGTTATATCTGTTTTTAATTAAACTAACAAAATGCAATGCAGTGAGTTGTATCAGTTTTTAATAAAACTGACAAAATGCAATGCACTGAGTTATATCTGTTTTTAATTAAACTAACAAAATGCAATGCACTGAGTTATATCCGTTTTTAATAAAACTGACAAAATGCAATGCACTGAGTTATATCTGTTTTTAATTAAACTAACAAAATGCAATGCAGTGAGTTGTATCAGTTTTTAATAAAACTGACAAAATGCAATGCACTGAGTTATATCTGTTTTTAATTAAACTAACAAAATGCAATGCAGTGAGTTGTATCAGTTTTTAATAAAACTGACAAAATACAATGCACTGAGTTATATCTGTTTTTAATTAAACTAACAAAATGCAATGCACTGAGTTATATCCGTTTTTAATAAAACTGACAAAATGCAATGCACTGAGTTATATCTGTTTTTAATTAAACTAACAAAATGCAATGCACTGAGTTATATCCGTTTTTAATAAAACTGACAAAATGCAATGCACTGAGTTATATCTGTTTTTAATTAAACTAACAAAATGCAATGCACTGAGTTATATCCGTTTTTAATTAAACTAACAAAATGCAATGCAGTGAGTTGTATCAGTTTTTAATAAAACTGACAAAATGCAATGCACTGAGTTATATCTGTTTTTAATTAAACTAACAAAATGCAATGCAGTGAGTTGTATCAGTTTTTAATAAAACTGACAAAATGCAATGCACTGAGTTATATCTGTTTTTAATTAAACTAACAAAATGCAATGCACTGAGTTATATCCGTTTTTAATAAAACTGACAAAATGCAATGCACTGAGCTATATCTGTTTTTAATAAAACTAACAAAATGCAATGCAGTGAGTTGTATCCGTTTTTAATAAAACTGACAAAATGCAATGCACTGAGTTATATCTGTTTTTAATTAAACTAACAAAATGCACTGCACTGAGTTATATCCGTTTTTAATAAAACTGACAAAATGCAATGCACTGAGCTATATCTGTTTTTAATAAAACTAACAAAATGCAATGCAGTGAGTTGTATCAGTTTTTAATAAAACTAACAAAATGCAATGCACTGAGTTATATCTGTTTTTAATTAAACTAACAAAATGCAATGCACTGAGTTATATCCGTTTTTAATAAAACTGACAAAATGCAATGCACTGAGTTATATCTGTTTTTAATTAAACTAACAAAATGCAATGCAGTGAGTTGTATCAGTTTTTAATAAAACTGACAAAATGCAATGCACTGAGTTATATCTGTTTTTAATTAAACTAACAAAATGCAATGCAGTGAGTTGTATCAGTTTTTAATAAAACTGACAAAATACAATGCACTGAGTTATATCTGTTTTTAATTAAACTAACAAAATGCAATGCACTGAGTTATATCCGTTTTTAATAAAACTGACAAAATGCAATGCACTGAGTTATATCTGTTTTTAATTAAACTAACAAAATGCAATGCAGTGAGTTGTATCAGTTTTTAATAAAACTGACAAAATGCAATGCACTGAGTTATATCTGTTTTTAATTAAACTAACAAAATGCAATGCACTGAGTTATATCCGTTTTTAATAAAACTGACAAAATGCAATGCACTGAGCTATATCTGTTTTTAATAAAACTAACAAAATGCAATGCAGTGAGTTGTATCAGTTTTTAATAAAACTGACAAAATGCAATGCACTGAGTTATATCTGTTTTTAATTAAACTAACAAAATGCAATGCAGTGAGTTGTATCAGTTTTTAATAAAACTGACAAAATACAATGCACTGAGTTATATCTGTTTTTAATTAAACTAACAAAATGCAATGCAGTGAGTTGTATCAGTTTTTAATAAAACTGACAAAATGCAATGCACTGAGTTATATCTGTTTTTAATTAAACTAACAAAATGCAATGCAGTGAGTTGTATCAGTTTTTAATAAAACTGACAAAATACAATGCACTGAGTTATATCTGTTTTTAATTAAACTAACAAAATGCAATGCACTGAGTTGTATCAGTTTTTAATAAAACTGACAAAATACAATGCACTGAGTTATATCTGTTTTTAATTAAACTAACAAAATGCAATGCAGTGAGTTGTGTCAGTTTTTAATAAAACTGACAAAATGCAATGCACTGAGTTATATCTGTTTTTAATTAAACTAGCAAAATGCAATGCAGTGAGTTGTATCAGTTTTTAATAAAACTGACAAAATACAATGCACTGAGTTATATCTGTTTTTAATTAAACTAACAAAATGCAATGCAGTGAGTTGTATCAGTTTTTAATAAAACTGACAAAATGCAATGCACTGAGTTATATCTGTTTTTAATTAAACTAACAAAATGCAATGCAGTGAGTTGTATCAGTTTTTAATAAAACTGACAAAATACAATGCACTGAGTTATATCTGTTTTTAATTAAACTAACAAAATGCAATGCACTGAGTTATATCCGTTTTTAATAAAACTGACAAAATGCAATGCACTGAGTTATATCTGTTTTTAATTAAACTAACAAAATGCAATGCAGTGAGTTGTATCAGTTTTTAATAAAACTGACAAAATGCAATGCACTGAGTTATATCTGTTTTTAATTAAACTAACAAAATGCAATGCACTGAGTTATATCCGTTTTTAATAAAACTGACAAAATGCAATGCACTGAGCTATATCTGTTTTTAATAAAACTAACAAAATGCAATGCAGTGAGTTGTATCAGTTTTTAATAAAACTGACAAAATGCAATGCACTGAGTTATATCTGTTTTTAATTAAACTAACAAAATGCAATGCACTGAGTTATATCCGTTTTTAATAAAACTGACAAAATGCAATGCACTGAGCTATATCTGTTTTTAATAAAACTAACAAAATGCAATGCAGTGAGTTGTATCAGTTTTTAATAAAACTAACAAAATGCAATGCACTGAGTTATATCTGTTTTTAATTAAACTAACAAAATGCAATGCAGTGAGTTGTATCAGTTTTTAATAAAACTGACAAAATGCAATGCACTGAGTTATATCTGTTTTTAATTAAACTAACAAAATGCAATGCAGTGAGTTGTATCAGTTTTTAATAAAACTGACAAAATACAATGCACTGAGTTATATCTGTTTTTAATTAAACTAACAAAATGCAATGCAGTGAGTTGTATCAGTTTTTAATAAAACTGACAAAATGCAATGCACTGAGTTATATCTGTTTTTAATTAAACTAACAAAATGCAATGCAGTGAGTTGTATCAGTTTTTAATAAAACTGACAAAATACAATGCACTGAGTTATATCTGTTTTTAATTAAACTAACAAAATGCAATGCAGTGAGTTGTATCAGTTTTTAATAAAACTGACAAAATACAATGCACTGAGTTATATCTGTTTTTAATTAAACTAACAAAATGCAATGCAGTGAGTTGTATCAGTTTTTAATAAAACTGACAAAATGCAATGCACTGAGTTATATCTGTTTTTAATTAAACTAACAAAATGCAATGCAGTGAGTTGTATCAGTTTTTAATAAAACTGACAAAATACAATGCACTGAGTTATATCTGTTTTTAATTAAACTAACAAAATGCAATGCAGTGAGTTGTATCAGTTTTTAATAAAACTAACAAAATGCAATGCACTGAGTTATATCTGTTTTTAATTAAACTAACAAAATGCAATGCAGTGAGTTGTATCAGTTTTTAATAAAACTGACAAAATGCAATGCACTGAGTTATATCTGTTTTTAATTAAACTAACAAAATGCAATGCACTGAGTTGTATCAGTTTTTAATAAAACTGACAAAATACAATGCACTGAGTTATATCTGTTTTTAATTAAACTAACAAAATGCAATGCACTGAGTTATATCTGTTTTTAATTAAACTAACAAAATGCAATGCACTGAGCTATATCAGTTTTTAATAAAACTGACAAAATGCAATGCACTGAGTTATATCTGTTTTTAATTAAACTAACAAAATGCAATGCAGTGAGTTGTATCAGTTTTTAATAAAACTGACAAAATACAATGCACTGAGTTATATCTGTTTTTAATTAAACTAACAAAATGCAATGCAGTGAGTTGTATCAGTTTTTAATAAAACTGACAAAATGCAATGCACTGAGTTATATCTGTTTTTAATTAAACTAACAAAATGCAATGCAGTGAGTTGTATCAGTTTTTAATAAAACTGACAAAATACAATGTTATATCTGTTTTTAATTAAACTAACAAAATGCAATGCAGTGAGTTGTATCAGTTTTTAATAAAACTGACAAAATACAATGCACTGAGTTATATCTGTTTTTAATTAAACTAACAAAATGCAATGCAGTGAGTTGTATCAGTTTTTAATAAAACTGACAAAATGCAATGCACTGAGTTATATCTGTTTTTAATTAAACTAACAAAATGCAATGCAGTGAGTTGTATCTGTTTATAATAAAACTGACAAAATACAATGCACTGAGTTATATCTGTTTTTAATTAAACTAACAAAATGCAATGCACTGAGTTATATCCGTTTTTAATAAAACTGACAAAATGCAATGCACTGAGTTATATCTGTTTTTAATTAAACTAACAAAATGCAATGTAGTGAGTTGTATCAGTTTTTAATAAAACTGACAAAATGCAATGCACTGAGTTATATCTGTTTTTAATTAAACTAACAAAATGCAATGCACTGAGTTATATCCGTTTTTAATAAAACTGACAAAATGCAATGCACTGAGCTATATCTGTTTTTAATAAAACTAACAAAATGCAATGCAGTGAGTTGTATCAGTTTTTAATAAAACTGACAAAATGCAATGCACTGAGTTATATCTGTTTTTAATTAAACTAACAAAATGCAATGCACTGAGTTATATCCGTTTTTAATAAAACTGACAAAATGCAATGCACTGAGCTATATCTGTTTTTAATAAAACTAACAAAATGCAATGCAGTGAGTTGTATCAGTTTTTAATAAAACTGACAAAATGCAATGCACTGAGTTATATCTGTTTTTAATTAAACTAACAAAATGCAATGCACTGAGTTATATCCGTTTTTAATAAAACTGACAAAATGCAATGCACTGAGCTATATCTGTTTTTAATAAAACTAACAAAATGCAATGCAGTGAGTTGTATCAGTTTTTAATAAAACTAACAAAATGCAATGCACTGAGTTATATCTGTTTTTAATTAAACTAACAAAATGCAATGCACTTAGTTATATCCGTTTTTAATAAAACTGACAAAATGCAATGCACTGAGTTATATCTGTTTTTAATTAAACTAACAAAATGCAATGCACTGAGTTATATCCGTTTTTAATAAAACTGACAAAATGCAATGCACTGAGTTATATCTGTTTTTAATTAAACTAACAAAATGCAATGCACTGAGTTATATCCGTTTTTAATAAAACTGACAAAATGCAATGCACTGAGCTATATCTGTTTTTAATAAAACTAACAAAATGCAATGCAGTGAGTTGTATCAGTTTTTAATAAAACTAACAAAATGCAATGCACTGAGTTATATCTGTTTTTAATTAAACTAACAAAATGCAATGCACTGAGTTATATCCGTTTTTAATAAAACTGACAAAATGCAATGCACTGAGTTATATCTGTTTTTAATTAAACTAACAAAATGCAATGCACTGAGTTATATCCGTTTTTAATAAAACTGACAAAATACAATGCACTGAGTTATATCTGTTTTTAATTAAACTAACAAAATGCAATGCACTGAGTTATATCCGTTTTTAATAAAACTGACAAAATGCAATGCACTGAGTTATATCTGTTTTTAATTAAACTAACAAAATGCAATGCACTGAGTTATATCCGTTTTTAATAAAACTGACAAAATACAATGCACTGAGTTATATCTGTTTTTAATTAAACTAACAAAATGCAATGCACTGAGTTATATCCGTTTTTAATAAAACTGACAAAATGCAATGCACTGAGTTATATCTGTTTTTAATTAAACTAACAAAATGCAATGCACTGAGTTATATCCGTTTTTAATAAAACTGACAAAATGCAATGCACTGAGTTATATCTGTTTTTAATTAAACTAACAAAATGCAATGCACTGAGTTATATCCGTTTTTAATTAAACTAACAAAATGCAATGCAGTGAGTTGTATCAGTTTTTAATAAAACTGACAAAATGCAATGCACTGAGTTATATCTGTTTTTAATTAAACTAACAAAATGCAATGCAGTGAGTTGTATCAGTTTTTAATAAAACTGACAAAATGCAATGCACTGAGTTATATCTGTTTTTAATTAAACTAACAAAATGCAATGCACTGAGTTATATCCGTTTTTAATAAAACTGACAAAATGCAATGCACTGAGTTATATCTGTTTTTAATTAAACTAACAAAATGCAATGCACTGAGTTATATCCGTTTTTAATAAAACTGACAAAATGCAATGCACTGAGTTATATCTGTTTTTAATTAAACTAACAAAATGCAATGCACTGAGTTATATCCGTTTTTAATAAAACTGACAAAATGCAATGCACTGAGCTATATCTGTTTTTAATAAAACTAACAAAATGCAATGCAGTGAGTTGTATCAGTTTTTAATAAAACTAACAAAATGCAATGCACTGAGTTATATCTGTTTTTAATTAAACTAACAAAATGCAATGCAGTGAGTTATATCCGTTTTTAATAAAACTGACAAAATGCAATGCACTGAGTTATATCTGTTTTTAATTAAACTAACAAAATGCAATGCACTGAGTTATATCCGTTTTTAATAAAACTGACAAAATACAATGCACTGAGTTATATCCGTTTTTAATAAAACTGACAAAATACAATGCACTGAGTTATATCTGTTTTTAATTAAACTAACAAAATGCAATGCACTGAGTTATATCCGTTTTTAATAAAACTGACAAAATGCAATGCACTGAGTTATATCTGTTTTTAATTAAACTAACAAAATGCAATGCACTGAGTTATATCCGTTTTTAATAAAACTGACAAAATGCAATGCACTGAGTTATATCTGTTTTTAATTAAACTAACAAAATGCAATGCACTGAGTTATATCCGTTTTTAATTAAACTAACAAAATGCAATGCAGTGAGTTGTATCAGTTTTTAATAAAACTGACAAAATGCAATGCACTGAGTTATATCTGTTTTTAATTAAACTAACAAAATGCAATGCACTGAGTTATATCCGTTTTTAATAAAACTGACAAAATGCAATGCACTGAGTTATATCTGTTTTTAATTAAACTAACAAAATGCAATGCACTGAGTTATATCCGTTTTTAATAAAACTGACAAAATGCAATGCACTGAGTTATATCTGTTTTTAATTAAACTAACAAAATGCAATGCACTGAGTTATATCCGTTTTTAATTAAACTAACAAAATGCAATGCAGTGAGTTGTATCAGTTTTTAATAAAACTGACAAAATGCAATGCACTGAGTTATATCTGTTTTTAATTAAACTAACAAAATGCAATGCAGTGAGTTGTATCAGTTTTTAATAAAACTGACAAAATACAATGCACTGAGTTATATCTGTTTTTAATTAAACTAACAAAATGCAATGCACTGAGTTATATCCGTTTTTAATAAAACTGACAAAATGCAATGCACTGAGTTATATCTGTTTTTAATTAAACTAACAAAATGCAATGCAGTGAGTTGTATCAGTTTTTAATAAAACTGACAAAATGCAATGCACTGAGTTATATCTGTTTTTAATTAAACTAACAAAATGCAATGCACTGAGTTATATCTGTTTTTAATTAAACTAACAAAATGCAATGCAGTGAGTTGTATCAGTTTTTAATAAAACTAACAAAATGCAATGCACTGAGTTATATCTGTTTTTAATTAAACTAACAAAATGCAATGCACTGAGTTATATCCGTTTTTAATAAAACTGACAAAATGCAATGCACTGAGTTATATCTGTTTTTAATTAAACTAACAAAATGCAATGCAGTGAGTTGTATCAGTTTTTAATAAAACTGACAAAATGCAATGCACTGAGTTATATCTGTTTTTAATTAAACTAACAAAATGCAATGCACTGAGTTATATCTGTTTTTAATTAAACTAACAAAATGCAATGCACTGAGTTATATCCGTTTTTAATAAAACTGACAAAATGCAATGCACTGAGTTATATCTGTTTTTAATTAAACTAACAAAATGCAATGCAGTGAGTTGTATCAGTTTTTAATAAAACTGACAAAATGCAATGCACTGAGTTATATCTGTTTTTAATTAAACTAACAAAATGCAATGCACTGAGTTATATCTGTTTTTAATTAAACTAACAAAATGCAATGCACTGAGTTATATCCGTTTTTAATAAAACTGACAAAATGCAATGCACTGAGTTATATCTGTTTTTAATTAAACTAACAAAATGCAATGCAGTGAGTTGTATCAGTTTTTAATAAAACTGACAAAATGCAATGCACTGAGTTATATCTGTTTTTAATTAAACTAACAAAATGCAATGCACTGAGTTATATCCGTTTTTAATAAAACTGACAAAATGCAATGCACTGAGCTATATCTGTTTTTAATAAAACTGACAAAATGCAATGCAGTGAGTTGTATCAGTTTTTAATAAAACTGACAAAATGCAATGCACTGAGTTATATCTGTTTTTAATTAAACTAACAAAATGCAATGCAGTGAGTTGTATCAGTTTTTAATAAAACTGACAAAATGCAATGCACTGAGTTATATCTGTTTTTAATTAAACTAACAAAATGCAATGCACTGAGTTATATCCGTTTTTAATAAAACTGACAAAATGCAATGCACTGAGTTATATCTGTTTTTAATTAAACTAACAAAATGCAATGCAGTGAGTTGTATCAGTTTTTAATAAAACTGACAAAATGCAATGCACTGAGTTATATCTGTTTTTAATTAAACTAACAAAATGCAATGCAGTGAGTTGTATCAGTTTTTAATAAAACTGACAAAATGCAATGCACTGAGTTATATCTGTTTTTAATTAAACTAACAAAATGCAATGCAGTGAGTTGTATCAGTTTTTAATAAAACTGACAAAATGCAATGCACTGAGTTATATCTGTTTTTAATTAAACTAACAAAATGCAATGCACTGAGTTATATCTGTTTTTAATAAAACTAACAAAATGCAATGCACTGAGTTATATCTGTTTTTAATTAAACTAACAAAATGCAATGCAGTGAGTTGTATCAGTTTTTAATAAAACTGACAAAATGCAATGCACTGAGTTATATCTGTTTTTAATTAAACTAACAAAATGCAATGCACTGAGTTATATCCGTTTTTAATAAAACTGACAAAATGCAATGCACTGAGTTATATCTGTTTTTAATTAAACTAACAAAATGCAATGCAGTGAGTTGTATCAGTTTTTAATAAAACTGACAAAATGCAATGCACTGAGTTATATCTGTTTTTAATTAAACTAACAAAATGCAATGCAGTGAGTTGTATCTGTTTTTAATAAAACTAACAAAATGCAATGCACTGAGTTATATCTGTTTTTAATTAAACTAACAAAATGCAATGCAGTGAGTTGTATCAGTTTTTAATAAAACTGACAAAATGCAATGCACTGAGTTATATCTGTTTTTAATTAAACTAACAAAATGCAATGCACTGAGTTATATCCGTTTTTAATAAAACTGACAAAATGCAATGCACTGAGTTATATCTGTTTTTAATTAAACTAACAAAATGCAATGCAGTGAGTTGTATCAGTTTTTAATAAAACTGACAAAATGCAATGCACTGAGTTATATCTGTTTTTAATTAAACTAACAAAATGCAATGCAGTGAGTTGTATCAGTTTTTAATAAAACTGACAAAATGCAATGCACTGAGTTATATCTGTTTTTAATTAAACTAACAAAATGCAATGCACTGAGTTATATCCGTTTTTAATAAAACTGACAAAATGCAATGCACTGAGTTATATCTGTTTTTAATTAAACTAACAAAATGCAATGCACTGAGTTATATCCGTTTTTAATTAAACTAACAAAATGCAATGCAGTGAGTTGTATCAGTTTTTAATAAAACTGACAAAATGCAATGCACTGAGTTATATCTGTTTTTAATTAAACTAACAAAATGCAATGCAGTGAGTTGTATCAGTTTTTAATAAAACTGACAAAATACAATGCACTGAGTTATATCTGTTTTTAATTAAACTAACAAAATGCAATGCACTGAGTTATATCCGTTTTTAATAAAACTGACAAAATGCAATGCACTGAGTTATATCTGTTTTTAATTAAACTAACAAAATGCAATGCAGTGAGTTGTATCAGTTTTTAATAAAACTGACAAAATGCAATGCACTGAGTTATATCTGTTTTTAATTAAACTAACAAAGTGCAATGCACTGAGTTATATCTGTTTTTAATTAAACTAACAAAATGCAATGCAGTGAGTTGTATCAGTTTTTAATAAAACTAACAAAATGCAATGCACTGAGTTATATCTGTTTTTAATTAAACTAACAAAATGCAATGCACTGAGTTATATCCGTTTTTAATAAAACTGACAAAATGCAATGCACTGAGTTATATCTGTTTTTAATTAAACTAACAAAATGCAATGCAGTGAGTTGTATCAGTTTTTAATAAAACTGACAAAATGCAATGCACTGAGTTATATCTGTTTTTAATTAAACTAACAAAATGCAATGCAGTGAGTTGTATCAGTTTTTAATAAAACTGACAAAATGCAATGCACTGAGTTATATCTGTTTTTAATTAAACTAACAAAATGCAATGCACTGAGTTATATCCGTTTTTAATAAAACTGACAAAATGCAATGCACTGAGCTATATCTGTTTTTAATAAAACTGACAAAATGCAATGCAGTGAGTTGTATCAGTTTTTAATAAAACTGACAAAATGCAATGCACTGAGTTATATCTGTTTTTAATTAAACTAACAAAATGCAATGCAGTGAGTTGTATCAGTTTTTAATAAAACTGACAAAATGCAATGCACTGAGTTATATCTGTTTTTAATTAAACTAACAAAATGCAATGCACTGAGTTATATCCGTTTTTAATAAAACTGACAAAATGCAATGCACTGAGTTATATCTGTTTTTAATTAAACTAACAAAATGCAATGCAGTGAGTTGTATCAGTTTTTAATAAAACTGACAAAATGCAATGCACTGAGTTATATCTGTTTTTAATTAAACTAACAAAATGCAATGCAGTGAGTTGTATCAGTTTTTAATAAAACTGACAAAATGCAATGCACTGAGTTATATCTGTTTTTAATTAAACTAACAAAATGCAATGCAGTGAGTTGTATCAGTTTTTAATAAAACTGACAAAATGCAATGCACTGAGTTATATCTGTTTTTAATTAAACTAACAAAATGCAATGCACTGAGTTATATCTGTTTTTAATAAAACTAACAAAATGCAATGCACTGAGTTATATCTGTTTTTAATTAAACTAACAAAATGCAATGCAGTGAGTTGTATCAGTTTTTAATAAAACTGACAAAATGCAATGCACTGAGTTATATCTGTTTTTAATTAAACTAACAAAATGCAATGCACTGAGTTATATCCGTTTTTAATAAAACTGACAAAATGCAATGCACTGAGTTATATCTGTTTTTAATTAAACTAACAAAATGCAATGCAGTGAGTTGTATCAGTTTTTAATAAAACTGACAAAATGCAATGCACTGAGTTATATCTGTTTTTAATTAAACTAACAAAATGCAATGCAGTGAGTTGTATCTGTTTTTAATAAAACTAACAAAATGCAATGCACTGAGTTATATCTGTTTTTAATTAAACTAACAAAATGCAATGCAGTGAGTTGTATCAGTTTTTAATAAAACTGACAAAATGCAATGCACTGAGTTATATCTGTTTTTAATTAAACTAACAAAATGCAATGCACTGAGTTATATCCGTTTTTAATAAAACTGACAAAATGCAATGCACTGAGTTATATCTGTTTTTAATTAAACTAACAAAATGCAATGCAGTGAGTTGTATCAGTTTTTAATAAAACTGACAAAATGCAATGCACTGAGTTATATCTGTTTTTAATTAAACTAACAAAATGCAATGCAGTGAGTTGTATCAGTTTTTAATAAAACTGACAAAATGCAATGCACTGAGTTATATCTGTTTTTAATTAAACTAACAAAATGCAATGCACTGAGTTATATCCGTTTTTAATAAAACTGACAAAATGCAATGCACTGAGTTATATCTGTTTTTAATTAAACTAACAAAATGCAATGCAGTGAGTTGTATCAGTTTTTAATAAAACTGACAAAATGCAATGCACTGAGTTATATCTGTTTTTAATTAAACTAACAAAATGCAATGCAGTGAGTTGTATCAGTTTTTAATAAAACTGACAAAATGCAATGCACTGAGTTATATCTGTTTTTAATTAAACTAACAAAATGCAATGCAGCGAGTTGTATCAGTTTTTAATAAAACTGTCAAAATGCAATGCACTGAGTTATATCTGTTTTTAATTAAACTAACAAAATGCAATGCAGTGAGTTGTATCAGTTTTTAATAAAACTGACAAAATGCAATGCACTGAGTTATATCTGTTTTTAATTAAACTAACAAAATGCAATGCACTGAGTTATATCCGTTTTTAATAAAACTGACAAAATGCAATGCACTGAGTTATATCTGTTTTTAATTAAACTAACAAAATGCAATGCACTGAGTTATATCCGTTTTTAATAAAACTGACAAAATGCAATGCACTGAGCTATATCTGTTTTTAATAAAACTAACAAAATGCAATACAGTGAGTTATATCCGTTTTTAATAAAACTAACAAAATGCAATGCACTGAGTTATATCCGTTTTTAATAAAACTAACCAAATGCAATGCACTGAGTCATATCCGTTTTTAATAAAACTGACAAAATGCAATGCACTGAGTTATATCTGTTTTTAATTAAACTAACAAAATGCAATGCAGTGAGTTGTATCAGTTTTTAATAAAACTGACAAAATGCAATGCACTGAGTTATATCTGTTTTTAATTAAACTAACAAAATGCAATGCAGTGAGTTGTATCAGTTTTTAATAAAACTGACAAAATGCAATGCACTGAGTTATATCTGTTTTTAATTAAACTAACAAAATGCAATGCACTGAGTTATATCCGTTTTTAATAAAACTGACAAAATGCAATGCACTGAGTTATATCTGTTTTTAATTAAACTAACAAAATGCAATGCACTGAGTTATATCCGTTTTTAATAAAACTGACAAAATGCAATGCACTGAGTTATATCTGTTTTTAATTAAACTAACAAAATGCAATGCAGTGAGTTGTATCAGTTTTTAATAAAACTGACAAAATGCAATGCACTGAGTTATATCTGTTTTTAATTAAACTAACAAAATGCAATGCAGTGAGTTGTATCAGTTTTTAATAAAACTGACAAAATGCAATGCACTGAGTTATATCTGTTTTTAATTAAACTAACAAAATGCAATGCACTGAGTTATATCCGTTTTTAATAAAACTGACAAAATGCAATGCACTGAGTTATATCTGTTTTTAATTAAACTAACAAAATGCAATGCAGTGAGTTGTATCAGTTTTTAATAAAACTAACAAAATGCAATGCACTGAGTTATATCTGTTTTTAATAAAACTGACAAAATGCAATGCACTGAGTTATATCTGTTTTTAATTAAACTAACAAAATGCAATGCACTGAGTTATATCTGTTTTTAATTAAACTAACAAAATGCAATGCAGTGAGTTGTATCAGTTTTTAATAAAACTGACAAAATGCAATGCACTGAGTTATATCTGTTTTTAATTAAACTAACAAAATGCAATGCAGTGAGTTGTATCAGTTTTTAATAAAACTGACAAAATGCAATGCACTGAGTTATATCTGTTTTTAATTAAACTAACAAAATGCAATGCACTGAGTTATATCCGTTTTTAATAAAACTGACAAAATGCAATGCACTGAGTTATATCTATTTTTAATTAAACTAACAAAATGCAATGCAGTGAGTTGTATCAGTTTTTAATAAAACTGACAAAATGCAATGCACTGAGTTATATCTGTTTTTAATTAAACTAACAAAATGCAATGCAGTGAGTTGTATCAGTTTTTAATAAAACTGACAAAATGCAATGCACTGAGTTATATCTGTTTTTAATTAAACTAACAAAATGCAATGCACTGAGTTATATCCGTTTTTAATAAAACTGACAAAATGCAATGCACTGAGTTATATCTGTTTTTAATTAAACTAACAAAATGCAATGCACTGAGTTATATCCGTTTTTAATAAAACTGACAAAATGCAATGCACTGAGTTATATCTGTTTTTAATTAAACTAACAAAATGCAATGCAGTGAGTTGTATCAGTTTTTAATAAAACTGACAAAATGCAATGCACTGAGTTATATCTGTTTTTAATTAAACTAACAAAATGCAATGCAGTGAGTTGTATCAGTTTTTAATAAAACTGACAAAATGCAATGCACTGAGTTATATCTGTTTTTAATTAAACTAACAAAATGCAATGCAGTGAGTTGTATCAGTTTTTAATAAAACTGATAAAATGCAATGCACTGAGTTATATCTGTTTTTAATTAAACTAACAAAATGCAATGCACTGAGTTATATCCGTTTTTAATAAAACTGACAAAATGCAATGCACTGAGTTATATCTGTTTTTAATTAAACTAACAAAATGCAATGCAGTGAGTTGTATCAGTTTTTAATAAAACTGACAAAATGCAATGCACTGAGTTATATCTGTTTTTAATTAAACTAACAAAATGCAATGCACTGAGTTATATCCGTTTTTAATAAAACTGACAAAATGCAATGCACTGAGTTATATCTGTTTTTAATTAAACTAACAAAATGCAATGCAGTGAGTTGTATCAGTTTTTAATAAAACTAACAAAATGCAATGCACTGAGTTATATCTGTTTTTAATTAAACTAACAAAATGCAATGCACTGAGTTATATCCGTTTTTAATAAAACTGACAAAATGCAATGCACTGAGTTATATCTGTTTTTAATTAAACTAACAAAATGCAATGCACTGAGTTATATCTGTTTTTAACAAAACTAACAAAATGCAATGCACTGAGTTATATCTGTTTTTAATTAAACTAACAAAATGCAATGCACTGAGTTATATCCGTTTTTAATAAAACTGACAAAATGCAATGCACTGAGTTATATCTGTTTTTAATTAAACTAACAAAATGCAATGCACTGAGTTATATCCGTTTTTAATAAAACTGACAAAATGCAATGCACTGAGTTGTATCAGTTTTTAATTAAACTAACAAAATGCAATGCACTGAGTTATATCTGTTTTTAATAAAACTAACAAAATGCAATGCACTGAGTTATATCTGTTTTTAATTAAACTAACAAAATGCAATGCACTGAGTTATATCCGTTTTTAATAAAACTGACAAAATGCAATGCAGTGAGTTGTATCAGTTTTTAATTAAACTAACAAAATGCAATGCACTGAGTTATATCTGTTTTTAATAAAACTAACAAAATGCAATGCACTGAGTTATATCTGTTTTTAATTAAACTAACAAAATGCAATGCAGTGAGTTGTATCAGTTTTTAATTAAACTAACAAAATGCAATGCACTGAGTTATATCTGTTTTTAATAAAACTAACAAAATGCAATGCACTGAGTTATATCTGTTTTTAATTAAACTAACAAAATGCAATGCAGTGAGTTGTATCAGTTTTTAATTAAACTAACAAAATGCAATGCACTGAGTTATATCTGTTTTTAATAAAACTAACAAAATGCAATGCACTGAGTTATATCTGTTTTTAATTAAACTAACAAAATGCAATGCAGTGAGTTGTATCAGTTTTTAATTAAACTAACAAAATGCAATGCACTGAGTTATATCTGTTTTTAATAAAACTAACAAAATGCAATGCACTGAGTTATATCTGTTTTTAATTAAACTAACAAAATGCAATGCAGTGAGTTGTATCAGTTTTTAATTAAACTAACAAAATGCAATGCACTGAGTTATATCTGTTTTTAATAAAACTAACAAAATGCAATGCACTGAGTTATATCTGTTTTTAATTAAACTAACAAAATGCAATGCACTGAGTTATATCCGTTTTTAATAAAACTGACAAAATGCAATGCACTGAGTTATATCTGTTTTTAATTAAACTAACAAAATGCAATGCACTGAGTTATATCTGTTTTTAATTAAACTAACAAAATGCAATGCACTGAGTTATATCCGTTTTTAATAAAACTGACAAAATGCAATGCACTGAGTTATATCTGTTTTTAATTAAACTAACAAAATGCAATGCACTGAGTTATATCTGTTTTTAATTAAACTAACAAAATGCAATGCACTGAGTTATATCCGTTTTTAATAAAACTGACAAAATGCAATGCACTGAGTTATATCTGTTTTTAATTAAACTAACAAAATGCAATGCAGTGAGTTGTATCAGTTTTTAATAAAACTGACAAAATGCAATGCACTGAGTTATATCTGTTTTTAATTAAACTAACAAAATGCAATGCACTGAGTTATATCCGTTTTTAATAAAACTGACAAAATGCAATGCACTGAGTTATATCTGTTTTTAATTAAACTAACAAAATGCAATGCACTGAGTTATATCTGTTTTTAATTAAACTAACAAAATGCAATGCAGTGAGTTGTATCAGTTTTTAATAAAACTGACAAAATGCAATGCACTGAGTTATATCTGTTTTTAATTAAACTAACAAAATGCAATGCAGTGAGTTGTATCAGTTTTTAATAAAACTGACAAAATGCAATGCACTGAGTTATATCTGTTTTTAATTAAACTAACAAAATGCAATGCACTGAGTTATATCCGTTTTTAATAAAACTGACAAAATGCAATGCACTGAGTTATATCTGTTTTTAATTAAACTAACAAAATGCAATGCAGTGAGTTGTATCCGTTTTTAATAAAACTGACAAAATGCAATGCACTGAGTTATATCTGTTTTTATATAAACTAACAAAATGCAATGCACTGAGTTATATCTGTTTTTATATAAACTAACAAAATGCAATGCACTGAGTTATATCTGTTTTTAATTAAACTAACAAAATGCAATGCACTGAGTTATATCTGTTTTTAATTAAACTAACAAAATGCAATGCACTGAGTTATATCCGTTTTTAATAAAACTGACAAAATGCAATGCACTGAGTTATATCTGTTTTTAATTAAACTAACAAAATGCAATGCACTGAGTTATATCTGTTTTTAATTAAACTAACAAAATGCAATGCACTGAGTTATATCCGTTTTTAATTAAGCTAACAAAATGCAATGCAGTGAGTTGTATCAGTTTTTAATTAAACTAACAAAATGCAATGCACTGAGTTATATCTGTTTTTAATAAAACTAACAAAATGCAATGCACTGAGTTATATCTGTTTTTAATTAAACTAACAAAATGCAATGCACTGAGTTATATCCGTTTTTAATAAAACTGACAAAATGCAATGCAGTGAGTTGTATCAGTTTTTAATTAAACTAACAAAATGCAATGCACTGAGTTATATCTGTTTTTAATAAAACTAACAAAATGCAATGCACTGAAATATATCTGTTTTTAATTAAACTAACAAAATGCAATGCAGTGAGTTGTATCAGTTTTTAATTAAACTAACAAAATGCAATGCACTGAGTTATATCTGTTTTTAATAAAACTAACAAAATGCAATGCACTGAGTTATATCTGTTTTTAATTAAACTAACAAAATGCAATGCACTGAGTTATATCCGTTTTTAATAAAACTGACAAAATGCAATGCACTGAGTTATATCTGTTTTTAATTAAACTAACAAAATGCAATGCACTGAGTTATATCTGTTTTTAATTAAACTAACAAAATGCAATGCACTGAGTTATATCCGTTTTTAATTAAACTAACAAAATGCGATGCAGTGAGTTATATCTGTTTTTAATTAAACTAACAAAATGCAATGCACTGAGTTATATCTGTTTTTAATTAAACTAACAAAATGCAATGCACTGAGTTATATCTGTTTTTAATTAAACTAACAAAATGCAATGCAGTGAGTTGTATCAGTTTTTAATTAAACTAACAAAATGCAATGCACTGAGTTATATCTGTTTTTAATAAAACTAACAAAATGCAATGCACTGAGTTATATCTGTTTTTAATTAAACCAACAAAATGCAATGCACTGAGTTATATCCGTTTTTAATAAAACTGACAAAATGCAATGCAGTGAGTTGTATCAGTTTTTAATTAAACTAACAAAATGCAATGCACTGAGTTATATCTGTTTTTAATAAAACTAACAAAATGCAATGCACTGAGTTATATCTGTTTTTAATTAAACTAACAAAATGCAATGCAGTGAGTTGTATCAGTTTTTAATTAAACTAACAAAATGCAATGCACTGAGTTATATCTGTTTTTAATAAAACTAACAAAATGCAATGCACTGAGTTATATCTGTTTTTAATTAAACTAACAAAATGCAATGCAGTGAGTTGTATCAGTTTTTAATTAAACTAACAAAATGCAATGCACTGAGTTATATCTGTTTTTAATAAAACTAACAAAATGCAATGCACTGAGTTATATCTGTTTTTAATTAAACTAACAAAATGCAATGCACTGAGTTATATCCGTTTTTAATAAAACTGACAAAATGCAATGCACTGAGTTATATCTGTTTTTAATAAAACTAACAAAATGCAATGCACTGAGTTATATCTGTTTTTAATTAAACTAACAAAATGCAATGCAGTGAGTTGTATCAGTTTTTAATTAAACTAACAAAATGCAATGCACTGAGTTATATCTGTTTTTAATAAAACTAACAAAATGCAATGCACTGAGTTATATCTGTTTTTAATTAAACTAACAAAATGCAATGCACTGAGTTATATCCGTTTTTAATAAAACTGACAAAATGCAATGCAGTGAGTTGTATCAGTTTTTAATTAAACTAACAAAATGCAATGCACTGAGTTATATCTGTTTTTAATAAAACTAACAAAATGCAATGCACTGAGTTATATCTGTTTTTAATTAAACTAACAAAATGCAATGCAGTGAGTTGTATCAGTTTTTAATTAAACTAACAAAATGCAATGCACTGAGTTATATCTGTTTTTAATAAAACTAACAAAATGCAATGCACTGAGTTATATCTGTTTTTAATTAAACTAACAAAATGCAATGCAGTGAGTTGTATCAGTTTTTAATTAAACTAACAAAATGCAATGCACTGAGTTATATCTGTTTTTAATAAAACTAACAAAATGCAATGCACTGAGTTATATCTGTTTTTAATTAAACTAACAAAATGCAATGCAGTGAGTTGTATCAGTTTTTAATTAAACTAACAAAATGCAATGCACTGAGTTATATCTGTTTTTAATAAAACTAACAAAATGCAATGCACTGAGTTATATCTGTTTTTAATTAAACTAACAAAATGCAATGCAGTGAGTTGTATCAGTTTTTAATTAAACTAACCATATGCAATGCACTGAGTTATATCTGTTTTTAATAAAACTAACAAAATGCAATGCACTGAGTTATATCTGTTTTTAATTAAACTAACAAAATGCAATGCACTGAGTTATATCCGTTTTTAATAAAACTGACAAAATGCAATGCACTGAGTTATATCTGTTTTTAATTAAACTAACAAAATGCAATGCACTGAGTTATATCCGTTTTTAATTAAACTAACAAAATGCAATGCACTGAGTTATAGCCGTTTTTAATAAAACTGACAAAATGCAATGCACTGAGTTATATCTGTTTTTAATTAAACTAACAAAATGCAATGCACTGAGTTATATCTGTTTTCAATTAAACTAACAAAATGCAATGCACTGAGTTATATCCGTTTTTAATAAAACTGACAAAATGCAATGCACTGAGTTATATCTGTTTTTAATTAAACTAACAAAATGCAATGCAGTGAGTTGTATCAGTTTTTAATAAAACTGACAAAATGCAATGCACTGAGTTATATCTGTTTTTAATTAAACTAACAAAATGCAATGCACTGAGTTATATCCGTTTTTAATAAAACTGACAAAATGCAATGCACTGAGTTATATCTGTTTTTAATTAAACTAACAAAATGCAATGCAGTGAGTTGTAACAGTTTTTAATAAAACTAACAAAATGCAATGCACTGAGTTATATCTGTTTTTAATTAAACTAACAAAATGCAATGCACTGAGTTATATCCGTTTTTAATAAAACTGACAAAATGCAATGCACTGAGTTATATCTGTTTTTAATTAAACTAACAAAATGCAATGCACTGAGTTATAGCTGTTTTTAATAAAACTAACAAAATGCAATGCACTGAGTTATATCTGTTTTTAATTAAACTAACAAAATGCAATGCAGTGAGTTGTATCAGTTTTTAATAAAACTGACAAAATGCAATGCACTGAGTTATATCTGTTTTTAATTAAACTAACAAAATGCAATGCAGTGAGTTGTATCAGTTTTTAATAAAACTGACAAAATGCAATGCACTGAGTTATATCTGTTTTTAATTAAACTAACAAAATGCAATGCACTGAGTTATATCCGTTTTTAATAAAACTGACAAAATGCAATGCACTGAGTTATATCTGTTTTTAATTAAACTAACAAAATGCAATGCAGTGAGTTGTATCAGTTTTTAATAAAACTGACAAAATGCAATGCACTGAGTTATATCTGTTTTTAATTAAACTAACAAAATGCAATGCAGTGAGTTGTATCAGTTTTTAATAAAACTGACAAAATGCAATGCACTGAGTTATATCTGTTTTTAATTAAACTAACAAAATGCAATGCACTGAGTTATATCCGTTTTTAATAAAACTGACAAAATGCAATGCACTGAGTTATATCTGTTTTTAATTAAACTAACAAAATGCAATGCAGTGAGTTGTATCCGTTTTTAATAAAACTGACAAAATGCAATGCACTGAGTTATATCTGTTTTTAATTAAACTAACAAAATGCAATGCACTGAGTTATATCCGTTTTTAATAAAACTGACAAAATGCAATGCACTGAGTTATATCTGTTTTTAATTAAACTAACAAAATGCAATGCAGTGAGTTGTATCAATTTTTAATAAAACTGACAAAATGCAATGCACTGAGTTATATCTGTTTTTAATTAAACTAACAAAATGCAATGCAGTGAGTTGTATCAGTTTTTAATAAAACTGACAAAATGCAATGCACTGAGTTATATCTGGTTTTAATTAAACTAACAAAATGCAATGCAGTGAGTTGTATCAGTTTTTAATAAAACTGACAAAATGCAATGCACTGAGTTATATCTGTTTTTAATTAAACTAACAAAATGCAATGCACTGAGTTATATCCGTTTTTAATAAAACTGACAAAATGCAATGCACTGAGTTATATCTGTTTTTAATTAAACTAACAAAATGCAATGCAGTGAGTTGTATCAGTTTTTAATAAAACTGACAAAATGCAATGCACTGAGTTATATCTGTTTTTAATTAAACTAACAAAATGCAATGCACTGAGTTATATCCGTTTTTAATAAAACTGACAAAATGCAATGCACTGAGTTATATCTGTTTTTAATTAAACTAACAAAATGCAATGCAGTGAGTTGTATCAGTTTTTAATAAAACTGACAAAATGCAATGCACTGAGTTATATCTGTTTTTAATTAAACTAACAAAATGCAATGCACTGAGTTATATCCGTTTTTAATAAAACTGACAAAATGCAATGCACTGAGTTATATCTGTTTTTAATTAAACTAACAAAATGCAATGCAGTGAGTTGTATCAGTTTTTAATAAAACTGACAAAATGCAATGCACTGAGTTATATCTGTTTTTAATTAAACTAACAAAATGCAATGCACTGAGTTATATCCGTTTTCAATAAAACTGACAAAATGCAATGCACTGAGTTATATCTGTTTTTAATTAAACTAACAAAATGCAATGCAGTGAGTTGTATCAGTTTTTAATAAAACTGACAAAATGCAATGCACTGAGTTATATCTGTTTTTAATTAAACTAACAAAATGCAATGCACTGAGTTATATCCGTTTTTAATAAAACTGACAAAATGCAATGCACTGAGTTATATCTGTTTTTAATAAAACTAACAAAATGCAATGCACTGAGTTATATCTGTTTTTAATTAAACTAACAAAATGCAATGCAGTGAGTTGTATCAGTTTTTAATAAAACTGACAAAATGCAATGCACTGAGTTATATCTGTTTTTAATTAAACTAACAAAATGCAATGCACTGAGTTATATCCGTTTTTAATAAAACTGACAAAATGCAATGCACTGAGTTTTATCTGTTTTTAATTAAACTAACAAAATGCAATGCAGTGAGTTGTATCAGTTTTTAATAAAACTAACAAAATGCAATGCACTGAGTTATATCCGTTTTTAATAAAACTGACAAAATGCAATGCACTGAGCTATATCTGTTTTTAATAAAACTAACAAAATGCAATGCAGTGAGTTGTATCAGTTTTTAATAAAACTAACAAAATGCAATGCACTGAGCTATATCTGTTTTTAATAAAACTAACAAAATGCAATGCAGTGAGTTGTATCAGTTTTTAATAAAACTAACAAAATGCAATGCACTGAGTTATATCTGTTTTAAATTAAACTAACAAAATGCAATGCAGTGAGTTGTATCAGTTTTTAATAAAACTGACAAAATGCAATGCACTGAGTTATATCTGTTTTTCATTAAACTAACAAAATGCAATGCACTGAGTTATATCCGTTTTTAATGAAACTGACAAAATGCACTGCACTGAGTTATATCTGTTTTTAATAAAACTAACAAAATGCAATGCACTGAGCTATATCTGTTTTTAATAAAACTAACAAAATGCAATGCAGTCAGTTGTATCAGTTTTTAATAAAACTGACAAAATGCAATGCACTGAGTTATATCTGTTTTTAATTAAACTAACAAAATGCAATGCACTGAGTTATATCCGTTTTTAATAAAACTGACAAAATGCAATGCACTGAGCTATATCTGTTTTTAATAAAACTAACAAAATGCAATGCAGTGAGTTGTATCAGTTTTTAATAAAACTAACCAAATGCAATGCACTGAGTTATATCTGTTTTTAATTAAACTAACAAAATGCAATGCAGTGAGTTGTATCAGTTTTTAATAAAACTAACCAAATGCAATGCACTGAGTTATATCTGTTTTTAATTAAACTAACAAAATGCAATGCAGTGAGTTGTATCAGTTTTTAATAAAACTAACAAAATGCAATGCACTGAGTTATATCTGTTTTTAATTAAACTAACAAAATGCAATGCAGTGAGTTGTATCAGTTTTTAATAAAACTAACAAAATGCAATGCACTGAGTTATATCTGTTTTTAATTAAACTAACAAAATGCAATGCAGTGAGTTGTATCAGTTTTTAATAAAACTAACCAAATGCAATGCACTGAGTTATATCTGTTTTTAATTAAACTAACAAAATGCAATGCAGTGAGTTGTATCAGTTTTTAATAAAACTAACAAAATGCAATGCAGTGAGTTATATCCGTTTTTAATAAAACTAACCAAATGCAATGCACTGAGCTATATCTGTTTTTAATAAAACTAACAAAATGCAATGCACTGAGCTATATCTGTTTTTAATAAAACTAACAAAATGCAATGCAGTGAGTTGTATCAGTTTTTAATAAAACTAACAAAATGCAATGCACTGAGCTATATCTGTTTTTAATAAAACTAACAAAATGCAATGCAGTGAGTTGTATCAGTTTTTAATAAAACTAACAAAATGCAATGCACTGAGCTATATCTGTTTTTAATAAAACTAACAAAATGCAATGCAGTGAGTTGTATCAGTTTTTAATAAAACTAACAAAATGCAATGCAGTGAGTTGTATCAGTTTTTAATAAAACTAACAAAATGCAATGCACTGAGCTATATCTGTTTTTAATAAAACTAACAAAATGCAATGCAGTGAGTTGTATCAGTTTTTAATAAAACTAACAAAATGCAATGCACTGAGCTATATCTGTTTTTAATAAAACTAACAAAATGCAATGCAGTGAGTTGTATCAGTTTTTAATAAAACTAACAAAATGCAATGCACTGAGTTATATCTGTTTTTAATTAAACTAACAAAATGCAATGCAGGGAGTTGTATCAGTTTTTAATAAAACTAACAAAATGCAATGCACTGAGTTATATCTGTTTTTAATTAAACTAACAAAATGCAATGCAGTGAGTTGTATCAGTTTTTAATAAAACTAACAAAATGCAATGCACTGAGTTATATCTGTTTTTAATTAAACTAACAAAATGCAATGCACTGAGTTATATCCGTTTTTAATAAAACTAACCAAATGCAATGCACTGAGCTATATCTGTTTTTAATAAAACTAACAAAATGCAATGCAGTGAGTTGTATCAGTTTTTAATAAAACTAACAAAATGCAATGCACTGAGTTATATCTGTTTTTAATTAAACTAACAAAATGCAATGCACTGAGTTATATCTGTTTTTAATTAAACTAACCAAATGCAATGCACTGAGCTATATCTGTTTTTAATAAAACTAACAAAATGCAATGCAGTGAGTTGTATCAGTTTTTAATAAAACTAACAAAATGCAATGCACTGAGCTATATCTGTTTTTAATAAAACTAACAAAATGCAATGCAGTGAGTTGTATCAGTTTTTATTAAAACTAACAAAATGCAATGCACTGAGCTATATCTGTTTTTAATTAAACTAACAAAATGCAATGCACTGAGTTATATCCGTTTTTAATAAAACTAACCAAATGCAATGCACTGAGCTATATCTGTTTTTAATAAAACTAACAAAATGCAATGCAGTGAGTTGTATCAGTTTTTAATAAAACTAACAAAATGCAATGCACTGAGCTATATCTGTTTTTAATAAAACTAACAAAATGCAATGCAGTGAGTTGTATCAGTTTTTAATAAAACTAACAAAATGCAATGCACTGAGCTATATCTGTTTTTAATAAAACTAACAAAATGCAATGCAGTGAGTTGTATCAGTTTTTAATAAAACTAACAAAATGCAATGCACTGAGTTATATCTGTTTTTAATTAAACTAACAAAATGCAATGCACTGAGTTATATCCGTTTTTAATAAAACTAACCAAATGCAATGCACTGAGCTATATCTGTTTTTAATAAAACTAACAAAATGCAATGCAGTGAGTTGTATCAGTTTTTAATAAAACTAACAAAATGCAATGCACTGAGTTATATCTGTTTTTAATTAAACTAACCAAATGCAATGCACTGAGCTATATCTGTTTTTAATAAAACTAACAAAATGCAATGCAGTGAGTTGTATCAGTTTTTAATAAAACTAACAAAATGCAATGCACTGAGCTATATCTGTTTTTAATAAAACTAACAAAATGCAATGCAGTGAGTTGTATCAGTTTTTATTAAAACTAACAAAATGCAATGCACTGAGCTATATCTGTTTTTAATTAAACTAACAAAATGCAATGCACTGAGTTATATCCGTTTTTAATAAAACTAACCAAATGCAATGCACTGAGCTATATCTGTTTTTAATAAAACTAACAAAATGCAATGCAGTGAGTTGTATCAGTTTTTAATAAAACTAACAAAATGCAATGCACTGAGCTATATCTGTTTTTAATAAAACTAACAAAATGCAATGCAGTGAGTTGTATCAGTTTTTAATAAAACTAACAAAATGCAATGCACTGAGCTATATCTGTTTTTAATAAAACTAACAAAATGCAATGCAGTGAGTTGTATCAGTTTTTAATAAAACTAACAAAATGCAATGCACTGAGCTATATCTGTTTTTAATAAAACTAACAAAATGCAATGCAGTGAGTTGTATCAGTTTTTAATAAAACTAACAAAATGCAATGCACTGAGCTATATCTGTTTTTAATAAAACTAACAAAATGCAATGCAGTGAGTTATATCCGTTTTTAATAAAACTAACCAAATGCAATGCACTGAGCTATATCTGTTTTTAATAAAACTAACAAAATGCAATGCAGTGAGTTGTATCAGTTTTTAATAAAACTAACAAAATGCAATGCACTGAGCTATATCTGTTTTTAATAAAACTAACAAAATGCAATGCAGTGAGTTGTATCAGTTTTTAATAAAACTAACAAAATGCAATGCACTGAGCTATATCTGTTTTTAATAAAACTAACAAAATGCAATGCAGTGAGTTGTATCAGTTTTTAATAAAACTAACAAAATGCAATGCACTGAGCTATATCTGTTTTTAATAAAACTAACAAAATGCAATGCAGTGAGTTGTATCAGTTTTTAATAAAACTAACAAAATGCAATGCACTGAGCTATATCTGTTTTTAATAAAACTAACAAAATGCAATGCAGTGAGTTGTATCAGTTTTTAATAAAACTAACAAAATGCAATGCACAGAGCTATATCTGTTTTTAATAAAACTAACAAAATGCAATGCAGTGAGTTATATCCGTTTTTAGTAAAACTAACCAAATGCAATGCACTGAGCTATATCTGTTTTTAATAAAACTAACAAAATGCAATGCACTGAGCTATATCTGTTTTTAATAAAACTAACAAAATGCAATGCAGTGAGTTGTATCAGTTTTTAAAAAAACTAACAAAATGCAATGCACTGAGCTATATCTGTTTTTAATAAAACTAACAAAATGCAATGCAGTGAGTTATATCCGTTTTTAATAAAACTAACCAAATGCAATGCACTGAGCTATATCTGTTTTTAATAAAACTAACAAAATGCAATGCACTGAGCTATATCTGTTTTTAATAAAACTAACAAAATGCAATGCAGTGAGTTGTATCAGTTTTTAATAAAACTAACAAAATGCAATGCACTGAGCTATATCTGTTTTTAATAAAACTAACAAAATGCAATGCAGTGAGTTATATCCGTTTTTAATAAAACTAACCAAATGCAATGCACTGAGCTATATCTGTTTTTAATAAAACTAACAAAATGCAATGCAGTGAGTTGTATCAGTTTTTAATAAAACTAACAAAATGCAATGCACTGAGCTATATCTGTTTTTAATAAAACTAACAAAATGCAATGCAGTGAGTTGTATCAGTTTTTAATAAAACTAACAAAATGCAATGCACTGAGCTATATCTGTTTTTAATAAAACTAACAAAATGCAATGCAGTGAGTTGTATCAGTTTTTAATAAAACTAACAAAATGCAATGCACTGAGCTATATCTGTTTTTAATAAAACTAACAAAATGCAATGCAGTGAGTTGTATCAGTTTTTAATAAAACTAACAAAATGCAATGCACTGAGCTATATCTGTTTTTAATAAAACTAACAAAATGCAATGCAGTGAGTTGTATCAGTTTTTAATAAAACTAACAAAATGCAATGCACTGAGCTATATCTGTTTTTAATAAAACTAACAAAATGCAATGCAGTGAGTTATATCCGTTTTTAATAAAACTAACCAAATGCAATGCACTGAGCTATATCTGTTTTTAATAAAACTAACAAAATGCAATGCAGTGAGTTGTATCAGTTTTTAATAAAACTAACAAAATGCAATGCACTGAGCTATATCTGTTTTTAATAAAACTAACAAAATGCAATGCAGTGAGTTGTATCAGTTTTTAATAAAACTAACAAAATGCAATGCACTGAGCTATATCTGTTTTTAATAAAACTAACAAAATGCAATGCAGTGAGTTGTATCAGTTTTTAATAAAACTAACAAAATGCAATGCACTGAGCTATATCTGTTTTTAATAAAACTAACAAAATGCAATGCAGTGAGTTATATCCGTTTTTAATAAAACTAACCAAATGCAATGCACTGAGCTATATCTGTTTTTAATAAAACTAACAAAATGCAATGCACTGAGCTATATCTGTTTTTAATAAAACTAACAAAATGCAATGCAGTGAGTTGTATCAGTTTTTAATAAAACTAACAAAATGCAATGCACTGAGCTATATCTGTTTTTAATAAAACTAACAAAATGCAATGCAGTGAGTTGTATCAGTTTTTAATAAAACTAACAAAATGCAATGCACTGAGCTATATCTGTTTTTAATAAAACTAACAAAATGCAATGCACTGAGCTATATCTGTTTTTAATAAAACTAACAAAATGCAATGCAGTGAGTTGTATCAGTTTTTAATAAAACTAACAAAATGCAATGCACTGAGCTATATCTGTTTTTAATAAAACTAACAAAATGCAATGCAGTGAGTTATATCCGTTTTTAATAAAACTAACCAAATGCAATGCACTGAGCTATATCTGTTTTTAATAAAACTAACAAAATGCAATGCACTGAGCTATATCTGTTTTTAATAAAACTAACAAAATGCAATGCAGTGAGTTGTATCAGTTTTTAATAAAACTAACAAAATGCAATGCACTGAGCTATATCTGTTTTTAATAAAACTAACAAAATGCAATGCAGTGAGTTGTATCAGTTTTTAATAAAACTAACAAAATGCAATGCACTGAGCTATATCTGTTTTTAATAAAACTAACAAAATGCAATGCAGTGAGTTGTATCAGTTTTTAATAAAACTAACAAAATGCAATGCACTGAGCTATATCTGTTTTTAATAAAACTAACAAAATGCAATGCAGTGAGTTGTATCAGTTTTTAATAAAACTAACAAAATGCAATGCACTGAGCTATATCTGTTTTTAATAAAACTAACAAAATGCAATGCAGTGAGTTGTATCAGTTTTTAATAAAACTAACAAAATGCAATGCACTGAGCTATATCTGTTTTTAATAAAACTAACAAAATGCAATGCACTGAGCTATATCTGTTTTTAATAAAACTAACAAAATGCAATGCACTGAGTTATATCTGTTTTTAATAAAACTGACAAAATGCAATGCACTGAGTTATATCTGTTTTTAATTAAACTAACAAAATGCAATGCAGTGAGTTGTATCAGTTTTTAATAAAACTGACAAAATGCAATGCACTGAGTTATATCTGTTTTTAATTAAACTAACAAAATGCAATGCACTGAGTTATATCCGTTTTTAATAAAACTGACAAAATGCAATGCACTGAGTTATATCTGTTTTTAATTAAACTAACAAAATGCAATGCAGTGAGTTGTATCCGTTTTTAATAAAACTGACAAAATGCAATGCACTGAGTTATATCTGTTTTTAATTAAACTAACAAAATGCAATGCACTGAGTTATATCCGTTTTTAATAAAACTGACAAAATGCAATGCACTGAGTTATATCTGTTTTTAATTAAACTAACAAAATGCAATGCAGTGAGTTGTATCAGTTTTTAATAAAACTGACAAAATGCAATGCACTGAGTTATATCTGTTTTTAATTAAACTAACAAAATGCAATGCAGTGAGTTGTATCAGTTTTTAATAAAACTGACAAAATGCAATGCACTGAGTTATATCTGTTTTTAATTAAACTAACAAAATGCAATGCAGTGAGTTGTATCAGTTTTTAATAAAACTGACAAAATGCAATGCACTGAGTTATATCTGTTTTTAATTAAACTAACAAAATGCAATGCACTGAGTTATATCCGTTTTTAATAAAACTGACAAAATGCAATGCACTGAGTTATATCTGTTTTTAATTAAACTAACAAAATGCAATGCAGTGAGTTGTATCAGTTTTTAATAAAACTGACAAAATGCAATGCACTGAGTTATATCTGTTTTTAATTAAACTAACAAAATGCAATGCACTGAGTTATATCCGTTTTTAATAAAACTGACAAAATGCAATGCACTGAGTTATATCTGTTTTTAATTAAACTAACAAAATGCAATGCAGTGAGTTGTATCAGTTTTTACTAAAACTGACAAAATGCAATGCACTGAGTTATATCTGTTTTTAATTAAACTAACAAAATGCAATGCACTGAGTTATATCCGTTTTTAATAAAACTGACAAAATGCAATGCACTGAGTTATATCTGTTTTTAATTAAACTAACAAAATGCAATGCAGTGAGTTGTATCAGTTTTTAATAAAACTGACAAAATGCAATGCACTGAGTTATATCTGTTTTTAATTAAACTAACAAAATGCAATGCACTGAGTTATATCCGTTTTCAATAAAACTGACAAAATGCAATGCACTGAGTTATATCTGTTTTTAATTAAACTAACAAAATGCAATGCAGTGAGTTGTATCAGTTTTTAATAAAACTGACAAAATGCAATGCACTGAGTTATATCTGTTTTTAATTAAACTAACAAAATGCAATGCACTGAGTTATATCCGTTTTTAATAAAACTGACAAAATGCAATGCACTGAGTTATATCTGTTTTTAATAAAACTAACAAAATGCAATGCACTGAGTTATATCTGTTTTTAATTAAACTAACAAAATGCAATGCAGTGAGTTGTATCAGTTTTTAATAAAACTGACAAAATGCAATGCACTGAGTTATATCTGTTTTTAATTAAACTAACAAAATGCAATGCACTGAGTTATATCCGTTTTTAATAAAACTGACAAAATGCAATGCACTGAGTTATATCTGTTTTTAATTAAACTAACAAAATGCAATGCAGTGAGTTGTATCAGTTTTTAATAAAACTAACAAAATGCAATGCACTGAGCTATATCTGTTTTTAATTAAACTAACAAAATGCAATGCACTGAGTTATATCCGTTTTTAATAAAACTGACAAAATGCAATGCACTGAGCTATATCTGTTTTTAATAAAACTAACAAAATGCAATGCAGTGAGTTGTATCAGTTTTTAATAAAACTAACAAAATGCAATGCACTGAGCTATATCTGTTTTTAATAAAACTAACAAAATGCAATGCAGTGAGTTGTATCAGTTTTTAATAAAACTAACAAAATGCAATGCACTGAGTTATATCTGTTTTAAATTAAACTAACAAAATGCAATGCAGTGAGTTGTATCAGTTTTTAATAAAACTGACAAAATGCAATGCACTGAGTTATATCTGTTTTTCATTAAACTAACAAAATGCAATGCACTGAGTTATATCCGTTTTTAATGAAACTGACAAAATGCACTGCACTGAGTTATATCTGTTTTTAATAAAACTAACAAAATGCAATGCACTGAGCTATATCTGTTTTTAATAAAACTAACAAAATGCAATGCAGTCAGTTGTATCAGTTTTTAATAAAACTGACAAAATGCAATGCACTGAGTTATATCTGTTTTTAATTAAACTAACAAAATGCAATGCACTGAGTTATATCCGTTTTTAATAAAACTGACAAAATGCAATGCAGTGAGTTGTATCAGTTTTTAATAAAACTAACCAAATGCAATGCACTGAGTTATATCTGTTTTTAATTAAACTAACAAAATGCAATGCAGTGAGTTGTATCAGTTTTTAATAAAACTAACCAAATGCAATGCACTGAGTTATATCTGTTTTTAATAAAACTAACAAAATGCAATGCAGTGAGTTGTATCAGTTTTTAATAAAACTAACCAAATGCAATGCACTGAGTTATATCTGTTTTTAATTAAACTAACAAAATGCAATGCAGTGAGTTGTATCAGTTTTTAATAAAACTAACAAAATGCAATGCAGTCAGTTGTATCAGTTTTTAATAAAACTGACAAAATGCAATGTACTGAGTTATATCTGTTTTTAATAAAACTAACAAAATGCAATGCAGTCAGTTGTATCAGTTTTTAATAAAACTGACAAAATGCAATGCACTGAGTTATATCTGTTTTTAATTAAACTAACAAAATGCAATGCACTGAGTTATATCCGTTTTTAATAAAACTGACAAAATGCAATGCAGTGAGTTGTATCAGTTTTTAATAAAACTAACCAAATGCAATGCACTGAGTTATATCTGTTTTTAATAAAACTAACAAAATGCAATGCAGTGAGTTGTATCAGTTTTTAATAAAACTAACCAAATGCAATGCACTGAGTTATATCTGTTTTTAATAAAACTAACAAAATGCAATGCACTGAGCTATATCTGTTTTTAATAAAACTAACAAAATGCAATGCAGTGAGTTATATCCGTTTTTAATAAAACTAACCAAATGCAATGCAGTGAGTTGTATCAGTTTTTAATAAAACTAACCAAATGCAATGCACTGAGTTATATCTGTTTTTAATAAAACTAACAAAATGCAATGCAGTGAGTTGTATCAGTTTTTAATAAAACTAACCAAATGCAATGCACTGAGTTATATCTGTTTTTAATAAAACTAACAAAATGCAATGCACTGAGCTATATCTGTTTTTAATAAAACTAACAAAATGCAATGCAGTCAGTTGTATCAGTTTTTAATAAAACTGACAAAATGCAATGCACTGAGTTATATCTGTTTTTAATTAAACTAACAAAATGCAATGCACTGAGTTATATCCGTTTTTAATAAAACTGACAAAATGCAATGCAGTGAGTTGTATCAGTTTTTAATAAAACTAACCAAATGCAATGCACTGAGTTATATCTGTTTTTAATAAAACTAACAAAATGCAATGCAGTGAGTTGTATCAGTTTTTAATAAAACTAACCAAATGCAATGCACTGAGTTATATCTGTTTTTAATTAAACTAACAAAATGCAATGCAGTGAGTTGTATCAGTTTTTAATAAAACTAACCAAATGCAATGCACTGAGTTATATCTGTTTTTAATTAAACTAACAAAATGCAATGCAGTGAGTTGTATCAGTTTTTAATAAAACTAACAAAATGCAATGCACTGAGTTATATCTGTTTTTAATTAAACTAACAAAATGCAATGCAGTGAGTTGTATCAGTTTTTAATAAAACTAACCAAATGCAATGCACTGAGTTATATCTGTTTTTAATTAAACTAACAAAATGCAATGCAGTGAGTTGTATCAGTTTTTAATAAAACTAACAAAATGCAATGCAGTGAGTTATATCCGTTTTTAATAAAACTAACCAAATGCAATGCACTGAGCTATATCTGTTTTTAATAAAACTAACAAAATGCAATGCACTGAGCTATATCTGTTTTTAATAAAACTAACAAAATGCAATGCAGTGAGTTGTATCAGTTTTTAATAAAACTAACAAAATGCAATGCACTGAGCTATATCTGTTTTTAATAAAACTAACAAAATGCAATGCAGTGAGTTGTATCAGTTTTTAATAAAACTAACAAAATGCAATGCACTGAGCTATATCTGTTTTTAATAAAACTAACAAAATGCAATGCAGTGAGTTGTATCAGTTTTTAATAAAACTAACAAAATGCAATGCAGTGAGTTGTATCAGTTTTTAATAAAACTAACAAAATGCAATGCACTGAGCTATATCTGTTTTTAATAAAACTAACAAAATGCAATGCAGAGAGTTGTATCAGTTTTTAATAAAACTAACAAAATGCAATGCACTGAGCTATATCTGTTTTTAATAAAACTAACAAAATGCAATGCAGTGAGTTGTATCAGTTTTTAATAAAACTAACAAAATGCAATGCACTGAGTTATATCTGTTTTTAATTAAACTAACAAAATGCAATGCAGGGAGTTGTATCAGTTTTTAATAAAACTAACAAAATGCAATGCACTGAGTTATATCTGTTTTTAATTAAACTAACAAAATGCAATGCAGTGAGTTGTATCAGTTTTTAATAAAACTAACAAAATGCAATGCACTGAGTTATATCTGTTTTTAATTAAACTAACAAAATGCAATGCACTGAGTTATATCCGTTTTTAATAAAACTAACCAAATGCAATGCACTGAGCTATATCTGTTTTTAATAAAACTAACAAAATGCAATGCAGTGAGTTGTATCAGTTTTTAATAAAACTAACAAAATGCAATGCACTGAGTTATATCTGTTTTTAATTAAACTAACAAAATGCAATGCACTGAGTTATATCTGTTTTTAATTAAACTAACCAAATGCAATGCACTGAGCTATATCTGTTTTTAATAAAACTAACAAAATGCAATGCAGTGAATTGTATCAGTTTTTAATAAAACTAACAAAATGCAATGCACTGAGCTATATCTGTTTTTAATAAAACTAACAAAATGCAATGCAGTGAGTTGTATCAGTTTTTATTAAAACTAACAAAATGCAATGCACTGAGCTATATCTGTTTTTAATTAAACTAACAAAATGCAATGCACTGAGTTATATCCGTTTTTAATAAAACTAACCAAATGCAATGCACTGAGCTATATCTGTTTTTAATAAAACTAACAAAATGCAATGCAGTGAGTTGTATCAGTTTTTAATAAAACTAACAAAATGCAATGCACTGAGCTATATCTGTTTTTAATAAAACTAACAAAATGCAATGCAGTGAGTTGTATCAGTTTTTAATAAAACTAACAAAATGCAATGCACTGAGCTATATCTGTTTTTAATAAAACTAACAAAATGCAATGCAGTGAGTTGTATCAGTTTTTAATAAAACTAACAAAATGCAATGCACTGAGTTATATCTGTTTTTAATTAAACTAACAAAATGCAATGCACTGAGTTATATCCGTTTTTAATAAAACTAACCAAATGCAATGCACTGAGCTATATCTGTTTTTAATAAAACTAACAAAATGCAATGCAGTGAGTTGTATCAGTTTTTAATAAAACTAACAAAATGCAATGCACTGAGTTATATCTGTTTTTAATTAAACTAACCAAATGCAATGCACTGAGCTATATCTGTTTTTAATAAAACTAACAAAATGCAATGCAGTGAGTTGTATCAGTTTTTAATAAAACTAACAAAATGCAATGCACTGAGCTATATCTGTTTTTAATAAAACTAACAAAATGCAATGCAGTGAGTTGTATCAGTTTTTATTAAAACTAACAAAATGCAATGCACTGAGCTATATCTGTTTTTAATTAAACTAACAAAATGCAATGCACTGAGTTATATCCGTTTTTAATAAAACTAACCAAATGCAATGCACTGAGCTATATCTGTTTTTAATAAAACTAACAAAATGCAATGCAGTGAGTTGTATCAGTTTTTAATAAAACTAACAAAATGCAATGCACTGAGCTATATCTGTTTTTAATAAAACTAACAAAATGCAATGCAGTGAGTTGTATCAGTTTTTAATAAAACTAACAAAATGCAATGCACTGAGCTATATCTGTTTTTAATAAAACTAACAAAATGCAATGCAGTGAGTTGTATCAGTTTTTAATAAAACTAACAAAATGCAATGCACTGAGCTATATCTGTTTTTAATAAAACTAACAAAATGCAATGCAGTGAGTTGTATCAGTTTTTAATAAAACTAACAAAATGCAATGCACTGAGCTATATCTGTTTTTAATAAAACTAACAAAATGCAATGCAGTGAGTTATATCCGTTTTTAATAAAACTAACCAAATGCAATGCACTGAGCTATATCTGTTTTTAATAAAACTAACAAAATGCAATGCAGTGAGTTGTATCAGTTTTTAATAAAACTAACAAAATGCAATGCACTGAGCTATATCTGTTTTTAATAAAACTAACAAAATGCAATGCAGTGAGTTGTATCAGTTTTTAATAAAACTAACAAAATGCAATGCACTGAGCTATATCTGTTTTTAATAAAACTAACAAAATGCAATGCAGTGAGTTGTATCAGTTTTTAATAAAACTAACAAAATGCAATGCACTGAGCTATATCTGTTTTTAATAAAACTAACAAAATGCAATGCAGTGAGTTATATCCGTTTTTAATAAAACTAACCAAATGCAATGCACTGAGCTATATCTGTTTTTAATAAAACTAACAAAATGCAATGCAGTGAGTTGTATCAGTTTTTAATAAAACTAACAAAATGCAATGCACTGAGCTATATCTGTTTTTAATAAAACTAACAAAATGCAATGCAGTGAGTTGTATCAGTTTTTAATAAAACTAACAAAATGCAATGCACTGAGCTATATCTGTTTTTAATAAAACTAACAAAATGCAATGCAGTGAGTTGTATCAGTTTTTAATAAAACTAACAAAATGCAATGCACTGAGCTATATCTGTTTTTAATAAAACTAACAAAATGCAATGCAGTGAGTTATATCCGTTTTTAATAAAACTAACCAAATGCAATGCACTGAGCTATATCTGTTTTTAATAAAACTAACAAAATGCAATGCAGTGAGTTGTATCAGTTTTTAATAAAACTAACAAAATGCAATGCACTGAGCTATATCTGTTTTTAATAAAACTAACAAAATGCAATGCAGTGAGTTGTATCAGTTTTTAATAAAACTAACAAAATGCAATGCACTGAGCTATATCTGTTTTTAATAAAACTAACAAAATGCAATGCAGTGAGTTGTATCAGTTTTTAATAAAACTAACAAAATGCAATGCACTGAGCTATATCTGTTTTTAATAAAACTAACAAAATGCAATGCAGTGAGTTATATCCGTTTTTAATAAAACTAACCAAATGCAATGCACTGAGCTATATCTGTTTTTAATAAAACTAACAAAATGCAATGCAGTGAGTTGTATCAGTTTTTAATAAAACTAACAAAATGCAATGCACTGAGCTATATCTGTTTTTAATAAAACTAACAAAATGCAATGCAGTGAGTTGTATCAGTTTTTAATAAAACTAACAAAATGCAATGCACTGAGCTATATCTGTTTTTAATAAAACTAACAAAATGCAATGCAGTGAGTTGTATCAGTTTTTAATAAAACTAACAAAATGCAATGCACTGAGCTATATCTGTTTTTAATAAAACTAACAAAATGCAATGCAGTGAGTTATATCCGTTTTTAATAAAACTAACCAAATGCAATGCACTGAGCTATATCTGTTTTTAATAAAACTAACAAAATGCAATGCAGTGAGTTGTATCAGTTTTTAATAAAACTAACAAAATGCAATGCACTGAGCTATATCTGTTTTTAATAAAACTAACAAAATGCAATGCAGTGAGTTGTATCAGTTTTTAATAAAACTAACAAAATGCAATGCACTGAGCTATATCTGTTTTTAATAAAACTAACAAAATGCAATGCAGTGAGTTATATCCGTTTTTAATAAAACTAACCAAATGCAATGCACTGAGCTATATCTGTTTTTAATAAAACTAACAAAATGCAATGCAGTGAGTTGTATCAGTTTTTAATAAAACTAACAAAATGCAATGCACTGAGCTATATCTGTTTTTAATAAAACTAACAAAATGCAATGCAGTGAGTTGTATCAGTTTTTAATAAAACTAACAAAATGCAATGCACTGAGCTATATCTGTTTTTAATAAAACTAACAAAATGCAATGCAGTGAGTTGTATCAGTTTTTAATAAACTAACAAAATGCAATGCACTGAGCTATATCTGTTTTTAATAAAACTAACAAAATGCAATGCAGTGAGTTATATCCGTTTTTAATAAAACTAACCAAATGCAATGCACTGAGCTATATCTGTTTTTAATAAAACTAACAAAATGCAATGCAGTGAGTTGTATCAGTTTTTAATAAAACTAACAAAATGCAATGCACTGAGCTATATCTGTTTTTAATAAAACTAACAAAATGCAATGCAGTGAGTTGTATCAGTTTTTAATAAAACTAACAAAATGCAATGCACTGAGCTATATCTGTTTTTAATAAAACTAACAAAATGCAATGCAGTGAGTTGTATCAGTTTTTAATAAAACTAACAAAATGCAATGCACTGAGCTATATCTGTTTTTAATAAAACTAACAAAATGCAATGCAGTGAGTTATATCCGTTTTTAATAAAACTAACCAAATGCAATGCACTGAGCTATATCTGTTTTTAATAAAACTAACAAAATGCAATGCACTGAGCTATATCTGTTTTTAATAAAACTAACAAAATGCAATGCAGTGAGTTGTATCAGTTTTTAATAAAACTAACAAAATGCAATGCACTGAGCTATATCTGTTTTTAATAAAACTAACAAAATGCAATGCAGTGAGTTATATCCGTTTTTAATAAAACTAACCAAATGCAATGCACTGAGCTATATCTGTTTTTAATAAAACTAACAAAATGCAATGCACTGAGCTATATCTGTTTTTAATAAAACTAACAAAATGCAATGCAGTGAGTTGTATCAGTTTTTAATAAAACTAACAAAATGCAATGCACTGAGCTATATCTGTTTTTAATAAAACTAACAAAATGCAATGCAGTGAGTTATATCCGTTTTTAATAAAACTAACCAAATGCAATGCACTGAGCTATATCTGTTTTTAATAAAACTAACAAAATGCAATGCAGTGAGTTGTATCAGTTTTTAATAAAACTAACAAAATGCAATGCACTGAGCTATATCTGTTTTTAATAAAACTAACAAAATGCAATGCAGTGAGTTGTATCAGTTTTTAATAAAACTAACAAAATGCAATGCACTGAGCTATATCTGTTTTTAATAAAACTAACAAAATGCAATGCAGTGAGTTGTATCAGTTTTTAATAAAACTAACAAAATGCAATGCACTGAGCTATATCTGTTTTTAATAAAACTAACAAAATGCAATGCAGTGAGTTGTATCAGTTTTTAATAAAACTAACAAAATGCAATGCACTGAGCTATATCTGTTTTTAATAAAACTAACAAAATGCAATGCAGTGAGTTGTATCAGTTTTTAATAAAACTAACAAAATGCAATGCACTGAGCTATATCTGTTTTTAATAAAACTAACAAAATGCAATGCAGTGAGTTATATCCGTTTTTAATAAAACTAACCAAATGCAATGCACTGAGCTATATCTGTTTTTAATAAAACTAACAAAATGCAATGCAGTGAGTTGTATCAGTTTTTAATAAAACTAACAAAATGCAATGCACTGAGCTATATCTGTTTTTAATAAAACTAACAAAATGCAATGCAGTGAGTTGTATCAGTTTTTAATAAAACTAACAAAATGCAATGCACTGAGCTATATCTGTTTTTAATAAAACTAACAAAATGCAATGCAGTGAGTTGTATCAGTTTTTAATAAAACTAACAAAATGCAATGCACTGAGCTATATCTGTTTTTAATAAAACTAACAAAATGCAATGCAGTGAGTTATATCCGTTTTTAATAAAACTAACCAAATGCAATGCACTGAGCTATATCTGTTTTTAATAAAACTAACAAAATGCAATGCACTGAGCTATATCTGTTTTTAATAAAACTAACAAAATGCAATGCAGTGAGTTGTATCAGTTTTTAATAAAACTAACAAAATGCAATGCACTGAGCTATATCTGTTTTTAATAAAACTAACAAAATGCAATGCAGTGAGTTGTATCAGTTTTTAATAAAACTAACAAAATGCAATGCACTGAGCTATATCTGTTTTTAATAAAACTAACAAAATGCAATGCACTGAGCTATATCTGTTTTTAATAAAACTAACAAAATGCAATGCAGTGAGTTGTATCAGTTTTTAATAAAACTAACAAAATGCAATGCACTGAGCTATATCTGTTTTTAATAAAACTAACAAAATGCAATGCAGTGAGTTATATCCGTTTTTAATAAAACTAACCAAATGCAATGCACTGAGCTATATCTGTTTTTAATAAAACTAACAAAATGCAATGCAGTGAGTTGTATCAGTTTTTAATAAAACTAACAAAATGCAATGCACTGAGCTATATCTGTTTTTAATAAAACTAACAAAATGCAATGCAGTGAGTTGTATCAGTTTTTAATAAAACTAACAAAATGCAATGCACTGAGCTATATCTGTTTTTAATAAAACTAACAAAATGCAATGCAGTGAGTTGTATCAGTTTTTAATAAAACTAACAAAATGCAATGCACTGAGCTATATCTGTTTTTAATAAAACTAACAAAATGCAATGCAGTGAGTTGTATCAGTTTTTAATAAAACTAACAAAATGCAATGCACTGAGCTATATCTGTTTTTAATAAAACTAACAAAATGCAATGCAGTGAGTTGTATCAGTTTTTAATAAAACTAACAAAATGCAATGCACTGAGCTATATCTGTTTTTAATAAAACTAACAAAATGCAATGCACTGAGCTATATCTGTTTTTAATAAAACTAACAAAATGCAATGCAGTGAGTTGTATCAGTTTTTAATAAAACTAACAAAATGCAATGCACTGAGCTATATCTGTTTTTAATAAAACTAACAAAATGCAATGCAGTGAGTTGTATCAGTTTTTAATAAAACTAACAAAATGCAATGCACTGAGCTATATCTGTTTTTAATAAAACTAACAAAATGCAATGCAGTGAGTTGTATCAGTTTTTAATAAAACTAACAAAATGCAATGCACTGAGCTATATCTGTTTTTAATAAAACTAACAAAATGCAATGCAGTGAGTTATATCCGTTTTTAATAAAACTAACCAAATGCAATGCACTGAGCTATATCTGTTTTTAATAAAACTAACAAAATGCAATGCAGTGAGTTGTATCAGTTTTTAATAAAACTAACAAAATGCAATGCACTGAGCTATATCTGTTTTTAATAAAACTAACAAAATGCAATGCAGTGAGTTGTATCAGTTTTTAATAAAACTAACAAAATGCAATGCACTGAGCTATATCTGTTTTTAATAAAACTAACAAAATGCAATGCAGTGAGTTATATCCGTTTTTAATAAAACTAACCAAATGCAATGCACTGAGCTATATCTGTTTTTAATAAAACTAACAAAATGCAATGCACTGAGCTATATCTGTTTTTAATAAAACTAACAAAATGCAATGCAGTGAGTTGTATCAGTTTTTAATAAAACTAACAAAATGCAATGCACTGAGCTATATCTGTTTTTAATAAAACTAACAAAATGCAATGCAGTGAGTTGTATCAGTTTTTAATAAAACTAACAAAATGCAATGCACTGAGCTATATCTGTTTTTAATAAAACTAACAAAATGCAATGCAGTGAGTTGTATCAGTTTTTAATAAAACTAACAAAATGCAATGCACTGAGCTATATCTGTTTTTAATAAAACTAACAAAATGCAATGCAGTGAGTTGTATCAGTTTTTAATAAAACTAACAAAATGCAATGCACTGAGCTATATCTGTTTTTAATAAAACTAACAAAATGCAATGCAGTGAGTTGTATCAGTTTTTAATAAAACTAACAAAATGCAATGCACTGAGCTATATCTGTTTTTAATAAAACTAACAAAATGCAATGCACTGAGCTATATCTGTTTTTAATAAAACTAACAAAATGCAATGCAGTGAGTTGTATCAGTTTTTAATAAAACTAACAAAATGCAATGCACTGAGCTATATCTGTTTTTAATAAAACTAACAAAATGCAATGCAGTGAGTTGTATCAGTTTTTAATAAAACTAACAAAATGCAATGCACTGAGCTATATCTGTTTTTAATAAAACTAACAAAATGCAATGCAGTGAGTTATATCCGTTTTTAATAAAACTAACCAAATGCAATGCACTGAGCTATATCTGTTTTTAATAAAACTAACAAAATGCAATGCACTGAGCTATATCTGTTTTTAATAAAACTAACAAAATGCAATGCAGTGAGTTGTATCAGTTTTTAATAAAACTAACAAAATGCAATGCACTGAGCTATATCTGTTTTTAATAAAACTAACAAAATGCAATGCACTGAGTTGTATCAGTTTTTAATAAAACTAACAAAATGCAATGCAGTGAGTTGTATCAGTTTTTAATAAAACTAACAAAATGCAATGCACTGAGCTATATCTGTTTTTAATAAAACTAACAAAATGCAATGCAGTGAGTTGTATCAGTTTTTAATAAAACTAACAAAATGCAATGCACTGAGCTATATCTGTTTTTAATAAAACTAACAAAATGCAATGCAGTGAGTTGTATCAGTTTTTAATAAAACTAACAAAATGCAATGCACTGAGCTATATCTGTTTTTAATAAAACTAACAAAATGCAATGCAGTGAGTTGTATCAGTTTTTAATAAAACTAACAAAATGCAATGCACTGAGCTATATCTGTTTTTAATAAAACTAACAAAATGCAATGCAGTGAGTTGTATCAGTTTTTAATAAAACTAACAAAATGCAATGCACTGAGCTATATCTGTTTTTAATAAAACTAACAAAATGCAATGCAGTGAGTTGTATCAGTTTTTAATAAAACTAACAAAATGCAATGCACTGAGCTATATCTGTTTTTAATAAAACTAACAAAATGCAATGCACTGAGCTATATCTGTTTTTAATAAAACTAACAAAATGCAATGCAGTGAGTTGTATCTGTTTTTAATAAAACTAACAAAATGCAATGCACTGAGCTATATCTGTTTTTAATAAAACTAACAAAATGCAATGCAGTGAGTTATATCCGTTTTTAATAAAACTAACCAAATGCAATGCACTGAGCTATATCTGTTTTTAATAAAACTAACAAAATGCAATGCACTGAGCTTTATCTGTTTTTAATAAAACTAACAAAATGCAATGCAGTGAGTTGTATCAGTTTTTAATAAAACTAACAAAATGCAATGCACTGAGCTATATCTGTTTTTAATAAAACTAACAAAATGCAATGCAGTGAGTTGTATCAGTTTTTAATAAAACTAACAAAATGCAATGCACTGAGCTATATCTGTTTTTAATAAAACTAACAAAATGCAATGCAGTGAGTTGTATCAGTTTTTAATAAAACTAACAAAATGCAATGCACTGAGCTATATCTGTTTTTAATAAAACTAACAAAATGCAATGCAGTGAGTTGTATCAGTTTTTAATAAAACTAACAAAATGCAATGCACTGAGCTATATCTGTTTTTAATAAAACTAACAAAATGCAATGCAGTGAGTTGTATCAGTTTTTAATAAAACTAACAAAATGCAATGCACTGAGCTATATCTGTTTTTAATAAAACTAACAAAATGCAATGCACTGAGCTATATCTGTTTTTAATAAAACTAACAAAATGCAATGCAGTGAGTTGTATCAGTTTTTAATAAAACTAACAAAATGCAATGCACTGAGCTATATCTGTTTTTAATAAAACTAACAAAATGCAATGCAGTGAGTTATATCCGTTTTTAATAAAACTAACCAAATGCAATGCACTGAGCTATATCTGTTTTTAATAAAACTAACAAAATGCAATGCACTGAGCTATATCTGTTTTTAATAAAACTAACAAAATGCAATGCAGTGAGTTGTATCAGTTTTTAATAAAACTAACAAAATGCAATGCACTGAGCTATATCTGTTTTTAATAAAACTAACAAAATGCAATGCAGTGAGTTGTATCAGTTTTTAATAAAACTAACAAAATGCAATGCACTGAGCTATATCTGTTTTTAATAAAACTAACAAAATGCAATGCAGTGAGTTGTATCAGTTTTTAATAAAACTAACAAAATGCAATGCACTGAGCTATATCTGTTTTTAATAAAACTAACAAAATGCAATGCAGTGAGTTATATCCGTTTTTAATAAAACTAACCAAATGCAATGCACTGAGCTATATCTGTTTTTAATAAAACTAACAAAATGCAATGCACTGAGCTATATCTGTTTTTAATAAAACTAACAAAATGCAATGCAGTGAGTTGTATCAGTTTTTAATAAAACTAACAAAATGCAATGCACTGAGCTATATCTGTTTTTAATAAAACTAACAAAATGCAATGCAGTGAGTTATATCCGTTTTTAATAAAACTAACCAAATGCAATGCACTGAGCTATATCTGTTTTTAATAAAACTAACAAAATGCAATGCACTGAGCTATATCTGTTTTTAATAAAACTAACAAAATGCAATGCAGTGAGTTGTATCAGTTTTTAATAAAACTAACAAAATGCAATGCACTGAGCTATATCTGTTTTTAATAAAACTAACAAAATGCAATGCAGTGAGTTATATCCGTTTTTAATAAAACTAACCAAATGCAATGCACTGAGCTATATCTGTTTTTAATAAAACTAACAAAATGCAATGCAGTGAGTTGTATCAGTTTTTAATAAAACTAACAAAATGCAATGCACTGAGCTATATCTGTTTTTAATAAAACTAACAAAATGCAATGCAGTGAGTTGTATCAGTTTTTAATAAAACTAACAAAATGCAATGCACTGAGCTATATCTGTTTTTAATAAAACTAACAAAATGCAATGCAGTGAGTTGTATCAGTTTTTAATAAAACTAACAAAATGCAATGCACTGAGCTATATCTGTTTTTAATAAAACTAACAAAATGCAATGCAGTGAGTTGTATCAGTTTTTAATAAAACTAACAAAATGCAATGCACTGAGCTATATCTGTTTTTAATAAAACTAACAAAATGCAATGCAGTGAGTTATATCCGTTTTTAATAAAACTAACCAAATGCAATGCACTGAGCTATATCTGTTTTTAATAAAACTAACAAAATGCAATGCAGTGAGTTGTATCAGTTTTTAATAAAACTAACAAAATGCAATGCACTGAGCTATATCTGTTTTTAATAAAACTAACAAAATGCAATGCAGTGAGTTGTATCAGTTTTTAATAAAACTAACAAAATGCAATGCACTGAGCTATATCTGTTTTTAATAAAACTAACAAAATGCAATGCAGTGAGTTGTATCAGTTTTTAATAAAACTAACAAAATGCAATGCACTGAGTTATATCTGTTTTTAATTAAACTAACAAAATGCAATGCACTGAGTTATATCCGTTTTTAATAAAACTAACCAAATGCAATGCACTGAGCTATATCTGTTTTTAATAAAACTAACAAAATGCAATGCAGTGAGTTGTATCAGTTTTTAATAAAACTAACAAAATGCAATGCACTGAGTTATATCTGTTTTTAATTAAACTAACCAAATGCAATGCACTGAGCTATATCTGTTTTTAATAAAACTAACAAAATGCAATGCAGTGAGTTGTATCAGTTTTTAATAAAACTAACAAAATGCAATGCACTGAGCTATATCTGTTTTTAATAAAACTAACAAAATGCAATGCAGTGCGTTGTATCAGTTTTTATTAAAACTAACAAAATGCAATGCACTGAGCTATATCTGTTTTTAATTAAACTAACAAAATGCAATGCACTGAGTTATATCCGTTTTTAATAAAACTAACCAAATGCAATGCACTGAGCTATATCTGTTTTTAATAAAACTAACAAAATGCAATGCAGTGAGTTGTATCAGTTTTTAATAAAACTAACAAAATGCAATGCACTGAGCTATATCTGTTTTTAATAAAACTAACAAAATGCAATGCAGTGAGTTGTATCAGTTTTTAATAAAACTAACAAAATGCAATGCACTGAGCTATATCTGTTTTTAATAAAACTAACAAAATGCAATGCAGTGAGTTGTATCAGTTTTTAATAAAACTAACAAAATGCAATGCACTGAGCTATATCTGTTTTTAATAAAACTAACAAAATGCAATGCAGTGAGTTGTATCAGTTTTTAATAAAACTAACAAAATGCAATGCACTGAGCTATATCTGTTTTTAATAAAACTAACAAAATGCAATGCAGTGAGTTGTATCAGTTTTTAATAAAACTAACAAAATGCAATGCACTGAGTTATATCTGTTTTTAATTAAACTAACAAAATGCAATGCACTGAGTTATATCCGTTTTTAATAAAACTAACCAAATGCAATGCACTGAGCTATATCTGTTTTTAATAAAACTAACAAAATGCAATGCAGTGAGTTGTATCAGTTTTTAATAAAACTAACAAAATGCAATGCACTGAGCTATATCTGTTTTTAATAAAACTAACAAAATGCAATGCAGTGAGTTGTATCAGTTTTTATTAAAACTAACAAAATGCAATGCACTGAGCTATATCTGTTTTTAATAAAACTAACAAAATGCAATGCAGTGAGTTGTATCAGTTTTTAATAAAACTAACAAAATGCAATGCACTGAGCTATATCTGTTTTTAATAAAACTAACAAAATGCAATGCAGTGAGTTGTATCAGTTTTTATTAAAACTAACAAAATGCAATGCACTGAGCTATATCTGTTTTTAATAAAACTAACAAAATGCAATGCAGTGAGTTGTATCAGTTTTTAATAAAACTAACAAAATGCAATGCACTGAGTTATATCTGTTTTTAATTAAACTAACAAAATGCAATGCACTGAGTTATATCTGTTTTTAATTAAACTAACCAAATGCAATGCACTGAGCTATATCTGTTTTTAATAAAACTAACAAAATGCAATGCAGTGAGTTGTATCAGTTTTTAATAAAACTAACAAAATGCAATGCACTGAGCTATATCTGTTTTTAATAAAACTAACAAAATGCAATGCAGTGAGTTGTATCAGTTTTTATTAAAACTAACAAAATGCAATGCACTGAGCTATATCTGTTTTTAATAAAACTAACAAAATGCAATGCAGTGAGTTGTATCAGTTTTTAATAAAACTAACCAAATGCAATGCACTGAGTTATATCTGTTTTTAATTAAACTAACAAAATGCAATGCAGGGAGTTGTATCAGTTTTTAATAAAACTAACAAAATGCAATGCACTGAGTTATATCAGTTTTTAATAAAACTACCAAAATGCAATGCAGTGAGTTGTATCAGTTTTTAATAAAACTAACCAAATGCAATGCACTGAGTTATATCTGTTTTTAATTAAACTAACAAAATGCAATGCAGGGAGTTGTATCAGTTTTTAATAAAACTAACAAAATGCAATGCACTGAGTTATATCAGTTTTTAATAAAACTGACAAAATGCAATGCACTGAGCTATATCTGTTTTTAATAAAACTAACAAAATGCAATACAGTGAGTTATATCCGTTTTTAATAAAACTAACAAAATGCAATGCACTGAGTTATATCCGTTTTTAATAAAACTAACCAAATGCAATGCACTGAGTCATATCTGTTTTTAATAAAACTAACAAAATGCAATACACTGAGTTATATCAGTTTTTAATTAAACTAACAAAATGCAATGCAGGGAGTTGTATCAGTTTTTAATAAAACTAACAAAATGCAATGCACTTAGTTATATCAGTTTTTAATAAAACTACCAAAATGCAATGCAGTGAGTTGTATCAGTTTTTAATAAAACTAACAAAATGCAATGCACTGAGCTATATCTGTTTTTAATAAAACTAACAAAATGCAATGCAGTGAGTTGTATCAGTTTTTAATAAAACTAACAAAATGCAATGCACTGAGTTATATCAGTTTTTAATAAAACTGACAAAATGCAATGCACTGAGCTATATCTGTTTATAATAAAACTAACAAAATGCAATACAGTGAGTTATATCCGTTTTTAATAAAACTAACAAAATGCAATGCACTGAGTTATATCCGTTTTTAATAAAACTAACAAAATGCAATGCACTGAGTTATATCAGTTTTTAATAAAACTACCAAAATGCAATGCAGTGAGTTGTATCAGTTTTTAATAAAACTAACAAAATGCAATGCACTGAGCTATATCTGTTTTTAATAAAACTAACAAAATGCAATGCAGTGAGTTGTATCAGTTTTTAATAAAACTAACAAAATGCAATGCACTGAGTTATATCAGTTTTTAATAAAACTGACAAAATGCAATGCACTGAGCTATATCTGTTTTTAATAAAACTAACAAAATGCAATACAGTGAGTTATATCCGTTTTTAATAAAACTAACAAAATGCAATGCACTGAGTTATATCCGTTTTTAATAAAACTAACCAAATGCAATGCACTGAGTTATATCTGTTTTTAATAAAACTAACAAAATGCAATACACTGAGTTATATCAGTTTTTACTAAAACTAACCAAATGCAATGCACTGAGTTATATCAGTTTTTAATAAAACTAGCCAAATGCTATGCACTGAGTTATATCTGTTTTTAATTAAACTAACAAAATGCAATGCAGGGAGTTGTATCAGTTTTTAATAAAACTAACCAAATGCAATGCACTGAGCTATATCTGTTTTTAATAAAACTAACAAAATGCAATGCACTGAGTTATATCTGTTTTTAATTAAACTAACAAAATGCAATGCAGGGAGTTGTATCAGTTTTTAATAAAACTAACCAAATGCAATGCAGTGAGTTGTATCAGTTTTTATTAAAACTAACAAAATGCAATGCACTGAGTTATATCAGTTTTTAATAAAACTAGCCAAATGCTATGCACTGAGTTATATCTGTTTTTAATTAAACTAACAAAATGCAATGCAGGGAGTTGTATCAGTTTTTAATAAAACTAACAAAATGCAATGCACTGAGCTATATCTGTTTTTAATAAAACTAACCAAATGCAATGCACTGAGTTATATCTGTTTTTAATTAAACTAACAAAATGCAATGCAGGGAGTTGTATCAGTTTTTAATAAAACTAACAAAATGCAATGCACTGAGTTATATCAGTTTTTAATAAAACTGACAAAATGCAATGCACTGAGTTGTATCAGTTTTTAATAAAACTAACCAAATGCAATGCACTGAGTTATATCTGTTTTTAATTAAACTAACAAAATGCAATGCACTGAGTTATATCCGTTTTTAATAAAACTGACAAAATGCAATGCACTGAGCTATATCTGTTTTTAATAAAACTAACAAAATGCAATGCAGTGAGTTGTATCAGTTTTTAATAAAACTAACAAAATGCAATGCAGTGAGTTGTATCAGTTTTTATTAAAACTAACAAAATGCAATGCACTGAGCTATATCTGTTTTTTAATAAAACTAACAAAATGCAATGCAGTGAGTTGTATCAGTTTTTAATAAAACTAACCAAATGCAATGCACTGAGTTATATCTGTTTTTAATTAAACTAACAAAATGCAATGCAGGGAGTTGTATCAGTTTTTAATAAAACTAACAAAATGCAATGCACTGAGTTATATCAGTTTTTAATAAAACTACCAAAATGCAATGCAGTGAGTTGTATCAGTTTTTAATAAAACTAACCAAATGCAATGCACTGAGTTATATCTGTTTTTAATTAAACTAACAAAATGCAATGCAGGGAGTTGTATCAGTTTTTAATAAAACTAACAAAATGCAATGCACTGAGTTGTATCAGTTTTTAATAAAACTGACAAAATGCAATGCACTGAGTTATATCAGTTTTTAATAAAACTACCAAAATGCAATGCAGTGAGTTGTATCAGTTTTTAATAAAACTAACCAAATGCAATGCACTGAGCTATATCTGTTTTTAATAAAACTAACAAAATGCAATGCACTGAGTTATATCAGTTTTTAATAAAACTACCAAAATGCAATGCACTGAGTTATATCAGTTTTTAATAAAACTGACAAAATGCAATGCAGTGAGTTGTATCAGTTTTTAATAAAACTAACAAAATGCAATGCACTGAGTTATATCAGTTTTTAATAAAACTACCAAAATGCAATGCAGTGAGTTGTATCAGTTTTTAATAAAACTAACCAAATGCAATGCACTGAGCTATATCTGTTTTTAATAAAACTAACAAAATGCAATGCAGTGAGTTGTATCAGTTTTTAATAAAACTAACAAAATGCAATGCACTGAGTTATATCAGTTTTTAATAAAACTGACAAAATGCAATGCACTGAGCTATATCTGTTTTTAATAAAACTAACAAAATGCAATACAGTGAGTTATATCCGTTTTTAATAAAACTAACAAAATGCAATGCACTGAGTTATATCCGTTTTTAATAAAACTAACCAAATGCAATGCACTGAGTCATATCTGTTTTTAATAAAACTACCAAAATGCAATGCAGTGAGTTATATCCGTTTTTAATAAAACTAACCAAATGCAATGCACTGAGCTATATCTGTTTTTAATAAAACTAACAAAATGCAATGCAGTGAGTTGTATCAGTTTTTAATAAAACTAACAAAATGCAATGCACTGAGTTATATCAGTTTTTAATAAAACTGACAAAATGCAATGCACTGAGCTATATCTGTTTTTAATAAAACTAACAAAATGCAATACAGTGAGTTATATCCGTTTTTAATAAAACTAACAAAATGCAATGCACTGAGTTATATCCGTTTTTAATAAAACTAACCAAATGCAATGCACTGAGTCATATCTGTTTTTAATAAAACTAACAAAATGCAATACACTGAGTTATATCAGTTTTTAATAAAACTAACCAAATGCAATGCACTGAGCTATATCTGTTTTTAATAAAACTAACAAAATGCAATGCAGTGAGTTGTATCAGTTTTTAATAAATCTAACAAAATGCAATGCACTGAGTTATATCAGTTTTTAATAAAACTGACAAAATGCAATGCACTGAGCTATATCTGTTTTTAATAAAACTAACAAAATGCAATACAGTGAGTTATATCCGTTTTTAATAAAACTAACAAAATGCAATGCAGTGAGTTATATCCGTTTTTAATAAAACTAACCAAATGCAATGCACTGAGTTATATCAGTTTTTAATAAAACTACCAAAATGCAATGCAGTGAGTTGTATCAGTTTTTAATAAAACTAACAAAATGCAATGCACTGAGTTATATCAGTTTTTAATAAAACTACCAAAATGCAATGCAGTGAGTTGTATCAGTTTTTAATAAAACTAACCAAATGCAATGCACTGAGCTATATCTGTTTTTAATAAAACTAACAAAATGCAATGCAGTGAGTTGTATCAGTTTTTAATAAAACTAACAAAATGCAATGCACTGAGTTATATCAGTTTTTAATAAAACTGACAAAATGCAATGCACTGAGCTATATCTGTTTTTAATAAAACTAACAAAATGCAATACAGTGAGTTATATCCGTTTTTAATAAAACTAACAAAATGCAATGCACTGAGTTATATCCGTTTTTAATAAAACTAACCAAATGCAATGCACTGAGTCATATCTGTTTTTAATAAAACTAACAAAATGCAATGCAGTGAGCTATATCTGTTTTTAATAAAACTAACAAAATGCAATGCACTGAGTTATATCCGTTTTTAATAAAACTAACCAAATGCAATGCACTGAGTCATATCTGTTTTTAATAAAACTAACAAAATGCAATGCACTGAGTTATATCAGTTTTTAATAAAACTGACAAAATGCAATGCACTGAGCTATATCTGTTTTTAATAAAACTAACAAAATGCAATACAGTGAGTTATATCCGTTTTTAATAAAACTAACAAAATGCAATGCACTGAGTTATATCCGTTTTTAATAAAACTAACCAAATGCAATGCACTGAGTCATATCTGTTTTTAATAAAACTACCAAAATGCAATGCAGTGAGTTGTATCAGTTTTTAATAAAACTAACAAAATGCAATGCACTGAGTTATATCAGTTTTTAATAAAACTACCAAAATGCAATGCAGTGAGTTGTATCAGTTTTTAATAAAACTAACAAAATGCAATGCACTGAGTTATATCAGTTTTTAATAAAACTACCAAATGCAATGCAGTGAGTTGTATCAGTTTTTAATAAAACTAACCAAATGCAATGCACTGAGTTATATCTGTTTTTAATTAAACTAACAAAATGCAATGCAGGGAGTTGTATCAGTTTTTAATAAAACTAACAAAATGCAATGCACTGAGTTGTATCAGTTTTTAATAAAACTGACAAAATGCAATGCACTGAGTTATATCAGTTTTTAATAAAACTACCAAAATGCAATGCAGTGAGTTGTATCAGTTTTTAATAAAACTAACCAAATGCAATGCACTGAGCTATATCTGTTTTTAATAAAACTAACAAAATGCAATGCACTGAGTTATATCAGTTTTTAATAAAACTACCAAAATGCAATGCACTGAGTTATATCAGTTTTTAATAAAACTGACAAAATGCAATGCAGTGAGTTGTATCAGTTTTTAATAAAACTAACAAAATGCAATGCACTGAGTTATATCAGTTTTTAATAAAACTACCAAAATGCAATGCAGTGAGTTGTATCAGTTTTTAATAAAACTAACCAAATGCAATGCACTGAGCTATATCTGTTTTTAATAAAACTAACAAAATGCAATGCAGTGAGTTGTATCAGTTTTTAATAAAACTAACAAAATGCAATGCACTGAGTTATATCAGTTTTTAATAAAACTGACAAAATGCAATGCACTGAGCTATATCTGTTTTTAATAAAACTAACAAAATGCAATACAGTGAGTTATATCCGTTTTTAATAAAACTAACAAAATGCAATGCACTGAGTTATATCCGTTTTTAATAAAACTAACCAAATGCAATGCACTGAGTCATATCTGTTTTTAATAAAACTACCAAAATGCAATGCAGTGAGTTATATCCGTTTTTAATAAAACTAACCAAATGCAATGCACTGAGCTATATCTGTTTTTAATAAAACTAACAAAATGCAATGCAGTGAGTTGTATCAGTTTTTAATAAAACTAACAAAATGCAATGCACTGAGTTATATCAGTTTTTAATAAAACTGACAAAATGCAATGCACTGAGCTATATCTGTTTTTAATAAAACTAACAAAATGCAATACAGTGAGTTATATCCGTTTTTAATAAAACTAACAAAATGCAATGCACTGAGTTATATCCGTTTTTAATAAAACTAACCAAATGCAATGCACTGAGTCATATCTGTTTTTAATAAAACTAACAAAATGCAATACACTGAGTTATATCAGTTTTTAATAAAACTAACCAAATGCAATGCACTGAGCTATATCTGTTTTTAATAAAACTAACAAAATGCAATGCAGTGAGTTGTATCAGTTTTTAATAAATCTAACAAAATGCAATGCACTGAGTTATATCAGTTTTTAATAAAACTGACAAAATGCAATGCACTGAGCTATATCTGTTTTTAATAAAACTAACAAAATGCAATACAGTGAGTTATATCCGTTTTTAATAAAACTAACAAAATGCAATGCAGTGAGTTATATCCGTTTTTAATAAAACTAACCAAATGCAATGCACTGAGCTATATCTGTTTTTAATAAAACTAACAAAATGCAATGCAGTGAGTTGTATCAGTTTTTAATAAAACTAACAAAATGCAATGCACTGAGTTATATCAGTTTTTAATAAAACTGACAAAATGCAATGCACTGAGCTATATCTGTTTTTAATAAAACTAACAAAATGCAATACAGTGAGTTATATCCGTTTTTAATAAAACTAACAAAATGCAATGCACTGAGTTATATCCGTTTTTAATAAAACTAACCAAATGCAATGCACTGAGTTATATCAGTTTTTAATAAAACTACCAAAATGCAATGCAGTGAGTTGTATCAGTTTTTAATAAAACTAACAAAATGCAATGCACTGAGTTATATCAGTTTTTAATAAAACTACCAAAATGCAATGCAGTGAGTTGTATCAGTTTTTAATAAAACTAACCAAATGCAATGCACTGAGCTATATCTGTTTTTAATAAAACTAACAAAATGCAATGCAGTGAGTTGTATCAGTTTTTAATAAAACTAACAAAATGCAATGCACTGAGTTATATCAGTTTTTAATAAAACTGACAAAATGCAATGCACTGAGCTATATCTGTTTTTAATAAAACTAACAAAATGCAATACAGTGAGTTATATCCGTTTTTAATAAAACTAACAAAATGCAATGCACTGAGTTATATCCGTTTTTAATAAAACTAACCAAATGCAATGCACTGAGTCATATCTGTTTTTAATAAAACTAACAAAATGCAATGCAGTGAGCTATATCTGTTTTTAATAAAACTAACAAAATGCAATGCACTGAGTTATATCCGTTTTTAATAAAACTAACCAAATGCAATGCACTGAGTCATATCTGTTTTTAATAAAACTAACAAAATGCAATGCACTGAGTTATATCAGTTTTTAATAAAACTGACAAAATGCAATGCACTGAGCTATATCTGTTTTTAATAAAACTAACAAAATGCAATACAGTGAGTTATATCCGTTTTTAATAAAACTAACAAAATGCAATGCACTGAGTTATATCCGTTTTTAATAAAACTAACCAAATGCAATGCACTGAGTCATATCTGTTTTTAATAAAACTACCAAAATGCAATGCAGTGAGTTGTATCAGTTTTTAATAAAACTAACAAAATGCAATGCACTGAGTTATATCAGTTTTTAATAAAACTACCAAAATGCAATGCAGTGAGTTGTATCAGTTTTTAATAAAACTAACAAAATGCAATGCACTGAGTTATATCAGTTTTTAATAAAACTGACAAAATGCAATGCACTGAGCTATATCTGTTTTTAATAAAACTAACAAAATGCAATGCAGTGAGTTGTATCAGTTTTTAATAAAACTAACCATATGCAATGCACTGAGCTATATCTGTTTTTAATAAAACTAACAAAATGCAATGCAGTGAGTTGTATCAGTTTTTAATAAAACTAACAAAATGCAATGCACTGAGTTATATCAGTTTTTAATAAAACTGACAAAATGCAATGCACTGAGCTATATCTGTTTTTAATAAAACTAACAAAATGCAATACAGTGAGTTATATCCGTTTTTAATAAAACTAACAAAATGCAATGCACTGAGTTATATCCGTTTTTAATAAAACTAACCAAATGCAATGCACTGAGTTATATCAGTTTTTAATAAAACTACCAAAATGCAATGCAGTGAGTTGTATCAGTTTTTAATAAAACTAACAAAATGCAATGCACTGAGTTATATCAGTTTTTAATAAAACTACCAAAATGCAATGCAGTGAGTTGTATCAGTTTTTAATAAAACTAACCAAATGCAATGCACTGAGCTATATCTGTTTTTAATAAAACTAACAAAATGCAATGCAGTGAGTTGTATCAGTTTTTAATAAAACTAACAAAATGCAATGCACTGAGTTATATCAGTTTTTAATAAAACTGACAAAATGCAATGCACTGAGCTATATCTGTTTTTAATAAAACTAACAAAATGCAATACAGTGAGTTATATCCGTTTTTAATAAAACTAACAAAATGCAATGCACTGAGTTATATCCGTTTTTAATAAAACTAACCAAATGCAATGCACTGAGTCATATCTGTTTTTAATAAAACTAACAAAATGCAATACACTGAGTTATATCAGTTTTTACTAAAACTAACCAAATGCAATGCACTGAGTTATATCAGTTTTTAATAAAACTAGCCAAATGCTATGCACTGAGTTATATCAGTTTTTAATAAAACTAACAAAATGCAATGCACTGAGCTATATCTGTTTTTAATAAAACTAACCAAATGCAATGCACTGAGTTATATCTGTTTTTAATTAAACTAACAAAATGCAATGCAGGGAGTTGTATCAGTTTTTAATAAAACTAACAAAATGCAATGCACTGAGTTATATCAGTTTTTAATTAAACTAACAAAATGCAATGCACTGAGCTATATCTGTTTTTAATAAAACTAACAAAATGCAATGCAGTGAGTTGTATCAGTTTTTAATAAAACTAACAAAATGCAATGCACTGAGTTATATCAGTTTTTAATAAAACTGACAAAATGCAATGCACTGAGCTATATCTGTTTTTAATAAAACTAACCAAATGCAATGCACTGAGTTATATTAGTTTTTAATTAAACTAACAAAATGCAATGCAGTGAGTTGTATCAGTTTTTAATAAAACTAACAAAATGCAATGCACTGAGTTATATCAGTTTTTAATAAAACTAACAAAATGCAATGCACTGAGTTATATCTGTTTTTAATTAAACTAACAAAATGCTATGCAGTGAGTTGTATCAGTTTTTAATAAAACTAACAAAATGCAATGCACTGAGCTATATCTGTTTTTAATTAAACTAACAAAATGCAATGCAGTGAGTTGTATCAGTTTTTAATAAAACTAACAAAATGCAATGCACTGAGCTATATCTGTTTTTAATAAAACTAACAAAATGCAATGCACTGAGTTATATCTGTTTTTAATTAAACTAACAAAATGCTATGCAGTGAGTTGTATCAGTTTTTAATAAAACTAACAAAATGCAATGCACTGAGTTATATCTGTTTTTAATAAAACTAACAAAATGCAATGCACTGAGTTATATCCGTTTTTAATAAAACTGACAAAATGCAATGCACTGAGCTATATCTGTTTTTAATAAAACTAACAAAATGCAATGCAGTGAGTTGTATCAGTTTTTAATAAAACTAACAAAATGCAATGCACTGAGCTATATCTGTTTTTAATTAAACTAACAAAATGCAATGCAGTGAGTTGTATCAGTTTTTAATAAAACTAACAAAATGCAATGCACTGAGCTATATCTGTTTTTAATAAAACTAGCCAAATGCTATGCACTGAGTTATATCAGTTTTTAATAAAACTAACAAAATGCAATGCACTGAGCTATATCTGTTTTTAATAAAACTAACCAAATGCAATGCACTGAGTTATATCTGTTTTTAATTAAACTAACAAAATGCAATGCAGGGAGTTGTATCAGTTTTTAATAAAACTAACAAAATGCAATGCACTGAGTTATATCAGTTTTTAATAAAACTGACAAAATGCAATGCACTGAGCTATATCTGTTTTTAATTAAACTAACAAAATGCAATGCAGTGAGTTGTATCAGTTTTTAATAAAACTAACAAAATGCAATGCACTGAGCTATATCTGTTTTTAATAAAACTAGCCAAATGCTATGCACTGAGTTATATCAGTTTTTAATAAAACTAACAAAATGCAATGCACTGAGCTATATCTGTTTTTAATAAAACTAACCAAATGCAATGCACTGAGCTATATCTGTTTTTAATTAAACTAACAAAATGCAATGCAGTGAGTTGTATCAGTTTTTAATAAAACTAACAAAATGCAATGCACTGAGCTATATCTGTTTTTAATAAAACTAGCCAAATGCTATGCACTGAGTTATATCAGTTTTTAATAAAACTAACAAAATGCAATGCACTGAGCTATATCTGTTTTTAATAAAACTAACCAAATGCAATGCACTGAGTTATATCTGTTTTTAATTAAACTAACAAAATGCAATGCAGGGAGTTGTATCAGTTTTTAATAAAACTAACAAAATGCAATGCACTGAGTTATATCAGTTTTTAATAAAACTGACAAAATGCAATGCACTGAGCTATATCTGTTTTTAATAAAACTAACAAAATGCAATGCAGTGAGTTGTATCAGTTTTTAATAAAACTAACAAAATGCAATGCACTGAGTTATATCAGTTTTTAATAAAACTGACAAAATGCAATGCACTGAGCTATATCTGTTTTTAATAAAACTAACCAAATGCAATGCACTGAGTTATATTAGTTTTTAATTAAACTAACAAAATGCAATGCAGTGAGTTGTATCAGTTTTTAATAAAACTAACAAAATGCAATGCACTGAGTTATATCAGTTTTTAATAAAACTAACAAAATGCAATGCACTGAGTTATATCTGTTTTTAATTAAACTAACAAAATGCTATGCAGTGAGTTGTATCAGTTTTTAATAAAACTAACAAAATGCAATGCACTGAGCTATATCTGTTTTTAATTAAACTAACAAAATGCAATGCAGTGAGTTGTATCAGTTTTTAATAAAACTAACAAAATGCAATGCACTGAGTTATATCAGTTTTTAATAAAACTAACAAAATGCAATGCACTGAGTTATATCTGTTTTTAATTAAACTAACAAAATGCTATGCAGTGAGTTGTATCAGTTTTTAATAAAACTAACAAAATGCAATGCACTGAGTTATATCTGTTTTTAATTAAACTAACAAAATGCAATGCACTGAGTTATATCCGTTTTTAATAAAACTGACAAAATGCAATGCACTGAGCTATATCTGTTTTTAATAAAACTAACAAAATGCAATGCAGTGAGTTGTATCAGTTTTTAATAAAACTAACAAAATGCAATGCACTGAGCTATATCTGTTTTTAATTAAACTAACAAAATGCAATGCAGTGAGTTGTATCAGTTTTTAATAAAACTAACAAAATGCAATGCACTGAGCTATATCTGTTTTTAATAAAACTAACAAAATGCAATGCAGTGAGTTGTATCAGTTTTTAATAAAACTAACCAAATGCAATGCACTGAGTTATATCTGTTTTTAATTAAACTAACAAAATGCAATGCAGGGAGTTGTATCAGTTTTTAATAAAACTAACAAAATGCAATGCACTGAGCTATATCTGTTTTTAATAAAACTAACAAAATGCAATGCAGTGAGTTGTATCAGTTTTTAATAAAACTAACCAAGTGCAATGCACTGAGTTATATCTGTTTTTAATTAAACTAACAAAATGCAATGCAGGGAGTTGTATCAGTTTTTAATAAAACTAACAAAATGCAATGCACTGAGTTATATCTGTTTTTAATTAAACTAACAAAATGCAATGCAGTGAGTTGTATCAGTTTTTAATAAAACTAACAAAATGCAATGCACTGAGCTATATCTGTTTTTAATAAAACTAACAAAATGCAATGCACTGAGTTATATCCGTTTTTAATAAAACTGACAAAATGCAATGCACTGAGCTATATCTGTTTTTAATAAAACTAACAAAATGCAATGCAGTGAGTTGTATCAGTTTTTAATAAAACTAACCAAATGCAATGCACTGAGTTATATCTGTCTTTAATTAAACTAACAAAATGCAATGCAGTGAGTTGTATCAGTTTTTAATAAAACTAACAAAATGCAATGCACTGAGCTATATCTGTTTTTAATAAAACTAACCAAATGCAATGCACTGAGTTGTATCAGTTTTTAATAAAACTAACCAAATGCAATGCACTGAGTTATATCTGTTTTTAATTAAACTAACAAAATGCAATGCACTGAGTTATATCCGTTTTTAATAAAACTGACAAAATGCAATGCACTGAGCTATATCTGTTTTTAATAAAACTAACAAAATGCAATGCAGTGAGTTGTATCAGTTTTTATTAAAACTAACAAAATGCAATGCACTGAGCTATATCTGTTTTTAATAAAACTAACAAAATGCAATGCAGTGAGTTGTATCAGTTTTTAATAAAACTAACCAAATGCAATGCACTGAGTTATATCTGTTTTTAATTAAACTAACAAAATGCAATGCAGGGAGTTGTATCAGTTTTTAATAAAACTAACAAAATGCAATGCACTGAGTTATATCAGTTTTTAATAAAACTACCAAAATGCAATGCAGTGAGTTGTATCAGTTTTTAATAAAACTAACCAAATGCAATGCACTGAGTTATATCTGTTTTTAATTAAACTAACAAAATGCAATGCAGGGAGTTGTATCAGTTTTTAATAAAACTAACAAAATGCAATGCACTGAGTTATATCAGTTTTTAATAAAACTGACAAAATGCAATGCACTGAGCTATATCTGTTTTTAATAAAACTAACAAAATGCAATGCAGTGAGTTGTATCAGTTTTTAATAAAACTAACAAAATGCAATGCACTGAGTTATATCAGTTTTTAATAAAACTGACAAAATGCAATGCACTGAGCTATATCTGTTTTTAATAAAACTAACAAAATGCAATACAGTGAGTTATATCCGTTTTTAATAAAACTAACAAAATGCAATGCACTGAGTTATATCCGTTTTTAATAAAACTAACCAAATGCAATGCACTGAGTCATATCTGTTTTTAATAAAACTAACAAAATGCAATACACTGAGTTATATCAGTTTTTACTAAAACTAACCAAATGCAATGCACTGAGTTATATCAGTTTTTAATAAAACTAGCCAAATGCTATGCACTGAGTTATATCAGTTTTTAATAAAACTAACAAAATGCAATGCACTGAGCTATATCTGTTTTTAATAAAACTAACCAAATGCAATGCACTGAGTTATATCTGTTTTTAATTAAACTAACAAAATGCAATGCAGGGAGTTGTATCAGTTTTTAATAAAACTAACAAAATGCAATGCACTGAGTTATATCAGTTTTTAATAAAACTGACAAAATGCAATGCACTGAGCTTTATCTGTTTTTAATAAAACTAACAAAATGCAATGCAGTGAGTTGTATCAGTTTTTAATAAAACTAACAAAATGCAATGCACTGAGTTATATCAGTTTTTAATAAAACTGACAAAATGCAATGCACTGAGCTATATCTGTTTTTAATAAAACTAACCAAATGCAATGCACTGAGTTATATTAGTTTTTAATTAAACTAACAAAATGCAATGCAGTGAGTTGTATCAGTTTTTAATAAAACTAACAAAATGCAATGCACTGAGTTATATCAGTTTTTAATAAAACTGACAAAATGCAATGCACTGAGTTATATCTGTTTTTAATTAAACTAACAAAATGCAATGCAGGGAGTTGTATCAGTTTTTAATAAAACTAACAAAATGCAATGCACTGAGCTATATCAGTTTTTAATAAAACTGACAAAATGCAATGCACTGAGTTATATCTGTTTTTAATAAAACTGACAAAATGCAATGCACTGAGCTATATCTGTTTTTAATAAAACTAACAAAATGCAATGCAGTGAGTTGTATCAGTTTTTAATAAAACTAACAAAATGCAATGCACTGAGTTATATCAGTTTTTAATAAAACTGACAAAATGCAATGCACTGAGCTATATCTGTTTTTAATAAAACTAACCAAATGCAATGTACTGAGTTATATTAGTTTTTAATTAAACTAACAAAATGCAATGCACTGAGTTATATCTGTTTTTAATTAAACTAACAAAATGCAATGCAGGGAGTTGTATCAGTTTTTAATAAAACTAACAAAATGCAATGCACTGAGCTATATCAGTTTTTAATAAAACTGACAAAATGCAATGCAGTGAGTTGTATCAGTTTTTAATAAAACTAACCAAATGCAATGCACTGAGTTATATCAGTTTTTAATAAAACTGACAAAATGCAATGCTCTGAGCTATATCTGTTTTTAATAAAACTAACCAAATGCAATGCACTGAGTTATATTAGTTTTTAATTAAACTAACAAAATGCAATGCACTGAGTTATATCTGTTTTTAATAAAACTAACAAAATGCAATGCAGGGAGTTGTATCAGTTTGTAATAAAACTAACAAAATGCAATGCACTGAGCTATATCTGTTTTTAATTAAACTAACAAAATGCAATGCAGTGAGTTGTATCAGTTTTTAATAAAACTAACAAAATGCAATGCACTGAGTTATATCAGTTTTTAATAAAACTGACAAAATGCAATGCACTGAGCTATATCTGTTTTTAATAAAACTAACCAAATGCAATGCACTGAGTTATATTAGTTTTTAATTAAACTAACAAAATGCAATGCACTGAGTTATATCTGTTTTTAATAAAACTAACAAAATGCAATGCAGGGAGTTGTATCAGTTTGTAATAAAACTAACAAAATGCAATGCACTGAGCTATATCTGTTTTTAATTAAACTAACAAAATGCAATGCACTGAGCTATATCAGTTTTTAATAAAACTGACAAAATGCAATGCACTGAGTTATATCTGTTTTTAATAAAACTAACAAAATGCAATGCAGTGAGTTGTATCAGTTTTTAATAAAACTAACCAAATGCAATGCACTGAGTTATATCAGTTTTTAATAAAACTGACAAAATGCAATGCACTGAGCTATATCTGTTTTTAATAAAACTAACAAAATGCAATGCACTGAGTTATATCTGTTTTTAATAAAACTAACAAAATGCAATGCAGTGAGTTGTATCAGTTTTTAATAAAACTAACAAAATGCAATGCAGTGAGTTGTATCAGTTTTTAATAAAACTGACAAAATGCAATGCACTGAGTTATATCTGTTTTTAATAAAACTAACAAAATGCAATGCAGTGAGTTGTATCAGTTTTTAATAAAACTAACAAAATGCAATGCAGTGAGTTGTATCAGTTTTTAATAAAACTGACAAAATGCAATGCACTGAGCTATATCTGTTTTTAATAAAACTGACAAAATGCAATGCACTGAGTTATATCTGTTTTTAATAAAACTAACAAAATGCAATGCACTGAGTTATATCTGTTTTTAATAAAACTAACAAAATGCAATGCAGTGAGTTGTATCAGTTTTTAATAAAACTAACAAAATGCAATGCAGTGAGTTGTATCAGTTTTTAATAAAACTGACAAAATGCAATGCACTGAGTTATATCTGTTTTTAATAAAACTAACAAAATGCAATGCAGTGAGTTGTATCAGTTTTTAATAAAACTAACAAAATGCAATGCAGTGAGTTGTATCAGTTTTTAATAAAACTGACAAAATGCAATGCACTGAGCTATATCTGTTTTTAATAAAACTAACAAAATGCAATGCACTGAGTTATATCTGTTTTTAATAAAACTAACAAAATGCAATGCAGTGAGTTGTATCAGTTTTTAATAAAACTGACAAAATGCAATGCACTGAGTTATATCTGTTTTTAATAAAACTAACAAAATGCAATGCAGTGAGTTGTATCAGTTTTTAATAAAACTAACCAAATGCAATGCACTGAGTTATATCAGTTTTTAATAAAACTGACAAAATGCAATGCACTGAGCTATATCTGTTTTTAATAAAACTAACAAAATGCAATGCAGTGAGTTGTATCAGTTTTTAATAAAACTAACCAAATGCAATGCACTGAGTTATATCAGTTTTTAATAAAACTGACAAAATGCAATGCACTGAGCTATATCTGTTTTTAATAAAACTAACCAAATGCAATGCACTGAGTTATATTAGTTTTTAATTAAACTAACAAAATGCAATGCACTGAGTTATATCTGTTTTTAATTAAACTAACAAAATGCAATGCAGGGAGTTGTATCAGTTTTTAATAAAACTAACAAAATGCAATGCACTGAGTTATATCAGTTTTTAATAAAACTGACAAAATGCAATGCACTGAGTTATATCTGTTTTTAATTAAACTAACAAAATGCAATGCAGGGAGTTGTATCAGTTTTTAATAAAACTAACAAAATGCAATGCACTGAGCTATATCAGTTTTTAATAAAACTGACAAAATGCAATGCACTGAGTTATATCTGTTTTTAATAAAACTGACAAAATGCAATGCACTGAGCTATATCTGTTTTTAATAAAACTAACAAAATGCAATGCAGTGAGTTGTATCAGTTTTTAATAAAACTAACAAAATGCAATGCACTGAGTTATATCAGTTTTTAATAAAACTGACAAAATGCAATGCACTGAGCTATATCTGTTTTTAATAAAACTAACCAAATGCAATGCACTGAGTTATATTAGTTTTTAATTAAACTAACAAAATGCAATGCAGTGAGTTGTATCAGTTTTTAATAAAACTAACAAAATGCAATGCACTGAGTTATATCAGTTTTTAATAAAACTGACAAAATGCAATGCACTGAGTTATATCTGTTTTTAATTAAACTAACAAAATGCAATGCAGGGAGTTGTATCAGTTTTTAATAAAACTAACAAAATGCAATGCACTGAGCTATATCAGTTTTTAATAAAACTGACAAAATGCAATGCACTGAGTTATATCTGTTTTTAATAAAACTGACAAAATGCAATGCACTGAGCTATATCTGTTTTTAATAAAACTAACAAAATGCATTGCAGTGAGTTGTATCAGTTTTTAATAAAACTAACCAAATGCAATGCACTGAGCTATATCTGTTTTTAATAAAACTAACCAAATGCAATGCACTGAGTTATATTAGTTTTTAATTAAACTAACAAAATGCAATGCAGTGAGTTGTATCAGTTTTTAATAAAACTAACCAAATGCAATGCACTGAGTTATATCAGTTTTTAATAAAACTGACAAAATGCAATGCACTGAGTTATATCTGTTTTTAATTAAACTAACAAAATGCAATGCAGGGAGTTGTATCAGTTTTTAATAAAACTAACAAAATGCAATGCACTGAGCTATATCAGTTTTTAATAAAACTGACAAAATGCAATGCACTGAGTTATATCTGTTTTTAATAAAACTGACAAAATGCAATGCACTGAGCTATATCTGTTTTTAATAAAACTAACAAAATGCAATGCAGTGAGTTGTATCAGTTTTTAATAAAACTAACAAAATGCAATGCACTGAGTTATATCAGTTTTTAATAAAACTGACAAAATGCAATTCACTGAGTTATATCTGTTTTTAATAAAACTGACAAAATGCAATGCACTGAGCTATATCTGTTTTTAATAAAACTAACAAAATGCAATGCAGTGAGTTGTATCAGTTTTTAATAAAACTAACCAAATGCAATGCACTGAGTTATATCAGTTTTTAATTAAACTGACAAAATGCAATGCACTGAGTTATATCTGTTTTTAATTAAACTAACAAAATGCAATGCAGGGAGTTGTATCAGTTTTTAATAAAACTAACAAAATGCAATGCACTGAGTTATATCAGTTTTTAATAAAACTGACAAAATGCAATGCACTGAGCTATATCTGTTTTTAATAAAACTAACAAAATGCAATGCAGTGAGTTGTATCAGTTTTTAATAAAACTAACCAAATGCAATGCACTGAGTTATATCAGTTTTTAATAAAACTGACAAAATGCAATGCACTGAGTTATATCTGTTTTTAATTAAACTAACAAAATGCAATGCAGGGAGTTGTATCAGTTTTTAATAAAACTAACAAAATGCAATGCACTGAGTTATATCAGTTTTTAATAAAACTGACAAAATGCAATGCACTGAGCTATATCTGTTTTTAATAAAACTAACAAAATGCAATGCAGTGAGTTGTATCAGTTTTTAATAAAACTAACAAAATGCAATGCACTGAGTTATATCAGTTTTTAATAAAACTGACAAAATGCAATGCACTGAGCTATATCTGTTTTTAATAAAACTAACCAAATGCAATGCACTGAGTTATATAAGTTTTTAATTAAACTAACAAAATGCAATGCAGTGAGTTGTATCAGTTTTTAATAAAACTAACAAAATGCAATGCACTGAGTTATATCAGTTTTTAATAAAACTGACAAAATGCAATGCACTGAGTTATATCTGTTTTTAATTAAACTAACAAAATGCAATGCAGGGAGTTGTATCAGTTTTTAATAAAACTAACAAAATGCAATGCACTGAGTTATATCAGTTTTTAATAAAACTGACAAAATGCAATGCACTGAGCTATATCTGTTTTTAATAAAACTAACAAAATGCAATGCAGTGAGTTGTATCAGTTTTTAATAAAACTAACCAAATGCAATGCACTGAGTTATATCTGTTTTTAATTAAACTAACAAAATGCAATGCAGTGAGTTGTATCAGTTTTTAATAAAACTAACAAAATGCAATGCACTGAGCTATATCTGTTTTTAATAAAACTAACAAAATGCAATGCAGTGAGTTGTATCAGTTTTTAATAAAACTAACCAAATGCAATGCACTGAGTTATATCTGTTTTTAATTAAACTAACAAAATGCAATGCACTGAGTTATATCCGTTTTTAATAAAACTAACCAAATGCAATGCACTGAGTCATATCTGTTTTTAATAAAACTAACAAAATGCAATACACTGAGTTATATCAGTTTTTACTAAAACTAACCAAATGCTATGCACTGAGTTATATCAGTTTTTAATAAAACTAACAAAATGCAATGCACTGAGCTATATCTGTTTTTAATAAAACTAACCAAATGCAATGCACTGAGTTATATCTGTTTTTAATTAAACTAACAAAATGCAATGCAGGGAGTTGTATCAGTTTTTAATAAAACTAACAAAATGCAATGCACTGAGTTATATCAGTTTTTAATAAAACTGACAAAATGCAATGCACTGAGCTATATCTGTTTTTAATAAAACTAACAAAATGCAATGCAGTGAGTTGTATCAGTTATTAATAAAACTAACAAAATGCAATGCACTGAGTTATATCAGTTTTTAATAAAACTGACAAAATGCAATGCACTGAGCTATATCTGTTTTTAATAAAACTAACCAAATGCAATGCACTGAGTTATATTAGTTTTTAATTAAACTAACAAAATGCAATGCAGTGAGTTGTATCAGTTTTTAATAAAACTGACAAAATGCAATGCACTGAGCTATATCTGTTTTTAATAAAACTAACCAAATGCAATGCACTGAGTTATATTAGTTTTTAATAAAACTAACAAAATGCAATGCAGTGAGTTGTATCAGTTTTTAATAAAACTAACAAAATGCAATGCACTGAGTTATATCAGTTTTTAATAAAACTGACAAAATGCAATGCACTGAGCTATATCTGTTTTTAATAAAACTAACCAAATGCAATGCACTGAGTTATATTAGTTTTTAATTAAACTAACAAAATGCACTGCACTGAGTTATATCAGTTTTTAATAAAACTAGCCAAATGCTATGCACTGAGTTATATCAGTTTTTAATAAAACTAACAAAATGCAATGCACTGAGCTATATCTGTTTTTAATAAAACTAACCAAATGCAATGCACTGAGTTATATCTGTTTTTAATTAAACTAACAAAATGCAATGCAGGGAGTTGTATCAGTTTTTAATAAAACTAACAAAATGCAATGCACTGAGTTATATCAGTTTTTAATAAAACTGACAAAATGCAATGCACTGAGCTATATCTGTTTTTAATAAAACTAACAAAATGCAATGCAGTGAGTTGTATCAGTTTTTAATAAAACTAACAAAATGCAATGCACTGAGTTATATCAGTTTTTAATAAAACTGACAAAATGCAATGCACTGAGCTATATCTGTTTTTAATAAAACTAAACAAATGCAATGCACTGAGTTATATTAGTTTTTAATTAAACTAACAAAATGCAATGCAGTGAGTTGTATCAGTTTTTAATAAAACTAACAAAATGCAATGCACTGAGTTATATCAGTTTTTAATAAAACTGACAAAATGCAATGCACTGAGTTATATCTGTTTTTAATTAAACTAACAAAATGCAATGCAGGGAGTTGTATCAGTTTTTAATAAAACTATTAAAATGCAATGCACTGAGTTATATCAGTTTTTAATAAAACTGACAAAATGCAATGCACTGAGCTATATCTGTTTTTAATAAAACTAACAAAATGCAATGCAGTGAGTTGTATCAGTTTTTAATAAAACTAACCAAATGCAATGCACTGAGTTATATCAGTTTTTAATTAAACTGACAAAATGCAATGCACTGAGTTATATCTGTTTTTAATTAAACTAACAAAATGCAATGCAGGGAGTTGTATCAGTTTTTAATAAAACTAACAAAATGCAATGCAGGGAGTTATATCAGTTTTTAATAAAACTGACAAAATGCAATGCACTGAGCTATATCTGTTTTTAATAAAACTAACAAAATGCAATGCAGTGAGTTGTATCAGTTTTTAATAAAACTAACCAAATGCAATGCACTGAGTTATATCAGTTTTTAATAAAACTGACAAAATGCAATGCACTGAGCTATATCTGTTTTTAATAAAACTAACAAAATGCAATGCAGTGAGTTGTATCAGTTTTTAATAAAACTAACCAAATGCAATGCACTGAGTTATATCAGTTTTTAATAAAACTGACAAAATGCAATGCACTGAGCTATATCTGTTTTTAATAAAACTAACAAAATGCAATGCAGTGAGTTGTATCAGTTTTTAATAAAACTAACCAAATGCAATGCACTGAGTTATATCAGTTTTTAATAAAACTGACAAAATGCAATGCACTGAGCTATATCTGTTTTTAATAAAACTAACAAAATGCAATGCAGTGAGTTGTATCAGTTTTTAATAAAACTAACCAAATGCAATGCACTGAGTTATATCAGTTTTTAATTAAACTGACAAAATGCAATGCACTGAGTTATATCTGTTTTTAATTAAACTAACAAAATGCAATGCAGGGAGTTGTATCAGTTTTTAATAAAACTAACAAAATGCAATGCAGGGAGTTATATCAGTTTTTAATAAAACTGACAAAATGCAATGCACTGAGCTATATCTGTTTTTAATAAAACTAACAAAATGCAATGCAGTGAGTTGTATCAGTTTTTAATAAAACTAACCAAATGCAATGCACTGAGTTATATCAGTTTTTAATAAAACTGACAAAATGCAATGCACTGAGTTATATCTGTTTTTAATTAAACTAACAAAATGCAATGCAGGGAGTTGTATCAGTTTTTAATAAAACTAACAAAATGCAATGCAGGGAGTTATATCAGTTTTTAATAAAACTGACAAAATGCAATGCACTGAGCTATATCTGTTTTTAATAAAACTAACAAAATGCAATGCAGTGAGTTGTATCAGTTTTTAATAAAACTAACCAAATGCAATGCACTGAGTTATATCAGTTTTTAATTAAACTGACAAAATGCAATGCACTGAGTTATATCTGTTTTTAATTAAACTAACAAAATGCAATGCAGGGAGTTGTATCAGTTTTTAATAAAACTAACAAAATGCAATGCAGGGAGTTATATCAGTTTTTAATAAAACTGACAAAATGCAATGCACTGAGCTATATCTGTTTTTAATAAAACTAACAAAATGCAATGCAGTGAGTTGTATCAGTTTTTAATAAAACTAACCAAATGCAATGCACTGAGTTATATCAGTTTTTAATAAAACTGACAAAATGCAATGCACTGAGCTATATCTGTTTTTAATAAAACTAACAAAATGCAATGCAGTGAGTTGTATCAGTTTTTAATAAAACTAACCAAATGCAATGCACTGAGTTATATCAGTTTTTAATTAAACTGACAAAATGCAATGCACTGAGTTATATCTGTTTTTAATTAAACTAACAAAATGCAATGCAGGGAGTTGTATCAGTTTTTAATAAAACTAACAAAATGCAATGCACTGAGTTATATCAGTTTTTAATAAAACTAACCATATGCAATGCTTTAAGTTATATCAGTTTTTAATAAAACTAACAAAATGCAATGCAGTGAGTTGTATCAGTTTTTAATAAAACTAACCAAATGCAATGCAGTGAGTTGTATCAGTTTTTAATAAAACTAACCAAATGCAATGCACTGATTTATATCAGTTTTTAATAAAACTGACAAAATGCAATGCACTGAGCTATATCTGTTTTTAATAAAACTAACAAAATGCAATGCAGTGAGTTGTATCAGTTTTTAATAAAACTAACCAAATGCAATGCACTGAGTTATATCAGTTTTTAATTAAACTGACAAAATGCAATGCACTGAGCTATATCAGTTTTTAATAAAACTAACCAAATGCAATGCACTGAGTTATATCAGTTTTTAATTAAACTGACAAAATGCAATGCACTGAGTTATATCTGTTTTTAATAAAACTAACAAAATGCAATGCAGTGAGTTGTATCAGTTTTTAATAAAACTAACCAAATGCAATGCACTGAGTTATATCAGTTTTTAATAAAACTGACAAAATGCAATGCACTGAGCTATATCTGTTTTTAATAAAACTAACAAAATGCAATGCAGTGAGTTGTATCAGTTTTTAATTAAACTGACAAAATGCAATGCACTGAGCTATATCAGTTTTTAATAAAACTAACCAAATGCAATGCACTGAGTTATATCAGTTTTTAATTAAACTGACAAAATGCAATGCACTGAGCTATATCAGTTTTTAATAAAACTAACCAAATGCAATGCACTGAGTTATATCAGTTTTTAATTAAACTGACAAAATGCAATGCACTGAGTTATATCTGTTTTTAATAAAACTAACAAAATGCAATGCAGTGAGTTGTATCAGTTTTTAATAAAACTAACCAAATGCAATGCACTGAGTTATATCAGTTTTTAATAAAACTGACAAAATGCAATGCACTGAGCTATATCTGTTTTTAATAAAACTAACAAAATGCAATGCAGTGAGTTGTATCAGTTTTTAATTAAACTGACAAAATGCAATGCACTGAGCTATATCAGTTTTTAATAAAACTAACCAAATGCAATGCACTGAGTTATATCAGTTTTTAATTAAACTGACAAAATGCAATGCACTGAGCTATATCAGTTTTTAATAAAACTAACCAAATGCAATGCACTGAGTTATATCAGTTTTTAATTAAACTGACAAAATGCAATGCACTGAGCTATATCAGTTTTTAATAAAACTAACCAAATGCAATGCACTGAGTTATATCAGTTTTTAATTAAACTGACAAAATGCAATGCACTGAGCTATATCAGTTTTTAATAAAACTAACCAAATGCAATGCACTGAGTTATATCAGTTTTTAATTAAACTGACAAAATGCAATGCACTGAGCTATATCAGTTTTTAATAAAACTAACCAAATGCAATGCACTGAGTTATATCAGTTTTTAATTAAACTGACAAAATGCAATGCACTGAGCTATATCAGTTTTTAATAAAACTAACCAAATGCAATGCACTGAGTTATATCAGTTTTTAATTAAACTGACAAAATGCAATGCACTGAGCTATATCAGTTTTTAATAAAACTAACCAAATGCAATGCACTGAGTTATATCAGTTTTTAATTAAACTGACAAAATGCAATGCACTGAGCTATATCAGTTTTTAATAAAACTAACCAAATGCAATGCACTGAGTTATATCAGTTTTTAATTAAACTGACAAAATGCAATGCACTGAGCTATATCAGTTTTTAATAAAACTAACCAAATGCAATGCACTGAGTTATATCAGTTTTTAATTAAACTGACAAAATGCAATGCACTGAGCTATATCAGTTTTTAATAAAACTAACCAAATGCAATGCACTGAGTTATATCAGTTTTTAATTAAACTGACAAAATGCAATGCACTGAGCTATATCAGTTTTTAATAAAACTAACCAAATGCAATGCACTGAGTTATATCAGTTTTTAATTAAACTGACAAAATGCAATGCACTGAGCTATATCAGTTTTTAATAAAACTAACCAAATGCAATGCAGTGAGTTGTATCAGTTTTTAATAAAACTAACAAAATGCAATGCAGTGAGTTGTATCAGTTTTTAATAAAACTAACCAAATGCAATGCACTGAGTTATATCAGTTTTTAATAAAACTGACAAAATGCAATGCACTGAGCTATATCTGTTTTTAATAAAACTAACAAAATGCAATGCAGTGAGTTGTATCAGTTTTTAATTAAACTGACAAAATGCAATGCACTGAGCTATATCAGTTTTTAATAAAACTAACCAAATGCAATGCACTGAGTTATATCAGTTTTTAATTAAACTGACAAAATGCAATGCACTGAGCTATATCAGTTTTTAATAAAACTAACCAAATGCAATGCACTGAGTTATATCAGTTTTTAATTAAACTGACAAAATGCAATGCACTGAGTTATATCTGTTTTTAATAAAACTAACAAAATGCAATGCAGTGAGTTGTATCAGTTTTTAATAAAACTAACCAAATGCAATGCACTGAGTTATATCAGTTTTTAATTAAACTGACAAAATGCAATGCACTGAGTTATATCTGTTTTTAATTAAACTAACAAAATGCAATGCAGGGAGTTATATCAGTTTTTAATTAAACTGACAAAATGCAATGCACTGAGTTATATCTGTTTTTAATTAAACTAACAAAATGCAATGCAGGGAGTTGTATCAGTTTTTAATAAAACTAACAAAATGCAATGCAGGGAGTTATATCAGTTTTTAATAAAACTGACAAAATGCAATGCACTGAGCTATATCTGTTTTTAATAAAACTAACAAAATGCAATGCAGTGAGTTGTATCAGTTTTTAATAAAACTAACCAAATGCAATGCACTGAGTTATATCAGTTTTTAATAAAACTGACAAAATGCAATGCACTGAGCTATATCTGTTTTTAATAAAAGTAACAAAATGCAATGCAGTGAGTTGTATCAGTTTTTAATAAAACTAACCAAATGCAATGCACTGAGTTATATCAGTTTTTAATAAAACTGACAAAATGCAATGCACTGAGCTATATCTGTTTTTAATAAAACTAACAAAATGCAATGCAGTGAGTTGTATCAGTTTTTAATAAAACTAACCAAATGCAATGCACTGAGTTATATCAGTTTTTAATTAAACTGACAAAATGCAATGCACTGAGTTATATCTGTTTTTAATTAAACTAACAAAATGCAATGCAGGGAGTTATATCAGTTTTTAATTAAACTGACAAAATGCAATGCACTGAGTTATATCTGTTTTTAATTAAACTAACAAAATGCAATGCAGGGAGTTGTATCAGTTTTTAATAAAACTAACAAAATGCAATGCAGGGAGTTATATCAGTTTTTAATAAAACTGACAAAATGCAATGCACTGAGCTATATCTGTTTTTAATAAAACTAACAAAATGCAATGCAGTGAGTTGTATCAGTTTTTAATAAAACTAACCAAATGCAATGCACTGAGTTATATCAGTTTTTAATAAAACTGACAAAATGCAATGCACTGAGCTATATCTGTTTTTAATAAAACTAACAAAATGCAATGCAGTGAGTTGTATCAGTTTTTAATAAAACTAACCAAATGCAATGCACTGAGTTATATCAGTTTTTAATTAAACTGACAAAATGCAATGCACTGAGCTATATCTGTTTTTAATAAAACTAACAAAATGCAATGCAGTGAGTTGTATCAGTTTTTAATAAAACTAACCAAATGCAATGCACTGAGTTATATCAGTTTTTAATAAAACTGACAAAATGCAATGCACTGAGTTATATCTGTTTTTAATTAAACTAACAAAATGCAATGCAGGGAGTTGTATCAGTTTTTAATAAAACTAACAAAATGCAATGCACTGAGTTATATCAGTTTTTAATAAAACTGACAAAATGCAATGCACTGAGCTATATCTGTTTTTAATAAAACTAACAAAATGCAATGCAGTGAGTTGTATCAGTTTTTAATAAAACTAACAAAATGCAATGCACTGAGTTATATCAGTTTTTAATAAAACTGACAAAATGCAATGCACTGAGCTATATCTGTTTTTAATAAAACTAACCAAATGCAATGCACTGAGTTATATTAGTTTTTAATTAAACTAACAAAATGCAATGCAGTGAGTTATATCTGTTTTTAATAAAACTAACAAAATGCAATGCAGTGAGTTGTATCAGTTTTTAATAAAACTAACCAAATGCAATGCACTGAGTTATATCAGTTTTTAATAAAACTGACAAAATGCAATGCACTGAGCTATATCTGTTTTTAATAAAACTAACAAAATGCAATGCAGTGAGTTGTATCAGTTTTTAATAAAACTAACCAAATGCAATGCACTGAGTTATATCAGTTTTTAATAAAACTGACAAAATGCAATGCACTGAGCTATATCTGTTTTTAATAAAACTAACAAAATGCAATGCAGTGAGTTGTATCAGTTTTTAATAAAACTAACCAAATGCAATGCACTGAGTTATATCAGTTTTTAATTAAACTGACAAAATGCAATGCACTGAGTTATATCTGTTTTTAATTAAACTAACAAAATGCAATGCAGGGAGTTATATCAGTTTTTAATTAAACTGACAAAATGCAATGCACTGAGTTATATCTGTTTTTAATAAAACTAACAAAATGCAATGCAGTGAGTTGTATCAGTTTTTAATAAAACTAACCAAATGCAATGCACTGAGTTATATCAGTTTTTAATAAAACTGACAAAATGCAATGCACTGAGCTATATCTGTTTTTAATAAAACTAACAAAATGCAATGCAGTGAGTTGTATCAGTTTTTAATAAAACTAACCAAATGCAATGCACTGAGTTATATCAGTTTTTAATTAAACTGACAAAATGCAATGCACTGAGCTATATCTGTTTTTAATAAAACTAACAAAATGCAATGCAGTGAGTTGTATCAGTTTTTAATAAAACTAACCAAATGCAATGCACTGAGTTATATCAGTTTTTAATTAAACTGACAAAATGCAATGCACTGAGTTATATCTGTTTTTAATAAAACTAACAAAATGCAATGCAGTGAGTTGTATCAGTTTTTAATAAAACTAACCAAATGCAATGCACTGAGTTATATCAGTTTTTAATAAAACTGACAAAATGCAATGCACTGAGCTATATCTGTTTTTAATAAAACTAACAAAATGCAATGCAGTGAGTTGTATCAGTTTTTAATAAAACTAACCAAATGCAATGCACTGAGTTATATCAGTTTTTAATAAAACTGACAAAATGCAATGCACTGAGCTATATCTGTTTTTAATAAAACTAACAAAATGCAATGCAGTGAGTTGTATCAGTTTTTAATAAAACTAACCAAATGCAATGCACTGAGTTATATCAGTTTTTAATTAAACTGACAATGCAATGCACTGAGTTATATCTGTTTTTAATTAAACTAACAAAATGCAATGCAGGGAGTTATATCAGTTTTTAATTAAACTGACAAAATGCAATGCACTGAGTTATATCTGTTTTTAATTAAACTAACAAAATGCAATGCAGGGAGTTGTATCAGTTTTTAATAAAACTAACAAAATGCAATGCAGGGAGTTATATCAGTTTTTAATAAAACTGACAAAATGCAATGCACTGAGCTATATCTGTTTTTAATAAAACTAACAAAATGCAATGCAGTGAGTTGTATCAGTTTTTAATAAAACTAACCAAATGCAATGCACTGAGTTATATCAGTTTTTAATTAAACTGACAAAATGCAATGCACTGAGCTATATCAGTTTTTAATAAAACTAACCAAATGCAATGCACTGAGTTATATCAGTTTTTAATTAAACTGACAAAATGCAATGCACTGAGTTATATCTGTTTTTAATAAAACTAACAAAATGCAATGCAGTGAGTTGTATCAGTTTTTAATAAAACTAACCAAATGCAATGCACTGAGTTATATCAGTTTTTAATAAAACTGACAAAATGCAATGCACTGAGCTATATCTGTTTTTAATAAAACTAACAAAAGGCAATGCAGTGAGTTGTATCAGTTTTTAATAAAACTAACCAAATGCAATGCACTGAGTTATATCAGTTTTTAATAAAACTGACAAAATGCAATGCACTGAGCTATATCTGTTTTTAATAAAACTAACAAAATGCAATGCAGTGAGTTGTATCAGTTTTTAATAAAACTAACCAAATGCAATGCACTGAGTTATATCAGTTTTTAATAAAACTGACAAAATGCAATGCACTGAGCTATATCTGTTTTTAATAAAACTAACAAAATGCAATGCAGGGAGTTATATCAGTTTTTAATTAAACTGACAAAATGCAATGCACTGAGTTATATCTGTTTTTAATTAAACTAACAAAATGCAATGCAGGGAGTTGTATCAGTTTTTAATAAAACTAACAAAATGCAATGCAGGGAGTTATATCAGTTTTTAATAAAACTAACCAAATGCAATGCACTGAGTTATATCAGTTTTTAATAAAACTGACAAAATGCAATGCACTGAGCTATATCTGTTTTTAATAAAACTAACCAAATGCAATGCACTGAGTTATATCAGTTTTTAATTAAACTGACAAAATGCAATGCACTGAGTTATATCTGTTTTTAATTAAACTAACAAAATGCAATGCAGGGAGTTATATCAGTTTTTAATTAAACTGACAAAATGCAATGCACTGAGTTATATCTGTTTTTAATAAAACTAACAAAATGCAATGCAGTGAGTTGTATCAGTTTTTAATAAAACTAACCAAATGCAATGCACTGAGTTATATCAGTTTTTAATAAAACTGACAAAATGCAATGCACTGAGCTATATCTGTTTTTAATAAAACTAACAAAATGCAATGCAGTGAGTTGTATCAGTTTTTAATAAAACTAACCAAATGCAATGCACTGAGTTATATCAGTTTTTAATTAAACTGACAAAATGCAATGCACTGAGCTATATCTGTTTTTAATAAAACTAACAAAATGCAATGCAGTGAGTTGTATCAGTTTTTAATAAAACTAACCAAATGCAATGCACTGAGTTATATCAGTTTTTAATTAAACTGACAAAATGCAATGCACTGAGTTATATCTGTTTTTAATAAAACTAACAAAATGCAATGCAGTGAGTTGTATCAGTTTTTAATAAAACTAACCAAATGCAATGCACTGAGTTATATCAGTTTTTAATAAAACTGACAAAATGCAATGCACTGAGCTATATCTGTTTTTAATAAAACTAACAAAATGCAATGCAGTGAGTTGTATCAGTTTTTAATAAAACTAACCAAATGCAATGCACTGAGTTATATCAGTTTTTAATAAAACTGACAAAATGCAATGCACTGAGCTATATCTGTTTTTAATAAAACTAACAAAATGCAATGCAGTGAGTTGTATCAGTTTTTAATAAAACTAACCAAATGCAATGCACTGAGTTATATCAGTTTTTAATTAAACTGACAAAATGCAATGCACTGAGTTATATCTGTTTTTAATTAAACTAACAAAATGCAATGCAGGGAGTTATATCAGTTTTTAATTAAACTGACAAAATGCAATGCACTGAGTTATATCTGTTTTTAATTAAACTAACAAAATGCAATGCAGGGAGTTGTATCAGTTTTTAATAAAACTAACAAAATGCAATGCAGGGAGTTATATCAGTTTTTAATAAAACTGACAAAATGCAATGCACTGAGCTATATCTGTTTTTAATAAAACTAACAAAATGCAATGCAGTGAGTTGTATCAGTTTTTAATAAAACTAACCAAATGCAATGCACTGAGTTATATCAGTTTTTAATTAAACTGACAAAATGCAATGCACTGAGCTATATCAGTTTTTAATAAAACTAACCAAATGCAATGCACTGAGTTATATCAGTTTTTAATTAAACTGACAAAATGCAATGCACTGAGTTATATCTGTTTTTAATAAAACTAACAAAATGCAATGCAGTGAGTTGTATCAGTTTTTAATAAAACTAACCAAATGCAATGCACTGAGTTATATCAGTTTTTAATAAAACTGACAAAATGCAATGCACTGAGCTATATCTGTTTTTAATAAAACTAACAAAAGGCAATGCAGTGAGTTGTATCAGTTTTTAATAAAACTAACCAAATGCAATGCACTGAGTTATATCAGTTTTTAATAAAACTGACAAAATGCAATGCACTGAGCTATATCTGTTTTTAATAAAACTAACAAAATGCAATGCAGTGAGTTGTATCAGTTTTTAATAAAACTAACCAAATGCAATGCACTGAGTTATATCAGTTTTTAATAAAACTGACAAAATGCAATGCACTGAGCTATATCTGTTTTTAATAAAACTAACAAAATGCAATGCAGGGAGTTATATCAGTTTTTAATTAAACTGACAAAATGCAATGCACTGAGTTATATCTGTTTTTAATTAAACTAACAAAATGCAATGCAGGGAGTTGTATCAGTTTTTAATAAAACTAACAAAATGCAATGCAGGGAGTTATATCAGTTTTTAATAAAACTAACCAAATGCAATGCACTGAGTTATATCAGTTTTTAATAAAACTGACAAAATGCAATGCACTGAGCTATATCTGTTTTTAATAAAACTAACAAAATGCAATGCAGTGAGTTGTATCAGTTTTTAATAAAACTAACAAAATGCAATGCACTGAGTTATATCAGTTTTTAATAAAACTGACAAAATGCAATGCACTGAGCTATATCTGTTTTTAATAAAACTAACCAAATGCAATGCACTGAGTTATATTAGTTTTTAATTAAACTAACAAAATGCAATGCAGTGAGTTATATCTGTTTTTAATAAAACTAACAAAATGCAATGCAGTGAGTTGTATCAGTTTTTAATAAAACTAACCAAATGCAATGCACTGAGTTATATCAGTTTTTAATAAAACTGACAAAATGCAATGCACTGAGCTATATCTGTTTTTAATAAAACTAACAAAATGCAATGCAGTGAGTTGTATCAGTTTTTAATAAAACTAACCAAATGCAATGCACTGAGTTATATCAGTTTTTAATAAAACTGACAAAATGCAATGCACTGAGCTATATCTGTTTTTAATAAAACTAACAAAATGCAATGCAGTGAGTTGTATCAGTTTTTAATAAAACTAACCAAATGCAATGCACTGAGTTATATCAGTTTTTAATTAAACTGACAAAATGCAATGCACTGAGTTATATCTGTTTTTAATTAAACTAACAAAATGCAATGCAGGGAGTTATATCAATTTTTAATTAAACTGACAAAATGCAATGCACTGAGTTATATCTGTTTTTAATAAAACTAACAAAATGCAATGCAGTGAGTTGTATCAGTTTTTAATAAAACTAACCAAATGCAATGCACTGAGTTATATCAGTTTTTAATAAAACTGACAAAATGCAATGCACTGAGCTATATCTGTTTTTAATAAAACTAACAAAATGCAATGCAGTGAGTTGTATCAGTTTTTAATAAAACTAACCAAATGCAATGCACTGAGTTATATCAGTTTTTAATTAAACTGACAAAATGCAATGCACTGAGCTATATCTGTTTTTAATAAAACTAACAAAATGCAATGCAGTGAGTTGTATCAGTTTTTAATAAAACTAACCAAATGCAATGCACTGAGTTATATCAGTTTTTAATTAAACTGACAAAATGCAATGCACTGAGCTATATCAGTTTTTAATAAAACTAACCAAATGCAATGCACTGAGTTATATCAGTTTTTAATTAAACTGACAAAATGCAATGCACTGAGTTATATCTGTTTTTAATAAAACTAACAAAATGCAATGCAGTGAGTTGTATCAGTTTTTAATAAAACTAACCAAATGCAATGCACTGAGTTATATCAGTTTTTAATAAAACTGACAAAATGCAATGCACTGAGCTATATCTGTTTTTAATAAAACTAACAAAATGCAATGCAGTGAGTTGTATCAGTTTTTAATAAAACTAACCAAATGCAATGCACTGAGTTATATCAGTTTTTAATAAAACTGACAAAATGCAATGCACTGAGCTATATCTGTTTTTAATAAAACTAACAAAATGCAATGCAGTGAGTTGTATCAGTTTTTAATAAAACTAACCAAATGCAATGCACTGAGTTATATCAGTTTTTAATTAAACTGACAAAATGCAATGCACTGAGTTATATCTGTTTTTAATTAAACTAACAAAATGCAATGCAGGGAGTTATATCAGTTTTTAATTAAACTGACAAAATGCAATGCACTGAGTTATATCTGTTTTTAATTAAACTAACAAAATGCAATGCAGGGAGTTGTATCAGTTTTTAATAAAACTAACAAAATGCAATGCAGGGAGTTATATCAGTTTTTAATAAAACTGACAAAATGCAATGCACTGAGCTATATCTGTTTTTAATAAAACTAACAAAATGCAATGCAGTGAGTTGTATCAGTTTTTAATAAAACTAACCAAATGCAATGCACTGAGTTATATCAGTTTTTAATTAAACTGACAAAATGCAATGCACTGAGCTATATCAGTTTTTAATAAAACTAACCAAATGCAATGCACTGAGTTATATCAGTTTTTAATTAAACTGACAAAATGCAATGCACTGAGTTATATCTGTTTTTAATAAAACTAACAAAATGCAATGCAGTGAGTTGTATCAGTTTTTAATAAAACTAACCAAATGCAATGCACTGAGTTATATCAGTTTTTAATAAAACTGACAAAATGCAATGCACTGAGCTATATCTGTTTTTAATAAAACTAACAAAATGCAATGCAGTGAGTTGTATCAGTTTTTAATAAAACTAACCAAATGCAATGCACTGAGTTATATCAGTTTTTAATAAAACTGACAAAATGCAATGCACTGAGCTATATCTGTTTTTAATAAAACTAACAAAATGCAATGCAGTGAGTTGTATCAGTTTTTAATAAAACTAACCAAATGCAATGCACTGAGTTATATCAGTTTTTAATAAAACTGACAAAATGCAATGCACTGAGCTATATCTGTTTTTAATAAAACTAACAAAATGCAATGCAGTGAGTTGTATCAGTTTTTAATAAAACTAACCAAATGCAATGCACTGAGTTATATCAGTTTTTAATTAAACTGACAAAATGCAATGCACTAAGTTATATCTGTTTTTAATTAAACTAACAAAATGCAATGCACTGAGCTATATCAGTTTTTAATAAAACTAACCAAATGCAATGCACTGAGTTATATCAGTTTTTAATAAAACTGACAAAATGCAATGCACTGAGCTATATCTGTTTTTAATAAAACTAACAAAATGCAATGCAGTGAGTTGTATCAGTTTTTAATAAAACTAACCAAATGCAATGCACTGAGTTATATCAGTTTTTAATAAAACTGACAAAATGCAATGCACTGAGCTATATCTGTTTTTAATAAAACTAACAAAATGCAATGCAGTGAGTTGTATCAGTTTTTAATAAAACTAACCAAATGCAATGCACTGAGTTATATCAGTTTTTAATAAAACTGACAAAATGCAATGCACTGAGCTATATCTGTTTTTAATAAAACTAACAAAATGCAATGCACTGAGCTATATCAGTTTTTAATAAAACTAACCAAATGCAATGCACTGAGTTATATCAGTTTTTAATTAAACTGACAAAATGCAATGCACTGAGTTATATCTGTTTTTAATAAAACTAACAAAATGCAATGCAGTGAGTTGTATCAGTTTTTAATAAAACTAACCAAATGCAATGCACTGAGTTATATCAGTTTTTAATAAAACTGACAAAATGCAATGCACTGAGCTATATCTGTTTTTAATAAAACTAACAAAATGCAATGCAGTGAGTTGTATCAGTTTTTAATAAAACTAACCAAATGCAATGCACTGAGTTATATCAGTTTTTAATAAAACTGACAAAATGCAATGCACTGAGCTATATCTGTTTTTAATAAAACTAACAAAATGCAATGCAGTGAGTTGTATCAGTTTTTAATAAAACTAACCAAATGCAATGCACTGAGTTATATCAGTTTTTAATAAAACTAACCAAATGCAATGCACTGAGTTATATCAGTTTTTAATAAAACTGACAAAATGCAATGCACTGAGCTATATCTGTTTTTAATAAAACTAACAAAATGCAATGCAGTGAGTTGTATCAGTTTTTAATAAAACTAACCAAATGCAATGCACTGAGTTATATCAGTTTTTAATAAAACTGACAAAATGCAATGCACTGAGCTATATCTGTTTTTAATAAAACTAACAAAATGCAATGCAGTGAGTTGTATCAGTTTTTAATAAAACTAACCAAATGCAATGCACTGAGTTATATCAGTTTTTAATAAAACTGACAAAATGCAATGCACTGAGCTATATCTGTTTTTAATAAAACTAACAAAATGCAATGCAGTGAGTTGTATCAGTTTTTAATAAAACTAACCAAATGCAATGCACTGAGTTATATCAGTTTTTAATAAAACTGACAAAATGCAATGCACTGAGCTATATCTGTTTTTAATAAAACTAACAAAATGCAATGCAGTGAGTTGTATCAGTTTTTAATAAAACTAACCAAATGCAATGCACTGAGTTATATCAGTTTTTAATTAAACTGACAAAATGCAATGCACTGAGTTATATCTGTTTTTAATTAAACTAACAAAATGCAATGCAGGGAGTTGTATCAGTTTTTAATAAAACTAACAAAATGCAATGCAGGGAGTTATATCAGTTTTTAATAAAACTGACAAAATGCAATGCACTGAGCTATATCTGTTTTTAATAAAACTAACAAAATGCAATGCAGTGAGTTGTATCAGTTTTTAATAAAACTAACCAAATGCAATGCACTGAGTTATATCAGTTTTTAATTAAACTGACAAAATGCAATGCACTGAGCTATATCAGTTTTTAATAAAACTAACCAAATGCAATGCACTGAGTTATATCAGTTTTTAATTAAACTGACAAAATGCAATGCACTGAGTTATATCTGTTTTTAATAAAACTAACAAAATGCAATGCAGTGAGTTGTATCAGTTTTTAATAAAACTAACCAAATGCAATGCACTGAGTTATATCAGTTTTTAATAAAACTGACAAAATGCAATGCACTGAGCTATATCTGTTTTTAATAAAACTAACAAAATGCAATGCAGTGAGTTGTATCAGTTTTTAATAAAACTAACCAAATGCAATGCACTGAGTTATATCAGTTTTTAATAAAACTGACAAAATGCAATGCACTGAGCTATATCTGTTTTTAATAAAACTAACAAAATGCAATGCAGTGAGTTGTATCAGTTTTTAATAAAACTAACCAAATGCAATGCACTGAGTTATATCAGTTTTTAATTAAACTGACAAAATGCAATGCACTGAGTTATATCTGTTTTTAATTAAACTAACAAAATGCAATGCAGGGAGTTATATCAGTTTTTAATTAAACTGACAAAATGCAATGCACTGAGTTATATCTGTTTTTAATTAAACTAACAAAATGCAATGCAGGGAGTTGTATCAGTTTTTAATAAAACTAACAAAATGCAATGCAGGGAGTTATATCAGTTTTTAATAAAACTGACAAAATGCAATGCACTGAGCTATATCTGTTTTTAATAAAACTAACAAAATGCAATGCAGTGAGTTGTATCAGTTTTTAATAAAACTAACCAAATGCAATGCACTGAGTTATATCAGTTTTTAATAAAACTGACAAAATGCAATGCACTGAGCTATATCTGTTTTTAATAAAACTAACAAAATGCAATGCAGTGAGTTGTATCAGTTTTTAATAAAACTAACCAAATGCAATGCACTGAGTTATATCAGTTTTTAATTAAACTGACAAAATGCAATGCACTGAGCTATATCTGTTTTTAATAAAACTAACAAAATGCAATGCAGTGAGTTGTATCAGTTTTTAATAAAACTAACCAAATGCAATGCACTGAGTTATATCAGTTTTTAATAAAACTGACAAAATGCAATGCACTGAGTTATATCTGTTTTTAATTAAACTAACAAAATGCAATGCAGGGAGTTGTATCAGTTTTTAATAAAACTAACAAAATGCAATGCACTGAGCTATATCTGTTTTTAATAAAACTAACCAAATGCAATGCACTGAGTTATATCTGTTTTTAATTAAACTAACAAAATGCAATGCAGGGAGTTGTATCAGTTTTTAATAAAACTAACAAAATGCAATGCACTGAGTTATATCAGTTTTTAATAAAACTAACAAAATGCAATGCACTGAGTTATATCAGTTTTTAATAAAACTGACAAAATGCAATGCACTGAGCTATATCTGTTTTTAATAAAACTAACAAAATGCAATGCAGTGAGTTGTATCAGTTTTTAATAAAACTAACCAAATGCAATGCACTGAGTTATATCAGTTTTTAATTAAACTGACAAAATGCAATGCACTGAGCTATATCTGTTTTTAATAAAACTAACAAAATGCAATGCAGTGAGTTGTATCAGTTTTTAATAAAACTAACCAAATGCAATGCACTGAGTTATATCAGTTTTTAATAAAACTGACAAAATGCAATGCACTGAGTTATATCTGTTTTTAATTAAACTAACAAAATGCAATGCAGGGAGTTGTATCAGTTTTTAATAAAACTAACAAAATGCAATGCACTGAGCTATATCTGTTTTTAATAAAACTAACCAAATGCAATGCACTGAGTTATATCTGTTTTTAATTAAACTAACAAAATGCAATGCAGTGAGTTGTATCAGTTTTTAATAAAACTAACAAAATGCAATGCACTGAGTTATATCAGTTTTTAATAAAACTGACAAAATGCAATGCACTGAGCTATATCTGTTTTTAATAAAACTAACCAAATGCAATGCACTGAGTTATATTAGTTTTTAATTAAACTAACAAAATGCAATGCAGTGAGTTGTATCAGTTTTTAATAAAACTAACAAAATGCAATGCACTGAGCTATATCTGTTTTTAATAAAACTAACCAAATGCAATGCACTGAGTTATATCTGTTTTTAATTAAACTAACAAAATGCAATGCAGGGAGTTGTATCAGTTTTTAATAAAACTAACAAAATGCAATGCACTGAGTTATATCAGTTTTTAATAAAACTGACAAAATGCAATGCACTGAGCTATATCTGTTTTTAATAAAACTAACCAAATGCAATGCACTGAGTTATATTAGTTTTTAATTAAACTAACAAAATGCAATGCAGTGAGTTGTATCAGTTTTTAATAAAACTAACAAAATACAATGCACTGAGTTATATCCGTTTTTCATAAAACTAACCAAATGCAATGCACTGAGTTATATCTGTTTTTAATAAAACTAACCAAATGCAATGCACTGAGTTATATCAGTTTTTAATAAAACTGACAAAATGCAATGTACTTAGTTATATCTGTTTTTAATAAAACTAACAAAATGCAATACACTGAGTTATATCAGTTTTTACTAAAACTAACCAAATGCAATGCACTGAGTTATATCAGTTTTTAATAAAACTGACAAAATGCAATGCACTGAGCTATATCTGTTTTTAATAAAACTAACAAAATGCAATGCAGTGAGTTGTATCAGTTTTTAATAAAACTAACCAAATGCAATGCACTGAGTTATATCAGTTTTTAATAAAACTGACAAAATGCAATGCACTGAGCTATATCTGTTTTTAATAAAACTAACAAAATGCAATGCAGTGAGTTGTATCAGTTTTTAATAAAACTAACCAAATGCAATGCACTGAGTTATATCAGTTTTTAATAAAACTGACAAAATGCAATGCACTGAGCTATATCTGTTTTTAATAAAACTAACAAAATGCAATGCACTGAGCTATATCAGTTTTTAATAAAACTAACCAAATGCAATGCACTGAGTTATATCAGTTTTTAATTAAACTGACAAAATGCAATGCACTGAGTTATATCTGTTTTTAATAAAACTAACAAAATGCAATGCAGTGAGTTGTATCAGTTTTTAATAAAACTAACCAAATGCAATGCACTGAGTTATATCAGTTTTTAATAAAACTGACAAAATGCAATGCACTGAGCTATATCTGTTTTTAATAAAACTAACAAAATGCAATGCAGTGAGTTGTATCAGTTTTTAATAAAACTAACCAAATGCAATGCACTGAGTTATATCAGTTTTTAATAAAACTGACAAAATGCAATGCACTGAGCTATATCTGTTTTTAATAAAACTAACAAAATGCAATGCAGTGAGTTGTATCAGTTTTTAATAAAACTAACCAAATGCAATGCACTGAGTTATATCAGTTTTTAATAAAACTGACAAAATGCAATGCACTGAGCTATATCTGTTTTTAATAAAACTAACAAAATGCAATGCAGTGAGTTGTATCAGTTTTTAATAAAACTAACCAAATGCAATGCACTGAGTTATATCAGTTTTTAATAAAACTAACCAAATGCAATGCACTGAGTTATATCAGTTTTTAATAAAACTGACAAAATGCAATGCACTGAGCTATATCTGTTTTTAATAAAACTAACAAAATGCAATGCAGTGAGTTGTATCAGTTTTTAATAAAACTAACCAAATGCAATGCACTGAGTTATATCAGTTTTTAATAAAACTGACAAAATGCAATGCACTGAGCTATATCTGTTTTTAATAAAACTAACAAAATGCAATGCAGTGAGTTGTATCAGTTTTTAATAAAACTAACCAAATGCAATGCACTGAGTTATATCAGTTTTTAATAAAACTGACAAAATGCAATGCACTGAGCTATATCTGTTTTTAATAAAACTAACAAAATGCAATGCAGTGAGTTGTATCAGTTTTTAATAAAACTAACCAAATGCAATGCACTGAGTTATATCAGTTTTTAATAAAACTGACAAAATGCAATGCACTGAGCTATATCTGTTTTTAATAAAACTAACAAAATGCAATGCAGTGAGTTGTATCAGTTTTTAATAAAACTAACCAAATGCAATGCACTGAGTTATATCAGTTTTTAATTAAACTGACAAAATGCAATGCACTGAGTTATATCTGTTTTTAATTAAACTAACAAAATGCAATGCAGGGAGTTGTATCAGTTTTTAATAAAACTAACAAAATGCAATGCAGGGAGTTATATCAGTTTTTAATAAAACTGACAAAATGCAATGCACTGAGCTATATCTGTTTTTAATAAAACTAACAAAATGCAATGCAGTGAGTTGTATCAGTTTTTAATAAAACTAACCAAATGCAATGCACTGAGTTATATCAGTTTTTAATTAAACTGACAAAATGCAATGCACTGAGCTATATCAGTTTTTAATAAAACTAACCAAATGCAATGCACTGAGTTATATCAGTTTTTAATTAAACTGACAAAATGCAATGCACTGAGTTATATCTGTTTTTAATAAAACTAACAAAATGCAATGCAGTGAGTTGTATCAGTTTTTAATAAAACTAACCAAATGCAATGCACTGAGTTATATCAGTTTTTAATAAAACTGACAAAATGCAATGCACTGAGCTATATCTGTTTTTAATAAAACTAACAAAATGCAATGCAGTGAGTTGTATCAGTTTTTAATAAAACTAACCAAATGCAATGCACTGAGTTATATCAGTTTTTAATAAAACTGACAAAATGCAATGCACTGAGCTATATCTGTTTTTAATAAAACTAACAAAATGCAATGCAGTGAGTTGTATCAGTTTTTAATAAAACTAACCAAATGCAATGCACTGAGTTATATCAGTTTTTAATTAAACTGACAAAATGCAATGCACTGAGTTATATCTGTTTTTAATTAAACTAACAAAATGCAATGCAGGGAGTTATATCAGTTTTTAATTAAACTGACAAAATGCAATGCACTGAGTTATATCTGTTTTTAATTAAACTAACAAAATGCAATGCAGGGAGTTGTATCAGTTTTTAATAAAACTAACAAAATGCAATGCAGGGAGTTATATCAGTTTTTAATAAAACTGACAAAATGCAATGCACTGAGCTATATCTGTTTTTAATAAAACTAACAAAATGCAATGCAGTGAGTTGTATCAGTTTTTAATAAAACTAACCAAATGCAATGCACTGAGTTATATCAGTTTTTAATAAAACTGACAAAATGCAATGCACTGAGCTATATCTGTTTTTAATAAAACTAACAAAATGCAATGCAGTGAGTTGTATCAGTTTTTAATAAAACTAACCAAATGCAATGCACTGAGTTATATCAGTTTTTAATTAAACTGACAAAATGCAATGCACTGAGCTATATCTGTTTTTAATAAAACTAACAAAATGCAATGCAGTGAGTTGTATCAGTTTTTAATAAAACTAACCAAATGCAATGCACTGAGTTATATCAGTTTTTAATAAAACTGACAAAATGCAATGCACTGAGTTATATCTGTTTTTAATTAAACTAACAAAATGCAATGCAGGGAGTTGTATCAGTTTTTAATAAAACTAACAAAATGCAATGCACTGAGCTATATCTGTTTTTAATAAAACTAACCAAATGCAATGCACTGAGTTATATCTGTTTTTAATTAAACTAACAAAATGCAATGCAGGGAGTTGTATCAGTTTTTAATAAAACTAACAAAATGCAATGCACTGAGTTATATCAGTTTTTAATAAAACTAACAAAATGCAATGCACTGAGTTATATCAGTTTTTAATAAAACTGACAAAATGCAATGCACTGAGCTATATCTGTTTTTAATAAAACTAACAAAATGCAATGCAGTGAGTTGTATCAGTTTTTAATAAAACTAACCAAATGCAATGCACTGAGTTATATCAGTTTTTAATTAAACTGACAAAATGCAATGCACTGAGCTATATCTGTTTTTAATAAAACTAACAAAATGCAATGCAGTGAGTTGTATCAGTTTTTAATAAAACTAACCAAATGCAATGCACTGAGTTATATCAGTTTTTAATAAAACTGACAAAATGCAATGCACTGAGTTATATCTGTTTTTAATTAAACTAACAAAATGCAATGCAGGGAGTTGTATCAGTTTTTAATAAAACTAACAAAATGCAATGCACTGAGCTATATCTGTTTTTAATAAAACTAACCAAATGCAATGCACTGAGTTATATCTGTTTTTAATTAAACTAACAAAATGCAATGCAGTGAGTTGTATCAGTTTTTAATAAAACTAACAAAATGCAATGCACTGAGTTATATCAGTTTTTAATAAAACTGACAAAATGCAATGCACTGAGCTATATCTGTTTTTAATAAAACTAACCAAATGCAATGCACTGAGTTATATTAGTTTTTAATTAAACTAACAAAATGCAATGCAGTGAGTTGTATCAGTTTTTAATAAAACTAACAAAATGCAATGCACTGAGCTATATCTGTTTTTAATAAAACTAACCAAATGCAATGCACTGAGTTATATCTGTTTTTAATTAAACTAACAAAATGCAATGCAGGGAGTTGTATCAGTTTTTAATAAAACTAACAAAATGCAATGCACTGAGTTATATCAGTTTTTAATAAAACTGACAAAATGCAATGCACTGAGCTATATCTGTTTTTAATAAAACTAACCAAATGCAATGCACTGAGTTATATTAGTTTTTAATTAAACTAACAAAATGCAATGCAGTGAGTTGTATCAGTTTTTAATAAAACTAACAAAATACAATGCACTGAGTTATATCCGTTTTTCATAAAACTAACCAAATGCAATGCACTGAGTTATATCTGTTTTTAATAAAACTAACCAAATGCAATGCACTGAGTTATATCAGTTTTTAATAAAACTGACAAAATGCAATGTACTTAGTTATATCTGTTTTTAATAAAACTAACAAAATGCAATACACTGAGTTATATCAGTTTTTACTAAAACTAACCAAATGCAATGCACTGAGTTATATCAGTTTTTAATAAAACTAGCCAAATGCTATGCACTGAGTTATATCAGTTTTTAATGAAACTGACAGAATCAATGCACTGAGTTCTATCTGTTTTTAATAAAACTAACCAAATGCAATGCACTGAGTTATATCTGTTTTTAATAAAACTAACAAAATGCAATACAGTGAGTTACATCCGTTTTTCATAAAACTAACCAAATGCAATGCACTGAGTTATATCTGTTTTTAATAAAACTAACAAAATGCACTGCACTGAGTTATATCAGTTTTTAATTAAACTAACAAAATGCAATGCAGTGAGTTATATCTGTTTTTAATAAAACTAACAAAATGCAATACAGTGAGTTACATCCGTTTTTCATAAAACTAACCAAATGCAATGCACTGAGTTATATCCGTTTTTCATAAAACTAACCAAATGCAATGCATGAGTTATATCTGTTTTTAATAAAACTAACAAAATGCAATACAGTGAGTTATATCAGTTTTTAATAAATAAAACTAACCAAATGCAATGCACTGAGTTATATCCGCTTTTCATAAAACTAACCAAATGCAATGCACTGAGTCATATCTGTTTTTAATAAAACTAACAAAATGCACTGCACTGAGTTATATCAGTTTTTAATTAAACTAACAAAATGCAATGCAGTGAGTTATATCTGTTTTTAATAAAACTAACAAAATGCAATACAGTGAGTTACATCCGTTTTTCATAAAACTAACCAAATGCAATGCACTGAGTTATATCCGTTTTTCATAAAACTAACCAAATGCAATGCACTGAGTCATATCTGTTTTTAATAAAACTAACAAAATGCACTGCACTGAGTTATATCAGTTTTTAATTAAACTAACAAAATGCAATGCAGTGAGTTATATCTGTTTTTAATAAAACTAACAAAATGCAATGCACTGAGTTATATCCGTTTTTCATAAAACTAACCAAATGCAATGCACTGAGTCATATCTGTTTTTAATAAAACTAACAAAATGCAATGCAGTGAGTTGTATCAGTTTTTAATAAAACTAACAAAATGCAATGCACTGAGCTATATCTGTTTTTAATAAAACTAACAAAATGCAATGCACTGAGTTATATCAGTTTTTAATTAAACTAACAAAATGCAATGCACTGAGCTATATCTGTTTTTAATAAAACTAACAAAATGCAATGCAGTGAGTTGTATCAGTTTTTAATAAAACTAACAAAATGCAATGCACTGAGCTATATCTGTTTTTAATAAAACTAACAAAATGCACTGCACTGAGTTATATCAGTTTTTAATTAAACTAACAAAATGCAATGCACTGAGCTATATCTGTTTTTAATAAAACTAACAAAATGCAATGCAGTGAGTTGTATCAGTTTTTAATAAAACTAACAAAATGCAATGCACTGAGCTATATCTGTTTTTAATAAAACTAACAAAATGCAATGCACTGAGTTATATCAGTTTTTAATTAAACTAACAAAATGCAATGCACTGAGCTATATCTGTTTTTAATAAAACTAACAAAATGCAATGCAGTGAGTTGTATCAGTTTTTAATAAAACTAACAAAATGCAATGCACTGAGCTATATCTGTTTTTCATAAAACTAACCAAATGCAATGCACTGAGTCATATCTGTTTTTAATAAAACTAACAAAATGCAATGCACTGAGTTATATCAGTTTTTAATTAAACTAACAAAATGCAATGCACTGAGCTATATCTGTTTTTAATAAAACTAACAAAATGCAATGCAGTGAGTTGTATCAGTTTTTAATAAAACTAACAAAATGCAATGCACTGAGCTATATCTGTTTTTAATAAAACTAACAAAATGCAATGCACTGAGTTATATCCGTTTTTCATAAAACTAACCAAATGCAATGCACTGAGTCATATCTGTTTTTAATAAAACTAACAAAATGCAATGCAGTGAGTTGTATCAGTTTTTAATAAAACTAACAAAATGCAATGCACTGAGTTATATCCGTTTTTCATAAAACTAACCAAATGCAATGCACTGAGTCATATCTGTTTTTAATAAAACTAACAAAATGCAATGCACTGAGTTATATCAGTTTTTAATTAAACTAACAAAATGCAATGCACTGAGCTATATCTGTTTTTAATAAAACTAACAAAATGCAATGCAGTGAGTTGTATCAGTTTTTAATAAAACTAACAAAATGCAATGCACTGAGCTATATCTGTTTTTAATAAAACTAACAAAATGCAATGCACTGAGTTATATCCGTTTTTCATAAAACTAACCAAATGCAATGCACTGAGTCATATCTGTTTTTAATAAAACTAACAAAATGCAATGCAGTGAGTTGTATCAGTTTTTAATAAAACTAACAAAATGCAATGCACTGAGTTATATCCGTTTTTCATAAAACTAACCAAATGCAATGCACTGAGTCATATCTGTTTTTAATAAAACTAACAAAATGCAATGCACTGAGTTATATCAGTTTTTAATTAAACTAACAAAATGCAATGCACTGAGCTATATCTGTTTTTAATAAAACTAACAAAATGCAATGCAGTGAGTTGTATCAGTTTTTAATAAAACTAACAAAATGCAATGCACTGAGCTATATCTGTTTTTAATAAAACTAACAAAATGCAATGCACTGAGTTATATCCGTTTTTCATAAAACTAACCAAATGCAATGCACTGAGTCATATCTGTTTTTAATAAAACTAACAAAATGCAATGCAGTGAGTTGTATCAGTTTTTAATAAAACTAACAAAATGCAATGCACTGAGCTATATCTGTTTTTAATAAAACTAACAAAATGCAATGCACTGAGTTATATCAGTTTTTAATTAAACTAACAAAATGCAATGCACTGAGCTATATCTGTTTTTAATAAAACTAACAAAATGCAATGCAGTGAGTTGTATCAGTTTTTAATAAAACTAACAAAATGCAATGCACTGAGCTATATCTGTTTTTAATAAAACTAACAAAATGCACTGCACTGAGTTATATCAGTTTTTAATTAAACTAACAAAATGCAATGCACTGAGCTATATCTGTTTTTAATAAAACTAACAAAATGCAATGCAGTGAGTTGTATCAGTTTTTAATAAAACTAACAAAATGCAATGCACTGAGCTATATCTGTTTTTAATAAAACTAACAAAATGCAATGCACTGAGTTATATCAGTTTTTAATTAAACTAACAAAATGCAATGCACTGAGCTATATCTGTTTTTAATAAAACTAACAAAATGCAATGCAGTGAGTTGTATCAGTTTTTAATAAAACTAACAAAATGCAATGCACTGAGCTATATCTGTTTTTAATAAAACTAACCAAATGCAATGCACTGAGTTATATCTGTTTTTAATAAAACTAACAAAATGCAATACAGTGAGTTACATCCGTTTTTCATAAAACTAACCAAATGCAATGCACTGAGTTATATCTGTTTTTAATAAAACTAACAAAATGCACTGCACTGAGTTATATCAGTTTTTAATTAAACTAACAAAATGCAATGCAGTGAGTTATATCTGTTTTTAATAAAACTAACAAAATGCAATGCACTGAGTTATATCCGTTTTTCATAAAACTAACCAAATGCAATGCACTGAGTCATATCTGTTTTTAATAAAACTAACAAAATGCAATGCAGTGAGTTGTATCAGTTTTTAATAAAACTAACAAAATGCAATGCACTGAGCTATATCTGTTTTTAATAAAACTAACAAAATGCACTGCACTGAGTTATATCAGTTTTTAATTAAACTAACAAAATGCAATGCACTGAGCTATATCTGTTTTTAATAAAACTAACAAAATGCACTGCACTGAGTTATATCAGTTTTTAATTAAACTAACAAAATGCAATGCAGTGAGTTATATCTGTTTTTAATAAAACTAACAAAATGCAATGCACTGAGTTATATCCGTTTTTCATAAAACTAACCAAATGCAATGCACTGAGTTATATCAGTTTTTAATTAAACTAACAAAATGCAATGCAGTGAGTTGTATCAGTTTTTAATAAAACTAACAAAATGCAATGCACTGAGCTATATCTGTTTTTAATAAAACTAACAAAATGCAATGCACTGAGTTATATCAGTTTTTAATTAAACTAACAAAATGCAATGCACTGAGCTATATCTGTTTTTAATAAAACTAACAAAATGCAATGCAGTGAGTTGTATCAGTTTTTAATAAAACTAACAAAATGCAATGCACTGAGCTATATCTGTTTTTAATAAAACTAACAAAATGCAATGCAGTGAGTTGTATCAGTTTTTAATAAAACTAACCAAATGCAATGCACTGAGTTATATCAGTTTTTAATAAAACTGACAAAATGCAATGCACTGAGTTATATCTGTTTTTAATTAAACTAACAAAATGCAATGCAGGGAGTTGTATCAGTTTTTAATAAAACTAACAAAATGCAATGCACTGAGTTATATCAGTTTTTAATAAAACTGACAAAATGCAATGCACTGAGCTATATCTGTTTTTAATAAAACTAACAAAATGCAATGCAGTGAGTTGTATCAGTTTTTAATAAAACTAACAAAATGCAATGCACTGAGTTATATCAGTTTTTAATAAAACTGACAAAATGCAATGCACTGAGCTATATCTGTTTTTAATAAAACTAACCAAATGCAATGCACTGAGTTATATTAGTTTTTAATTAAACTAACAAAATGCAATGCAGTGAGTTGTATCAGTTTTTAATAAAACTAACAAAATGCAATGCACTGAGCTATATCTGTTTTTAATAAAACTAACCAAATGCAATGCACTGAGTTATATCTGTTTTTAATTAAACTAACAAAATGCAATGCAGGGAGTTGTATCAGTTTTTAATAAAACTAACAAAATGCAATGCACTGAGTTATATCAGTTTTTAATAAAACTGACAAAATGCAATGCACTGAGCTATATCTGTTTTTAATAAAACTAACCAAATGCAATGCACTGAGTTATATTAGTTTTTAATTAAACTAACAAAATGCAATGCAGTGAGTTGTATCAGTTTTTAATAAAACTAACAAAATACAATGCACTGAGTTATATCCGTTTTTCATAAAACTAACCAAATGCAATGCACTGAGTTATATCTGTTTTTAATAAAACTAACCAAATGCAATGCACTGAGTTATATCAGTTTTTAATAAAACTGACAAAATGCAATGTACTTAGTTATATCTGTTTTTAATAAAACTAACAAAATGCAATACACTGAGTTATATCAGTTTTTACTAAAACTAACCAAATGCAATGCACTGAGTTATATCAGTTTTTAATAAAACTAGCCAAATGCTATGCACTGAGTTATATCAGTTTTTAATGAAACTGACAGAATCAATGCACTGAGTTCTATCTGTTTTTAATAAAACTAACCAAATGCAATGCACTGAGTTATATCTGTTTTTAATAAAACTAACAAAATGCAATACAGTGAGTTACATCCGTTTTTCATAAAACTAACCAAATGCAATGCACTGAGTTATATCTGTTTTTAATAAAACTAACAAAATGCACTGCACTGAGTTATATCAGTTTTTAATTAAACTAACAAAATGCAATGCAGTGAGTTATATCTGTTTTTAATAAAACTAACAAAATGCAATACAGTGAGTTACATCCGTTTTTCATAAAACTAACCAAATGCAATGCACTGAGTTATATCCGTTTTTCATAAAACTAACCAAATGCAATGCATGAGTTATATCTGTTTTTAATAAAACTAACAAAATGCAATACAGTGAGTTATATCAGTTTTTAATAAAACTAACCAAATGCAATGCACTGAGTTATATCCGCTTTTCATAAAACTAACCAAATGCAATGCACTGAGTCATATCTGTTTTTAATAAAACTAACAAAATGCACTGCACTGAGTTATATCAGTTTTTAATTAAACTAACAAAATGCAATGCAGTGAGTTATATCTGTTTTTAATAAAACTAACAAAATGCAGTACAGTGAGTTACATCCGTTTTTCATAAAACTAACCAAATGCAATGCACTGAGTTATATCCGTTTTTCATAAAACTAACCAAATGCAATGCACTGAGTCATATCTGTTTTTAATAAAACTAACAAAATGCACTGCACTGAGTTATATCAGTTTTTAATTAAACTAACAAAATGCAATGCAGTGAGTTATATCTGTTTTTAATAAAACTAACAAAATGCAATGCACTGAGTTATATCCGTTTTTCATAAAACTAACCAAATGCAATGCACTGAGTCATATCTGTTTTTAATAAAACTAACAAAATGCACTGCACTGAGTTATATCAGTTTTTAATTAAACTAACAAAATGCAATGCAGTGAGTTGTATCAGTTTTTAATAAAACTAACAAAATGCAATGCACTGAGCTATATCTGTTTTTAATAAAACTAACAAAATGCAATGCACTGAGTTATATCAGTTTTTAATTAAACTAACAAAATGCAATGCACTGAGCTATATCTGTTTTTAATAAAACTAACAAAATGCAATGCAGTGAGTTGTATCAGTTTTTAATAAAACTAACAAAATGCAATGCACTGAGCTATATCTGTTTTTTAATAAAACTAACAAAATGCAATGCACTGAGTTATATCCGTTTTTAATAAAACTAACCATATGCAATGCTTTAAGTTATATCAGTTTTTAATAAAACTAACAAAATGCACTGCACTGAGTTATATCAGTTTTTAATTAAACTAACAAAATGCAATGCACTGAGTTATATCAGTTTTTAATAAAACTAACCAAATGCAATGCACTGAGTTATATCAGTTTTTAATAAAACTAACCAAATGCAATGCACTGAGTCATATCTGTTTTTAATAAAACTAACCATATGCAATGCTTTAAGTTATATCAGTTTTTAATAAAACTAACAAAATGCAATGCATTGAGTTATATCAGTTTTTAATTAAACTAACAAAATGCAATGCACTGAGCTATATCTGTTTTTAATAAAACTAACAAAATGCAATGCACTGAGTTATATCTGTTTTTAATAAAACTAACCATATGCAATGCTTTAAGTTATATCAGTTTTTAATAAAACTAACAAAATGCAATGCATTGAGTTATATCAGTTTTTAATTAAACTAACAAAATGCAATGCACTGAGCTATATCTGTTTTTAATAAAACTAACAAAATGCAATGCACTGAGTTATATCAGTTTTTAATAAAACTAACCATATGCAATGCTTAAGTTATATCAGTTTTTAATAAAACTAACAAAATGCAATGCACTGAGTTATATCAGTTTTTAATTAAACTAACAAAATGCAATGCACTGAGCTATATCTGTTTTTAATAAAACTAACAAAATGCAATGCACTGAGTTATATCAGTTTTTAATAAAACTAACCATATGCAATGCTTTAAGTTATATCAGTTTTTAATAAAACTAACAAAATGCAATGCATTGAGTTATATCAGTTTTTAATTAAACTAACAAAATGCAATGCACTGAGCTATATCTGTTTTTAATAAAACTAACCATATGCAATGCTTTAAGTTATATCAGTTTTTAATAAAACTAACAAAATGCAATGCATTGAGTTATATCAGTTTTTAATTAAACTAACAAAATGCAATGCACTGAGCTATATCTGTTTTTAATAAAACTAACCATATGCAATGCTTTAAGTTATATCAGTTTTTAATAAAACTAACAAAATGCAATGCATTGAGTTATATCAGTTTTTAATTAAACTAACAAAATGCAATGCACTGAGCTATATCTGTTTTTAATAAAACTAACAAAATGCAATGCACTGAGTTATATCAGTTTTTAATAAAACTAACCATATGCAATGCACTGAGTTATATCTGTTTTTAATAAAACTAACCATATGCAATGCTTTAAGTTATATCAGTTTTTAATAAAACTAACAAAATGCAATGCATTGAGTTATATCAGTTTTTAATTAAACTAACAAAATGCAATGCACTGAGCTATATCTGTTTTTAATAAAACTAACCATATGCAATGCACTGAGTTATATCCGTTTTTAATAAAACTAACCATATGCAATGCACTGAGTCATATCTGTTTTTAATAAAACTAACCATATGCAATGCACTGAGTTATATCTGTTTTTAATAAAACTAACCATATGCAATGCTTTAAGTTATATCAGTTTTTAATAAAACTAACAAAATGCAATGCATTGAGTTATATCAGTTTTTAATTAAACTAACAAAATGCAATGCACTGAGCTATATCTGTTTTTAATAAAACTAACAAAATGCAATGCACTGAGTTATATCAGTTTTTAATAAAACTAACCAAATGCAATGCACTGAGTCATATCTGTTTTTAATAAAACTAACCATATGCAATGCACTGAGTTATATCTGTTTTTAATAAAACTAACCATATGCAATGCTTTAAGTTATATCAGTTTTTAATAAAACTAACAAAATGCAATGCACTGAGTTATATCAGTTTTTAATTAAACTAACAAAATGCAATGCACTGAGCTATATCTGTTTTTAATAAAACTAACAAAATGCAATGCACTGAGTTATACCAGTTTTTAATAAAACTAACCATATGCAATGCTTAAGTTATATCAGTTTTTAATAAAACTAACAAAATGCAATGCACTGAGTTATATCAGTTTTTAATAAAACTAACCAAATGCAATGCACTGAGTCATATCTGTTTTTAATAAAACTAACCATATGCAATGCTTTAAGTTATATCAGTTTTTAATAAAACTAACAAAATGCAATGCATTGAGTTATATCAGTTTTTAATTAAACTAACAAAATGCAATGCACTGAGCTATATCTGTTTTTAATAAAACTAACAAAATGCAATGCACTGAGTTATATCAGTTTTTAATAAAACTAACCATATGCAATGCTTAAGTTATATCAGTTTTTAATAAAACTAACAAAATGCAATGCACTGAGTTATATCAGTTTTTAATTAAACTAACAAAATGCAATGCACTGAGCTATATCTGTTTTTAATAAAACTAACAAAATGCAATGCACTGAGTTATATCAGTTTTTAATAAAACTAACCATATGCAATGCTTAAGTTATATCAGTTTTTAATTAAACTAACAAAATGCAATGCACTGAGCTATATCTGTTTTTAATAAAACTAACCATATGCAATGCTTTAAGTTATATCAGTTTTTAATAAAACTAACAAAATGCACTGCACTGAGTTATATCAGTTTTTAATTAAACTAACAAAATGCAATGCACTGAGTTATATCAGTTTTTAATAAAACTAACCAAATGCAATGCACTGAGTTATATCAGTTTTTAATAAAACTAACCAAATGCAATGCACTGAGTCATATCTGTTTTTAATAAAACTAACAAAATGCACTGCACTGAGTTATATCAGTTTTTAATTAAACTAACAAAATTCAATACAGTGAGTTATATCAGTTTTTAATAAAACTGACAAAATGCAATGCACTGAGTTATATCTGTTTTTAATTAAACTAACAAAATGCAATGCACTGAGCTATATCTGTTTTTAATAAAACTAACAAAATGCAATGCAGTGAGTTGTATCAGTTTTTAATAAAACTAACAAAATGCAATGCACTGAGCTATATCTGTTTTTAATAAAACTAACAAAATGCAATGCACTGAGTTATATCAGTTTTTAATTAAACTAACAAAATGCAATGCACTGAGTTATATCAGTTTTTAATAAAACTAACCAAATGCAATGCACTGAGTTATATCCGTTTTTCATAAAACTAACCAAATGCAATGCACTGAGTCATATCTGTTTTTAATAAAACTAACAAAATGCAATGCACTGAGTTATATCAGTTTTTAATTAAACTAACAAAATGCAATGCAGTGAGTTATATCTGTTTTTAATAAAACTAACAAAATGCAGTACAGTGAGTTACATCCGTTTTTCATAAAACTAACCAAATGCAATGCACTGAGTTATATCCGTTTTTCATAAAACTAACCAAATGCAATGCACTGAGTCATATCTGTTTTTAATAAAACTAACAAAATGCACTGCACTGAGTTATATCAGTTTTTAATTAAACTAACAAAATGCAATGCAGTGAGTTATATCTGTTTTTAATAAAACTAACAAAATGCAATGCACTGAGTTATATCCGTTTTTCATAAAACTAACCAAATGCAATGCACTGAGTCATATCTGTTTTTAATAAAACTAACAAAATGCACTGCACTGAGTTATATCAGTTTTTAATTAAACTAACAAAATGCAATGCAGTGAGTTGTATCAGTTTTTAATAAAACTAACAAAATGCAATGCACTGAGCTATATCTGTTTTTAATAAAACTAACAAAATGCAATGCACTGAGTTATATCAGTTTTTAATTAAACTAACAAAATGCAATGCACTGAGCTATATCTGTTTTTAATAAAACTAACAAAATGCAATGCAGTGAGTTGTATCAGTTTTTAATAAAACTAACAAAATGCAATGCACTGAGCTATATCTGTTTTTTAATAAAACTAACAAAATGCAATGCACTGAGTTATATCCGTTTTTAATAAAACTAACCATATGCAATGCTTTAAGTTATATCAGTTTTTAATAAAACTAACAAAATGCACTGCACTGAGTTATATCAGTTTTTAATTAAACTAACAAAATGCAATGCACTGAGTTATATCAGTTTTTAATAAAACTAACCAAATGCAATGCACTGAGTTATATCAGTTTTTAATAAAACTAACCAAATGCAATGCACTGAGTCATATCTGTTTTTAATAAAACTAACCATATGCAATGCTTTAAGTTATATCAGTTTTTAATAAAACTAACAAAATGCAATGCATTGAGTTATATCAGTTTTTAATTAAACTAACAAAATGCAATGCACTGAGCTATATCTGTTTTTAATAAAACTAACAAAATGCAATGCACTGAGTTATATCTGTTTTTAATAAAACTAACCATATGCAATGCTTTAAGTTATATCAGTTTTTAATAAAACTAACAAAATGCAATGCATTGAGTTATATCAGTTTTTAATTAAACTAACAAAATGCAATGCACTGAGCTATATCTGTTTTTAATAAAACTAACAAAATGCAATGCACTGAGTTATATCAGTTTTTAATAAAACTAACCATATGCAATGCTTAAGTTATATCAGTTTTTAATAAAACTAACAAAATGCAATGCACTGAGTTATATCAGTTTTTAATTAAACTAACAAAATGCAATGCACTGAGCTATATCTGTTTTTAATAAAACTAACAAAATGCAATGCACTGAGTTATATCAGTTTTTAATAAAACTAACCATATGCAATGCTTTAAGTTATATCAGTTTTTAATAAAACTAACAAAATGCAATGCATTGAGTTATATCAGTTTTTAATTAAACTAACAAAATGCAATGCACTGAGCTATATCTGTTTTTAATAAAACTAACCATATGCAATGCTTTAAGTTATATCAGTTTTTAATAAAACTAACAAAATGCAATGCATTGAGTTATATCAGTTTTTAATTAAACTAACAAAATGCAATGCACTGAGCTATATCTGTTTTTAATAAAACTAACCATATGCAATGCTTTAAGTTATATCAGTTTTTAATAAAACTAACAAAATGCAATGCATTGAGTTATATCAGTTTTTAATTAAACTAACAAAATGCAATGCACTGAGCTATATCTGTTTTTAATAAAACTAACAAAATGCAATGCACTGAGTTATATCAGTTTTTAATAAAACTAACCATATGCAATGCACTGAGTTATATCTGTTTTTAATAAAACTAACCATATGCAATGCTTTAAGTTATATCAGTTTTTAATAAAACTAACAAAATGCAATGCATTGAGTTATATCAGTTTTTAATTAAACTAACAAAATGCAATGCACTGAGCTATATCTGTTTTTAATAAAACTAACCATATGCAATGCACTGAGTTATATCCGTTTTTAATAAAACTAACCATATGCAATGCACTGAGTCATATCTGTTTTTAATAAAACTAACCATATGCAATGCACTGAGTTATATCTGTTTTTAATAAAACTAACCATATGCAATGCTTTAAGTTATATCAGTTTTTAATAAAACTAACAAAATGCAATGCATTGAGTTATATCAGTTTTTAATTAAACTAACAAAATGCAATGCACTGAGCTATATCTGTTTTTAATAAAACTAACAAAATGCAATGCACTGAGTTATATCAGTTTTTAATAAAACTAACCAAATGCAATGCACTGAGTCATATCTGTTTTTAATAAAACTAACCATATGCAATGCACTGAGTTATATCTGTTTTTAATAAAACTAACCATATGCAATGCTTTAAGTTATATCAGTTTTTAATAAAACTAACAAAATGCAATGCACTGAGTTATATCAGTTTTTAATTAAACTAACAAAATGCAATGCACTGAGCTATATCTGTTTTTAATAAAACTAACAAAATGCAATGCACTGAGTTATACCAGTTTTTAATAAAACTAACCATATGCAATGCTTAAGTTATATCAGTTTTTAATAAAACTAACAAAATGCAATGCACTGAGTTATATCAGTTTTTAATAAAACTAACCAAATGCAATGCACTGAGTCATATCTGTTTTTAATAAAACTAACCATATGCAATGCTTTAAGTTATATCAGTTTTTAATAAAACTAACAAAATGCAATGCATTGAGTTATATCAGTTTTTAATTAAACTAACAAAATGCAATGCACTGAGCTATATCTGTTTTTAATAAAACTAACAAAATGCAATGCACTGAGTTATATCAGTTTTTAATAAAACTAACCATATGCAATGCTTAAGTTATATCAGTTTTTAATAAAACTAACAAAATGCAATGCACTGAGTTATATCAGTTTTTAATTAAACTAACAAAATGCAATGCACTGAGCTATATCTGTTTTTAATAAAACTAACAAAATGCAATGCACTGAGTTATATCAGTTTTTAATAAAACTAACCATATGCAATGCTTAAGTTATATCAGTTTTTAATTAAACTAACAAAATGCAATGCACTGAGCTATATCTGTTTTTAATAAAACTAACCATATGCAATGCTTTAAGTTATATCAGTTTTTAATAAAACTAACAAAATGCACTGCACTGAGTTATATCAGTTTTTAATTAAACTAACAAAATGCAATGCACTGAGTTATATCAGTTTTTAATAAAACTAACCAAATGCAATGCACTGAGTTATATCAGTTTTTAATAAAACTAACCAAATGCAATGCACTGAGTCATATCTGTTTTTAATAAAACTAACAAAATGCACTGCACTGAGTTATATCAGTTTTTAATTAAACTAACAAAATTCAATACAGTGAGTTATATCAGTTTTTAATAAAACTGACAAAATGCAATGCACTGAGTTATATCTGTTTTTAATTAAACTAACAAAATGCAATGCACTGAGCTATATCTGTTTTTAATAAAACTAACAAAATGCAATGCAGTGAGTTGTATCAGTTTTTAATAAAACTAACAAAATGCAATGCACTGAGCTATATCTGTTTTTAATAAAACTAACAAAATGCAATGCACTGAGTTATATCAGTTTTTAATTAAACTAACAAAATGCAATGCACTGAGTTATATCAGTTTTTAATAAAACTAACCAAATGCAATGCACTGAGTTATATCCGTTTTTCATAAAACTAACCAAATGCAATGCACTGAGTCATATCTGTTTTTAATAAAACTAACAAAATGCACTGCACTGAGTTATATCAGTTTTTAATTAAACTAACAAAATTCAATGCAGTGAGTTGTATCAGTTTTTAATAAAACTGACAAAATGCAATGCACTGAGTTATATCTGTTTTTAATAAAACTAACAAAATGCAATGCACTGAGCTATATCTGTTTTTAATAAAACTAACAAAATGCAATGCACTGAGCTATATCTGTTTTTAATAAAACTAACAAAATGCAATGCACTGAGCTATATCTGTTTTTAATAAAACTAACAAAATGCAATGCAGTGAGTTGTATCAGTTTTTAATAAAACTAACCAAATGCAATGCACTGAGTCATATCTGTTTTTAATAAAACTAACAAAATGCACTGCACTGAGTTATATCAGTTTTTAATAAAACTAACAAAATGCACTGCACTGAGTTATATCAGTTTTTAATTAAACTAACAAAATGCAATGCACTGAGTTATATCAGTTTTTAATAAAACTAACCAAATGCAATGCACTGAGTTATATCAGTTTTTAATAAAACTAACCAAATGCAATGCACTGAGTCATATCTGTTTTTAATAAAACTAACAAAATGCACTGCACTGAGTTATATCAGTTTTTAATTAAACTAACAAAATGCAATGCACTGAGTTATATCAGTTTTTAATAAAACTAACCAAATGCAATGCACTGAGTTATATCAGTTTTTAATAAAACTAACCAAATGCAATGCACTGAGTCATATCTGTTTTTAATAAAACTAACAAAATGCACTGCACTGAGTTATATCAGTTTTTAATAAAACTAACAAAATGCAATGCACTGAGTTATATCAGTTTTTAATTAAACTAACAAAATGCAATGCACTGAGTTATATCAGTTTTTAATAAAACTAACCAAATGCAATGCACTGAGTTATATCAGTTTTTAATAAAACTAACCAAATGCAATGCACTGAGTCATATCTGTTTTTAATAAAACTAACAAAATGCACTGCACTGAGTTATATCAGTTTTTAATAAAACTAACAAAATGCACTGCACTGAGTTATATCAGTTTTTAATTAAACTAACAAAATGCAATGCACTGAGTTATATCAGTTTTTAATTAAACTAACAAAATGCAATGCACTGAGTTATATCAGTTTTTAATAAAACTAACCAAATGCAATGCACTGAGTTATATCCGTTTTTAATAAAACTAACCAAATGCAATGCACTGAGTCATATCTGTTTTTAATAAAACTAACAAAATGCACTGCACTGAGTTATATCAGTTTTTAATAAAACTAACAAAATGCACTGCACTGAGTTATATCAGTTTTTAATTAAACTAACAAAATGCAATGCACTGAGTTATATCAGTTTTTAGTAAAACTAACCAAATGCAATGCACTGAGTTATATCAGTTTTTAATAAAACTAACCAAATGCAATGCACTGAGTTATATCAGTTTTTAATAAAACTAACCAAATGCAATGCACTGAGTCATATCTGTTTTTAATAAAACTAACAAAATGCACTGCACTGAGTTATATCAGTTTTTAATAAAACTAACAAAATGCAATGCACTGAGTTATATCAGTTTTTAATTAAACTAACAAAATGCAATGCACTGAGTTATATCAGTTTTTAATAAAACTAACCAAATGCAATGCACTGAGTTATATCAGTTTTTAATAAAACTAACCAAATGCAATGCACTGAGTCATATCTGTTTTTAATAAAACTAACAAAATGCACTGCACTGAGTTATATCAGTTTTTAATTAAACTAACAAAATGCAATGCACTGAGTTATATCAGTTTTTAATAAAACTAACCAAATGCAATGCACTGAGTTATATCAGTTTTTAATAAAACTAACCAAATGCAATGCACTGAGTCATATCTGTTTTTAATAAAACTAACAAAATGCACTGCACTGAGTTATATCAGTTTTTAATAAAACTAACAAAATGCAATGCACTGAGTTATATCAGTTTTTAATTAAACTAACAAAATGCAATGCACTGAGTTATATCAGTTTTTAATAAAACTAACCAAATGCAATGCACTGAGTTATATCAGTTTTTAATAAAACTAACCAAATGCAATGCACTGAGTCATATCTGTTTTTAATAAAACTAACAAAATGCACTGCACTGAGTTATATCAGTTTTTAATTAAACTAACAAAATTCAATACAGTGAGTTATATCAGTTTTTAATAAAACTGACAAAATGCAATGCACTGAGTTATATCTGTTTTTAATTAAACTAACCAAATGCAATGCACTGACCTATATCTGTTTTTAATAAAACTAACAAAATGCAATGCAGTGAGTTGTATCAGTTTTTAATAAAACTAACAAAATGCAATGCACTGAGCTATATCTGTTTTTAATAAAACTAACAAAATGCAATGCACTGAGTTATATCAGTTTTTAATTAAACTAACAAAATGCAATGCACTGAGTTATATCAGTTTTTAATAAAACTAACCAAATGCAATGCACTGAGTTATATCCGTTTTTCATAAAACTAACAAAATGCAATGCACTGAGTTATATCAGTTTTTAATTAAACTAACAAAATTCAATGCAGTGAGTTGTATCAGTTTTTAATAAAACTGACAAAATGCAATGCACTGAGTTATATCTGTTTTTAATTAAACTAACAAAATGCAATGCACTGAGCTATATCTGTTTTTAATAAAACTAACAAAATGCAATGCAGTGAGTTGTATCAGTTTTTAATAAAACTAACCAAATGCAATGCACTGAGTCATATCTGTTTTTAATAAAACTAACAAAATGCACTGCACTGAGTTATATCAGTTTTTAATAAAACTAACAAAATGCAATGCACTGAGTTATATCAGTTTTTAATTAAACTAACAAAATGCAATACAGTGAGTTATATCAGTTTTTAATAAAACTAACCAAATGCAATGCACTGAGTTATATCCGTTTTTCATAAAACTAACCAAATGCAATGCACTGAGTCATATCTGTTTTTAATAAAACTAACAAAATGCACTGCACTGAGTTATATCAGTTTTTAATTAAACTAACAAAATTCAATGCAGTGAGTTGTATCAGTTTTTAATAAAACTGACAAAATGCAATGCACTGAGTTATATCTGTTTTTAATTAAACTAACAAAATGCAATGCACTGAGCTATATCTGTTTTTAATAAAACTAACAAAATGCAATGCAGTGAGTTGTATCAGTTTTTAATAAAACTAACAAAATGCAATGCACTGAGCTATATCTGTTTTTAATAAAACTAACAAAATGCAATGCACTGAGTTATATCAGTTTTTAATTAAACTAACAAAATGCAATGCACTGAGTTATATCAGTTTTTAATAAAACTAACCAAATGCAATGCACTGAGTTATATCCGTTTTTCATAAAACTAACCAAATGCAATGCACTGAGTCATATCTGTTTTTAATAAAACTAACAAAATGCACTGCACTGAGTTATATCAGTTTTTAATTAAACTAACAAAATTCAATGCAGTGAGTTGTATCAGTTTTTAATAAAACTGACAAAATGCAATGCACTGAGTTATATCTGTTTTTAATTAAACTAACAAAATGCAATGCACTGAGCTATATCTGTTTTTAATAAAACTAACAAAATGCAATGCAGTGAGTTGTATCAGTTTTTAATAAAACTAACAAAATGCAATGCACTGAGCTATATCTGTTTTTAATAAAACTAACAAAATGCACTGCACTGAGTTATATCAGTTTTTAATTAAACTAACAAAATGCAATACAGTGAGTTATATCAGTTTTTAATAAAACTAACCAAATGCAATGCACTGAGTTATATCCGTTTTTCATAAAACTAACCAAATGCAATGCACTGAGTCATATCTGTTTTTAATAAAACTAACAAAATTCACTGCACTGAGTTATATCAGTTTTTAATTAAACTAACAAAATTCAATGCAGTGAGTTGTATCAGTTTTTAATAAAACTGACAAAATGCAATGCACTGAGTTATATCCGTTTTTAATAAAACTGACAAAATGCAATGCACTGAGCTATATCTGTTTTTAATAAAACTAACAAAATGCAATGCAGTGAGTTGTATCAGTTTTTAATAAAACTAACAAAATGCAATGCACTGAGCTATATCTGTTTTTAATAAAACTAACAAAATGCAATGCAGTGAGTTGTATCAGTTTTTAATAAAACTAACCAAATGCAATGCACTGAGTTATATCCGTTTTTCATAAAACTAACCAAATGCAATGCATGAGTTATATCTGTTTTTAATAAAACTAACAAAATGCAATACAGTGAGTTATATCAGTTTTTAATAAAACTAACCAAATGCAATGCACTGAGTTATATCCGCTTTTCATAAAACTAACAAAATGCAATGCAGTGAGTTGTATCAGTTTTTAATAAAACTAACCAAATGCAATGCACTGAGTCATATCTGTTTTTAATAAAACTAACAAAATGCACTGCACTGAGTTATATCAGTTTTTAATTAAACTAACAAAATGCAATGCAGTGAGTTGTATCAGTTTTTAATAAAACTGACAAAATGCAATGCACTGAGTTATATCTGTTTTTAATTAAACTAACAAAATGCAATGCACTGAGTTATATCCGTTTTTAATAAAACTGACAAAATGCAATGCACTGAGCTATATCTGTTTTTAATAAAACTAACAAAATGCAATGCAGTGAGTTGTATCAGTTTTTAATAAAACTAACAAAATGCAATGCACTGAGCTATATCTGTTTTTAATAAAACTAACAAAATGCAATGCAGTGAGTTGTATCAGTTTTTAATAAAACTAACCAAATGCAATGCACTGAGTTATATCTGTTTTTAATTAAACTAACAAAATGCAATGCAGGGAGATGTATCAGTTTTTAATAAAACTAACAAAATGCAATGCACTGAGTTATATCTGTTTTTAATTAAACTAACAAAATGCAATGCAGTGAGTTGTATCAGTTTTTAATAAAACTAACAAAATGCAATGCACTGAGCTATATCTGTTTTTAATAAAACTAACAAAATGCAATGCAGTGAGTTGTATCAGTTTTTAATAAAACTACCCAAATGCAATGCACTGAGTTATATCTGTTTTTAATTAAACTAACAAAATGCAATGCAGGGAGTTGTATCAGTTTTTAATAAAACTAACAAAATGCAATGCACTGAGTTATATCTGTTTTTAATTAAACTAACAAAATGCAATGCAGTGAAATGTATCAGTTTTTAATAAAACTAACAAAATGCAATGCACTGAGCTATATCTGTTTTTAATAAAACTAACAAAATGCAATGCAGTGAGTTGTATCAGTTTTTAATAAAACTAACCAAATGCAATGCACTGAGTTATATCTGTTTTTAATTAAACTAACAAAATGCAATGCACTGAGTTATATCCGTTTTTAATAAAACTGACAAAATGCAATGCACTGAGCTATATCTGTTTTTAATAAAACTAACAAAATGCAATGCAGTGAGTTGTATCAGTTTTTAATAAAACTAACAAAATGCAATGCACTGAGCTATATCTGTTTTTAATAAAACTAACAAAATGCAATGCACTGAGTTATATCAGTTTTTAATTAAACTAACAAAATGCAATGCACTGAGTTATATCAATTTTTAATAAAACTAACCAAATGCAATGCACTGAGTTATATCTGTTTTTAATTAAACTAACAAAATGCAATGCAGGGAGTTGTATCAGTTTTTAATAAAACTAACAAAATGCAATGCAGGGAGTTGTATCAGTTTTTAATTAAACTAACAAAATGCAATGCAGTGAGTTGTATCAGTTTTTAATAAAACTGACAAAATGCAATGCACTGAGTTATATCTGTTTTTAATTAAACTAACAAAATGCAATGCACTGAGTTATATCAGTTTTTAATTAAACTAACAAAATGCAATGCACTGAGTTATATCAATTTTTAATAAAACTAACCAAATGCAATGCACTGAGTTATATCTGTTTTTAATTAAACTAACAAAATGCAATGCAGGGAGTTGTATCAGTTTTTAATAAAACTAACAAAATGCAATGCACTGAGTTATATCTGTTTTTAATTAAACTAACAAAATGCAATGCACTGAGTTATATCAGTTTTTAATTAAACTAACAAAATGCCATGCACTGAGTTATATCAATTTTTAATAAAACTAACCAAATGCAATGCACTGAGTTATATCTGTTTTTAATTAAACTATCAAAATGCAATGCACTGAGTTATATCAATTTTTAATAAAACTAACAAAATGCAATGCACTGAGTTATATCTGTTTTTAATTAAACTAACAAAATGCAATGCAGGGAGTTGTATCAGTTTTTAATAAAACTAACAAAATGCAATGCACTGAGTTATATCAATTTTTAATAAAACTAACCAAATGCAATGCACTGAGTTATATCTGTTTTTAATTAAACTAACAAAATGCAATGCAGGGAGTTGTATCAGTTTTTAATAAAACTAACAAAATGCAATGCACTGAGTTATATCTGTTTTTAATTAAACTAACAAAATGCAATGCAGTGAGTTGTATCAGTTTTTAATAAAACTGACAAAATGCAATGCACTGAGTTATATCTGTTTTTAATTAAACTAACAAAATGCAATGCACTGAGTTATATCAGTTTTTAATTAAACTAACAAAATGCAATGCACTGAGTTATATCAATTTTTAATAAAACTAACCAAATGCAATGCACTGAGTTATATCTGTTTTTAATTAAACTAACAAAATGCAATGCAGGGAGTTGTATCAGTTTTTAATAAAACTAACAAAATGCAATGCAGTGAGCTGTATCAGTTTTTAATAAAACTGACAAAATGCAATGCACTGAGTTATATCTGTTTTTAATTAAACTAACAAAATGCAATGCACTGAGTTATATCAGTTTTTAATTAAACTAACAAAATGCAATGCACTGAGTTATATCAATTTTTAATAAAACTAACCAAATGCAATGCACTGAGTTATATCTGTTTTTAATTAAACTAACAAAATGCAATGCAGGGAGTTGTATCAGTTTTTAATAAAACTAACAAAATGCAATGCACTGAGTTATATCTGTTTTTAATTAAACTAACAAAATGCAATGCAGTGAGTTGTATCAGTTTTTAATAAAACTGACAAAATGCAATGCACTGAGTTATATCTGTTTTTAATTAAACTAACAAAATGCAATGCACTGAGTTATATCAGTTTTTAATTAAACTAACAAAATGCAATGCACTGAGTTATATCAATTTTTAATAAAACTAACCAAATGCAATGCACTGAGTTATATCTGTTTTTAATTAAACTAACAAAATGCAATGCAGGGAGTTGTATCAGTTTTTAATAAAACTAACAAAATGCAATGCACTGAGTTATATCTGTTTTTAATTAAACTAACAAAATGCAATGCAGTGAGTTGTATCAGTTTTTAATAAAACTGACAAAATGCAATGCAGGGAGTTGTATCAGTTTTTAATAAAACTAACAAAATGCAATGCACTGAGTTATATCTGTTTTTAATTAAACTAACAAAATGCAATGCACTGAGTTATATCAATTTTTAATAAAACTAACCAAATGCAATGCACTGAGTTATATCTGTTTTTAATTAAACTAACAAAATGCAATGCAGTGAGTTGTATCAGTTTTTAATAAAACTAACAAAATGCAATGCACTGAGCTATATCTGTTTTTAATAAAACTTACAAAATGCAATGCAGTGAGTTGTATCAGTTTTTAATAAAACTAACAAAATGCAATGCACTGAGCTATATCTGTTTTTAATAAAACTTACAAAATGCAATGCAGGGAGTTGTATCAGTTTTTAATAAAACTAACAAAATGCAATGCACTGAGCTATATCTGTTTTTAATAAAACTTACAAAATGCAATGCAGTGAGTTGTATCAGTTTTTAATAAAACTAACAAAATGCAATGCACTGAGCTATATCTGTTTTTAATAAAACTTACAAAATGCAATGCAGGGAGTTGTATCAGTTTTTAATAAAACTAACCAAATGCAATGCACTGAGTTATATCTGTTTTTAATTAAACTAACAAAATGCAATGCAGTGAGTTGTATCAGTTTTTAATAAAACTAACAAAATGCAATGCACTGAGCTATATCTGTTTTTAATAAAACTTACAAAATGCAATGCAGGGAGTTGTATCAGTTTTTAATAAAACTAACCAAATGCAATGCACTGAGTTATATCTGTTTTTAATTAAACTAACAAAATGCAATGCAGTGAGTTGTATCAGTTTTTAATAAAACTAACAAAATGCAATGCACTGAGCTATATCTGTTTTTAATAAAACTTACAAAATGCAATGCAGGGAGTTGTATCAGTTTTTAATAAAACTTACAAAATGCAATGCAGTGAGTTGTATCAGTTTTTAATAAAACTAACAAAATGCAATGCACTGAGCTATATCTGTTTTTAATAAAACTTACAAAATGCAATGCACTGAGCTATATCTGTTTTTAATAAAACTAACAAAATGCAATGCACTGAGCTATATCTGTTTTTAATAAAACTTACAAAATGCAATGCAGTGAGTTGTATCAGTTTTTAATAAAACTAACAAAATGCAATGCACTGAGCTATATCTGTTTTTAATAAAACTTACAAAATGCAATGCACTGAGCTATATCTGTTTTTAATAAAACTTACAAAATGCAATGCAGTGAGTTGTATCAGTTTTTAATAAAACTAACAAAATGCAATGCACTGAGCTATATCTGTTTTTAATAAAACTTACAAAATGCAATGCAGTGAGTTGTATCAGTTTTTAATAAAACTAACAAAATGCAATGCACTGAGCTATATCTGTTTTTAATAAAACTTACAAAATGCAATGCAGGGAGTTGTATCAGTTTTTAATAAAACTAACAAAATGCAATGCACTGAGCTATATCTGTTTTTAATAAAACTTACAAAATGCAATGCAGTGAGTTGTATCAGTTTTTAATAAAACTAACAAAATGCAATGCACTGAGCTATATCTGTTTTTAATAAAACTTACAAAATGCAATGCAGTGAGTTGTATCAGTTTTTAATAAAACTAACAAAATGCAATGCACTGAGCTATATCTGTTTTTAATAAAACTTACAAAATGCAATGCAGGGAGTTGTATCAGTTTTTAATAAAACTTACAAAATGCAATGCAGTGAGTTGTATCAGTTTTTAATAAAACTAACAAAATGCAATGCACTGAGCTATATCTGTTTTTAATAAAACTTACAAAATGCAATGCACTGAGCTATATCTGTTTTTAATAAAACTAACAAAATGCAATGCACTGAGCTATATCTGTTTTTAATAAAACTTACAAAATGCAATGCAGTGAGTTGTATCAGTTTTTAATAAAACTAACAAAATGCAATGCACTGAGCTATATCTGTTTTTAATAAAACTTACAAAATGCAATGCAGGGAGTTGTATCAGTTTTTAATAAAACTTACAAAATGCAATGCAGTGAGTTGTATCAGTTTTTAATAAAACTAACAAAATGCAATGCACTGAGCTATATCTGTTTTTAATAAAACTTACAAAATGCAATGCACTGAGCTATATCTGTTTTTAATAAAACTAACAAAATGCAATGCACTGAGCTATATCTGTTTTTAATAAAACTTACAAAATGCAATGCAGTGAGTTGTATCAGTTTTTAATAAAACTAACAAAATGCAATGCACTGAGCTATATCTGTTTTTAATAAAACTTACAAAATGCAATGCACTGAGCTATATCTGTTTTTAATAAAACTTACAAAATGCAATGCAGTGAGTTGTATCAGTTTTTAATAAAACTAACAAAATGCAATGCACTGAGCTATATCTGTTTTTAATAAAACTTACAAAATGCAATGCAGTGAGTTGTATCAGTTTTTAATAAAACTAACAAAATGCAATGCACTGAGCTATATCTGTTTTTAATAAAACTTACAAAATGCAATGCAGGGAGTTGTATCAGTTTTTAATAAAACTAACAAAATGCAATGCACTGAGCTATATCTGTTTTTAATAAAACTAACAAAATGCAATGCAGTGAGTTGTATCAGTTTTTAATAAAACTAACAAAATGCAATGCACTGAGCTATATCTGTTTTTAATAAAACTAACAAAATGCAATGCACTGAGCTATATCTGTTTTTAATAAAACTTACAAAATGCAATGCAGTGAGTTGTATCAGTTTTTAATAAAACTAACAAAATGCAATGCACTGAGCTATATCTGTTTTTAATAAAACTTACAAAATGCAATGCAGTGAGTTGTATCAGTTTTTAATAAAACTAACAAAATGCAATGCACTGAGCTATATCTGTTTTTAATAAAACTTACAAAATGCAATGCAGGGAGTTGTATCAGTTTTTAATAAAACTAACAAAATGCAATGCACTGAGCTATATCTGTTTTTAATAAAACTTACAAAATGCAATGCAGTGAGTTGTATCAGTTTTTAATAAAACTAACAAAATGCAATGCACTGAGCTATATCTGTTTTTAATAAAACTTACAAAATGCAATGCAGGGAGTTGTATCAGTTTTTAATAAAACTAACCAAATGCAATGCACTGAGTTATATCTGTTTTTAATTAAACTAACAAAATGCAATGCAGTGAGTTGTATCAGTTTTTAATAAAACTAACAAAATGCAATGCACTGAGCTATATCTGTTTTTAATAAAACTTACAAAATGCAATGCAGGGAGTTGTATCAGTTTTTAATAAAACTAACCAAATGCAATGCACTGAGTTATATCTGTTTTTAATTAAACTAACAAAATGCAATGCAGTGAGTTGTATCAGTTTTTAATAAAACTAACAAAATGCAATGCACTGAGCTATATCTGTTTTTAATAAAACTTACAAAATGCAATGCAGGGAGTTGTATCAGTTTTTAATAAAACTAACCAAATGCAATGCACTGAGTTATATCTGTTTTTAATTAAACTAACAAAATGCAATGCAGTGAGTTGTATCAGTTTTTAATAAAACTAACAAAATGCAATGCACTGAGCTATATCTGTTTTTAATAAAACTTACAAAATGCAATGCAGTGAGTTGTATCAGTTTTTAATAAAACTAACAAAATGCAATGCACTGAGCTATATCTGTTTTTAATAAAACTTACAAAATGCAATGCAGGGAGTTGTATCAGTTTTTAATAAAACTAACAAAATGCAATGCACTGAGTTATATCTGTTTTTAATTAAACTAACAAAATGCAATGCAGTGAGTTGTATCAGTTTTTAATAAAACTGACAAAATGCAATGCACTGAGTTATATCTGTTTTTAATTAAACTAACAAAATGCAATGCACTGAGTTATATCAGTTTTTAATAAAACTGACAAAATGCAATGCACTGAGTTATATCTGTTTTTAATTAAACTAACAAAATGCAATGCAGTGAGTTGTATCAGTTTTTAATAAAACTGACAAAATGCAATGCACTGAGTTATATCTGTTTTTAATTAAACTAACAAAATGCAATGCAGGGAGTTGTATCAGTTTTTAATAAAACTAACAAAATGCAATGCACTGAGTTATATCTGTTTTTAATTAAACTAACAAAATGCAATGCAGTGAGTTGTATCAGTTTTTAATAAAACTAACAAAATGCAATGCACTGAGCTATATCTGTTTTTAATAAAACTTACAAAATGCAATGCAGTGAGTTGTATCAGTTTTTAATAAAACTAACAAAATGCAATGCACTGAGTTATATCTGTTTGTAATTAAACTAACAAAATGCAATGCACTGAGTTATATCCGTTTTTAATAAAACTGACAAAATGCAATGCACTGAGCTATCTCTGTTTTTAATAAAACTAACAAAATGCAATGCAGTGAGTTGTATCAGTTTTTAATAAAACTAACAAAATGCAATGCACTGAGCTATATCTGTTTTTAATAAAACTAACAAAATGCAATGCAGTGAGTTGTATCAGTTTTTAATAAAACTAACAAAATGCAATGCACTGAGCTATATCTGTTTTTAATAAAACTAACAAAATGCAATGCAGTGAGTTGTATCAGTTTTTAATAAAACTAACCAAATGCAATGCACTGAGTTATATCTGTTTTTAATTAAACTAACAAAATGCAATGCAGGGAGTTGTATCAGTTTTTAATAAAACTAACAAAATGCAATGCACTGAGTTATATCTGTTTTTAATTAAACTAACAAAATGCAATGCAGTGAGTTGTATCAGTTTTTAATAAAACTGACAAAATGCAATGCACTGAGTTATATCTGTTTTTAATTAAACTAACAAAATGCAATGCACTGAGTTATATCCGTTTTTAATAAAACTGACAAAATGCAATGCACTGAGCTATATCTGTTTTTAATAAAACTAACAAAATGCAATGCAGTGAGTTGTATCAGTTTTTAATAAAACTAACAAAATGCAATGCACTGAGCTATATCTGTTTTTAATAAAACTAACAAAATGCAATGCAGTGAGTTGTATCAGTTTTTAATAAAACTAACCAAATGCAATGCACTGAGTTATATCTGTTTTTAATTAAACTAACAAAATGCAATGCAGGGAGTTGTATCAGCTTTTAATAAAACTAACAAAATGCAATGCACTGAGTTATATCAGTTTTTAATAAAACTGACAAAATGCAATGCACTGAGCTATATCTGTTTTTAATAAAACTAACAAAATGCAATGCAGTGAGTTGTATCAGTTTTTAATAAAACTAACAAAATGCAATGCACTGAGTTATATCAGTTTTTAATAAAACTGACAAAATGCAATGCACTGAGCTATATCTGTTTTTAATAAAACTAACAAAATGCAATACAGTGAGTTATATCCGTTTTTAATAAAACTAACAAAATGCAATGCACTGAGTTATATCTGTTTTTAATAAAACTAACCAAATGCAATACAGTGAGTTATATCAGTTTTTAATAAAACTAACCAAATGCAATGCACTGAGTTATATCAGTTTTTAATAAAACTAACCAAATGCAATACACTGAGTTATATCAGTTTTTACTAAAACTAACCAAATGCAATGCACTGAGTTATATCAGTTTTTAATAAAACTAACCAAATGCAATACACTGAGTTATATCAGTTTTTACTAAAACTAACCAAATGCAATGCACTGAGTTATATCAGTTTTTAATAAAACTAGCCAAATGCTATGCACTGAGTTATATCAGTTTTTAATGAAACTGACAGAATGCAATGCACTGAGTTCTATCTGTTTTTAATAAAACTAACCAAATGCAATGCACTGAGTTATATCTGTTTTTAATAAAACTAACAAAATGCAATACAGTGAGTTACATCCGTTTTTCATAAAACTAACCAAATGCAATGCACTGAGTTATATCTGTTTTTAATAAAACTGACAAAATGCAATGCACTGAGCTATATCTGTTTTTAATAAAACTAACAAAATGCAATACAGTGAGTTATATCCGTTTTTAATAAAACTAACAAAATGCAATGCACTCAGTTATATCTGTTTTTAATAAAACTAACCAAATGCAATACAGTGAGTTATATCAGCTTTTAATAAAACTAACCAAATGCAATGCACTGAGTTATATCAGTTTTTAATAAAACTAACCAAATGCAATACACTGAGTTATATCAGTTTTTACTAAAACTAACCAAATGCAATGCACTGAGTTATATCAGTTTTTAATAAAACTAACCAAATGCAATACACTGAGTTATGTCAGTTTTTACTAAAACTAACCAAATGCAATGCACTGAGTTATATCAGTTTTTAATAAAACTAGCCAAATGCTATGCACTGAGTTATATCAGTTTTTAATGAAACTGACAGAATGCAATGCACTGAGTTCTATCTGTTTTTAATAAAACTAACCAAATGCAATGCACTGAGTTATATCTGTTTTTAATAAAACTAACAAAATGCAATACAGTGAGTTACATCCGTTTTTCATAAAACTAACCAAATGCAATGCACTGAGTTATATCTGTTTTTAATAAAACTAACAAAATGCAATACAGTGAGTTATATCAGTTTTTAATAAAACTAACCAAATGCAATGCACTGAGTTATATCTGTTTTTAATTAAACTAACAAAATGCAATGCAGGGAGTTGTATCAATTTTTAATAAAACTAACCAAATGCAATGCACTGAGTTATATCTGTTTTTAATTAAACTAACAAAATGCAATGCAGGGAGTTGTATCAGTTTTTAATAAAACTAACAAAATGCAATGCACTGAGTTATATCTGTTTTTAATTAAACTAACAAAATGCAATGCAGTGAGTTGTATCAGTTTTTAATAAAACTGACAAAATGCAATGCAGGGAGTTGTATCAGTTTTTAATAAAACTAACAAAATGCAATGCACTGAGTTATATCTGTTTTTAATTAAACTAACAAAATGCAATGCACTGAGTTATATCAATTTTTAATAAAACTAACCAAATGCAATGCACTGAGTTATATCTGTTTTTAATTAAACTAACAAAATGCAATGCAGGGAGTTGTATCAGTTTTTAATAAAACTAACAAAATGCAATGCACTGAGTTATATCTGTTTTTAATTAAACTAACAAAATGCAATGCAGTGAGTTGTATCAGTTTTTAATAAAACTGACAAAATGCAATGCACTGAGTTATATCTGTTTTTAATTAAACTAACAAAATGCACTGCACTGAGTTATATCAGTTTTTAATAAAACTGACAAAATGCAATGCACTGAGTTATATCTGTTTTTAATTAAACTAACAAAATGCAATGCAGTGAGTTGTATCAGTTTTTAATAAAACTGACAAAATGCAATGCACTGAGTTATATCTGTTTTTAATTAAACTAACAAAATGCAATGCAGGGAGTTGTATCAGTTTTTAATAAAACTAACAAAATGCAATGCACTGAGTTATATCTGTTTTTAATTAAACTAACAAAATGCAATGCAGTGAGTTGTATCAGTTTTTAATAAAACTAACAAAATGCAATGCACTGAGCTATATCTGTTTTTAATAAAACTTACAAAATGCAATGCAGTGAGTTGTATCAGTTTTTAATAAAACTAACAAAATGCAATGCACTGAGTTATATCTGTTTTTAATTAAACTAACAAAATGCAATGCACTGAGTTATATCCGTTTTTAATAAAACTGACAAAATGCAATGCACTGAGCTATATCTGTTTTTAATAAAACTAACAAAATGCAATGCAGTGAGTTGTATCAGTTTTTAATAAAACTAACAAAATGCAATGCACTGAGCTATATCTGTTTTTAATAAAACTAACAAAATGCAATGCAGTGAGTTGTATCAGTTTTTAATAAAACTAACAAAATGCAATGCACTGAGCTATATCTGTTTTTAATAAAACTAACAAAATGCAATGCAGTGAGTTGTATCAGTTTTTAATAAAACTAACCAAATGCAATGCACTGAGTTATATCTGTTTTTAATTAAACTAACAAAATGCAATGCAGGGAGTTGTATCAGTTTTTAATAAAACTAACAAAATGCAATGCACTGAGTTATATCTGTTTTTAATTAAACTAACAAAATGCAATGCAGTGAGTTGTATCAGTTTTTAATAAAACTGACAAAATGCAATGCACTGAGTTATATCTGTTTTTAATTAAACTAACAAAATGCAATGCACTGAGTTATATCCGTTTTTAATAAAACTGACAAAATGCAATGCACTGAGCTATATCTGTTTTTAATAAAACTAACAAAATGCAATGCAGTGAGTTGTATCAGTTTTTAATAAAACTAACAAAATGCAATGCACTGAGCTATATCTGTTTTTAATAAAACTAACAAAATGCAATGCAGTGAGTTGTATCAGTTTTTAATAAAACTAACCAAATGCAATGCACTGAGTTATATCTGTTTTTAATTAAACTAACAAAATGCAATGCAGGGAGTTGTATCAGCTTTTAATAAAACTAACAAAATGCAATGCACTGAGTTATATCAGTTTTTAATAAAACTGACAAAATGCAATGCACTGAGCTATATCTGTTTTTAATAAAACTAACAAAATGCAATGCAGTGAGTTGTATCAGTTTTTAATAAAACTAACAAAATGCAATGCACTGAGTTATATCAGTTTTTAATAAAACTGACAAAATGCAATGCACTGAGTTATATCTGTTTTTAATAAAACTAACCAAATGCAATACAGTGAGTTATATCAGTTTTTAATAAAACTAACCAAATGCAATGCACTGAGTTATATCAGTTTTTAATAAAACTAACCAAATGCAATACACTGAGTTATATCAGTTTTTACTAAAACTAACCAAATGCAATGCACTGAGTTATATCAGTTTTTAATAAAACTAACCAAATGCAATACACTGAGTTATATCAGTTTTTACTAAAACTAACCAAATGCAATGCACTGAGTTATATCAGTTTTTACTAAAACTAACCAAATGCAATGCACTGAGTTATATCAGTTTTTAATAAAACTAACCAAATGCAATACACTGAGTTATATCAGTTTTTACTAAAACTAACCAAATGCAATGCACTGAGTTATATCAGTTTTTAATAAAACTAGCCAAATGCTATGCACTGAGTTATATCAGTTTTTAATTAAACTAACAAAATGCAATGCAGGGAGTTGTATCAGCTTTTAATAAAACTAACAAAATGCAATGCACTGAGTTATATCAGTTTTTAATAAAACTGACAAAATGCAATGCACTGAGCTATATCTGTTTTTAATAAAACTAACAAAATGCAATGCAGTGAGTTGTATCAGTTTTTAATAAAACTAACAAAATGCAATACAGTGAGTTATATCCGTTTTTAATAAAACTAACAAAATGCAATGCACTGAGTTATATCTGTTTTTAATAAAACTAACCAAATGCAATACAGTGAGTTATATCAGTTTTTAATAAAACTAACCAAATGCAATGCACTGAGTTATATCAGTTTTTAATAAAACTAACCAAATGCAATACACTGAGTTATATCAGTTTTTACTAAAACTAACAAAATGCAATGCACTGAGTTATATCCGTTTTTAATAAAACTGACAAAATGCAATGCACTGAGCTATATCTGTTTTTAATTAAACTAACAAAATGCAATGCAGGGAGTTGTATCAGTTTTTAATAAAACTAACAAAATGCAATGCACTGAGTTATATCTGTTTTTAATTAAACTAACAAAATGCAATGCAGTGAGTTGTATCAGTTTTTAATAAAACTGACAAAATGCAATGCACTGAGTTATATCTGTTTTTAATTAAACTAACAAAATGCAATGCACTGAGTTATATCCGTTTTTAATAAAACTGACAAAATGCAATGCACTGAGCTATATCTGTTTTTAATAAAACTAACAAAATGCAATGCAGTGAGTTGTATCAGTTTTTAATAAAACTAACAAAATGCAATGCACTGAGCTATATCTGTTTTTAATAAAACTAACAAAATGCAATGCAGTGAGTTGTATCAGTTTTTAATAAAACTAACCAAATGCAATGCACTGAGTTATATCTGTTTTTAATTAAACTAACAAAATGCAATGCAGGGAGTTGTATCAGCTTTTAATAAAACTAACAAAATGCAATGCACTGAGTTATATCAGTTTTTAATAAAACTGACAAAATGCAATGCACTGAGCTATATCTGTTTTTAATAAAACTAACAAAATGCAATGCAGTGAGTTGTATCAGTTTTTAATAAAACTAACAAAATGCAATACAGTGAGTTATATCCGTTTTTAATAAAACTAACAAAATGCAATGCACTGAGTTATATCTGTTTTTAATAAAACTAACCAAATGCAATACAGTGAGTTATATCAGTTTTTAATAAAACTAACCAAATGCAATGCACTGAGTTATATCAGTTTTTAATAAAACTAACCAAATGCAATACACTGAGTTATATCAGTTTTTACTAAAACTAACCAAATGCAATGCACTGAGTTATATCAGTTTTTAATAAAACTAACCAAATGCAATACACTGAGTTATATCAGTTTTTACTAAAACTAACCAAATGCAATGCACTGAGTTATATCAGTTTTTAATAAAACTAGCCAAATGCTATGCACTGAGTTATATCAGTTTTTAATGAAACTGACAGAATGCAATGCACTGAGTTCTATCTGTTTTTAATAAAACTAACCAAATGCAATGCACTGAGTTATATCTGTTTTTAATAAAACTAACAAAATGCAATACAGTGAGTTACATCCGTTTTTCATAAAACTAACCAAATGCAATGCACTGAGTTATATCTGTTTTTAATAAAACTGACAAAATGCAATGCACTGAGCTATATCTGTTTTTAATAAAACTAACAAAATGCAATACAGTGAGTTATATCCGTTTTTAATAAAACTAACAAAATGCAATGCACTCAGTTATATCTGTTTTTAATAAAACTAACCAAATGCAATACAGTGAGTTATATCAGCTTTTAATAAAACTAACCAAATGCAATGCACTGAGTTATATCAGTTTTTAATAAAACTAACCAAATGCAATACACTGAGTTATATCAGTTTTTACTAAAACTAACCAAATGCAATGCACTGAGTTATATCAGTTTTTAATAAAACTAACCAAATGCAATACACTGAGTTATGTCAGTTTTTACTAAAACTAACCAAATGCAATGCACTGAGTTATATCAGTTTTTAATAAAACTAGCCAAATGCTATGCACTGAGTTATATCAGTTTTTAATGAAACTGACAGAATGCAATGCACTGAGTTCTATCTGTTTTTAATAAAACTAACAAAATGCAATGCACTGAGTTATATCTGTTTTTAATAAAACTAACAAAATGCAATACAGTGAGTTACATCCGTTTTTCATAAAACTAACCAAATGCAATGCACTGAGTTATATCTGTTTTTAATAAAACTAACAAAATGCAATACAGTGAGTTATATCAGTTTTTAATAAAACTAACCAAATGCAATGCACTGAGTTATATCAGTTTTTAATAAAACTAACCAATTGCAATACACTGAGTTATATCAGTTTTTACTAAAACTAACCAAATGCAATGCACTGAGTTATATCAGTTTTTAATAAAACTAACCAAATGCAATGCACTGAGTTATATCAGTTTTTAATAAAACTAACCAAATGCAATACACTGAGTTATATCAGTTTTTACTAAAACTAACCAAATGCAATGCACTGAGTTATATCAGTTTTTAATAAAACTAACCAAATGCAATACACTGAGTTATATCAGTTTTTACTAAAACTAACCAAATGCAATGCACTGAGTTATATCAGTTTTTAATAAAACTAGCCAAATGCTATGCACTGAGTTATATCAGTTTTTAATGAAACTGACAGAATGCAATGCACTGAGTTCTATCTGTTTTTAATAAAACTAACCAAATGCAATGCACTGAGTTATATCTGTTTTTAATAAAACTAACAAAATGCAATACAGTGAGTTATATCAGTTTTTAATAAAACTAACAAAATGCAATGCACTGAGTTATATCAGTTTTTAATAAAACTAACCAAATGCAATACACTGAGTTATATCTGTTTTTAATAAAACTAACCAAATGCAATACAGTGAGTTATATCAGTTTTTAATAAAACTAACCAAATGCAATGCACTGAGTTATATCAGTTTTTAATAAAACTAACCAAATGCAATACACTGAGTTATATCAGTTTTTACTAAAACTAACCAAATGCAATGCACTGAGTTATATCAGTTTTTAATAAAACTAACCAAATGCAATACACTGAGTTATATCAGTTTTTACTAAAACTAACCAAATGCAATGCACTGAGTTATATCAGTTTTTACTAAAACTAACCAAATGCAATGCACTGAGTTATATCAGTTTTTAATGAAACTGACAGAATGCAATGCACTGAGTTCTATCTGTTTTTAATAAAACTAACCAAATGCAATGCACTGAGTTATATCTGTTTTTAATAAAACTAACAAAATGCAATACAGTGAGTTATATCAGTTTTTAATAAAACTAACAAAATGCAATGCACTGAGTTATATCAGTTTTTAATAAAACTAACCAAATGCAATACACTGAGTTATATCTGTTTTTTAATAAAACTAACCAAATGCAATACAGTGAGTTATATCAGTTTTTAATAAAACTAACCAAATGCAATGCACTGAGTTATATCAGTTTTTAATAAAACTAACCAAATGCAATACACTGAGTTATATCAGTTTTTACTAAAACTAACCAAATGCAATGCACTGAGTTATATCAGTTTTTAATAAAACTAACCAAATGCAATACACTGAGTTATATCAGTTTTTACTAAAACTAACCAAATGCAATGCACTGAGTTATATCAGTTTTTACTAAAACTAACCAAATGCAATGCACTGAGTTATATCAGTTTTTAATGAAACTGACAGAATGCAATGCACTGAGTTCTATCTGTTTTTAATAAAACTAACCAAATGCAATGCACTGAGTTATATCTGTTTTTAATAAAACTAACAAAATGCAATACAGTGAGTTACATCCGTTTTTCATAAAACTAACCAAATGCAATGCACTGAGTTATATCTGTTTTTAATAAAACTAACAAAATGCACTGCACTGAGTTATATCAGTTTTTAATTAAACTAACAAAATGCAATGCAGTGAGTTATATCTGTTTTTAATAAAACTAACAAAATGCAATACAGTGAGTTACATCAGTTTTTAATAAAACTAACCAAATGCAATGCACTGAGTTATATCAGTTTTTAATAAAACTAACCAAATGCAATACACTGAGTTATATCAGTTTTTACTAAAACTAACCAAATGCAATGCACTGAGTTATATCAGTTTTTAATAAAACTAACCAAATGCAATACACTGAGTTATATCAGTTTTTACTAAAACTAACCAAATGCAATGCACTGAGTTATATCAGTTTTTAATAAAACTAGCCAAATGCTATGCACTGAGTTATATCAGTTTTTAATAAAACTAACCAAATGCAATGCACTGAGTTATATCAGTTTTTAATAAAACTAACCAAATGCAATACACTGAGTTATATCAGTTTTTACTAAAACTAACCAAATGCAATGCACTGAGTTATATCTGTTTTTAATAAAACTAACCAAATGCAATACAGTGAGTTATATCAGTTTTTAATAAAACTAACCAAATGCAATGCACTGAGTTATATCAGTTTTTAATAAAACTAACCAAATGCAATACACTGAGTTATATCAGTTTTTACTAAAACTAACCAAATGCAATGCACTGAGTTATATCTGTTTTTAATAAAACTAACCAAATGCAATACAGTGAGTTATATCAGTTTTTAATAAAACTAACCAAATGCAATGCACTGAGTTATATCAGTTTTTAATAAAACTAGCCAAATGCTATGCACTGAGTTATATCAGTTTTTAATAAAACTAACCAAATGCAATGCACTGAGTTATATCAGTTTTTAATAAAACTAACCAAATGCAATACACTGAGTTATATCAGTTTTTACTAAAACTAACCAAATGCAATGCACTGAGTTATATCAGTTTTTAATGAAACTAGCCAAATGCTATGCACTGAGTTATATCAGTTTTTAATGAAACTGACAGAATGCAATGCACTGAGTTCTATCTGTTTTTAATAAAACTAACCAAATGCAATGCACTGAGTTATATCTGTTTTTAATAAAACTAACAAAATGCAATACAGTGAGTTACATCCGTTTTTCATAAAACTAACCAAATGCAATGCACTGAGTTATATCAGTTTTTAATAAAACTAACCAAATGCAATGCACTGAGTTATATCAGTTTTTAATAAAACTAACCAAATGCAATACACTGAGTTATATCAGTTTTTACTAAAACTAACCAAATGCAATGCACTGAGTTATATCAGTTTTTAATAAAACTAGCCAAATGCTATGCACTGAGTTATATCAGTTTTTAATGAAACTGACAGAATGCAATGCACTGAGTTCTATCTGTTTTTAATAAAACTAACCAAATGCAATGCACTGAGTTATATCTGTTTTTAATAAAACTAACAAAATGCACTGCACTGAGTTATATCAGTTTTTAATAAAACTAGCCAAATGCAATGCACTGAGTTATATCTGTTTTTAATAAAACTAACCAAATGCAATACAGTGAGTTATATCAGTTTTTAATAAAACTAACCAAATGCAATGCACTGAGTTATATCAGTTTTTAATAAAACTAACCAAATGCAATACACTGAGTTATATCAGTTTTTACTAAAACTAACCAAATGCAATGCACTGAGTTATATCAGTTTTTAATAAAACTAACCAAATGCAATACACTGAGTTATATCAGTTTTTACTAAAACTAACCAAATGCAATGCACTGAGTTATATCAGTTTTTAATAAAACTAGCCAAATGCTATGCACTGAGTTATATCAGTTTTTAATGAAACTGACAGAATGCAATGCACTGAGTTCTATCTGTTTTTAATAAAACTAACCAAATGCACTGCACTGAGTTATATCTGTTTTTAATAAAACTAACCAAATGCAATACAGTGAGTTATATCAGTTTTTAATAAAACTAACCAAATGCAATGCACTGAGTTATATCAGTTTTTAATAAAACTAACCAAATGCAATGCACTGAGTTATATCAGTTTTTAATAAAACTAACCAAATGCAATACACTGAGTTATATCAGTTTTTACTAAAACTAACCAAATGCAATGCACTGAGTTATATCAGTTTTTAATAAAACTAGCCAAATGCTATGCACTGAGTTATATCAGTTTTTAATGAAACTGACAGAATGCAATACAGTGAGTTATATCAGTTTTTAATAAAACTAACCAAATGCAATGCAGGGAGTTATATCAGTTTTTAATAAAACTAACAAAATGCAATGCACTGAGTTATATCTGTTTTTAATTAAACTAACAAAATGCAATGCAGTGAGTTGTATCAGTTTTAAATAAAACTAACCAAATGCAATGCACTGAGTTATATCTGTTTTTAATAAAACTAACAAAATGCAATGCAGGGAGTTATATCAGTTTTTAATAAAACTAACAAAATGCAATGCACTGAGTTATATCTGTTTTTAATAAAACTAACAAAATGCAATGCAGTGAGTTGTATCAGTTTTTAATAAAACTAACCAAATGCAATGCAGTGAGTTGTATCAGTTTTAAATAAAACTAACCAAATGCAATGCACTGAGTTATATCCGTTTTTCATAAAACTAACCAAATGCAATGCACTGAGTCATATCTGTTTTTAATAAAACTAACAAAATGCACTGCACTGAGTTATATCAGTTTTTAATTAAACTAACAAAATGCAATGCAGTGAGTTATATCTGTTTTTAATAAAACTAACAAAATGCAATGCACTGAGTTATATCCGTTTTTCATAAAACTAACCAAATGCAATGCACTGAGTCATATCTGTTTTTAATAAAACTAACAAAATGCACTGCACTGAGTTATATCAGTTTTTAATTAAACTAACAAAATGCAATACAGTGAGTTATATCAGTTTTTAATAAAACTAACCAAATGCAATGCACTGAGTTATATCCGTTTTTCATAAAACTAACCAAATGCAATGCACTGAGTCATATCTGTTTTTAATAAAACTAACAAAATGCACTGCACTGAGTTATATCAGTTTTCAATTAAACTAACAAAATGCAATGCAGTGAGTTGTATCAGTTTTTAATAAAACTGACAAAATGCAATGCACTGAGTTATATCTGTTTTTAATTAAACTAACAAAATGCAATGCACTGAGTTATATCCGTTTTTAATAAAACTGACAAAATGCAATGCACTGAGCTATATCTGTTTTTAATAAAACTAACAAAATGCAATGCAGTGAGTTGTATCAGTTTTTAATAAAACTAACTAAATGCAATGCACTGAGCTATATCTGTTTTTAATAAAACTAACAAAATGCAATGCAGTGAGTTGTATCAGTTTTTAATAAAACTAACCAAATGCAATGCACTGAGTTATATCTGTTTTTAATTAAACTAACAAAATGCAATGCAGGGAGTTGTATCAGTTTTTAATAAAACTAACAAAATGCAATGCACTGAGTTATATCTGTTTTTAATTAAACTAACAAAATGCAATGCAGTGAGTTGTATCAGTTTTTAATAAAACTAACAAAATGCAATGCACTGAGCTATATCTGTTTTTAATAAAACTAACAAAATGCAATGCAGTGAGTTGTATCAGTTTTTAATAAAACTAACCAAATGCAATGCACTGAGTTATATCTGTTTTTAATTAAACTAACAAAATGCAATGCAGGGAGTTATATCAGTTTTTAATAAAACTAACAAAATGCAATGCACTGAGTTATATCTGTTTTTAATTAAACTAACAAAATGCAATGCAGTGAGTTGTATCAGTTTTAAATAAAACTAACAAAATGCACTGCACTGAGTTATATCAGTTTTTAATTAAACTAACAAAATGCAATGCACTGAGTTATATCTGTTTTTAATTAAACTAACAAAATGCAATGCAGGGAGTTGTATCAGTTTTTAATAAAACTAACCAAATGCAATGCAGTGAGTTGTATCAGTTTTAAATAAAACTAACAAAATGCAATGCAGTGAGTTGTATCAGTTTTTAATAAAACTAACCAAATGCAATGCACTGAGTTATATCTGTTTTTAATTAAACTAACAAAATGCAATGCAGGGAGTTATATCAGTTTTTAATAAAACTAACAAAATGCAATGCACTGAGTTATATCTGTTTTTAATTAAACTAACAAAATGCAATGCAGTGAGTTGTATCAGTTTTAAATAAAACTAACCAAATGCAATGCACTGAGTTATATCTGTTTTTAATAAAACTAACAAAATGCAATGCAGGGAGTTATATCAGTTTTTAATAAAACTAACAAAATGCAATGCAGTGAGTTGTATCAGTTTTTAATAAAACTAACAAAATGCAATGCACTGAGCTATATCTGTTTTTAATAAAACTAACAAAATGCAATGCAGTGAGTTGTATCAGTTTTAAATAAAACTAACCAAATGCAATGCACTGAGTTATATCTGTTTTTAATTAAACTAACAAAATGCAATGCAGGGAGTTATATCAGTTTTTAATAAAACTAACAAAATGCAATGCACTGAGTTATATCTGTTTTTAATAAAACTAACAAAATGCAATGCAGTGAGTTGTATCAGTTTTTAATAAAACTAACCAAATGCAATGCACTGAGTTATATCTGTTTTTAATAAAACTAACAAAATGCAATGCACTGAGTTATATCAGTTTTTAATAAAACTAACCATATGCAATGCTTTAAGTTATATCAGTTTTTAATAAAACTAACAAAATGCAATGCACTGAGTTATATCAGTTTTTAATAAAACTAACAAAATGCAATGCACTGAGTTATATCCGTTTTTAATAAAACTGACAAAATGCAATGCACTGAGCTATATCTGTTTTTAATAAAACTAACAAAATGCAATGCAGTGAGTTGTATCAGTTTTTAATAAAACTAACAAAATGCAATGCACTGAGCTATATCTGTTTTTAATAAAACTAACAAAATGCAATGCAGTGAGTTGTATCAGTTTTTAATAAAACTAACAAAATGCAATGCACTGAGCTATATCTGTTTTTAATAAAACTAACAAAATGCAATGCAGTGAGTTGTATCAGTTTTTAATAAAACTAACCAAATGCAATGCACTGAGTTATATCTGTTTTTAATTAAACTAACAAAATGCAATGCAGGGAGTTGTATCTGTTTTTAATTAAACTAACAAAATGCAATGCACTGAGTTATATCAGTTTTTAATAAAACTGACAAAATGCAATGCACTGAGCTATATCTGTTTTTAATAAAACTAACAAAATGCAATGCAGTGAGTTGTATCAGTTTTTAATAAAACTAACAAAATGCAATGCACTGAGTTATATCAGTTTTTAATAAAACTGACAAAATGCAATGCACTGAGCTATATCTGTTTTTAATAAAACTAACAAAATGCAATACAGTGAGTTATATCCGTTTTTAATAAAACTAACAAAATGCAATACACTGAGTTATATCCGTTTTTAATAAAACTAACCAAATGCAATGCACTGAGTCATATCTGTTTTTAATAAAACTAACAAAATGCACTGCACTGAGTTATATTAGTTTTTAATTAAACTAACAAAATGCAATGCAGTGAGTTGTATCAGTTTTTAATAAAACTAACAAAATACAATGCACTGAGTTATATCCGTTTTTCATAAAACTAACCAAATGCAATGCACTGAGTTATATCTGTTTTTAATAAAACTAACCAAATGCAGTACAGTGAGTTATATCAGTTTTTAATAAAACTAACCAAATGCAATGCACTGAGTTATATCAGTTTTTAATAAAACTGACAAAATGCAATGTACTTAGTTATATCTGTTTTTAATAAAACTAACAAAATGCAATACACTGAGTTATATCAGTTTTTACTAAAACTAACCAAATGCAATGCACTGAGTTATATCAGTTTTTAATAAAACTAGCCAAATGCTATGCACTGAGTTATATCAGTTTTTAATGAAACTGACAGAATGCAATGCACTGAGTTCTATCTGTTTTTAATAAAACTAACCAAATGCAATGCACTGAGTTATATCTGTTTTTAATAAAACTAACAAAATGCACTGCACTGAGTTATATCAGTTTTTAATAAAACTAACAAAATGCAATACAGTGAGTTACATCCGTTTTTCATAAAACTAACCAAATGCAATGCACTGAGTTATATCCGTTTTTCATAAAACTAACCAAATGCAATGCATGAGTTATATCTGTTTTTAATAAAACTAACAAAATGCAATACAGTGAGTCATATCTGTTTTTAATAAAACTAACAAAATGCACTGCACTGAGTTATATCAGTTTTTAATTAAACTAACAAAATGCAATGCACTGAGTTATATCTGTTTTTAATTAAACTAACAAAATGCAATGCAGGGAGTTGTATCAGTTTTTAATAAAACTAACAAAATGCAATGCACTGAGCTATATCTGTTTTTAATAAAACTAACAAAATGCAATGCAGTGAGTTGTATCAGTTTTTAATAAAACTAACCAAATGCAATGCACTGAGTTATATCTGTTTTTAATTAAACTAACAAAATGCAATGCAGTGAGTTGTATCAGTTTTTAATAAAACTAACAAAATGCAATGCACTGAGCTATATCTGTTTTTAATAAAACTAACAAAATGCAATGCAGTGAGTTGTATCAGTTTTTAATAAAACTAACCAAATGCAATGCACTGAGTTATATCCGTTTTTCATAAAACTTACCAAATGCAATGCACTGAGTCATATCTGTTTTTAATAAAACTAACAAAATGCACTGCACTGAGTTATATCAGTTTTTAATTAAACTAACAAAATGCAATGCACTGAGTTATATCTGTTTTTAATTAAACTAACAAAATGCAATGCAGGGAGTTGTATCAGTTTTAAATAAAACTAACAAAATGCAATGTACTGAGCTATATCTGTTTTTCATAAAACTTACCAAATGCAATGCACTGAGTCATATCTGTTTTTAATAAAACTAACAAAATGCACTGCACTGAGTTATATCAGTTTTTAATTAAACTAACAAAATGCAATGCACTGAGTTATATCTGTTTTTAATTAAACTAACAAAATGCAATGCAGGGAGTTGTATCAGTTTTTAATAAAACTAACAAAATGCAATGCACTGAGCTATATCTGTTTTTAATAAAACTAACAAAATGCAATGCAGTGAGTTGTATCAGTTTTTAATAAAACTAACCAAATGCAATGCACTGAGTTATATCTGTTTTTAATTAAACTAACAAAATGCAATGCAGTGAGTTGTATCAGTTTTTAATAAAACTAACAAAATGCAATGCACTGAGCTATATCTGTTTTTAATAAAACTAACAAAATGCAATGCAGTGAGTTGTATCAGTTTTTAATAAAACTAACCAAATGCAATGCACTGAGTTATATCTGTTTTTAATTAAACTAACAAAATGCAATGCAGTGAGTTGTATCAGTTTTTAATAAAACTAACAAAATGCAATGCACTGAGCTATATCTGTTTTTAATAAAACTAACAAAATGCAATGCAGTGAGTTGTATCAGTTTTTAATAAAACTAACCAAATGCAATGCACTGAGTTATATCCGTTTTTCATAAAACTTACCAAATGCAATGCACTGAGTCATATCTGTTTTTAATAAAACTAACAAAATGCACTGCACTGAGTTATATCAGTTTTTAATTAAACTAACAAAATGCAATGCACTGAGTTATATCTGTTTTTAATTAAACTAACAAAATGCAATGCACTGAGTCATATCTGTTTTTAATAAAACTAACAAAATGCACTGCACTGAGTTATATCAGTTTTTAATTAAACTAACAAAATGCAATGCACTGAGCTATATCTGTTTTTAATAAAACTAACAAAATGCAATGCAGTGAGTTGTATCAGTTTTTAATAAAACTAACCAAATGCAACGCACTGAGTTATATCCGTTTTTCATAAAACTTACCAAATGCAATGCAGTGAGTTGTATCAGTTTTTAATAAAACTAACAAAATGCAATGCACTGAGCTATATCTGTTTTTAATAAAACTAACAAAATGCAATGCAGTGAGTTGTATCAGTTTTTAATAAAACTAACCAAATGCAATGCACTGAGTTATATCTGTTTTTAATTAAACTAACAAAATGCAATGCAGTGAGTTGTATCAGTTTTTAATAAAACTAACAAAATGCAATGCACTGAGCTATATCTGTTTTTAATAAAACTAACAAAATGCAATGCAGTGAGTTGTATCAGTTTTTAATAAAACTAACCAAATGCAATGCACTGAGTTATATCCGTTTTTCATAAAACTTACCAAATGCAATGCACTGAGTCATATCTGTTTTTAATAAAACTAACAAAATGCACTGCACTGAGTTATATCAGTTTTTAATTAAACTAACAAAATGCAATGCACTGAGTTATATCTGTTTTTAATTAAACTAACAAAATGCAATGCAGGGAGTTGTATCAGTTTTTAATAAAACTAACAAAATGCAATGCACTGAGCTATATCTGTTTTTAATAAAACTAACAAAATGCAATGCAGTGAGTTGTATCAGTTTTTAATAAAACTAACCAAATGCAATGCACTGAGTTATATCTGTTTTTAATTAAACTAACAAAATGCAATGCAGTGAGTTGTATCAGTTTTTAATAAAACTAACAAAATGCAATGCACTGAGCTATATCTGTTTTTAATAAAACTAACAAAATGCAATGCAGTGAGTTGTATCAGTTTTTAATAAAACTAACCAAATGCAATGCACTGAGTTATATCCGTTTTTCATAAAACTTACCAAATGCAATGCACTGAGTCATATCTGTTTTTAATAAAACTAACAAAATGCACTGCACTGAGTTATATCAGTTTTTAATTAAACTAACAAAATGCAATGCACTGAGTTATATCTGTTTTTAATTAAACTAACAAAATGCAATGCAGGGAGTTGTATCAGTTTTTAATAAAACTAACAAAATGCAATGCACTGAGCTATATCTGTTTTTAATAAAACTAACAAAATGCAATGCAGTGAGTTGTATCAGTTTTTAATAAAACTAACCAAATGCAATGCACTGAGTTATATCTGTTTTTAATTAAACTAACAAAATGCAATGCAGTGAGTTGTATCAGTTTTTAATAAAACTAACAAAATGCAATGCACTGAGCTATATCTGTTTTTAATAAAACTAACAAAATGCAATGCAGTGAGTTGTATCAGTTTTTAATAAAACTAACCAAATGCAATGCACTGAGTTATATCCGTTTTTCATAAAACTTACCAAATGCAATGCACTGAGTCATATCTGTTTTTAATAAAACTAACAAAATGCACTGCACTGAGTTATATCAGTTTTTAATTAAACTAACAAAATGCAATGCACTGAGTTATATCTGTTTTTAATTAAACTAACAAAATGCAATGCAGGGAGTTGTATCAGTTTTTAATAAAACTAACAAAATGCAATGCACTGAGTTATATCTGTTTTTAATTAAACTAACAAAATGCAATGCAGTGAGTTGTATCAGTTTTTAATAAAACTAACAAAATGCAATGCACTGAGCTATATCTGTTTTTAATAAAACTAACAAAATGCAATGCAGTGAGTTGTATCAGTTTTTAATAAAACTAACCAAATGCAATGCACTGAGTTATATCTGTTTTTAATTAAACTAACAAAATGCAATGCAGGGAGTTGTATCAGTTTTTAATAAAACTAACAAAATGCAATGCACTGAGTTATATCTGTTTTTAATTAAACTAACAAAATGCAATGCAGTGAGTTGTATCAGTTTTAAATAAAACTAACAAAATGCAATGTACTGAGCTATATCTGTTTTTAATAAAACTAACAAAATGCAATGCAGTGAGTTGTATCAGTTTTTAATAAAACTAACCAAATGCAATGCACTGAGTTATATCTGTTTTTAATAAAACTAACAAAATGCAATGCACTGAGTTATATCAGTTTTTAATAAAACTAACCATATGCAATGCTTTAAGTTATATCAGTTTTTAATAAAACTAACAAAATGCAATGCACTGAGTTATATCAGTTTTTAATAAAACTAACAAAATGCAATGCACTGAGTTATATCCGTTTTTAATAAAACTGACAAAATGCAATGCACTGAGCTATATCTGTTTTTAATAAAACTAACAAAATGCAATGCAGTGAGTTGTATCAGTTTTTAATAAAACTAACAAAATGCAATGCACTGAGCTATATCTGTTTTTAATAAAACTAACAAAATGCAATGCAGTGAGTTGTATCAGTTTTTAATAAAACTAACAAAATGCAATGCACTGAGCTATATCTGTTTTTAATAAAACTAACAAAATGCAATGCAGTGAGTTGTATCAGTTTTTAATAAAACTAACCAAATGCAATGCACTGAGTTATATCTGTTTTTAATTAAACTAACAAAATGCAATGCAGGGAGTTGTATCTGTTTTTAATTAAACTAACAAAATGCAATGCACTGAGTTATATCAGTTTTTAATAAAACTGACAAAATGCAATGCACTGAGCTATATCTGTTTTTAATAAAACTAACAAAATGCAATGCAGTGAGTTGTATCAGTTTTTAATAAAACTAACAAAATGCAATGCACTGAGTTATATCAGTTTTTAATAAAACTGACAAAATGCAATGCACTGAGCTATATCTGTTTTTAATAAAACTAACAAAATGCAATACAGTGAGTTATATCCGTTTTTAATAAAACTAACAAAATGCAATGCACTGAGTTATATCCGTTTTTAATAAAACTAACCAAATGCAATGCACTGAGTCATATCTGTTTTTAATAAAACTAACAAAATGCACTGCACTGAGTTATATTAGTTTTTAATTAAACTAACAAAATGCAATGCAGTGAGTTGTATCAGTTTTTAATAAAACTAACAAAATACAATGCACTGAGTTATATCCGTTTTTCATAAAACTAACCAAATGCAATGCACTGAGTTATATCTGTTTTTAATAAAACTAACCAAATGCAGTACAGTGAGTTATATCAGTTTTTAATAAAACTAACCAAATGCAATGCACTGAGTTATATCAGTTTTTAATAAAACTGACAAAATGCAATGTACTTAGTTATATCTGTTTTTAATAAAACTAACAAAATGCAATACACTGAGTTATATCAGTTTTTACTAAAACTAACCAAATGCAATGCACTGAGTTATATCAGTTTTTAATAAAACTAGCCAAATGCTATGCACTGAGTTATATCAGTTTTTAATGAAACTGACAGAATGCAATGCACTGAGTTCTATCTGTTTTTAATAAAACTAACCAAATGCAATGCACTGAGTTATATCTGTTTTTAATAAAACTAACAAAATGCAATACAGTGAGTTATATCCGTTTTTCATAAAACTAACCAAATGCAATGCACTGAGTTATATCTGTTTTTAATAAAACTAACAAAATGCACTGCACTGAGTTATATCAGTTTTTAATAAAACTAACAAAATGCAATACAGTGAGTTACATCCGTTTTTCATAAAACTAACCAAATGCAATGCACTGAGTTATATCCGTTTTTCATAAAACTAACCAAATGCAATGCATGAGTTATATCTGTTTTTAATAAAACTAACAAAATGCAATACAGTGAGTTATATCAGTTTTTAATAAAACTAACCAAATGCAATGCACTGAGTTATATCCGTTTTTCATAAAACTAACCAAATGCAATGCACTGAGTCATATCTGTTTTTAATAAAACTAACAAAATGCACTGCACTGAGTTATATCAGTTTTTAATTAAACTAACAAAATGCAATGCAGTGAGTTATATCTGTTTTTAATAAAACTAACAAAATGCAATACAGTGAGTTACATCCGTTTTTCATAAAACTAACCAAATGCAATGCACTGAATTATATCCGTTTTTCATAAAACTAACCAAATGCAATGCACTGAGTCATATCTGTTTTTAATAAAACTAACAAAATGCACTGCACTGAGTTATATCAGTTTTCAATTAAACTAACAAAGTGCAATGCAGTGAGTTATATCTGTTTTTAATAAAACTAACAAAATGCAATGCACTGAGTTATATCCGTTTTTCATAAAACTAACCAAATGCAATGCACTGAGTCATATCTGTTTTTAATAAAACTAACAAAATGCACTGCACTGAGTTATATCAGTTTTTAATTAAACTAACAAAATGCAATGCAGTGAGTTATATCTGTTTTTAATAAAACTAACAAAATGCAATGCACTGAGTTATATCCGTTTTTCATAAAACTAACCAAATGCAATGCACTGAGTCATATCTGTTTTTAATAAAACTAACAAAATGCACTGCACTGAGTTATATCAGTTTTTAATTAAACTAACAAAATGCAATACAGTGAGTTATATCAGTTTTTAATAAAACTAACCAAATGCAATGCACTGAGTTATATCCGTTTTTCATAAAACTAACCAAATGCAATGCACTGAGTCATATCTGTTTTTAATAAAACTAACAAAATGCACTGCACTGAGTTATATCAGTTTTTAATTAAACTAACAAAATGCAATGCAGTGAGTTATATCTGTTTTTAATAAAACTAACAAAATGCAATGCACTGAGTTATATCCGTTTTTCATAAAACTAACAAAATGCAATACAGTGAGTTATATCAGTTTTTAATTAAACTAACAAAATGCAATACAGTGAGTTATATCAGTTCTTAATAAAACTAACCAAATGCAATGCACTGAGTTATATCCGTTTTTCATAAAACTAACCAAATGCAATGCACTGAGTCATATCTGTTTTTAATAAAACTAACAAAATGCAATGCAGTGAGTTATATCTGTTTTTAATAAAACTAACAAAATGCAATGCACTGAGTTATATCCGTTTTTCATTAAACTAACCAAATGCAATGCACTTAGTCATATCTGTTTTTAATAAAACTAACAAAATGCACTGCACTGATTTATATCAGTTTTTAATAAAACTAACAAAATGCAATACAGTAAGTTACATCCGTTTTTCATAAAACTAACCAAATGCAATGCACTGAGTTATATCCGTTTTTCATAAAACTAACCAAATGCAAGGCATGAGTTATATCTGTTTTTAATAAAACTAACAAAATGCAATACAGTGAGTCAGTCAGTTTTTAATAAAACTAACAAAATGCACTGCACTGAGTTATATCCGTTTTTCATTAAACTAACCAAATGCAATGCACTTAGTCATATCTGTTTTTAATAAAACTAACAAAATGCACTGCACTGATTTATATCAGTTTTTAATAAAACTAACAAAATGCAATACAGTGCGTTACATCCGTTTTTCATAAAACTAACCAAATGCAATGCACTGAGTTATATCCGTTTTTCATAAAACTAACCAAATGCAATGCATGAGTTATATCTGTTTTTAATAAAACTAACAAAATGCAATACAGTGAGTCAGTCAGTTTTTAATAAAACTAACAAAATGCAATGCACTGAGTTATATCCGTTTTTCATAAAACTAACAAAATGCAATACAGTGAGTTATATCAGTTTTTAATTAAACTAACAAAATGCAATACAGTGAGTTATATCAGTTCTTAATAAAACTAACCAAATGCAATGCACTGAGTTATATCCGTTTTTCATTAAACTAACCAAATGCAATGCACTTAGTCATATATGTTTTTAATAAAACTAACAAAATGCACTGCACTGATTTATATCAGTTTTTAATAAAACTAACAAAATGCAATACAGTGAGTTACATCCGTTTTTCATAAAACTAACCAAATGCAATGCACTGAGTTATATCCGTTTTTCATAAAACTAACCAAATGCAATGCATGAGTTATATCTGTTTTTAATAAAACTAACAAAATGCAATACAGTGAGTCAGTCAGTTTTTAATAAAACTAACAAAATGCAATGCACTGAGTTATATCCGTTTTTCATTAAACTAACCAAATGCAATGCACTTAGTCATATCTGTTTTTAATAAAACTAACAAAATGCACTGCACTGATTTATATCAGTTTTTAATAAAACTAACAAAATGCAATACAGTGAGTTACATCCGTTTTTCATAAAACTAACCAAATGCAATGCACTGAGTTATATCCGTTTTTCATAAAACTAACCAAATGCAATGCATGAGTTATATCTGTTTTTAATAAAACTAACAAAATGCAATACAGTGAGTCAGTCAGTTTTTAATAAAACTAACAAAATGCAATGCACTGAGTTATATCCGTTTTTCATTAAACTAACCAAATGCAATGCACTTAGTCATATCTGTTTTTAATAAAACTAACAAAATGCACTGCACTGATTTATATCAGTTTTTCATAAAACTAACAAAATGCAATACAGTGAGTTATATCAGTTTTTAATTAAACTAACAAAATGCAATACAGTGAGTTATATCAGTTCTTAATAAAACTAACCAAATGCAATGCACTGAGTTATATCCGTTTTTCATTAAACTAACCAAATGCAATGCACTTAGTCATATCTGTTTTTAATAAAACTAACAAAATGCACTGCACTGATTTATATCAGTTTTTAATAAAACTAACAAAATGCAATACAGTGAGTTACATCCGTTTTTCATAAAACTAACCAAATGCAATGCACTGAGTTATATCCGTTTTTCATAAAACTAACCAAATGCAATGCATGAGTTATATCTGTTTTTAATAAAACTAACAAAATGCAATACAGTGAGTCAGTCAGTTTTTAATAAAACTAACAAAATGCAATGCACTGAGTTATATCCGTTTTTCATAAAACTAACAAAATGCAATACAGTGAGTTATATCAGTTTTTAATTAAACTAACAAAATGCAATACAGTGAGTTATATCAGTTCTTAATAAAACTAACCAAATGCAATGCACTGAGTTATATCCGTTTTTCATTAAACTAACCAAATGCAATGCACTTAGTCATATCTGTTTTTAATAAAACTAACAAAATGCACTGCACTGATTTATATCAGTTTTTAATAAAACTAACAAAATGCAATACAGTGAGTTACATCCGTTTTTCATAAAACTAACCAAATGCAATGCACTGAGTTATATCCGTTTTTCATAAAACTAACCAAATGCAATGCATGAGTTATATCTGTTTTTAATAAAACTAACAAAATGCAATACAGTGAGTCAGTCAGTTTTTAATAAAACTAACAAAATGCAATGCACTGAGTTATATCCGTTTTTCATAAAACTAACAAAATGCAATACAGTGAGTTATATCAGTTTTTAATTAAACTAACAAAATGCAATACAGTGAGTTATATCAGTTCTTAATAAAACTAACCAAATGCAATGCACTGAGTTATATCCGTTTTTCATTAAACTAACCAAATGCAATGCACTTAGTCATATCTGTTTTTAATAAAACTAACAAAATGCACTGCACTGATTTATATCAGTTTTTAATAAAACTAACAAAATGCAATACAGTGAGTTACATCCGTTTTTAATAAAACTAACAAAATGCAATGCACTGAGTTATATCCGTTTTTCATTAAACTAACCAAATGCAATGCACTTAGTCATATCTGTTTTTAATAAAACTAACAAAATGCACTGCACTGATTTATATCAGTTTTTAATAAAACTAACAAAATGCAATACAGTGAGTTACATCCGTTTTTCATAAAACTAACCAAATGCAATGCACTGAGTTATATCCGTTTTTCATAAAACTAACCAAATGCAATGCATGAGTTATATCTGTTTTTAATAAAACTAACAAAATGCAATACAGTGAGTCAGTCAGTTTTTAATAAAACTAACAAAATGCAATGCACTGAGTTATATCCGTTTTTCATAAAACTAACAAAATGCAATACAGTGAGTTATATCAGTTTTTAATTAAACTAACAAAATGCAATACAGTGAGTTATATCAGTTCTTAATAAAACTAACCAAATGCAATGCACTGAGTTATATCCGTTTTTCATTAAACTAACCAAATGCAATGCACTTAGTCATATCTGTTTTTAATAAAACTAACAAAATGCACTGCACTGATTTATATCAGTTTTTAATAAAACTAACAAAATGCAATACAGTGAGTTACATCCGTTTTTCATAAAACTAACCAAATGCAATGCACTGAGTTATATCCGTTTTTCATAAAACTAACCAAATGCAATGCATGAGTTATATCTGTTTTTAATAAAACTAACAAAATGCAATACAGTGAGTCAGTCAGTTTTTAATAAAACTAACAAAATGCAATGCACTGAGTTATATCCGTTTTTCATTAAACTAACCAAATGCAATGCACTTAGTCATATCTGTTTTTAATAAAACTAACAAAATGCACTGCACTGATTTATATCAGTTTTTAATAAAACTAACAAAATGCAATACAGTGAGTTACATCCGTTTTTCATAAAACTAACCAAATGCAATGCACTGAGTTATATCCGTTTTTCATAAAACTAACCAAATGCAATGCATGAGTTATATCTGTTTTTAATAAAACTAACAAAATGCAATACAGTGAGTCAGTCAGTTTTTAATAAAACTAACAAAATGCAATGCACTGAGTTATATCCGTTTTTCATTAAACTAACCAAATGCAATGCACTTAGTCATATCTGTTTTTAATAAAACTAACAAAATGCACTGCACTGATTTATATCAGTTTTTAATAAAACTAACAAAATGCAATACAGTGAGTTACATCCGTTTTTCATAAAACTAACAAAATGCAATGCACTGAGTTATATCCGTTTTTCATTAAACTAACCAAATGCAATGCACTTAGTCATATCTGTTTTTAATAAAACTAACAAAATGCACTGCACTGATTTATATCAGTTTTTAATAAAACTAACAAAATGCAATACAGTGAGTTACATCCGTTTTTCATAAAACTAACCAAATGCAATGCACTGAGTTATATCCGTTTTTCATAAAACTAACCAACTGCAATGCATGAGTTATATCTGTTTTTAATAAAACTAACAAAATGCAATACAGTGTGTCAGTCAGTTTTTAATAAAACTAACAAAATGCAATGCACTGAGTTATATCCGTTTTTCATAAAACTAACAAAATGCAATACAGTGAGTTATATCAGTTTTTAATTAAACTAACAAAATGCAATACAGTGAGTTATATCAGTTCTTAATAAAACTAACCAAATGCAATGCACTGAGTTATATCCGTTTTTCATAAAACTAACCAAATGCAATGCACTGAGTCATATCTGTTTTTAATAAAACTAACAAAATGCACTGCACTGAGTTATATCAGTTTTTAATTAAACTAACAAAATGCAATGCAGTGAGTTATATCTGTTTTTAATAAAACTAACAAAATGCAATGCACTGAGTTATATCCGTTTTTCATTAAACTAACCAAATGCAATGCACTTAGTCATATCTGTTTTTAATAAAACTAACAAAATGCACTGCACTGATTTATATCAGTTTTTAATAAAACTAACAAAATGCAATACAGTGAGTTACATCCGTTTTTCATAAAACTAACCAAATGCAATGCACTGTTTTTAATAAAACTAACCAAATGCACTGCACTGAGTTATATCAGTTTTTAATTAAACTAACAAAATGCAATGCAGTGAGTTATATCTGTTTTTAATAAAACTAACAAAATGCAATACAGTGAGTTACATCCGTTTTTCATAAAACTAACCAAATGCAATGCACTGAGTTATATCCGTTTTTCATAAAACAAACCAAATGCAATGCATGAGTTATATCTGTTTTTAATAAAACTAACCAAATGCAATACAGTGAGTTATATCAGTTTTTAATAAAACTAACCAAATGCAATGCACTGAGTTATATCCGTTTTTCATAAAACTAACCAAATGCAATGCACTGAGTCATATCTGTTTTTAATAAAACTAACAAAATGCACTGCACTGAGTTATATCAGTTTTTAATTAAACTAACAAAATGCAATGCAGTGAGTTATATCTGTTTTTAATAAAACTAACAAAATGCAATACAGTGAGTTACATCCGTTTTTCATAAAACTAACCAAATGCAATGCACTGAGTTATATCCGTTTTTCATAAAACTAACCAAATGCAATGCACTGAGTCATATCTGTTTTTAATAAAACCAACAAAATGCACTGCACTGAGTTATATCAGTTTTTAATTAAACTAACAAAATGCAATGCACTGAGTTATATCCGTTTTTCATAAAACTAACCAAATGCAATGCACTGAGTCATATCTGTTTTTAATAAAACTAACAAAATGCACTGCACTGAGTTATATCAGTTTTTAATTAAACTAACAAAATGCAATGCAGTGAGTTATATCTGTTTTTAATAAAACTAACAAAATGCAATGCACTGAGTTATATCCGTTTTTCATAAAACTAACCAAATGCAATGCACTGAGTCATATCTGTTTTTAATAAAACTAACAAAATGCACTGCACTGAGTTATATCAGTTTTTAATTAAACTAACAAAATGCAATGCAGTGAGTTATATCTGTTTTTAATAAAACTAACAAAATGCACTGCACTGAGTTATATCAGTTTTTAATTAAACTAACAAAATGCAATACAGTGAGTTATATCAGTTTTTAATAAAACTAACCAAATGCAATGCACTGAGTTATATCCGTTTTTCATAAAACTAACCAAATGCAATGCACTGAGTCATATCTGTTTTTAATAAAACTAACAAAATGCACTGCACTGAGTTATATCAGTTTTTAATTAAACTAACAAAATGCAATGCAGTGAGTTGTATCAGTTTTTAATAAAACTGACAAAATGCAATGCACTGAGTTATATCTGTTTTTAATTAAACTAACAAAATGCAATGCACTGAGTTATATCCGTTTTTAATAAAACTAACAAAATGCAATACAGTGAGTTATATCAGTTTTTAATAAAACTAACCAAATGCAATGCACTGAGTTATATCCGTTTTTCATAAAACTAACCAAATGCAATGCACTGAGTTATATCTGTTTTTAATTAAACTAACAAAATGCACTGCACTGAGTTATATCAGTTTTTAATTAAACTAACAAAATGCAATACAGTGAGTTATATCAGTTTTTAATAAAACTAACCAAATGCAATGCACTGAGTTATATCCGTTTTTCATAAAACTAACCAAATGCAATGCACTGAGTTATATCTGTTTTTAATAAAACTAACAAAATGCACTGCACTGAGTTATATCAGTTTTTAATTAAACTAACAAAATGCAATGCAGTGAGTTGTATCAGTTTTTAATAAAACTGACAAAATGCAATGCACTGAGTTATATCTGTTTTTAATTAAACTAACAAAATGCACTGCACTGAGTTATATCAGTTTTTAATTAAACTAACAAAATGCAATACAGTGAGTTATATCAGTTTTTAATAAAACTAACCAAATGCAATGCACTGAGTTATATCCGTTTTTCATAAAACTAACCAAATGCAATGCACTGAGTTATATCTGTTTTTAATAAAACTAACAAAATGCACTGCACTGAGTTATATCAGTTTTTAATTAAACTAACAAAATGCAATGCACTGAGTTATATCCGTTTTTCATAAAACTAACCAAATGCAATGCACTGAGTTATATCTGTTTTTAATAAAACTAACCAAATGCAATGCACTGAGTTATATCAGTTTTTAATAAAACTAACCAAATGCAATGCACTGAGTTATATCCGTTTTTCATAAAACTAACCAAATGCAATGCACTGAGTTATATCTGTTTTTAATAAAACTAACAAAATGCACTGCACTGAGTTATATCAGTTTTTAATTAAACTAACAAAATGCAATGCAGTGAGTTGTATCAGTTTTTAATAAAACTGACAAAATGCAATGCACTGAGTTATATCTGTTTTTAATTAAACTAACAAAATGCACTGCACTGAGTTATATCAGTTTTTAATTAAACTAACAAAATGCAATGCACTGAGTTATATCCGTTTTTCATAAAACTAACCAAATGCAATGCACTGAGTTATATCTGTTTTTAATAAAACTAACAAAATGCACTGCACTGAGTTATATCAGTTTTTAATTAAACTAACAAAATGCAATGCACTGAGTTATATCCGTTTTTCATAAAACTAACCAAATGCAATGCACTGAGTTATATCTGTTTTTAATAAAACTAACAAAATGCACTGCACTGAGTTATATCAGTTTTTAATTAAACTAACAAAATGCAATGCAGTGAGTTATATCAGTTTTTAATTAAACTAACAAAATGCAATGCACTGAGTTATATCCGTTTTTCATAAAACTAACCAAATGCAATGCACTGAGTTATATCAGTTTTTAATTAAACTAACAAAATGCAATGCACTGAGTTATATCTGTTTTTAATAAAACTAACAAAATGCACTGCACTGAGTTATATCAGTTTTTAATTAAACTAACAAAATGCAATGCACTGAGTTATATCCGTTTTTCATAAAACTAACCAAATGCAATGCACTGAGTTATATCTGTTTTTAATAAAACTAACAAAATGCACTGCACTGAGTTATATCAGTTTTTAATTAAACTAACAAAATGCAATGCAGTGAGTTATATCAGTTTTTAATTAAACTAACAAAATGCAATGCACTGAGTTATATCAGTTTTTAATTAAACTAACAAAATGCAATGCACTGAGTTATATCAGTTTTTAATTAAACTAACAAAATGCAATGCACTGAGTTATATCCGTTTTTCATAAAACTAACCAAATGCAATGCACTGAGTTATATCTGTTTTTAATAAAACTAACAAAATGCACTGCACTGAGTTATATCAGTTTTTAATTAAACTAACCAAATGCAATGCACTGAGTTATATCCGTTTTTCATAAAACAAACCAAATGCAATGCATGAGTTATATCTGTTTTTAATAAAACTAACCAAATGCAATACAGTGAGTTATATCAGTTTTTAATAAAACTAACCAAATGCAATGCACTGAGTTATATCCGTTTTTCATAAAACTAACCAAATGCAATGCACTGAGTCATATCTGTTTTTAATAAAACTAACAAAATGCACTGCACTGAGTTATATCAGTTTTTAATTAAACTAACAAAATGCAATGCAGTGAGTTATATCTGTTTTTAATAAAACTAACAAAATGCAATACAGTGAGTTACATCCGTTTTTCATAAAACTAACCAAATGCAATGCACTGAGTTATATCCGTTTTTCATAAAACTAACCAAATGCAATGCACTGAGTCATATCTGTTTTTAATAAAACCAACAAAATGCACTGCACTGAGTTATATCAGTTTTTAATTAAACTAACAAAATGCAATGCACTGAGTTATATCCGTTTTTCATAAAACTAACCAAATGCAATGCACTGAGTCATATCTGTTTTTAATAAAACTAACAAAATGCACTGCACTGAGTTATATCAGTTTTTAATTAAACTAACAAAATGCAATGCAGTGAGTTATATCTGTTTTTAATAAAACTAACAAAATGCAATGCACTGAGTTATATCCGTTTTTCATAAAACTAACCAAATGCAATGCACTGAGTCATATCTGTTTTTAATAAAACTAACAAAATGCACTGCACTGAGTTATATCAGTTTTTAATTAAACTAACAAAATGCAATGCAGTGAGTTATATCTGTTTTTAATAAAACTAACAAAATGCACTGCACTGAGTTATATCAGTTTTTAATTAAACTAACAAAATGCAATACAGTGAGTTATATCAGTTTTTAATAAAACTAACCAAATGCAATGCACTGAGTTATATCCGTTTTTCATAAAACTAACCAAATGCAATGCACTGAGTCATATCTGTTTTTAATAAAACTAACAAAATGCACTGCACTGAGTTATATCAGTTTTTAATTAAACTAACAAAATGCAATGCAGTGAGTTGTATCAGTTTTTAATAAAACTGACAAAATGCAATGCACTGAGTTATATCTGTTTTTAATTAAACTAACAAAATGCAATGCACTGAGTTATATCCGTTTTTAATAAAACTAACAAAATGCAATACAGTGAGTTATATCAGTTTTTAATAAAACTAACCAAATGCAATGCACTGAGTTATATCCGTTTTTCATAAAACTAACCAAATGCAATGCACTGAGTTATATCTGTTTTTAATTAAACTAACAAAATGCACTGCACTGAGTTATATCAGTTTTTAATTAAACTAACAAAATGCAATACAGTGAGTTATATCAGTTTTTAATAAAACTAACCAAATGCAATGCACTGAGTTATATCCGTTTTTCATAAAACTAACCAAATGCAATGCACTGAGTTATATCTGTTTTTAATAAAACTAACAAAATGCACTGCACTGAGTTATATCAGTTTTTAATTAAACTAACAAAATGCAATGCAGTGAGTTGTATCAGTTTTTAATAAAACTGACAAAATGCAATGCACTGAGTTATATCTGTTTTTAATTAAACTAACAAAATGCACTGCACTGAGTTATATCAGTTTTTAATTAAACTAACAAAATGCAATACAGTGAGTTATATCAGTTTTTAATAAAACTAACCAAATGCAATGCACTGAGTTATATCCGTTTTTCATAAAACTAACCAAATGCAATGCACTGAGTTATATCTGTTTTTAATAAAACTAACAAAATGCACTGCACTGAGTTATATCAGTTTTTAATTAAACTAACAAAATGCAATGCACTGAGTTATATCCGTTTTTCATAAAACTAACCAAATGCAATGCACTGAGTTATATCTGTTTTTAATAAAACTAACCAAATGCAATGCACTGAGTTATATCAGTTTTTAATAAAACTAACCAAATGCAATGCACTGAGTTATATCCGTTTTTCATAAAACTAACCAAATGCAATGCACTGAGTTATATCTGTTTTTAATAAAACTAACAAAATGCACTGCACTGAGTTATATCAGTTTTTAATTAAACTAACAAAATGCAATGCAGTGAGTTGTATCAGTTTTTAATAAAACTGACAAAATGCAATGCACTGAGTTATATCTGTTTTTAATTAAACTAACAAAATGCACTGCACTGAGTTATATCAGTTTTTAATTAAACTAACAAAATGCAATGCACTGAGTTATATCCGTTTTTCATAAAACTAACAAAATGCACTGCACTGAGTTATATCAGTTTTTAATTAAACTAACAAAATGCAATGCACTGAGTTATATCCGTTTTTCATAAAACTAACCAAATGCAATGCACTGAGTTATATCTGTTTTTAATAAAACTAACAAAATGCACTGCACTGAGTTATATCAGTTTTTAATTAAACTAACAAAATGCAATGCACTGAGTTATATCCGTTTTTCATAAAACTAACCAAATGCAATGCACTGAGTTATATCTGTTTTTAATAAAACTAACAAAATGCACTGCACTGAGTTATATCAGTTTTTAATTAAACTAACAAAATGCAATGCAGTGAGTTATATCAGTTTTTAATTAAACTAACAAAATGCAATGCACTGAGTTATATCCGTTTTTCATAAAACTAACCAAATGCAATGCACTGAGTTATATCAGTTTTTAATTAAACTAACAAAATGCAATGCACTGAGTTATATCTGTTTTTAATAAAACTAACAAAATGCACTGCACTGAGTTATATCAGTTTTTAATTAAACTAACAAAATGCAATGCACTGAGTTATATCCGTTTTTCATAAAACTAACCAAATGCAATGCACTGAGTTATATCTGTTTTTAATAAAACTAACAAAATGCACTGCACTGAGTTATATCAGTTTTTAATTAAACTAACAAAATGCAATGCAGTGAGTTATATCAGTTTTTAATTAAACTAACAAAATGCAATGCACTGAGTTATATCAGTTTTTAATTAAACTAACAAAATGCAATGCACTGAGTTATATCAGTTTTTAATTAAACTAACAAAATGCAATGCACTGAGTTATATCCGTTTTTCATAAAACTAACCAAATGCAATGCACTGAGTTATATCTGTTTTTAATAAAACTAACAAAATGCACTGCACTGAGTTATATCAGTTTTTAATTAAACTAACAAAATGCAATGCAGTGAGTTATATCAGTTTTTAATTAAACTAACAAAATGCAATGCACTGAGTTATATCCGTTTTTCATAAAACTAACCAAATGCAATGCACTGAGTTATATCTGTTTTTAATTAAACTAACAAAATGCAATGCACTGAGTTATATCCGTTTTTCATAAAACTAACCAAATGCAATGCACTGAGCTATATCAGTTTTTAATTAAACTAACAAAATGCAATGCACTGAGTTATATCCGTTTTTCATAAAACTAACCAAATGCAATGCACTGAGTTATATCTGTTTTTAATTAAACTAACAAAATGCAATGCACTGAGTTATATCAGTTTTTAATTAAACTAACAAAATGCAATGCAGTGAGTTATATCAGTTTTTAATTAAACTAACAAAATGCAATGCACTGAGTTATATCCGTTTTTCATAAAACTAACCAAATGCAATGCACTGAGTTATATCAGTTTTTAATTAAACTAACAAAATGCAATGCACTGAGTTATATCCGCTTTTCATAAAACTAACCAAATGCAATGCACTGAGTTATATCTGTTTTTAATTAAACTAACAAAATGCAATGCAGTGAGTTATATCAGTTTTTAATTAAACTAACAAAATGCAATGCACTGAGTTATATCCGTTTTTCATAAAACTAACCAAATGCAATGCACTGAGTTATATCAGTTTTTAATTAAACTAACAAAATGCAATGCACTGAGTTATATCCGTTTTTCATAAAACTAACCAAATGCAATGCACTGAGTTATATCAGTTTTTACTTAAACTAACAAAATGCAATGCACTGAGTTATATCCGTTTTTCATAAAACTAACCAAATGCAATGCACTGAGTTATATCTGTTTTTAATTAAACTAACAAAATGCAATGCACTGAGTTATATCCGTTTTTCATAAAACTAACCAAATGCAATGCACTGAGTTATATCAGTTTTTAATTAAACTAACAAAATGCAATGCACTGAGTTATATCAGTTTTTAATAAAACTAACCAAATGCAATGCACTGAGTTATATCCGTTTTTCATAAAACTAACCAAATGCAATGCACTGAGTTATATCTGTTTTTAATTAAACTAACAAAATGCAATGCACTGAGTTATATCCGTTTTTCATAAAACTAACCAAATGCAATGCACTGAGTTATATCAGTTTTTAATTAAACTAACAAAATGCAATGCACTGAGTTATATCCGTTTTTCATAAAACTAACCAAATGCAATGCACTGAGTTATATCAGTTTTTAATTAAACTAACAAAATGCAATGCACTGAGTTATATCCGTTTTTCATAAAACTAACCAAATGCAATGCACTGAGTTATATCTGTTTTTAAGTAAACTAACAAAATGCAATGCAGTGAGTTATATCAGTTTTTAATTAAACTAACAAAATGCAATGCACTGAGTTATATCCGTTTTTCATAAAACTAACCAAATGCAATGCACTGAGTTATATCAGTTTTTAATTAAACTAACAAAATGCAATGCACTGAGTTATATCCGTTTTTCATAAAACTAACCAAATGCAATGCACTGAGTTATATCTGTTTTTAATTAAACTAACAAAATGCAATGCACTGAGTTATATCCGTTTTTCATAAAACTAACCAAATGCAATGCACTGAGTTATATCAGTTTTTAATTAAACTAACAAAATGCAATGCACTGAGTTATATCCGTTTTTCATAAAACTAACCAAATGCAATGCACTGAGTTATATCAGTTTTTAATTAAACTAACAAAATGCAATGCAGTGAGTTATATCAGTTTTTAATTAAACTAACAAAATGCAATGCACTGAGTTATATCCGTTTTTCATAAAACTAACCAAATGCAATGCACTGAGTTATATCTGTTTTTAATTAAACTAACAAAATGCAATGCACTGAGTTATATCCGTTTTTCATAAAACTAACCAAATGCACTGCACTGAGTTATATCAGTTTTTAATTAAACTAACAAAATGCAATGCAGTGAGTTATATCAGTTTTTAATTAAACTAACAAAATGCAATGCACTGAGTTATATCCGTTTTTCATAAAACTAACCAAATGCAATGCACTGAGTTATATCAGTTTTTAATTAAACTAACAAAATGCAATGCACTGAGTTATATCCGTTTTTCATAAAACTAACCAAATGCAATGCACTGAGTTATATCAGTTTTTAATTAAACTAACAAAATGCAATGCACTGAGTTATATCCGTTTTTCATAAAACTAACCAAATGCAATGCACTGAGTTATATCTGTTTTTAATAAAACTAACAAAATGCACTGCACTGAGTTATATCAGTTTTTAATTAAACTAACAAAATGCAATGCAGTGAGTTATATCAGTTTTTAATTAAACTAACAAAATGCAATGCACTGAGTTATATCCGTTTTTCATAAAACTAACCAAATGCAATGCACTGAGTTATATCTGTTTTTAATTAAACTAACAAAATGCAATGCACTGAGTTATATCCGTTTTTCATAAAACTAACCAAATGCAATGCACTGAGTTATATCAGTTTTTAATTAAACTAACAAAATGCAATGCACTGAGTTATATCCGTTTTTCATAAAACTAACCAAATGCAATGCACTGAGTTATATCTGTTTTTAATAAAACTAACAAAATGCAATGCACTGAGTTATATCCGTTTTTCATAAAACTAACCAAATGCAATGCACTGAGTTATATCAGTTTTTAATTAAACTAACAAAATGCAATGCACTGAGTTATATCTGTTTTTAATAAAACTAACAAAATGCACTGCACTGAGTTATATCAGTTTTTAATTAAACTAACAAAATGCAATGCACTGAGTTATATCCGTTTTTCATAAAACTAACCAAATGCAATGCACTGAGTTATATCTGTTTTTAATAAAACTAACAAAATGCACTGCACTGAGTTATATCAGTTTTTAATTAAACTAACAAAATGCAATGCACTGAGTTATATCCGTTTTTCATAAAACTAACCAAATGCAATGCACTGAGTTATATCAGTTTTTAATTAAACTAACAAAATGCAATGCACTGAGTTATATCCGTTTTTCATAAAACTAACCAAATGCAATGCACTGAGTTATATCTGTTTTTAATAAAACTAACAAAATGCACTGCACTGAGTTATATCAGTTTTTAATTAAACTAACAAAATGCAATGCACTGAGTTATATCCGTTTTTCATAAAACTAACCAAATGCAATGCACTGAGTTATATCTGTTTTTAATAAAACTAACAAAATGCACTGCACTGAGTTATATCAGTTTTTAATTAAACTAACAAAATGCAATGCAGTGAGTTGTATCAGTTTTTAATAAAACTGACAAAATGCAATGCACTGAGTTATATCTGTTTTTAATTAAACTAACAAAATGCACTGCACTGAGTTATATCAGTTTTTAATTAAACTAACAAAATGCAATGCACTGAGTTATATCCGTTTTTCATAAAACTAACCAAATGCAATGCACTGAGTTATATCTGTTTTTAATAAAACTAACAAAATGCACTGCACTGAGTTATATCAGTTTTTAATTAAACTAACAAAATGCAATGCACTGAGTTATATCCGTTTTTCATAAAACTAACCAAATGCAATGCACTGAGTTATATCAGTTTTTAATAAAACTAACCAAATGCAATGCACTGAGTTATATCCGTTTTTCATAAAACTAACCAAATGCAATGCACTGAGTTATATCTGTTTTTAATAAAACTAACAAAATGCACTGCACTGAGTTATATCAGTTTTTAATTAAACTAACAAAATGCAATGCAGTGAGTTGTATCAGTTTTTAATAAAACTGACAAAATGCAATGCACTGAGTTATATCTGTTTTTAATTAAACTAACAAAATGCACTGCACTGAGTTATATCAGTTTTTAATTAAACTAACAAAATGCAATACAGTGAGTTATATCAGTTTTTAATAAAACTAACCAAATGCAATGCACTGAGTTATATCCGTTTTTCATAAAACTAACCAAATGCAATGCACTGAGTCATATCTGTTTTTAATAAAACTAACAAAATGCACTGCACTGAGTTATATCAGTTTTTAATTAAACTAACAAAATGCAATGCAGTGAGTTGTATCAGTTTTTAATAAAACTGACAAAATGCAATGCACTGAGTTATATCTGTTTTTAATTAAACTAACAAAATGCAATGCACTGAGTTATATCCGTTTTTAATAAAACTAACAAAATGCAATACAGTGAGTTATATCAGTTTTTAATAAAACTAACCAAATGCAATGCACTGAGTTATATCCGTTTTTCATAAAACTAACCAAATGCAATGCACTGAGTTATATCTGTTTTTAATTAAACTAACAAAATGCACTGCACTGAGTTATATCAGTTTTTAATTAAACTAACAAAATGCAATGCAGTGAGTTATATCTGTTTTTAATAAAACTAACAAAATGCAATGCACTGAGTTATATCCGTTTTTAATAAAACTAACAAAATGCACTGCACTGAGTTATATCAGTTTTTAATTAAACTAACAAAATGCAATGCAGTGAGTTATATCTGTTTTTAATAAAACTAACAAAATGCACTGCACTGAGTTATATCAGTTTTTAATTAAACTAACAAAATGCAATACAGTGAGTTATATCAGTTTTTAATAAAACTAACCAAATGCAATGCACTGAGTTATATCCGTTTTTCATAAAACTAACCAAATGCAATGCACTGAGTCATATCTGTTTTTAATAAAACTAACAAAATGCACTGCACTGAGTTATATCAGTTTTTAATTAAACTAACAAAATGCAATGCAGTGAGTTATATCTGTTTTTAATAAAACTAACAAAATGCACTGCACTGAGTTATATCAGTTTTTAATTAAACTAACAAAATGCAATACAGTGAGTTATATCAGTTTTTAATAAAACTAACCAAATGCAATGCACTGAGTTATATCCGTTTTTCATAAAACTAACCAAATGCAATGCACTGAGTCATATCTGTTTTTAATAAAACTAACAAAATGCACTGCACTGAGTTATATCAGTTTTTAATTAAACTAACAAAATGCAATGCAGTGAGTTATATCTGTTTTTAATAAAACTAACAAAATGCACTGCACTGAGTTATATCAGTTTTTAATTAAACTAACAAAATGCAATACAGTGAGTTATATCAGTTTTTAATAAAACTAACCAAATGCAATGCACTGAGTTATATCCGTTTTTCATAAAACTAACCAAATGCAATGCACTGAGTCATATCTGTTTTTAATAAAACTAACAAAATGCACTGCACTGAGTTATATCAGTTTTTAATTAAACTAACAAAATGCAATGCAGTGAGTTATATCTGTTTTTAATAAAACTAACAAAATGCACTGCACTGAGTTATATCAGTTTTTAATTAAACTAACAAAATGCAATACAGTGAGTTATATCAGTTTTTAATAAAACTAACCAAATGCAATGCACTGAGTTATATCCGTTTTTCATAAAACTAACCAAATGCAATGCACTGAGTCATATCTGTTTTTAATAAAACTAACAAAATGCACTGCACTGAGTTATATCAGTTTTTAATTAAACTAACAAAATGCAATGCACTGAGTTATATCCGTTTTTCATAAAACTAACCAAATGCAATGCACTGAGTTATATCTGTTTTTAATAAAACTAACAAAATGCACTGCACTGAGTTATATCAGTTTTTAATTAAACTAACAAAATGCAATGCACTGAGTTATATCCGTTTTTCATAAAACTAACCAAATGCAATGCACTGAGTTATATCAGTTTTTAATAAAACTAACCAAATGCAATGCACTGAGTTATATCCGTTTTTCATAAAACTAACCAAATGCAATGCACTGAGTTATATCTGTTTTTAATAAAACTAACAAAATGCACTGCACTGAGTTATATCAGTTTTTAATTAAACTAACAAAATGCAATGCAGTGAGTTGTATCAGTTTTTAATAAAACTGACAAAATGCAATGCACTGAGTTAGATCTGTTTTTAATTAAACTAACAAAATGCACTGCACTGAGTTATATCAGTTTTTAATTAAACTAACAAAATGCAATACAGTGAGTTATATCAGTTTTTAATAAAACTAACCAAATGCAATGCACTGAGTTATATCCGTTTTTCATAAAACTAACCAAATGCAATGCACTGAGTCATATCTGTTTTTAATAAAACTAACAAAATGCACTGCACTGAGTTATATCAGTTTTTAATTAAACTAACAAAATGCAATGCAGTGAGTTGTATCAGTTTTTAATAAAACTGACAAAATGCAATGCACTGAGTTATATCTGTTTTTAATTAAACTAACAAAATGCAATGCACTGAGTTATATCCGTTTTTAATAAAACTAACAAAATGCAATACAGTGAGTTATATCAGTTTTTAATAAAACTAACCAAATGCAATGCACTGAGTTATATCCGTTTTTCATAAAACTAACCAAATGCAATGCACTGAGTTATATCTGTTTTTAATTAAACTAACAAAATGCACTGCACTGAGTTATATCAGTTTTTAATTAAACTAACAAAATGCAATGCAGTGAGTTATATCTGTTTTTAATAAAACTAACAAAATGCAATGCACTGAGTTATATCCGTTTTTCATAAAACTAACCAAATGCAATGCACTGAGTCATATCTGTTTTTAATAAAACTAACAAAATGCACTGCACTGAGTTATATCAGTTTTTAATTAAACTAACAAAATGCAATGCAGTGAGTTATATCTGTTTTTAATAAAACTAACAAAATGCACTGCACTGAGTTATATCAGTTTTTAATTAAACTAACAAAATGCAATACAGTGAGTTATATCAGTTTTTAATAAAACTAACCAAATGCAATGCACTGAGTTATATCCGTTTTTCATAAAACTAGCCAAATGCAATGCACTGAGTCATATCTGTTTTTAATAAAACTAACAAAATGCACTGCACTGAGTTATATCAGTTTTTAATTAAACTAACAAAATGCAATGCAGTGAGTTATATCTGTTTTTAATAAAACTAACAAAATGCAATGCACTGAGTTATATCCGTTTTTCATAAAACTAACCAAATGCAATGCACTGAGTCATATCTGTTTTTAATAAAACTAACAAAATGCACTGCACTGAGTTATATCAGTTTTTAATTAAACTAACAAAATGCAATGCACTGAGTTATATCTGTTTTTAATAAAACTAACAAAATGCACTGCACTGAGTTATATCAGTTTTTAATTAAACTAACAAAATGCAATGCAGTGAGTTGTATCAGTTTTTAATAAAACTGACAAAATGCAATGCACTGAGTTATATCTGTTTTTAATTAAACTAACAAAATGCAATGCACTGAGTTATATCCGTTTTTAATAAAACTGACAAAATGCAATGCACTGAGCTATATCTGTTTTTAATAAAACTAACAAAATGCAATGCAGTGAGTTGTATCAGTTTTTAATAAAACTAACAAAATGCAATGCACTGAGCTATATCTGTTTTTAATAAAACTAACAAAATGCAATGCAGTGAGTTGTATCAGTTTTTAATAAAACTAACCAAATGCAATGCACTGAGTTATATCTGTTTTTAATTAAACTAACAAAATGCAATGCAGGGAGTTGTATCAGTTTTTAATAAAACTAACAAAATGCAATGCACTGAGTTATATCTGTTTTTAATTAAACTAACAAAATGCAATGCAGTGAGTTGTATCAGTTTTTAATAAAACTAACAAAATGCAATGCACTGAGCTATATCTGTTTTTAATAAAACTAACAAAATGCAATGCAGTGAGTTGTATCAGTTTTTAATAAAACTAACCAAATGCAATGCACTGAGTTATATCTGTTTTTAATTAAACTAACAAAATGCAATGCAGGGAGTTGTATCAGTTTTTAATAAAACTAACAAAATGCAATGCACTGAGTTATATCTGTTTTTAATTAAACTAACAAAATGCAATGCAGTGAGTTGTATCAGTTTTAAATAAAACTAACAAAATGCAATGCACTGAGCTATATCTGTTTTTAATAAAACTAACAAAATGCAATGCAGTGAGTTGTATCAGTTTTTAATAAAACTAACCAAATGCAATGCACTGAGTTATATCTGTTTTTAATAAAACTAACAAAATGCAATGCACTGAGTTATATCAGTTTTTAATAAAACTAACAAAATGCAATGCACTGAGTTATATCCGTTTTTAATAAAACTGACAAAATGCAATGCACTGAGCTATATCTGTTTTTAATAAAACTAACAAAATGCAATGCAGTGAGTTGTATCAGTTTTTAATAAAACTAACAAAATGCAATGCACTGAGCTATATCTGTTTTTAATAAAACTAACAAAATGCAATGCAGTGAGTTGTATCAGTTTTTAATAAAACTAACAAAATGCAATGCACTGAGCTATATCTGTTTTTAATAAAACTAACAAAATGCAATGCAGTGAGTTGTATCAGTTTTTAATAAAACTAACCAAATGCAATGCACTGAGTTATATCTGTTTTTAATTAAACTAACAAAATGCAATGCAGGGAGTTGTATCTGTTTTTAATTAAACTAACAAAATGCAATGCACTGAGTTATATCTGTTTTTAATAAAACTGACAAAATGCAATGCACTGAGTTATATCTGTTTTTAATAAAACTAACAAAATGCAATGCAGTGAGTTGTATCAGTTTTTAATAAAACTAACAAAATGCAATGCACTGAGTTATATCAGTTTTTAATAAAACTGACAAAATGCAATGCACTGAGCTATATCTGTTTTTAATAAAACTAACAAAATGCAATACAGTGAGTTATATCCGTTTTTAATAAAACTAACAAAATGCAATGCACTGAGTTATATCCGTTTTTAATAAAACTAACCAAATGCAATGCACTGAGTCATATCTGTTTTTAATAAAACTAACAAAATGCACTGCACTGAGTTATATCAGTTTTTAATAAAACTAACCAAATGCAATGCACTGAGTTATATCAGTTTTTAATAAAACTGACAAAATGCAATGTACTTAGTTATATCTGTTTTTAATAAAACTAACAAAATGCAATACACTGAGTTATATCAGTTTTTACTAAAACTAACCAAATGCAGTACACTGAGTTATATCAGTTTTTAATAAAACTAACCAAATGCAATGCACTGAGTTATATCAGTTTTTAATAAAACTGACAAAATGCAATGTACTTAGTTATATCTGTTTTTAATAAAACTAACAAAATGCAATACACTGAGTTATATCAGTTTTTAATAAAACTAACCAAATGCAGTACACTGAGTTATATCAGTTTTTAATAAAACTAACCAAATGCAATGCACTGAGTTATATCAGTTTTTAATAAAACTGACAAAATGCAATGTACTTAGTTATATCTGTTTTTAATAAAACTAACAAAATGCACTGCACTGAGTTATATCAGTTTTTACTAAAACTAACCAAATGCAGTACACTGAGTTATATCAGTTTTTAATAAAACTAACCAAATGCAATGCACTGAGTTATATCAGTTTTTAATAAAACTGACAAAATGCAATGTACTTAGTTATATCTGTTTTTAATAAAACTAACAAAATGCACTGCACTGAGTTATATCAGTTTTTAATAAAACTAACCAAATGCAATGCACTGAGTTATATCAGTTTTTAATAAAACTGACAAAATGCAATGTACTTAGTTATATCTGTTTTTAATAAAACTAACAAAATGCAATACACTGAGTTATATCAGTTTTTAATAAAACTAACCAAATGCAGTACACTGAGTTATATCAGTTTTTAATAAAACTAACCAAATGCAATGCACTGAGTTATATCAGTTTTTAATAAAACTGACAAAATGCAATGTACTTAGTTATATCTGTTTTTAATAAAACTAACAAAATGCAATACACTGAGTTATATCAGTTTTTACTAAAACTAACCAAATGCAATGCACTGAGTTATATCAGTTTTTAATAAAACTAGCCAAATGCTATGCACTGAGTTATATCAGTTTTTAAAGAAACTGACAGAATGCAATGCACTGAGTTCTATCTGTTTTTAATAAAACTAACCAAATGCAATGCACTGAGTTATATCTGTTTTTAATAAAACTAACAAAATGCACTGCACTGAGTTATATCAGTTTTTAATCAAACTAACAAAATGCAATGCACTGAGTTATATCTGTTTTTAATAAAACTAACAAAATGCACTGCACTGAGTTATATCAGTTTTTAATTAAACTAACAAAATGCAATGCAGTGAGTTGTATCAGTTTTTAATAAAACTGACAAAATGCAATGCACTGAGTTATATCTGTTTTTAATTAAACTAACAAAATGCAATGCACTGAGTTATATCCGTTTTTAATAAAACTAACAAAATGCAATGCACTGAGCTATATCTGTTTTTAATAAAACTAACAAAATGCAATGCAGTGAGTTGTATCAGTTTTTAATAAAACTAACAAAATGCAATGCACTGAGCTATATCTGTTTTTAATAAAACTAACAAAATGCAATGCAGTGAGTTGTATCAGTTTTTAATAAAACTAACCAAATGCAATGCACTGAGTTATATCTGTTTTTAATTAAACTAACAAAATGCAATGCAGGGAGTTGTATCAGTTTTTAATAAAACTAACAAAATGCAATGCACTGAGTTATATCTGTTTTTAATTAAACTAACAAAATGCAATGCAGTGAGTTGTATCAGTTTTTAATAAAACTAACAAAATGCAATGCACTGAGCTATATCTGTTTTTAATAAAACTAACAAAATGCAATGCAGTGAGTTGTATCAGTTTTTAATAAAACTAACCAAACGCAATGCACTGAGTTATATCTGTTTTTAATTAAACTAACAAAATGCAATGCAGGGAGTTGTATCAGTTTTTAATAAAACTAACAAAATGCAATGCACTGAGTTATATCTGTTTTTAATTAAACTAACAAAATGCAATGCAGTGAGTTGTATCAGTTTTAAATAAAACTAACAAAATGCAATGCACTGAGCTATATCTGTTTTTAATAAAACTAACAAAATGCAATGCAGTGAGTTGTATCAGTTTTTAATAAAACTAACCAAATGCAATGCACTGAGTTATATCTGTTTTTAATAAAACTAACAAAATGCAATGCACTGAGTTATATCAGTTTTTAATAAAACTAACAAAATGCAATGCACTGAGTTATATCCGTTTTTAATAAAACTGACAAAATGCAATGCACTGAGCTATATCTGTTTTTAATAAAACTAACAAAATGCAATGCAGTGAGTTGTATCAGTTTTTAATAAAACTAACAAAATGCAATGCACTGAGCTATATCTGTTTTTAATAAAACTAACAAAATGCAATGCAGTGAGTTGTATCAGTTTTTAATAAAACTAACAAAATGCAATGCACTGAGCTATATCTGTTTTTAATAAAACTAACAAAATGCAATGCAGTGAGTTGTATCAGTTTTTAATAAAACTAACCAAATGCAATGCACTGAGTTATATCTGTTTTTAATTAAACTAACAAAATGCAATGCAGGGAGTTGTATCTGTTTTTAATTAAACTAACAAAATGCAATGCACTGAGTTATATCAGTTTTTAATAAAACTGACAAAATGCAATGCACTGAGCTATATCTGTTTTTAATAAAACTAACAAAATGCAATGCAGTGAGTTGTATCAGTTTTTAATAAAACTAACAAAATGCAATGCACTGAGTTATATCAGTTTTTAATAAAACTGACAAAATGCAATGCACTGAGCTATATCTGTTTTTAATAAAACTAACAAAATGCAATACAGTGAGTTATATCCGTTTTTAATAAAACTAACAAAATGCAATGCACTGAGTTATATCCGTTTTTAATAAAACTAACCAAATGCAATGCACTGAGTCATATCTGTTTTTAATAAAACTAACAAAATGCACTGCACTGAGTTATATCAGTTTTTAATAAAACTAACCAAATGCAATGCACTGAGTTATATCAGTTTTTAATAAAACTGACAAAATGCAATGTACTTAGTTATATCTGTTTTTAATAAAACTAACAAAATGCAATACACTGAGTTATATCAGTTTTTACTAAAACTAACCAAATGCAGTACACTGAGTTATATCAGTTTTTAATAAAACTAACCAAATGCAATGCACTGAGTTATATCAGTTTTTAATAAAACTGACAAAATGCAATGTACTTAGTTATATCTGTTTTTAATAAAACTAACAAAATGCAATACACTGAGTTATATCAGTTTTTAATAAAACTAACCAAATGCAGTACACTGAGTTATATCAGTTTTTAATAAAACTAACCAAATGCAATGCACTGAGTTATATCAGTTTTTAATAAAACTGACAAAATGCAATGTACTTAGTTATATCTGTTTTTAATAAAACTAACAAAATGCACTGCACTGAGTTATATCAGTTTTTACTAAAACTAACCAAATGCAGTACACTGAGTTATATCAGTTTTTAATAAAACTAACCAAATGCAATGCACTGAGTTATATCAGTTTTTAATAAAACTGACAAAATGCAATGTACTTAGTTATATCTGTTTTTAATAAAACTAACAAAATGCACTGCACTGAGTTATATCAGTTTTTAATAAAACTAACCAAATGCAATGCACTGAGTTATATCAGTTTTTAATAAAACTGACAAAATGCAATGTACTTAGTTATATCTGTTTTTAATAAAACTAACAAAATGCAATACACTGAGTTATATCAGTTTTTAATAAAACTAACCAAATGCAGTACACTGAGTTATATCAGTTTTTAATAAAACTAACCAAATGCAATGCACTGAGTTATATCAGTTTTTAATAAAACTGACAAAATGCAATGTACTTAGTTATATCTGTTTTTAATAAAACTAACAAAATGCAATACACTGAGTTATATCAGTTTTTACTAAAACTAACCAAATGCAATGCACTGAGTTATATCTGTTTTTAATAAAACTAACAAAATGCACTGCACTGAGTTATATCAGTTTTTAATAAAACTAACAAAATGCAATACAGTGAGTTACATCCGTTTTTCATAAAACTAACCAAATGCAATGCACTGAGTTATATCCGTTTTTCATAAAACTAACCAAATGCAATGCATGAGTTATATCTGTTTTTAATAAAACTAACAAAATGCAATACAGTGAGTTATATCAGTTTTTAATAAAACTAACCAAATGCAATGCACTGAGTTATATCCGTTTTTCATAAAACTAACCAAATGCAATGCACTGAGTCATATCTGTTTTTAATAAAACTAACAAAATGCACTGCACTGAGTTATATCAGTTTTTAATTAAACTAACAAAATGCAATGCAGTGAGTTACATCCGTTTTTCATAAAACTAACCAAATGCAATGCACTGAGTCATATCTGTTTTTAATAAAACTAACAAAATGCACTGCACTGAGTTATATCAGTTTTTAATTAAACTAACACAATGCAATGCACTGAATTATATCCGTTTTTCATAAAACTAACCAAATGCAATGCACTGAGTCATATCTGTTTTTAATAAAACTAACAAAATGCACTGCACTGAGTTATATCAGTTTTCAATTAAACTAACAAAGTGCAATGCAGTGAGTTATATCTGTTTTTAATAAAACTAACAAAATGCAATGCACTGAGTTATATCCGTTTTTCATAAAACTAACCAAATGCAATGCACTGAGTCATATCTGTTTTTAATAAAACTAACAAAATGCACTGCACTGAGTTATATCAGTTTTTAATTAAACTAACAAAATGCAATGCAGTGAGTTATATCTGTTTTTAATAAAACTAACAAAATGCAAAGCACTGAGTTATATCCGTTTTTCATAAAACTAACCAAATGCAATGCACTGAGTCATATCTGTTTTTAATAAAACTAACAAAATGCACTGCACTGAGTTATATCAGTTTTTAATTAAACTAACAAAATGCAATACAGTGAGTTATATCAGTTTTTAATAAAACTAACCAAATGCAATGCACTGAGTTATATCCGTTTTTCATAAAACTAACCAAATGCAATGCACTGAGTCATATCTGTTTTTAATAAAACTAACAAAATGCACTGCACTGAGTTATATCAGTTTTTAATTAAACTAACAAAATGCAATGCAGTGAGTTATATCTGTTTTTAATAAAACTAACAAAATGCAATGCACTGAGTTATATCCGTTTTTCATAAAACTAACCAAATGCAATGCACTTAGTCATATCTGTTTTTAATAAAACTAACAAAATGCACTGCACTGATTTATATCAGTTTTTAATAAAACTAACAAAATGCAATACAGTGAGTTTCATCCGTTTTTCATAAAACTAACCAAATGCAATGCACTGAGTTATATCCGTTTTTCATAAAACTAACCAAATGCAATGCATGAGTTATATCTGTTTTTAATAAAACTAACAAAATGCAATACAGTGAGTCAGTCAGTTTTTAATAAAACTAACCAAATGCAATGCACTGAGTTATATCCGTTTTTCATAAAACTAACCAAATGCAATGCACTGTTTTTAATAAAACTAACCAAATGCAATGCACTGAGTTATATCTGTTTTTAATAACACTAACCAAATGCAATGCACTGAGTTATATCTGTTTTTAATAAAACTAACAAAATGCAATACAGTGAGTTACATCCGTTTTTCATAAAACTAACCAAATGCAATGCACTGAGTTATATCCGTTTTTCATAAAACTAACCAAATGCAATGCATGAGTTATATCTGTTTTTAATAAAACTAACAAAATGCAATACAGTGAGTTATATCAGTTTTTAATAAAACTAACCAAATGCAATGCACTGAGTTATATCAGTTTTTAATAAAACTAACCAAATGCAATGCACTGAGTCATATCTGTTTTTAATAAAACTAACAAAATGCATTGCACTGAGTTATATCAGTTTTTAATAAAACTAACCAAATGCAATGCACTGAGTCATATCTGTTTTTAATAAAACTAACAAAATGCACTGCACTGAGTTATATTAGTTTTTAATTAAACTAACAAAATGCAATGCAGTGAGTTGTATCAGTTTTTAATAAAACTAACAAAATACAATGCACTGAGTTATATCCGTTTTTCATAAAACTAACCAAATGCAATGCACTGAGTTATATCTGTTTTTAATAAAACTAACCAAATGCAGTACAGTGAGTTATATCAGTTTTTAATAAAACTAATCAAATGCAATGCACTGAGTTATATCAGTTTTTAATAAAACTGACAAAATGCAATGTACTTAGTTATATCTGTTTTTAATAACACTAACCAATAGCAATGCACTGAGTTATATCTGTTTTTAATAAAACTAACAAAATGCAATACAGTGAGTTACATCCGTTTTTCATAAAACTAACCAAATGCAATGCATGAGTTATATCTGTTTTTAATAAAACTAACAAAATGCAATACACTGAGTTATATCAGTTTTTACTAAAACTAACCAAATGCAATGCACTGAGTTATATCAGTTTTTAATTAAACTAACAAAATGCAATACAGTGAGTTATATCAGTTTTTAATAAAACTAACCAAATGCAATGCACTGAGTTATATCCGTTTTTCATAAAACTAACCAAATGCAATGCACTGAGTCATATCTGTTTTTAATAAAACTAACAAAATGCACTGCACTGAGTTATATCAGTTTTTAATTAAACTAACAAAATGCAATGCACTGAGTCATATCTGTTTTTAATAAAACTAACAAAATGCAATGCACTGAGTTATATCCGTTTTTCATAAAACTAACCAAATGCAATGCATGAGTTATATCTGTTTTTAATAAAACTAACAAAATGCAATACACTGAGTTATATCAGTTTTTACTAAAACTAACCAAATGCAATGCACTGAGTTATATCAGTTTTTAATTAAACTAACAAAATGCAATACAGTGAGTTATATCAGTTTTTAATAAAACTAACCAAATGCAATGCACTGAGTTATATCCGTTTTTCATAAAACTAACCAAATGCAATGCACTGAGTCATATCTGTTTTTAATAAAACTAACAAAATGCACTGCACTGAGTTATATCAGTTTTTAATTAAACTAACAAAATGCAATGCAGTGAGTTATATCTGTTTTTAATAAAACTAACAAAATGCAATGCACTGAGTTATATCCGTTTTTCATAAAACTAACAAAATGCAATACAGTGAGTTATATCAGTTTTTAATTAAACTAACAAAATGCAATACAGTGAGTTATATCAGTTTTTAATAAAACTAACCAAATGCAATGCACTGAGTTATATCCGTTTTTCATAAAACTAACCAAATGCAATGCACTGAGTCATATCTGTTTTTAATAAAACTAACAAAATGCACTGCACTGAGTTATATCAGTTTTTAATTAAACTAACAAAATGCAATGCAGTGAGTTATATCTGTTTTTAATAAAACTAACAAAATGCAATGCACTGAGTTATATCCGTTTTTCATAAAACTAACCAAATGCAATGCACTTAGTCATATCTGTTTTTAATAAAACTAACAAAATGCACTGCACTGATTTATATCAGTTTTTAATTAAACTAACAAAATGCAATGCAGTGAGTTATATCTGTTTTTAATAAAACTAACAAAATGCAATACAGTGAGTTACATCCGTTTTTCATAAAACTAACCAAATGCAATGCACTGAGTTATATCCGTTTTTCATAAAACTAACCAAATGCAATGCATGAGTTATATCTGTTTTTAATAAAACTAACAAAATGCAATACAGTGAGTCAGTCAGTTTTTAATAAAACTAACCAAATGCAATGCACTGAGTTATATCCGTTTTTCATAAAACTAACCAAATGCAATGCACTGTTTTTAATAAAACTAACCAAATGCAATGCACTGAGTTATATCTGTTTTTAATAACACTAACCAATAGCAATGCACTGAGTTATATCTGTTTTTAATAAAACTAACAAAATGCAATACAGTGAGTTACATCCGTTTTTCATAAAACTAACCAAATGCAATGCACTGAGTTATATCTGTTTTTAATAAAACTAACAAAATGCAATGCACTGAGTTATATCCGTTTTTCATAAAACTAACCAAATGCAATGCATGAGTTATATCTGTTTTTAATAAAACTAACAAAATGCAATACAGTGAGTTATATCAGTTTTTAATAAAACTAACCAAATGCAATGCACTGAGTTATATCAGTTTTTAATAAAACTAACCAAATGCAATGCACTGAGTCATATCTGTTTTTAATAAAACTAACAAAATGCATTGCACTGAGTTATATCAGTTTTTAATAAAACTAACCAAATGCAATGCACTGAGTTATATCAGTTTTTAGTAAAACTAACCAAATGCAATGCACTGAGTCATATCTGTTTTTAATAAAACTAACCAAATGCAATGCACTGAGTTATATCTGTTTTTAATAACACTAACCAAATGCAATGCACTGAGTTATATCTGTTTTTAATAAAACTAACAAAATGCAATACAGTGAGTTACATCCGTTTTTCATAAAACTAACCAAATGCAATGCACTGAGTTATATCTGTTTTTAATAAAACTAACAAAATGCAATGCACTGAGTTATATCCGTTTTTCATAAAACTAACCAAATGCAATGCATGAGTTATATCTGTTTTTAATAAAACTAACAAAATGCAATACAGTGAGTTATATCAGTTTTTAATAAAACTAACCAAATGCAATGCACTGAGTTATATCAGTTTTTAATAAAACTAACCAAATGCAATGCACTGAGTCATATCTGTTTTTAATAAAACTAACAAAATGCAATGCACTGAGTTATATCCGTTTTTCATAAAACTAACCAAATGCAATGCACTGAGTTATATCAGTTTTTAGTAAAACTAACCAAATGCAATGCACTGAGTCATATCTGTTTTAAATAAAACTAACAAAATGCACTGCACTGAGTTATATCAGTTTTTAATAAAACCAACAAAATGCAATGCACTGAGTTATATCAGTTTTTAATAAAACTAACCAAATGCAATGCACTGAGTCATATCTGTTTTTAATAAAACTAACAAAATGCATTGCACTGAGTTATATCAGTTTTTAATAAAACTAACAAAATGCAATGCACTGAGTTATATCCGTTTTTCATAAAACTAACCAAATGCAATGCACTGAGTCATATCTGTTTTTAATAAAACTAACAAAATGCACTGCACTGAGTTATATCAGTTTTTAATAAAACTAACAAAATGCAATGCACTGAGTTATATCAGTTTTTAATAAAACTAACCAAATGCAATGCACTGAGTTATATCAGTTTTTAATAAAACTAACCAAATGCAATGCACTGAGTTATATCAGTTTTTAATAAAACTAACCAAATGCAATGCACTGAGTTATATCAGTTTTTAATAAAACTAACCAAATGCAATGCACTGAGTTATATCAGTTTTTAATAAAACTAGCAAAATGCAATGCACTGAGTCATATCTGTTTTTAATAAAACTAACAAAATGCACTGCACTGAGTTATATCAGTTTTTAATTAAACTAACAAAATGCAATGCACTGAGTTATATCTGTTTTTAATAAAACTAACAAAATGCAATACAGTGAGTTATATCAGTTTTTAATAAAACTAACCAAATGCAATGCACTGAGTTATATCAGTTGTTAATAAAACTGACAAAATGCAATGCACTGAGTTATATCCGTTTTTAATAAAACTAACCAAATGCAATGCACTGAGTTATATCAGTTTTTAATAAAACTAACCAAATGCAATGCACTGAGTTATATGCGTTTTTAATTAAACTAACCAAATGCAATGCACTGAGTTATATCCGTTTTTAATAAAACTAACAAAATGCAGTGCACTGAGTTATATCCGCTTGTAATAAAACTAACCAAAGCATGCAGTTCGTTATATTCGTTTTTATTCAAACTAACAAAATGCAATGCAGTAAGTTTCATCCCTTCTTATTAAAACTAACAAAAAGCTTGCAGTAAGTTGTATTCGTATTAATTAAAATTAACAAAATTTACTTCAATGAGCTATTCGGCTTATATTAAAACTAACTAAAGCATGCAGTTCGTTATATTCGTTTTTATTTAAAGCAACAAAATGCTATGCAGTAAGTTACATCCGTTTTCATTAAAACTCACAAAATGCTTGCAGTAAGTAAAATCCCTAAACTAACTAAATGCACGCGTTAGCTATATACATATTAATAAAAATTAAGGAAATGTACTGCATAAATTATTGCTTTTATTAAAATTAACAAAATAAAATGCAGTAAGTTATATCCGTTTTTATTTAAACCAATCGCTTGCATGCAGTCAGTTACATCGGTTTTTATTAAAACTAACCAAATGCTTGCAGTAAACTATGTTGGTTTTAATTAAAATTAAGAAAATGTACTGCAATAAGTTATTCCGCTTGTATTAAAACTAACCAAAGAATGCAGTTCATTATATTCGTTTTTATTAAAACTAACAAAATGCCATGCGGTAATAAAAACGGACGTTTTTATTAAAACTAACCAAATCCAATGCAGTAAGTTACATCCGTTCTTATTAAAACTTACAAAATGCTTGTAGTAAGTTACATCCGTTCTTATTAAAACTAACCAAAGCATACAGTTCGTTATATTCATTTTTATTAAAAGCAACAAAAGGCAATGCAGTAAGTTACAGCCCTTTTCATTAAAACTCACAAAATGCTTGCAGTAAGTTACATCCCTAAACTAACTAAATGCACGCGTTAGCTATATACATATTAATAAAAATTAAGGAAATGTACTGCATAAATCATTGCTTTTATTAAAATTAACAAAATAAAATGCAGTAAGTTATATCCGTTTTTATTTAAACCAATCGCTTGCATGCAGTCAGTTACATCGGTTTTTATTAAAACTAACCAAATGCTTGCAGTAAGTTATGTTGGTTTTAATTAAAATTAAGAAAATGTACTGCAATAAGTTATTCCGCTTGTATTAAAACAACCAAAGAATGTAGTTCGTTATATTCGTTTTTATCAAAAGTAACAAACTGCAATGCAGTGAGTTATATCCGTTTTCATTAAAACTCACAAAATTTACTGTTACATTCCTTAACTAACTAAATGCACGCGTTAGCACATGCGTATTAATTAAAATTAAGGAAATGTACTGCATAAATCATTGCCTTTAATAAATAAAAAAATAAAATGCAGCAAGTTATTAAAACTAACCAAACACGTATTAAACTTCAGAAAATGTAATGCAATAAGCTATATCCGCCTGTATAATAAAACTAACAAAGCACAAAGAAGTATGTTAACTCCGTTTTTATTAAATCTAACAAATGCTTGCAGATAATAAAATTATCAAAAGGCAAGGCGGTGAGTTATTAAAACTAAAAACATGGATGCAGTTCGTTATATTCGTTTTTAATAAAACTAACAAACTGCAATGTAGTAAGTTACATCCGCTTTTATTAAAACTCACAAAATGCTTGGAGTAAGCTACATTAAAAATAACAAATTGCAATGCAGTAAGTTAAATCCGTTTTTCCTAAATCTAACCAAATGCTTGCAGTTAGTTATATCCGTTTTTATTAAAACTAACCGCTTGAGTGCAGTTAATTATATCGTTTATATTAAAACTTACCAAATGAAATTCAGTAAGTTGTATCCGTTCTTCTTAAAACAAACAAAATGCTTGCAGCAAGTTACATCCGTTCTTGTTAAAACTAACCAAATGCAGGCGGTTAGTTATAGTCGTATTAATTAAAAGTAAGAAAATGTACTGCATAACTAATTAGTTTTTTTATAACAAACAGAACACAATGCAGTAAGTATATCCGTTTTTTTGTAAATCTAACCAAATGCTTAGAGTTAGTTAAATCCGTTTTTATTAAAACTAACCGCTTGCATACTGTTAATTATATCCGTTTATATTAAAACTTACCAAATGAAATGCAGTAAGTTACATCCGTTCTTGTTAAGGGGTTGTATACAATTAACGGGCGAAAAAAAGCGAATTTTTAGGAATTTGTTTTTAGAAGTCTTTAGAATTTATTGATTCAAAAAGTTTACATAATTATTATGGTATTATTCAACAATATTTTTATCCTTACAACTAGTAAAAATATTTCTCTTTAGAAGAGCTACAGCTGATCTCCAGGAAGTCCTCTAAAAAAAGACGTCTGGCGGTGACCACTCTTTCTCTGAACTGGATCATCTGAAATTAAAAAACCAAACTGATTTCATTAAAATAGTGTTAAATCTAGTGATTGAAATTAAGAAAATACACTGCAATAAGCTATATCCACTTGTATTAAAACTTACCAAAGCATGCAGTTCGTTATATTGATTTTTATTAAAAAATGCCATGCGGTAAGCTACATCTGTTTTTCTTAAATCTAACCAATTCCTTGCAGTTAGTTATATCTGTACTTATTAAAGCTCACAAAATGCTTGCAGTGTGTTATATCCGTTCATGTTAAAACTAACCAAATGCATGCGGTTAGTTATATTCGTGTTAATTAAAATTAAAAAAATGTACTGCAATAAGCTATATCCGCTTGTATTAAAACTAACCAAAGCATGCAGTTCGTTATATTCGTTTTTATTTAAAGCAACAAAATGCTACGCAGTAAGTTACATCCGTTTTCATTAAAACTCACAAAATGCTTGCAGTAAGTAACATCCCATCTTAATAAAAATAACAAATTGCTTGCAGTAAGTTTCATCCCTTCTTATTAAAACTTACAAAAAGCTTGCAGTAAGTTATATTCGTATTAATTAAAATTAACAAAATTAACTGCAATAAGCTATATCCGCTTGTATTAAAACTAAACAAAGCATGCAGTTCGTTATATTCGTTTTTATTTAAAGCAACAAAATGCTATGCAGTAAGTTACATCCGTTTTCATTAAAACTCACAAAATGCTTGCAGTAAGTAAAATCCCTAAACTAACTAAATGCACGCGTTAGCTATATAGATATTAACTAGCTTTTACCCGCGGCTTCGCTCGCATTAAATCCATCCAATAAGAGATCATTATAGTACAAACGGATCAATATAAAGAATATATTTTATTGCTTGTCTGAGATTATTTATTTGAAAAAATTACTACATGCAATGAAGTTTCAAATTTCAAAGTATACTTTATTGAATCAATACAACAAATATTAAAATATATATGTCACTATAAAGAAAATAAATAATTCGGAATGGTAACAATTGAAAATATAAAATGCAGATTATTAGTCAAGGATATTTCTATAAACTATATTGTACGTTTTTCCGTTGGGTGTAAATATTTGTAAATTCCGGAACAGGCTACATATAGTTGACCATGAGAAAAGCATGACTTTTCTAAATGCACTCGTGCTACCTGTAATGTCTGTCCTTGTGCTTTGTTTATAGTTACGGCAAAGCTAAGTTTGACGGGAAACTGAACTCTTTTAAATGGGAATGGAAGGTCAGTGGGAATAATTGGAATCCGAGGTATGATTACACTTTTTCCTTTACCGACACCTGTTAAAATAGTAGCACCAAGTATATTCTGTCCCAATTTCGTTATCCGAAGTCGTGTTCCATTACATAGCAGAGGAGCATTTAAATTTCGCATAAGCATTACTTGTACATTTAGTTTCAACTTAAGCTTATTTGATGGTACACCCGACAATTCAAGTGAATTTAAAAACTCTACAGGATATGAGGTACTTAATTCTGTAACCATAATTGTATCCATTGATAAATATTCCACCATTTCCCCTTCCACCTCTTTTAAAATGTCATTGTTGATTCTATTAACTACTTCATTTTTTGGTGCTAATATTGCTCTTGCGCACAGCCACTGATCACAACCCAAATTCTGTTGCAATTCGGGAAAAACATGAGCAATGAGATCCACATCATTTTCTACTAAATTACAAAATTCTCTTGAAAGTGATACGCAACCTTCAGCATCAACATCTAAACGACCATCACCAATTTTCAATAACATTTCAGCATAACGTCCTGAATCCACTTAATTATGAAGATGCACTCTCATATTTGTTTTTAGGCTAAGCTTTTCAATTCTCGACCATAAGCTCGATGGTTTTAAGCATGCTTGAATTTCATCTGCTGGTGTTCCCCTCTGAATAACTGGAAGGGTTTGACGAAAATCACCAGCCAGTAAAACTACCATTCCTCCCATTATATCTGTACTATCCCGCAGGTCCTGAAGAGTCCGGTTTAAAGCTTCTATAGCCTTTTTTTGAGACATTGTACATTCATCCCACACTAAAAGCTTACATTCTCACAGCATCCTACCTCGAGAACTATTTTTACTGAAATTACAGATGGGCGAATCTTCATGTGCAAGGTTCAATGGTAATTTCAAAACGGAATGTTCCGTACGGCCGCCGTTTAAAAGCGTCGCGGCAATACCCGACGAAGCTACTGCAACTGCTATTTTTCTGTTTTTTTCTGATGTACATTAATAATAAGTTGAGCAAAAACGTCTTTCCGGCTCCACCTGGTGCATCGAGAAAGAAGAGTCCACCTTTACCGTATTCTATTCTACGTAAAACTTGATGGAGAACATGAGCCTGCTCTGGAAGTAACAAAGGGATTAATTCTTCTACTTGTCGCTGCAGTGCTATGAAATCATAATCTAACTCTAGCAATTTCATTGTTGAAATCATCCTCATTATCCCTTTGAGGGCTTTGCATCCCAAAATCATCTAATTTTTTTCCAACCATTGTGAAAACCTTGTTTTCAATTAGAATTAGCGTTTGGTTGTAAATATGTTCATTGAAAGTCATATCTGTATGTAAAGGGTGGTTAAATTTTCAAGGGCCGATGTTGATTTTGAATAAAACACAAACTATTTAGGAAATTATTGAAATTTTATTTTTTTATGATATATTGGTATTACTCAATTATGTATGTAACAAAATATCGGCCAAATGAGCGCCGCGACCTCGGCGGCACACCTCCATACGATGGTCCAAATTTTCGATGACGATGAGGCATAATGGAGTTTCTATGCCGTTAATGCGCCGAATTATCTCATCCTTTAGCTCTTGAATTGTTGCTGGCTTATCGACGTACACCTTTTCTTTCAAATAACCCCAGAGAAAAAAGTCCAACGGTGTCAAATCACATGATCTTGGGGGCCAATTGACATCGCCATTACGTGAGATAACACGGCCATTGAATTTGTTGCGCAAAAGAGACATTGTTTCGTTAGCTGTGTGGCAAGTGGCACCATCCTGCTGAAACCACATATCGTCCACATCCATATCTTCCAATTGTGGCCATAAAAAATTCGTTATCATCTCACGATAGCGAACACCATTCACAGTAACTGCCTGACCGGCCTCATTTTGGAAAAAATACGGCCCGATGATGCCGCCAGCCCATAAACCGCACCAAACAGTCACTCTTTGTGGGGCATTGGTTTTTCGACAATCACTCTTGGATTATCATTCGCCCAAATGCGGCAATTCTGTTTATTGACGAATCCACTGAGGTGAAAATGTGCCTCATCACTGAAGATGATTTTCTTCGAAAATTTTCATAATAAGTCTGGATAACTTTAACACGTTGTTGGATTGTGTACGTCTGAAAAAGAGAAATGTCAAATTAAATTCGGAAAAAAACTTGGCGTTTAGGTGTGGTTCACATTCAACATCGGCACTTACAATTTAACCACCCTTTACTTGCTGAAGTCGATGTAAAATATTTTTAGCTTTTACCCGCTAGATGGCGTTAACGTAGCGCTCAGCAAATAGATGACCAGGCCACCACCATACATGAACGTATGTATGCTCACATTTTATGGCCACCATACATGTAGATATGTATGCTGTATACTGTATACTGTAAACTCCCATACACACATACCACACTACTCTCAATGCAGCTACATATGTGCCTATACCTATGTATAGTCCCACTCTCTCTCTTGTATGCTTACATTTTATGGCCACCATACATGTAGATATGTATGCTGTATACTGTATACTCCCATACACACATACAACACTACTCTTAATGCAGCTACATATGTGCCTATACCTATGTATAGTCCCACTCTCTCTCTCTCTCTCTGTGCATATGGGGCGTTACTTTATGCATGCGTATGTATATTCTCTATTGCGGCTATTGGACAAAAAAGTTTCTTTATTTTATTTAAAAAATAATTTTTTTTATTAAATAAAAAGTAGCATATGTTCATTCTGATACCTCCTAGATTATGTGTACAAAGTTTCATGATAATCGGTTAAGTAGTTTTTGCGTGAAAGCGCAGCAAACGAAACGACTTTCGCATTTATAATATTAGTATAGATAAAAATTAAGGAAATGTACTGCATAAATCATTGCTTTTATTAAAATTAACAAAATAAACTGCAGTAAGTTATATCCGCTTTTATTTAAACCAATCGCTTGCATGCAGTAAGTTACAACGGTTCTTATTAAAACTAACAAAATTTTTGCAGTAAGTTATATTCGTATTAATTAAAATTAAGAAAATGTACTGCCATAAGCTATTCCGCTTGTATTAAAACTAACCAAAGAATGCAGTTCATTATATTCGTTTTTATTAAAACTAACAAAATGCCATGCGGTAATAAAAACGGACGTTTTTATTAAAACTAACCAAATCCAATGCAGTAAGTTACATCCGTTCTTATTAAAACTTACAAAATGCTTGTAGTAAGTTACATCCGTTCTTATTAAAACTAACCAAAGCATACAGTTCGTTATATTCATTTTTATTAAAAGCAACAAAAGGCAATACAGTAAGTTACAGCCCTTTTCATTAAAACTCACAAAATGCTTGCAGTAAGTTACATCCCTAAACTAACTAAATGCACGCGTTAGCTATATACATATTAATAAAAATTAAGGAAATGTACTGCATAAATCATTGCTTTTATTAAAATTAACAAAATAAAATGCAGTAAGTTATATCCGTTTTTATTTAAACCAATCGCTTGCATGCAGTTAGTCACATCGGTTTTTATTAAAACTAACCAAATCCAATGCAGTAAGTTACATCCGTTCTTATTAAAGCTCACAAAATGCTTGCAGTATGTGATATCCGTTCTTCTTAAAACTAGCCAAATGCATGCGGTTAGTTATATTCGTGTTAATTAAAATTAAAAAAATGTACTGCAATAAGCTATATCCGCTTGTAATAAAACTAACCAAAGCATGCAGTTAGTTATATTCGTTTATATTAAAACTAACCTAATGCAATTCAGTAAGTTACATTCGTTCTTATTAAAACTTACAAAATGAGTAGAGTAAGTTACATCCATTCTTATTAAAACTAACCAAATGCACGCAGTTAATTATAATCGTATTTAATAAATTTACCCAAATGCAATGCAGTATGTTAAATCCGCTTTTCTTAAATCTAACCAAATGCTTGCAGTTAGTTATATCCGTTTTTATTAAAACTAACCGCTTGCATGCTGTTAATTATATCCGTTTATTATAAAACTTACCAAATGAAATACAGTAAGTTACATCCGTTCTTGTTAAGGGGTTATATACAGTTAATGGGCGAAAAAAAGCGAATTTTTAAGAATTTGTTTTGAGAAGTCTTTAGAATTTATTGATTCAAAAAGTTTATATACTTACTATGGTATTATTCAACAATATTTTTATCCTTATAACTAGTAAAAATATTTCTCTGGAGAAGAGCTACAGCTTATCTCCAGGAAGTCCTCTGAAAAAAGACGTCCTGCGGTGACCACTCTATCTCTGAACTGAATCATCTGAAATTAAAAAAACCGGCCAGTTTTTATTAAAGTAGTATTAAATCTAGTGATTGAAATTAAGAAAGAGCACTACAATAAGCCATATCCACTTGTATTAAAATTAACCAAGGCATGCAGTTCGTCATATTCATTTTTATTAAAACTAACCAAATGCACGCAGTTATCTATAATTTACCAAAATGCAATGCAGTAAGTTAAATCCGTTTTTCTTAAATCTAACCAAATGCAATGCAGTAAGTTACATCCCTTCTTATTAAAACTCTCAAAATACTTGCAGTAAGTTACAACCCTTCTTAATTAAAGAAATGTACTCCAATTAGCTATTCCGTTTGTATTAAAACTAACCAAAGCATGCAGTTCGTTATATTCGTTTTTATTAAAACTAACAAAATGCGATGCAGTAAGTTACATCCTTTTTCATTAAAACTAATAAACTGCAACGGAGTAAGTTACATCCGTTCTTATTAAAACTAACCAAATGCACGCAGTTAATTATAATCGTATTTAAAAACTTTTACCCAAATGCAATGCAGTATGTTAAATCCGCTTTTCATAAATCTAACCAAATTCTTGCAGTTAGTTATATCCGTTTTTATTAAAACAAACCGCTTGCATGCAGTTATTTATATCTGTTTATATTAAAACTTACCAAATGAAATGCAGTAAGTTATATCCGTTCTTGTTAAGGGGTTATATACAGTTAATGGGCGAAAAAAAGCGAATTTTTAAGAATTTGTTTTGAGAAGTCTTTCGAATTTATTGATTCAAAAAGTGTACATACTTACTATGGTATTATTCAACAATATTTTTATCCTTATAACTAGTAAAAATATTTCTCTGCAGAAGAGCTACAGCTGATCTCCAGGAAGTCCTCTGAAAAAAGAAGTCTTGCGGTGACCACTCTATCTCTGAACTGAATCATCTGAAATTAAAAGCCAACCAGTTTTTATTAAAGTAGTATTAAATCTAGTGATTGAAATTAAGAAAATGCACTGCAGTAAGCTATATCCACTTGTAATAAAACTAACCAAAGCATGCAGTTCGTCATATTCGTTTTTATTAAAACTACCCAAATGCACGCAGTTATCTATAATCGTATTTAAAAAATTTACCAAAATGCAATGCAGTAAGTTAAATCCGTTTTTCTTAAATCTAACCAAATGCAATGCAGTAAGTTACATCCCTTCTTATTAAAACTAACAAAATGCTTACAGTAAGTTATATTCGTATTAACTAAAAATAAGAAAATGTACTGCAATTAGGTATTCCGTTTGTATTAAAACTAACCAAAGCATGCCGTTCGTTGTATTCGTTTTTATTCAAACTAACAAAATGCCACGCAGTAAGTTACACCCGTTTTTATTAAAACTCACAAAATGCTTGCAGTGAGTTACATTCCTTCTTATTAAAGCTCACAAAGAGTTTGCAGTAAGTTACATCCGTTCTTATTAAAACTAACCAAATGCACGCAGTTAATTATAATCGTATTTAATAAATTTAACCAAATTGCAATGCAGTGAGCTATATCCGTTTATATTAATACCAACAAAAGGCAACGCAGTAAGCTACATCCGTTCTTAGTAAAACTTACTACATGGATGCAGTTCGTTATATTCGTTTTTAATAAAACCAACAAAACGCAATGTGGTTATATCCGTTTTTTTGTAAATCTAACCAAATGCTTGCAGTTAGTTATATCAGTTTTTATTAAAACTATCCGCTTGCATGCAGTTAGATATGTTGGTTTTTATTAATACTAACAAAATTCAAGGCAATAAGTTACATCCCTTCTTGTTAAAACTCTCAAAATACTTGCAGTATGTTACAACCCTTCTCAATTAAGAAAATGTACTCCTATTAGCTATCCCGTTTGCATTAAAACTAACCAAAGCATGCAGTTCGTTATATTCGTTTATATTAAAACTAACCAAATGCACGCAGTTAATTATAATCGTAATTAAAAAATTTACCCAAATGCAACGCAGTATGTTAAATCCGCTTTTCTTAAATCTAACCAAATTCTTGCAGTTAGTTATATCTGTTTTTATTAAAACTCACAAAATGCTTGCAGTAAGTTACATGCCTTTTTATTAAAACTAACAAAATGCTTGCAGTAAGTTATATGCGTATTAATTAAAATTAAGAAAATGTACTGCAATAAGCTATTCCGTTTGTAATAAAACTAACCAAAGAATGCAGTTCGTTATATTCGTTTATATTAAAACAAACAAAATGCCATGCGTTAAGTTACATTCGTTTTTATTAAAACCGACAAAATGCAACGGAGTAAGTTACATCCGTTCTTATTAAAACTTACAAAATGCTTGTAGTAAGTTGCATCCGTTCTTATTAAAACTAACCAAATGCACGCAGTTAATTTGAATCGTATTTAAAAAATTTACCCAAATGCAATGCATTAAGATAATTCCCTTTTCTTAAATCTAACCAAATGCAATGCAGTAACTTACATCCCTTCTTATTAAAACTAACAAAATGCTTGAAGTAAGTAATAGCCGTATTAATTAAAATTAAGAAAATGTACTGCAACAAGCTATTCCGCTTGTATTGTATTAAAACTAACCAAAGCATGCGGTTCGTTATATTCGTTTTTATTAAAACTAACAAAATGAGTAGAGTAAGTTACATCCGTTCTTATTACAACTAACCAAATGCACGCAGTTAATTATAATCGTATTTAATAAATTTAACAAAATGTAATGCAGTGAGTTATATCTGTTTATATTAATACTAACAAAAGGCAATGCAGTAAGCTATATCCGTTCTTATTAAAACTAACAACATGGATGCAGTTCATTTTATTCGTTTTTGATAAAACTAACAAATTGCAATGCAGTAAGCTAAATCTGTTTTTCTTAAATCTAACCAAATGCTTGCAGCTAGTTATATCCGTTTTCATTAAAACTAATCGCTTGCATGCTGTTAATTATATTCGTTTATATTAAAATTTACCAAATGATTGATTTGATTTGATTTTATTTTATTTTAAGCATATAAATATACATAAAATAATACAGAGTAACAGCACTAGCCTTAGGCCATCGGCTGGTTTTATAATTAATTGTTATTATCTACTGTTTCAGCCTAATTGTAACATACTTAATTATGTTTACATATTTATTAATACAATATAATCAATTATATTAAATTAGAATTATTTTAAATGCGCTACGTTACACAGTAGAAGAAATTTAGATATAGTTTTTATGTTCGACAAATTTGTATTTGGTAATAGTTCTGATGGGAGAGCTGTGCCAAAGATTCTTTGTCTTATCGTGTTGAAATGGGGACACTCATCTAAAATATGTTTTACAGATGTTCTTGACGAATTACAAAATGAGCAGGATGCGCCTCCGGAGTTTAATAGGTGGCCATGTGTGATTTGCGTGTGACCTAGTCTGAGCCGTGTAAACATTATGATGTCCTTGTGTTTAGTTTCCGTTGAATAAACGGGTTTTCTTCTATTGGGGTTGATTGAAGCGTAGTGATGAGAGTACTCATTCCATTTGAGTAAGGTTTTATTATGAACATATTGCTTTATAAGGCGTATCAGGTCACTACTTTCAAGTGCGTTATAGAATAGGACTGGTTAGTTATGAAGCCTTTTGGCAACAGAGTCAGCGAATTCATTGCCTTGGATTCCACAGTGCCCAGGTACCCACATCAATTTAATTTTGTTACTGTGTTTTATAAGCAGATCTCGAATGCTGATTACCAAAATACTTTTGTTCGTAAAGTTTTGTATTGCTTCGATGGAAGACTGGCTATCTGAGCAAATACAGAATTTGCCTTTGCTCTTTGCAGCTATTAGAGTCGCTTGATATATAGCAAAAATTTCACTGGTAAATGTTGAACAGTAGTTGAACATCAGTCCTTTTTTCAAAACTAACAGGTCTTCGGATATGACAGCGAAAGATGTTGAAAGATTCGTTTTTGAGCCGTCGGTGAGTAGGAATTTGAATGACTTCAAGTTTAGGTTTTGTTTTTGTTCTAGGAAAATCTGTCGATATACAATAGCATTAGTGTTTTGCTTTTGATATTCCTTAAAGCAGCAGATAAAAGATCTGTTTGTAAGAAGCCAAGGTGGGTAGTTACAGCGTTTTTGTTTTGTGGGCTTAGTGAATAAATTCAATTTTTTGGCTAAGATGAAAATGTGATATAGTGCTGACAACTTTTTTGGAAGGCGTTTTCTATTTATAGCCATAGATATGTTTTTGTAGAGCTGATGATTCCTGCATGATACAACTATGTATATGAGGCCAGCGGTTAAACTAGGAAATCCGGCTTCTGCTAAGATGTTACAAATAGAAGTAGTTGTAAAAGCTCGTAGACTTTTCCGTAATGCAGCATGATAAGGAGCAGCGAGTAAGTTTAGGTTGCTTTTGGCACAGCTTCAATATATTGGTAAAGCGTAATCGATTACAGATAAAATTAGTGATTTAACAATGTAACAGAGTGTAGAAGTATGTACAAAAGATGTTTTTGATGAAAAATATTTTATAATGCTAAGACGTTTGATTAACTTATTTCTAATGTAATTGCAATGACACTTAAATGTATTTATATTTACAGTCAAGGAAAATACCTAGAATTTTTAGTTGGTTAACATTTCTTATAGCTATATTGTTGTAGGAAAGTTGTATTCCCAAACAGCGCATCTTTTGACAAATATGTAAAATATTACATTTCTCGTATGATATAATCGCTCCAGATTCAAGCGACCATGTAGAAATGTCTTGCAGGATTTTACCAAAAGTAATTCTGACAGATACTAAATTATCTAGTTTAGTGAAAAGCAGAACGTCGTCAGCGTAGATAGTGTGGTTTATTTTGTATTTGTCTATGATCTTACCTATTTCGTCGAACCCTATGACAAATAAAACAACTGAAAGTGGTGAACCTTGAGGAATCCCATTATGTAGGTTATAACTGTCGGAAGAATAGCCAGTAATTCTGACTATGAATCTTCGATTCCTTAAAAAACTCTTAACATAATTATATATTTTAGGTCTAATCTTCCATTTTTCTAATTGTCTTAAAACAACATGAGCTCCGATCCGATCAAAAGCTCGTTCAAAATCAAGAGAAAGTGATGTAATATGTTTTTTATTGGACAGAGCATTAGAAGTAAAGTGGTCGAAGGACAAAAGAGCGTCAATGGTACTGTGACCATTTTTGAAAGCTACTTGGTTTATGTTTAAAAGTCTATGTTTGGTTGCAAACCACATTAGTCTATTAGCTATGATCTTCTCTAGAATTTTACTGTTACATGGCAATAGGGAATTCGGACGGAAGTTGCAAGGTTTATCCGGTGGCTTGTTAGGTTTAGGAATAGGAGATATATATGCAAATTTCCAACTTTGAGGAATGATACCAGAAGAAAATATATTGTTGTATAAATTTAGAAGTCTAGTTTTGATTGAATCTGGTAGGTTTTTTATCATTATATAACTAATACGGTCAAAACCTGGTGCAGAGCCGCTGGTTCTGGATAACACGCTTTCGAATTCTTGAAAGGTGATACAATTGTCTATCTCTTTTGCTGTACGAGTGAGAAATTCCGGGAAAGAATAAGTCTTACTTAAAAATCTATTTTTTTGTGCTACAAATTCATGCGAAAAGTTTTTGTTATCTGAGTAATCAGACCAATGTTTACCGAATAAATTTGCAATTTCCTTTGTACAAGAAATTCTTTGGTTATTATTAATAAGTTATGGAATTGTAAAATTGCTGTAAGAGCCCGAAAGCTTTTTAATATTTTTCCATATTTGTTTGGGTGACGTTGATGTGTTGATATTGCTAGTGACTCTAATAAAGCATTCTTTCTTTGCTTTCTTTGCTTAAAGTTTGAATTTCGCGTTGGCTGCCTTGTATATTAAAAGGTTTTGCATGGATCGTATACGTTTAAAGGTATGCCACGCATCTTGTTTGATTTCACGCGATTCGGCTAGCTCACGGTTCCACCAGGGAACGCATTTTTTATTATGGAATGGATTTGTTTGAGGAATGGAAAAAGTAGCCGCGTTGAGAATAATCTTTTTTATGGAACTGGCTTCTTTGTTTATGTTATTACTAAATGGGTGAAAAAGATTATTTTTATCACATTGAAATCTGTATTTATTCCAGTCAGCTATGTCGGTTTTAAATCGTGCAACTTGTTTGTTTTTAGGGTTGTCACAGTTTAAGTGGAAAATTATCGGGTAGTGGTCGCTACCCCGAAGATTGTCGAGGATATTCCAAGAGAGTAGTGGATAAATACTTACGGAGGGCAGAGTAATGTCGACATGCGTAAAAGAATTGTGCGTGGAAAAATGTGTGGGAGCCTTATTGTTTAAGACAGTTAAGTCATAATTACATATAAGGTTTTCAATTACTTTACCTCTTTTGTTTTGTGTAGCAGAGCCCAAAAGAGGACTCCATGCGTTGACATCTCCACAAAAAACAAATGGATGTCGTAGTGATGCTAAAATTGGTTCAATTCCTCGCATATCAAAATCTCTACCAGGGGGGAAATAGGCGGATAATAGCGTAAAAGTAATATTAGGTTTAATTTCCAAAGCAATAATATTTAAATTTGTTTGAATATCAACTTTATGATGCCCGATACCTTTTTTAATAAGCACACCAGTTCTGTGTTTATTCGTATTTGAGGGGTTATGGAAATAAGCATTATAGGCTGAAGGAGGGATGGGGTTAGCACTAAAGTCAAGATGAGTTTCTTGTAAAGAAATAATATCGGGTTTAAAATCAGAAATAAGTAAGAGAAGCTCATGATAATTATTAAAAAAGCCGTTTATATTCCACTGCAAAAACGTTAACATATAAATGTAATGGTAGCGAAATTAAATTGATGATATATTGTAGTAAAAATATTTGTTTATTTTATTTAGAGCATCACTCATCAGATTCATCTGACATTTTAGATAACTGAGAGAGAGAGAGAACTTTATTGAGTGATGGCAATGGTGAAAATTCATTATTTGTAAAGCTGACGTCTGTGGTGATTTCAAAATTGTTAAGAGAGTTATTTGAAGTGTGGTATGGAGATGTCTCTTTGTCGCTTCTTGAAAAGTTCTCTTCGTGGTGTTGTTGATAAGCTAAGCTTTTGCTTGGAAACGGTAATGTTCGGTCGCTGGGGAGCGAAAATGAAAGGTGAGCATTTGTTGTAATAGGTGATATGTTGTTGTTGCCTTGGTTGACTATTGCGTTTGAAGTAGAAGCACTTTGCGTGAGATGAGCACGTGGATCTTGCGCTGTAGTAAATACAGAATTTGACTGTATCTTATTTAATGGTTTTACGTTGTTGTTTTCTTTGTTTATTGTTTGTTTTGGGATAGAGGTACTTTGTGTAGTACTAACATGTGACGAATCGTTGGATGATAGAACAGTGGCGTAGGAGGCATTAGAATTAACAGGGGGTATTGTGAGTTGAGTTCGATAGATATTTCTAGCTTCCAACATAGAACATTTGTTTTTGGTTTTGATAGCCAATATTTCTTTAGCTTGCTGAAATTTCTTGCATTGATTGGAGGATGAAGGGTGTTCCTCGGAGCAATTCGCGCACATAACGCGGGTGCAGTCTGTAGGATGATGAGGGGGTAATGAACAACCAACGCATATCGGTTGATTTTTGCACCATTTTGAGGTGTGCCCGAGTAGTTGACACAATTTACAGCGCATTGGGTTGGGAATATACTCCCTAACTTTGGCAGAATGCCAAGAAATGTCAATTTTGGAAGGTAGTATGTATGAGTCAAGCGAAATTAAAACAACACCACTAGGAGTTAGCTTACCGTTCATCATTTTTTGAAATTTATAGACTGAAGTAACACCTTGACTGCTAAGTTCGCTTATAATTTCTTTTTCAGGAACATTTATAAGATAAGGCGCGTAGATTGTTCCCTTGGTGGTATTGAGTGAAGAATGTAATGAAAATTTTACAGAACCAACTCCATGTAGTAACGTAGTAGATAGAAATTTCTGTGCGATTTTCTTATCCTTTACAAGGAGTAACAGATTACCATCTCTGAGTTCAGATATGGATAACACTTCTTTACTTATAATCTGAATCGCCTTGTGGACTACAAAACATGAGAAGTCTGTAATTTTTTTGTTTGCTTCACAGTAGGATAAAACCAGGAATTTATGATCTGCTACTGAAACATCTGGTAGTTCCGTAAAAAGATTGAGAGGGGTGTCGTGATGTAGTTTCTTTTTTTTTCTTAGGAGTGTCGCTTGCTAGTAAAGCAAAGCGATTCCTCCTATTACCTGTTGCCCCGGGGGGCATTTTTAACAATTTACACTGCTACCACTGAATCAAATATGAGAAGTAAACAAAAGAGAGGAAATGAAACCACTGCTAATATTAATATAGCAAGAGAATAAATAGCGGGATAACTCGCACTGAATAACACAACGATAGCGCACAAAAGACGACCGAACACCTTGAATGCTAGACGCTGACTGTTACCAAATGAAATGCAGTAAGTTACATCCGTTCTTGTTAAGGGGTTATATACAGTTAATGGGCGAAAAAAAGCGAATTTTTAAGAATTTGTTTTGAGAAGTCTTTCGAATTTATTGATTCAAAAAGTTTACATTATGGTATTATTCAACAATATTTTAATCCTTATAACTAGTAAAAATATTTCTCTGGAGAAGAGCTACAGCCAAAGCATGCCGTTCGTTATATTCGTTTTTATTAAAACTAACAGAATGCCATGCAGTAAGTTAAATCCGTTTTTCTTAAATCTAACCAAAAGCAATGCAGTAAGTTACATCCCTTCTTATTAAAGCTCACAGAGAGTTTGTAGTAAGTTACATCCGTTCTTGTTAAAACTAACCACATGCACGAGGTTAGTTATACGTATTAAAATTCAGAAAATGTTATGCAATAAGCTTTATCCGCCTGTATAATAAAACTAACAAAAAGCAAATCCTTGCAGCTAGTTATATCCGTTCTTATTAAAACTAACCAAATGGACGCAGTTAATTATAATCGTATTCAAAAAATTTACCTAAATGCAATCAGTAAGTTAAATCCGTTTTTCTTAAATCTAACCAAATGGCGGCCGCGATAGCCGAGTGGTTAGCATTGCGTACTGACATTCGGAAGGCTCGGGTTCATATCCCAGTGCCAGCAACATCCAAAAGTTATAGAAAATTAATTTAAATAAAAAATTAAGTTAAATTTTCTATTGCGGTCGCCCATCGGCAGGGAATGTCCACCCCTCCGAGTGTATTTCGGACATGAAATAAAAGGCTCCTCGTAAAAAACCGTCAGCCGTTCGGAGGCGGCTTAGTATAAACTGTAGGTCCCTCCATTTGTTGGAAAAACATCAAGACGCAAAACCACAAATTGGAGGAGGAGCTCGCCCGAAAAATCGCTTCAGCGGTTACAAAGCGCCAATTATATATATAACCAAATGCAAAGCAGTAAGTTCCATCCCTTTTTATTAAGACTAACAAAATGCTTGCAGTAAGTTATATTCGTATTAATGTACTGCAATAAGCTATATCCGCTTGAATTAAAACTAACCAAGCATGCAGTTAGTTATAATCGTTTTTATTAAAACTAACAAAATGCAATAAAGTAAGTTAGAAAATAACAAAATTCTTGCAGTAAGTTACATGCCTTCTTATTAAAACTAACAAAATGGTTGCAGTAAGTTATATTCGTATTAATTAAAATTAAGAAAATGTACTGCCATAAGCTATTCCGCTTGTAATAAAACTAACCAAAGCATGCAGTTCGTTATATTCGTTTTTATTAAAACTAACCGCTTGCATGTAGTTAGTTATATCGGTTTATATTAATACTAACAAAATGCAATGCAGTAAGTTACACGGTGTGTCCCAAAAATAACCGAACTTTAGACTTAAATAATACAACATACAGCGTATTGTATATGTATTGAAAATTTGCAACATTAAAAAGATATATTCATCCTCTTTCAAACGCACCTAACTTCATGTAAGTCGGATGACAGATGTAAAAGTGACAGCCATTTCAAAAGTGTGCTAATGGTTCCAAAAAAAAAATGGAACAAAGAGCAAATATAAAACTTTGTGTCAAACTTGGAAAAAAATTCAAATTGAAGTTTACAAAATTAAAAAAAATTTAAAAAAATGAAGCAGCCGTAACCGAGGTACTGAAGAACATTTCTATAAATGACATAAAAAAATTTATGCATGCGCTGGTTAATCATTCCAAACGTTGTGTTGAGTCAAATGGAACCTATTTTGAATAAATAATAATTTTCAAAGATAATATAATGTGTATTTTACACTATTTATATCCAAACAGTTCGGTTATTTTTGAGACACACCGTGTACATCCATTCGTATTAAAACCAACCAAAGCATGCAGTTCGTTATACTCGTTTTTATTAAAACTAACAAATTCCAATGCAGTAAGTTAAATCCGTTTTTCTAAAATCTAACCAAATGCTTGCAGTTAGTTATATCCGTTTTTATTAAAACTAACCGCTTGAATGCAATTATTTATATCCGTTTATATTAAAACTTACCAAATGAATTGCAGTAAGTTACATCCGTTCTTGTTAAAACAAACAAAATGCTTGCAGCAAATTACATCCGTACTTGTTAAAGCTAACCAAATGCAGGCGGTTAGTTATAGTAGTATTAATTAAAATTAAGAAAATGTACTGCATAACTAATTAGTTTTTTTATAACTAACAGAACACAATGCAGTAAGTTATATCCGTTTTTTGTTGTAAATCTAACCAAAAGTTTGCAGTTAGTTACATCAGTTTTTATTAAAACTATCCGCTTGCATGCAGTTAGTTAGGTCTGTTTTTATTAATACTAACAATATGCAAGGCAGTGAGTTCCATTCGTTCTTATTAAAACTTACAAAATGAGTATAGAAAGTTACATCCATTATTATTAAAACTAACCAAATGCACGCAGTTAATTATAATCGTATTTAATAAATTTAACCAAATTGCAATGCAGTGAGTTATACCCGTTTATATTAAAACTTACCAAATGAATTGCAGTAAGTTACATCCGTTCTTCTTAAAACAAACAAAATACTTGCAGCAAATTACATCCGTACTTGTTAAAGCTAACCAAATGCAGGCGGTTAGTTATAGTCGTATTATAGTCGGTTAGTTATGGTCGTATTAATTAAAATTAATAAAATGTACTGCATAACTAATTAGTTTTTTTATAACAAACAGAACACAATGCAGTAAGTTATATCCGTTTTTTTGTAAATCTAACCAAATGCTTGCAGTTAGTTATATCAGTTCTTATTAAAACTATCCGCTTACATGCAGTTAGATATGTTTGTTTTTGTTAACACTAACAAAATACAAGGCAGTAAGTTACATCCCTTCTTATTAAAACTCTCAAAATACTTGCAGTAAGTTACAACCCTTCTTAATTAAGAAAATGTACTCCAATTAGCTATTCCGTTTGTATTAAAACTAACCAAAGCATGCAGTTCGTTATATTCGTTTTTATTAAAACTAAGAGAATGCAAGGCAGTAAGTTACATCCGTTTTCATTAAAACTAACCAAATGCACGCAGTTATCTATAATCGTATTTAAAAAATTTACCATAATGCAAGGCAGTAAGTTAAATCCGTTTTTCTTAAATCTAACCAAATGCAAAGCAGTAAGTTACATCCCTTCTTATTATAACTAACAAAATGCTTGCAGTAAGTTATATTCGTATTAACTAAAATTAAGAAAATGTACTGCAATTAGCTTGTATGCAGTTAGTTAGGTTTGTTTTTATTAATACTAACAATTTGCAAGGCAGTAAGTTATATTCCTTCTTATTAAAACTCTCAAAATTCTTGCAAGAAGTTACATCCCTTCTTAATTAAGAAAATGTACTGCAATAAGCTATATCCGCTTGTATTAAAAGTAACCTAATGCAATGCAGTAAGTTACATTCGTTCTTTTGAAACTTACAAAATTAGTGTAGGAAGTTACATCCATTCTTATTACAACTAACCAAATGCACGCAGTTAATTATAATCGTATTTAATAAATTTAACAAAATGTAATGCAGTGAGTTATATCTGTTTATATTAATACCAACAAAAGGCAACGCTGTAAGTTACATCCGTTCTTATTAAAACTAACTACAGACTGCAGTTCGTTATATCCGTTTTTTTGTAAATCTAACCAAATGGTTGCAGTTAGTTACATCAGTTTTTATTAAAACTATCCGCTTGCATGCAGTCAGTTAGGTTTGTTTTTATTAATTCTAACAATATGCAAGACAGTAAGTTATATCCCTTCTTATTAAAACTCTCAAAATTCTTGCAAAAAGTTACATCCCACCTTAATTAAGAAAACGTACTGCAATAAGCTATATCCGCTTGTATTAAAATTAACCAATTCATGCAGTAAGTTATATTCGTTTTTATTAAAACTAACAGAATGCAATGCAGTAAGTAACATCTGTTTTTATTAAGAATCACAAAATGCTTGCAGTAAGTTACATCCCTTCTTATTAAAACTAACAAAATGCTTGCAGTTAGTTACATCAGTTTTTATTAAAACTATCCACTTGCATGCAGTTAGTTATGTTTGTTTTTATTAATACTAACAGAATGCAATGCAGTTAGTTACATGCGTTTTTATTAAAACTAACAAAATGCACGCAGTTAATTATAATCGTATTTAAATATTTACCCAAATGCAATGCAGTAAGTTTAATCTGTTTTTCTTAAATCTAACCAAATGCTTGCAGTTAGTTATATCCGTTTTTATTAAAACTAACCGCTTGCATGAAGTTAATTATATCCGTTTATATTAAAATTTACCAAATGAAATGCAGTAATACATCTGTTCTCGTTAAGGGGTTATATACAGTTAATGGGCGAAAAAAAGCGAAATTTTAAGAATTTGTTTTGAGAAGTCTTTAGAATTTATTGATTCAAGAAAATTACATACTTATTATGGTATTGTTCAACAATATTTTAATCCTTATAACTAGTTAAAATATTTCTCTGGAGAAGAGCTACAGCTGATCTCCAGGAAATCTCCTGAAAAAATACGTCTTGCGGTGACCACTCTATCTCTGAATTGGATCATCTAAAATTAAAAAACCAAACAGATTTCATTAAAGAAGAGTTAAATCTAGTGATTGAAATTAACAAAACTAACCAAAGCATGCAGTTCGTCATATTCGTTTTTATTAAAACTAACAAAATGACATGCATTAAGTTACATCTGTTCTTATTTAAACTAACCAAATGCACGCAGTTAATTATAATCGTATTTAAAAAATTGATCAAAATGCACTGCAGTAAGTTAAATCCGTTTTTCTTAAATCTAACCAAATGCAATACAGTAAGTTACATCCCTTCTTATTAAAACTAACAAAATGCTTGCAGTAAGTTATATTCGTATTATTTAAAAGTAAGAAAATGTACTGCAATTAGCTATTCCGTTTGTATTAAATATAACTAAAGCATGCCGTTCGTTATATTCGTTGTGCAAACGGAAAAAATAAACAAAAAGCTCAAATGCTTATTTTTCCTATTTGGAGCAAACAACGCCAACACAATCAACGGCAAACGAAAGCAACATGCACGCAGAAGTCTTTCAGCAGTACTCAGCTAGCGCTAAACAGACGGCGAAGTAGACAAAAAGGTAACAGCAAGCAAACACCCAGTAAGAAATTGCCCACCAATACAAATAAAAAGGAACAGGCAAGCGGTAAGCCCAATGAAATAAAAAAGAACACAAAAATACAGACAGGACTAGATCGATATATAAATGTCAAGACGAAATCGAGTCCTATTAATAACACTAACAACAAGAAAGAGCAAATGAGTGGAACCAATGTAAAAATTCAAGAACCCTCCAATAGCAACCGATTTACTCTATTAAGTGAGGACAGCGTAAAGGGTACTTACTAACTCAGTTGCAAATGCCAAACCACTGCCAATTTACTTGCGCGAACGTGTCTCAAGCACGTTAGTTAATAATATTACTAAAATAGTCGGAAGTAGTAACTTTAACGTTGTGCCTTTAAAAAAAGGTCGCATCGATGAAACAAAAATCTAATCTTACAGTGAAAAAAGCTTCATGTAAATAGTAAGCTTTCTATCGTCGAATAATAAAAATTATTACTCATATCAACTGAAGAGCTCGAAAGGCCTAACAGTTGTTGACAGAGGTATTGAATCCTCAGTCAAGTCAGACGAAATAAAAGATGCTCTAGAAGAAAATGGTTTCAGTACTAAATCGGTCATAAATATACTCAATAGAAACAAAGTACCCCAGCCAATGTTTAAGGTAGAACTAGAGCCCAATGCAAGTCAGTTAAAGAAAAACGAAACCCATCCCATATACAATTTAAAATATTTGCTACATCGTAGGGTAACAGTAGAAGAGCCACACAAAAGAAACGGCCCAGTGCAATGCACCAACTGCCAAGAATTCGACCATACTAAATCCTACTGCACATTGCGCAGTGTTTGCGTAGCATGTGGGGACCTATATCCCACGTCTGAATGCACGTCAAAGAAATATGATGCCACCATGAAAAAAACGTAGTAATTGGGGAGGTAATCACGCTGCTAGTTATAGGGGCTGCCCTGTATATAAAGATCTAAAAGTTAGGTTGGCAGAGTCGCCGAAGTCAAATGGTAAATCAAATCCAATTTGTAGAAAAAGCTACGTATGTACCGAAGAATGATTCAGATAGTATTCCACAGAACCAATCTAATAGCGGTATTGAATCGATAATTTTAAACCTTACGCAGTGCATGACACAGTTCATGTCAACTATGCAAAGTATGATCCAAGACTTGATTAAAGCCCAGAATAACATGCTACAAATCTTCATGCAAAAAATATGAGCGTGCTAAACATTATTTTTTGGAATGCAAACGGTGTGAACCAACATAAATTAGAATTTGCACGATTTTTACCAGAGTATGCTATAGACGTAATGCTATTGTCTGAAACGCACTTGACGGATAAATATAACTTTTATATACCTGGGTTCATATTCTACTCCACTAACCACCCTGATGGCAAAGCGCGCGGCGGCACTGGAATACTTCTAAGAAACCGCCTTAAACACTGCGTCTTACAGCCTTACGCCACCAATTATCTACAAGCCACCTCTGTAACTTTGAATAATTATGGCAAAGAGCTAAATCTCTCAGCCATTTATTGCCTTCCTAAATTTAAGATCACAGAAAATCAATTCAAGGAATTTTTTGATAATCTTGGTGATAGATTTATAGCAGGAGGAGACTACAATGCAAAGCATGTATACTAGGGATCCCGTCTAATAAACCCCAAAGGCCGTCAGCTATACAATACCATCATAAACAAGCGTAACAATTTAGATTGTATTTCCCCAGGTCAACCAACATATTGGCCTCCCGATCGGAAGAAAATATCTGACTAATAGACTTTGCTGTCTCAAGAAAAATCGACAGGCAACTTGTTTCAGCTGTGACAGTTGCTGAGCTGCCTTCAGACCACTCACCAGTTCTAATAAAAATTTATGAGCGCCCGAAGATATTTAGTTGCACAAGAATCAAGACTAACAAACAGAGAAACAAACTGGCTAAAATACAAAAAATATACTAGTAGTCATATTAACAGCAACCCAATATTGAATTGTGAAAACGATATTGATGACTACATTAATGAGCTCAATAATGTCCTTGTTTCTGCGGCAACCATAGCAACTCAAAACAATAAAAAGCCTATTACGTGCCCAAAAATCCTAACAAATATGGAAATAGAAAAATTAGTAAAAAAATAAGCGCCGTTTGCAGAGAGAATGGCAAGAATATCGCTCCCCAGCCGCAAAGTTACGGTTGAAAGCAGCAGAGAGGAAGCTGAAAAGTGCACTGAAACAAGCAGAAGATCACAATACCAAGGCATACATAGAAAAACTAACGCCAAATTCTGTCAAAAAATACTCACTCTGGAAAGCACAAAAGAAATTTAAGCCCCCAATAGAAGTGAATATGCCAATCAGGGACCCAAATGGTAACTGGACACGTAGTAACGAAGAAAAGGCAAATTGCTTTGCAAAGCATTTAAGTAATGTATTCCAGCCAAATGACGCAACTAATAATTTAATTTTGCCGGAAGTTGTTGTTAACGGCCCGGAAAATCACGTGGCAATTAAAATATCAAGCCTAGAAGTGGTAAACCCGATACAGAAACTGAATCCAAAGAAATCTCCAGGCCACGACCTTATTACACCAAAAATGCTAATAGAGCTACCAAGAGTTGCACAAGCATTGCTCTCTGAACTCTTTAATGGCATTCTTAAGCTAAATTACTTTCCAAACGCGTGGAAAAAGTCGCAGATATTAATGATAGCCAAACCAGGCAAAGACCAAACACAGGCGTCTTCTTACAGACCAATAAGCCTACTACCCAGTCTTTCCAAATTATTTGAAAAAATTCTGCTATCAAAAATATCTCCTTTTGTCCACCGTAATAATGTGATACCAAATCACCAATTCGGCTTCCGTGAAAAGCATAATACTATTGAACAAGTTAACCGAATAACTAATGTAATCAGGAAGGCATTCGAGCTCAAGGAGTATTGCTGTGCAATCTTTCTTGACGTAGCACAAGCGTTCGACAAAGTCTGGCATAAAGGTTTACTGTACAAAATACATAAAGCTCTGCCTGTTCAATTTTTATATGATATTTAAGTCATACCTGACTAACAGACAATTTACAATTAAACAATCTGAATTTATCAGTGAGGAGTATCCGGTAAAAGCTGGTGTTCCGCAGGGTAGCGTCCTTGGGCCTATTTTATATATTATATACACTGCAGATATCCCATTAAACCGAAAAGTGCAGACATCTTCCTTTGGGAAGAAGCTGTATTATGCCGGGATAAATGCCCTAAAAGAGCAGCAAAAACGATTAGTGATCATTTACTCCTCATCGAAGAATGGCTAGAAAACTGGAGAATCAAAGTTAATGAGGAAAAGTGTAAACACGTTACATTTACTAAGACCGCAATCATGTCCTGCAATTCGCTTAAATGGTATAAACATTACCCAAGTAAATGATGTTACATATCTCGGTATGCACTTAGATAGACGTCTCACTTGGAAGAGACACATAGAGGCAAAAATACTACACATGAAATTAAAAGCAGCTAGTTTAAATTGGATTTTAAATAAATAAACCCGGTCTAAAACTAGACTACAAAGTCCTTATTTACAACGCAGTGTTAAAACCAATTTGGATGTATGGTATTCAACTGTGGGGTACGACCTGTGCAACTAACATTGATAAAATACAGAGGTTCCAGTCCAAAATTTTAAGAGCACTAACGGGCGCACCATGGTACGTTCGTAACGTAAATATTCACAAAGACCTTGGTATTTTACTGGTTAAGCCTGAAGTTGAAAGAAGCAGGACGAAGTACTTCACAAAGCTGAGATATCATCCAAACCCGCTAGCTAATGCTTTATGCAACCCAACAAGAAATTCCGGCCTGCAGCGAAGAGATGTTCCCGCCTTCTAAGGAGAGCGCCGTAGATTGAAAAGGGCTCAGAGTTACATAACTCGAGCTATCATGTTTGTAATTTAGTTCTTAAGATTTGTACACTTACTGTTAGGCTCATATTAAAGCAGATTCAGTAAATCAATAAATTGTGTATAAAAAAAAAATCTGTGTGAGTTATATCCATTCGTATTAAACTAACAAAAATTATTTTAGTTCGTTATATTCATTTTTATTAAAACTAACAAAATGCAATGCAGTAAGTTACATCCGCTTTTATTAAAACTCACAAGGTGCTTGCAGCAAGCTACATTAAAAATAACAAATTGCAATGCAGTAAGTTATATCCATTCGTTTTAGTTCGTTATATTCGTTTTTATTAAAACTAACCGCTTGCATGCAGTTAGTTATATCGGTTTATATTAATACTAACAAAAGGCAATGCAGTAAGTTACATCCGTTCTCATTAAAACTAACAACGCGGATGCTGTTCGTTATATTCGTTTTTAATAAAACTAACAAAATGCAATGCAGTAAGTTATACGGTGTGTCCCAAAAATAACCGAACTTTATATTTAAATCATACAACATACAGCGCCATGTATTGAAAATTTGCAACATTAAAAAGATACATTCATCCTCTTTCACGCACCTAACTTCATGTAAGTCGGATGGCAGATGTAAAAGTGACAGCCTTTCAATAAAACCAAAAGTGTGCTAATGGTTCAAAAAAAAAATGGAACAAAGAGCAAATATAAAATTTTGTGTCAAACTTGAAAAAATTTAAATTGAAGTGTAAAAAATTAAAAAAAAAATTGAAAAAAATGAAGCAGCCGTAACCGAGGTACTGAAGAACATTTCTATAAATGACATAAAAAAATCTATGCATGCGCTGGTTAATCGTTCCAAACGTTGTGTTGAGTCAAATGGAACCTATTTGAATAAATAATAACTTTCAAAGATAATATAATGTGTATTTTACTATTTTATATCCAAAAAGTACGGTTATTTTTGGGACACACCGTGTACATCCATTCAGTGGACTTTGCTGAAGACGGAAAGGTGCACAACCATATGCCGAAGTCTTAATAGGTAGGAGTCGTGAGGGATACTATTCAGCATTTTTAGGATATGTAATAATTTTTTTCGGCGTTTATAATCGCTGAATCGATTTTCCGCCGAGCTCCTCATCCAATTCGTGGTATGCGCCGTTAACTTTTTTCAACAAATGGACGGGCCTATAAGTTTTTCTGAACCGCCCGAACGGCCGATGGTTTTTTATGAGGAGCTTTTTATTTCACTCATTCTCTGCTGAAGGGCGACCACAATTAGATAAATTAATTTTCTATGACTTTGAATATTGGTTGAAGCCGGACTTAAGCCCCTAACCATCAGAGTAGCAGTACGCAATGCTAATCGCAATCCAGCGCTGCTAGCTATCTTTTTTCAGAGAGATGAAGGACATTGACAGACGCCAGTGTTCATACTCACTAACTGTACTAATCTGGATTAATTAAGGAGTAGCTGCAGCTAGCTCCCACCATACCTCCCAAACATGTATGGAGCTAGCGGCAACATTGTTAAAAATTGGCAGCTATATTCTAAAAAGATGCATCTGAGGTAGTCCATTCGATTGGAAATATACCATATCATTCGCTTCATATGTACATTTAAAAAGTTATTTTTTTTAAGATTTCCGCTTAAATGCAGGCATTGGCATAATCTCAGCTGCCATCGCGATCATCTCAGCTAAACCCTTCGCTGCAATGAGACAGCAAACAGAAATTGTTTATAGCACATTTCTTTCTTTATGGAATTCCCTCTTAAGTTAAAAGTTTTATTTCTAATATACCATAGTAGTTTGCCTTTACGACATCCTTCTCCCGAAAAGTGCCATTGCGGTCCTTTAAATAATGCAAATGAGAGTTGTTTATATAAGTAAATTTATATACGAGTATATTCTAAATCTCCAAGCTTTTCTTTCCTTTATTTCGAAAGACGCCACTGCGTTTTAATACTAATAAGTTTATATTATTTTGTTGTATTAATTGTGCTTTCAATCCATTTTAATTTTATTATGCTGAAAGTATTAAAATTCCAATCAGTTGTTAACACACTCCAATTGTTGGTGTCTGTCCCCGACATGAATCCCCAAATTGAATATGGTTAATCGGCATTAACGCTACCGTCTTTCAAATATATTAGATCGTTAGATCTAAATCCTCTTGCCAATCGGTGTTACTTCCGATCGAGTAACCAATTTAAAAGGTCTTATCGGACAGAGATACATATACTAAACTAAGCAAGTTTATGATGAAGGATTATAAATTAATATTTTAGAAATGCACTCACATGCACGTTCTTTTTTGAGGGAACAGTGGATTTAGAAAAGTTTTTTTATAATATTTAAGTGTTGGTCTGACTTGGATCAAGCTATTAAGCACCTTAATAAAATTTAATAAATACAACATATATACATACATGCGGTATAAAAACATTTTGTAAGCCCGCAAAGAGCATGGACAAGAAACGAAGGCAATATTCACAATTTTGCATATGTCACCTAAATTAACGAGAGCAAATGCAACACTAAATTAAATAAATGATATATATTGTGTAAAATTCAGCCTCATCATAAGTTATTGGAAAACGAAAACAGCAATAAAAGCAACAACAGAAACAAGCAGAAGGAAGGGCCCACCACTTAGAGTAGACTTGGCAGACAATGAGGAATGAGCAATGGTGGTAATAATAGCAACAAAGATGAGAGCAAACAGCAGACGTAACGGACATGCGACCACAACCATAACCTTTATCGAATAAGCACTGTCATTGCCATTAACGTAGACTCCCTGTGAGCAGCAACATTGAATGTGAAAAGCAAACAGCCGAGAGCAAGAGTGATGAGCATCGTTACTGGCAGCCATTATCGGCGTGTATGGAAGGCATCAGACTATTTCTGGTTCAGCTGCCGACGTTAAGGACTAACAAGCGACGCACATACATATACTCAAACAAATGTACATATATGAGTGTCAATGCAATTAACAAAAAGAGAAACGGCAGGCAAATTGATGTACGAATAGTCAAAAAGTTGAATACTTAGTTAGGAGTACGGAGTAATGCAATGGGCTGATAAATCAAGTCTGTCTGCTGCAACACGCTATGACGCTCATACTACTTTATAAGTACATGCATGATTTCAAAGAACCGTATGTATGTTTATTTGTGTGTTAGAGATTGTCCGGTTGCCGATAGGCATTGTTAGACAGTGAACATCACGGCAATGAATTTTTGATCATATTGTAGTTTATTGGTAACAGATTATACAATTAGGAGTACATACCTCGCAGGAAAAAATAAATTTTTAACTAGAATCCAATTACTTTGCATATTTGCACTAACTAGTTCATCTTGCCTGCAGCGTGAACCTCAAGCGCTAAAGTTACGCCCTCCAACCACTATGTTACAGTTATAATATAAAGGACAACGAAATCGGCGCACTTCAGCAGGCAAAACAAAACTCAGTTGTGGCGCACTAGGAATGACAACAACATACAAATGGCGTAGTGGTGAAAATTTTTATTTCGCCAAAATTAAAAAAAACAGCAAAAATGAATTTAACTGCAGCTTGAACAGAGAATGGAAATTATCTGTGGCGTGCTTGAAAACAAAGGATTGGCTATTGCTTGCGGTATAGGTGATTTGCTATACAAATATTCAAGTAGTATGATTTCATATTCAAAATACTAGTATTCAACTAGAATCATGCAAACTATTATACCTTCTTCCGGCATAGATATAACCATAAATATATGTTAGTACATACTCATACATATGTGTATACTTATATTTTTTTACATTAGACTGTGCCATAGTTTCAAACTTAAACTTGAAAGCAACATCACCCAAAAGCAAATTTCATATGGAAAGTAGAAAATAGTATTTTTAACGTTTCTCAAAAAACTTTATAACAAAAATTAAATAAAATCCTTCCTATGTAATCATCTAACTACTAAACTGGTTTTACTTGTACATGTACTTTTTTGGCGCACCCTTTTCGTGTACCTATGTATACATATAAAATATACCTAAGTATGTATGAATGTTCATTTGCCGCCACATTTTTTGTCCTTTCTCACTCACGATTTCTTTGCACAGCAGCCGGTCAATTGCTTTCAGAAGAGGAAAGTCCGAGGTGTCGATTCAATAGTTCATATCCTCTGGCAGACACATCAACACGTGTGTCCTTCTCTATTATTGGCAATGATACAGCAATTACAGCATCCGTGCTAATAATAAATGGCAATCTCAGTTTTGAAGTTGGTTATTAATGGAAAAAATGTAGAAAATAAAGCATTTCAAAAATATAAAACTTATGAGGGTTTTGGTTTTATTAGTCAATCAAATCTTTACAGTAATCAGGTAAAGTGCCAAAAAGAATTCGGTACTGAACATGCACGCAGAATAGGGAGGAATGTTTTATAAACACATGTCGCCACATGCTATTAAACGTACTTTAATATAGCTTTACTAATGACAACAAAGTGAAAAGTATAGTTGTTGTGGTATTACAGTAACTGCAGTAAGCTAAATGCTACCTTTTGTGTGCCGCGTTGGAGAAGCAGTGCATGATTTTAAGTGCATTCTGCTTCTAGAATTAATCACTACCTCATAATGATCTTCCGCAGCTTGCAGTTCAAATACACATCGCTATCTTGCTTTACACTTGCTTAAGGACCGCGCATGAAGTTCGTTCGCAATCTTGTGGCAAATGTAGACAGCTATGATGATGATACTTCTTTAAAGTTTTTTGATATTATTATGATTCAGTTGCCATTAGTAATATTACTGCTGAATGATACTTCGACTGAATATATTCTTTGTAAAAGCTCCCTGCAAAACCTGTGTGATTTAAACTCCAATGTTACAACAAAATTTTTGGTGCTCTTAATACAATTATAATTATAATTCAAATTACAGTACTACTTACGTCGTTTACTTAAAAAATAGTTATATGAATTGATTCCGTCCGTTTTTTTGGTGATCTAAGAGCTTCTTTTTTTTTAAATTAAAAATATCCCTGCAGGGAAAAATACTAGTTGTTAACTAGTAGTTTACATTTTTACATTAACAAGTTCATCCTCCATCCATAAGCAACTGGTATTTTTAACACGGCGATGTCTTACGAACTGTCAGTTGTCAGCCTATGCATCAACTTCATACTAGTAAATATCAGTTATAATACTTGTTCGTTCACACCAATTGAAAGCTAGTTCGCCTCAGTCCAGTCTGCATCGTACTAGCTAAAAACCAGTGCGATTGATTCCGGCGTTGTGGTAAATTTGGGAATGGTTTGAATAATTCCTCTCACGGGCAGCTGATTAGGGACTAACTTATTTGAAAAACGCATTTGTGGTTCAATTTACTTTAAATTTTGTACTTTTTTACAATTGAAAAAAATATATAAAAAACCACAATTTTTGTTGTTGTTGTAGCGGCAAGTCTAATAATGTGCGGTCGGAGCTTCAAGTTACTTATGAATTCTGATTTTCTTTTTTTTTTTGCACAACCACAAACTGGTATGAATTTGTCCATAACTACTAGTTCATATACTAAAATTTTTGCAAACTAGTGCATGTTTTGCCGAAAAATACTAGTATAATTCTAGTGCATAGCAAACTAATGTATTTTCTTTCCTTTAAATACTATTATAATTCTAGTTTACAACAAACTAGTATGATTTCGTCTTCAAAATACTAGTACGAGTATATATATATGATTGGCGCTTTGTAACTACTGAAGCGATTTTCGGATGAGATCCTCCTCCAATTTGTGGTGTTGCGTCTTGATGTTTTTCCAACAAATGAAGGGACCTAGAGTTTATACTAAGCCGCCTCTGAACGGCTGACGGTTTTTTATGAGAAGCTTTATTTCATGTCCCTGCCGAGGGGCCCTCTTAATGGCAGTACGCCATAGTTTGCACATAGTTTTCTCGGTTCTCTAGCCTTTAGCTCGTTTCCAAATTCTATTCGCCTGACAATGCAATATTATTTCTTGCGTTTGCTTAACTACTCTGAATGGAACTTGTAGGTATATTACAAAATTTGTCCTGCTTTAACAGCTGCGGTTAAGTTAAGTTCCAAACTTTTATTGAAGCAATTATTGAACGAAATTAATTTATATAGAATATTTATAATGCGTTTCAGTGTTGTATTGGTCTTATGAACATTGGTTAGAAATACACACTTTCCTGCTATGAGCCAGTCTAGTGTCTTTTACATATGGTTCAGGCAACTCACGACTTCCGGTCTTAAACCAAGTAACCCCTGGTTAGCCAACAAACATCCATTTGGAGGCGAGTTAAAGTGAGAATGCGAATTCCATACGGTTGTGCGTATGGCTTGATATCCACCATATTAAGAAATAAAACAATGGAAAACAATAAAATGAATCGGATGGGAGACTCCCCTTTTTATGACAACCCCAGCAAATTTTTAAGGATCACGATTTGAGGACTTGCAACTGGAATATCTGGTCCCTTATTTAGGACTCAGCTGGCTGATGTCTTCGCCAAACTAAAGGCTGACATCACCGCCGTCATTTGGTGTTGGATTTGTGATGGAAGAGACTCCATCACCGAGTAATGACATGAACATCTCGCAGCAATCCGCATCCAAGCAAAATTTTTCAACATGCGACTAAGAACTCTTTCTATTAGCACCTAGAACGCACCTAAGAGCGCCGAACCTACCTCGATATGAAAATTGTGCTGATAACTTTAATGCCAGGGTGGGCATAGATGGTATATTTGGTACAACTGTCGCGAAATTTAGGTCCCATGACAAAACATTCCAAAACGGCCTGAGGCTGATCGACTTTGCAGAGGCCAGAAATATGGTTGTCTGTAGTACCACATTTCCGCTTTGCGGCTGACGCCGGATCGAAAATCGCAGTGCAGCACTCGGAGATGGCTGACGTGAAATTCAACGTGAGATTCTAATCGTGGATGATAAAAAAGATGTTTAATTACCCGCTTAAAGAACAAGGAAGCGGAGAGCTGACAAGGTGCATGCATCAGCTTCTTTGCGGAATATGGTCGAACGGAAGCATGGCGGACGATTGGAAGATAAGTTTGATATGCCCAGTCCATAAAAAAAAGGATCCCACAGTCTGCGCCAATAGCCTCCTAAATGTGTCATATATATAAGTTTAAATCTAGAGTATTGTGTGAAAAAGTAAAACCCTTCGTCATGAAACTCAATGGACCTTATCAGTCTGGTTTCATACCTGGTAAATCCACCATTGACCAGATATTCAACAAACAACACTAGAGGTGCAGCTCGATACCACAAACTAGGTTTTTCGCAGGGCGAATTTTTATCGTTCGGTTTTTTTCAATTTGATGCTATTGAAAATAATAATAGCTGCAGAGATAAACATACAAGGCACTATCTTTTACAAGTGTGTACAACTACTGTTGTATGCCGTTCGTTCTGGCTTGTCCACGCTTGATAAGGACACGAAACGAATGGGCCTGGTAGTGGTAGTGAAAACGGCATATTTATGACTAGACACCCACGTCACTGTTGGCAGACATGACTTTGAAGTCATAGATAATTTCGTCTATCTATTGATAAACATTAGCATCAATATTAATGTCAGCCTTGAAATTGAAAGCTAAACTCATCTCTTGCCGAACAATAACGGATCCTGCAAGTGTGGACTATGTCGATAACCGAAGAGGCAGCCCTAGTAGCCTTGGAGAGTAAGGTTTTGCGAACAATTCATAGCCCTTTTCGCATTGGCAACGTCAGATACCGCAGACGATGGAAGGATGAGCTGTACGAATTATAGGGTGACATTGATATAGTTCAGCGAATGAGGAGTCAGTGGCTACGTTGGCTAAGTCATGCCGTCTGAATGAATGAAAGTTTTCCAGCTTCGAAAGTATTACATGCTGTAACCGCCAGTGGAAGCGGGTGGAGGGATTAGGTGGCGAACGACCTGGTCCCACTTGATATTTTCAACTGGTGCCAAACAGCAAAGGGATGAACCGAGTGGCGGACTATTGTTGATTCGGCTGTAATCGCGTAAGCCGTAAGAAGAAGAAGAAATTTTTTTTACCATATGCCCATTGGAGTAATCCAACTTTGTAGGGTACTATTGCATCAGCTCACGTCCCGATGCTACTCTGTTGTTATTCGATTAATGCTCGTATTTTTACGGTCGCAATTAGTAAACGGAATTGCAAGTGCGCAATAATATTTACACTCGTATTGCCCTATCACCAATACAAGCAGTAGTTCAGAAGTATGCTTAGAAATTACATTCTTGGGAATAATGAAGATGATGGTGTCCTTTTGTGGAAATACAGATGTTTAGCAAACCCCTTACTGGGAAGTTGATCACCAAATTTTTTGTAATAAACATATTAAAAAAGGAAACATAGATAAACAAAAATACAAGTCACAGTGAAAAAGACTTTCGTGAAGTCGCTGTGTTTCTTCTGCAAACAACAATAATTATTACTCTTAATTAAGGGAATTGTAGCCACTGTTGACTCAGGTGATAGGTCTAGAGGGGGAAGGGTTGGAATTGCCACAGCCATGCTGGAAGAAGCACTCAGGCGAAATGGCCATGTACAATGCACTCGTCAGAAATTTGGTCATACAAAATCCTATTGTACTCTACGTACCGTCTTCGTAGTATGTGGTGATCTTCACCATTCCACCAATTGCTCCTTGAATAATACGGATGCAACACAAAAAAGTGGTAGCAACTGCGGCAGTCATACCGCTAATTACAGAGTTTTTCAGGTTTACTAAGATCTAAAATCTAAACTTGCCCAAGGTACAAAGTCAAACTAAACCAACTCCCATATACTACTTCCATTCCGGCCCCTTCCAACCTACCCAGCTCAAATATTAGTCAAACGACCTATGCCAACGTAGTAAAGGCCAGTGAACAGGCCCCACCAATCATTCCTCTAATATTGGAGTTAAGGCCATGATCTTTAATCTAGCCCAATGCAAGACACAAATTATGTCCACCATGGAACACTTAAATTATTTTTACAGGCTCACGAAATTGATGAGAAGTATAATTTGTATATTCCTGAGTTTAAGCAGTACAAACTAATACCCAGAAGGCAAAGCACATGGTGGCACAGCTATACTTATAAAGAACCCTTTAAAACACAGCTTTCTTAACCCTTTCTCAACATACTGGTTGCAGACAGAAAAACAGAATAACAGAAAAACAATTTAGTGACTTTTTCATGATTCTGGCAGAGATAGGTTTTTAGCTTATGACTTATCTTCTGATCTTTCCTCAGTAATCACTAAATTGAACGAACAAGCAATTGAAAGTGAGCAGGCTTTTCAACTTTCTACATCCAGACCTATCAAAAAAAAAACATAAGCAGTCATATACAGACCAATCCGGAAATAGAGAAAGGAATTGGTATTGAAAACGAGATGCTTGTATTTAACAGTATGCTAGCAAGAGCAGAAACCTTAGCAACACCACATTAGGAAAGAAAACCAAAAGCATTAATAACTAACAGCGAAATAGAATTACTGGTCCGAAATAAATGACGTTTGCGTCACGAATGGCAAGCCCACCGATCCCCTGATGCAAAAATCCGACTTAAGATGTCAGAAAACAAACTAAGCAAGGCAATAAGATACGAAGAAGAAAAAAATATTAAAAATCTTATTACGTCTTTGTCTCCCAACGTTTCTACTAAAAAATATGGCAAGATAGCAAAAATCCTAAGCCGCCAGTAAGTACTGGAGTACCATTGAGACTGCGTAATGGTTCAAGGGGCAGAACGGATGAAGAAAAGGCGTCTTGTTTTGCAGAGCACCTAAATACTGCTACAAATAGTGTACATTTGTCACCGAACCATACTGCTCCAAAATACACTGTTACTTGCGGAGCATCTGTGTTTGAACTAAAAAATATTATTACCGCCTTGAATCCAAAAAAATCGTCAAGAGACGATCATATCTCGCCAAAAAAGCTACAAGAATTGCCAATTATTGCCCTCGTTTTTCTTGCAAAGCTTTTCAGTGCCATATTAAAGCTATGATATTACCCACAAATATGGAAAAAGTCGCAGATAATTATGATATCTAAACCAGGTAAAACGCAACCCTGCCGTCATCATATAGACCAATCAGCATTGCCTATCGAAATTTTTCAAAAAGTGCTGCTATTAAAAATTATCCAACAGGCGATTCTTAGTAAAAGTAAATGAATACATGACAGAGAAGTATCCTATTATAGCAGGTGTTCCACAAGGTAGTGTTCTTGGACCAATATTGTACATACTGTTCACCAAAGATATTCCTACAAATGACAAAGTAATTACTTCAACCTTTGCGGATGATACTACTATAATAAGTCGACATAAATGTCCCATTAAATGTACCTACCATCAAGGAAGAGATTCAAATCGGAGCAGAAAAATACTTAGCAAAACCGCGTAACCATCCGAACCCTTTGACTAAAACCTTGGCCCATGCAACAAGTTAAGCCCGCCTGCGGAGAAAAGACAAAGCAGCCTTCTAAAGAGCAACGACAAACCAAAAGCCCATTCCTGCTCCTGGACATTATGTTTTAGTTTAATTTAAGATTTTATTACTTATTGTTAGACTTCCGATGTCGAAGCAGATTCAATAAATAAATATTATTGTTAAAAAAAAAATGTAGGTGCGATATTGCGAAATTTTCGAGCTGAGGGAAAGAAGATGGACGATTTAGAATATGATGGCCAGAAAATTTTGCAGCATATACTTACATGTATGCTAAAGACTGCGTTATTAAACTCCAAGTACGTCCAGCAAAACTCACGACAATTCATCTTTTTCATTGACTGCTTGAGTGAGGATGGATTAATCTTGCTAAGTGAACAGAACATTCAATATACATACATACGTGTACCGTTTACCACTGTCTGTCCCGTTGGAACGTATTCATGATGAACCAAACCTCGAATATCGAAAAAAAAAAACAATTTCCGGAAACTTTCAGGTCTTAATTTATGTGCGAAAGAAAGAATTTTTAACATTAGTACGTAGGCTGCTACATATAGGTCTGGCCTAGCCAACACTAAGTGTTGCCAGGTGCAATCTGACATTTCCATTGGAAAGTTTGACATTTTTTAGCATAACATCACACAGAACGTTTTGTCATTTAATCGTGAATTGTTTTATTTACAGGGAATTAAAAAATTCATCTCGGTCAAAAAATGGAATTAGCTCGTGAACATTTTCGTGCGATCATTTTTCCCAACTTTCGACGTGGATTATCACGACAAGAGTGCATCGATGAACTGAAATCTTTGTATGGCTATGAAGCACCATCCTATAGCACTGTGAAACACTGGTACAACGAATTCAATCGTGGCCGACGCTCGCTCAAAGACGAATTCCGGGAAGGTCGTCCAAAAACAGCCGTTGTGCCAGAAAACATCGATGCCGTACGTGAACTGATAATGCAAGATCGTCATGTAACATACCTTCAGATAGAGGCATGCCTATGCATTTCTCCCACCAACATACATTCGATATAGCATGAACACCTGGCCGTAAAAAAGGTTTGTTCTCGTTGGATCCCGCACAATTTGACAATCGCTCAAAAAAAGGCTCCTGTGGATTGGTGTAAAGAAATGCTCAAAAAATACGATAGTGGTGCTTCAAAAGACAGGTGACGAATCATGGATCTATACGTATGAGCCCGAAACAAAACAGCAATCGACCGTGTGAGTCTTCCAAGACGAACCAAATCCAACGAAAATTGTTCGTGGAAGAAGCACTTCGAAGCAAATGGTCGCCTGTTTCTTCGGCAAAACTGGTCATGTGGCGACTGTTCCGCTTGAGCAACGTAGGACGGTCAATTCTGAGTGGTACACCACCATTTGTTTGCTTGAAATCTTCGGAGAAATTCGAAAAACAAACAAGAGAAGACGAATCATTGTGCACCATGACAATGCGAGCTCTCACACATCGGCTCAAACCAGCGCCTTTTTGACCGGCCAAAACGGCGCCGTACAGCCCTGACTTGGCACCCAATGACTTCTTTTTATTCCCACACATCAAGAAAATAATGCATGGTCAACGATTTTTGTCGCCAGAAGATGCTGTTGAAGCATTCAAAAACCATGTTTTGGAGGTGTCTCAATCGGAGTGGAAAAAGTGCTTCGAAAATTGGTTTGAGCGCATGCAAAAGTGTATAAATCTTGATGGAGAATATTTTGAAAAACAATGAAACCATTTTCGTTGATAAATATTCGTGTTTTCATTATTTAGCCAGACATATATATAGCAGCCTACGTATTTATTTATTCGGCCTGCTTCGACATTGAAAGCTCCTTTCGGCAATTTCTTGTACCTTACTTTTTATTTCTTTATTAGCGACATCTTCTTGTACCTTATTTTGAATTGCTATTGAAACTATTTGTTCATTATGAACATTTATGTTCATGCTTTATTGGATAAGTTTATAGTTATCTTTTGTTTTATAAAATATAAGTTCGGATTCCAAATTCTCTATTTCATAATCTTTACCATTTTTATTTGAAATCAGAAAGGTTTTTATAGTAGAGTTCATCCCCTCTTCCCTTAGAAAATGGTTATCTTCCAGGAAATTTATTCTTTGAGTTTTTTCTTATGGCCGGAAGCTTTGATTGGTATCTTTTGGTCGTTTTATACCACGTGAATGTTCGGCTGGGTTCCTAACATTTTGATTGAGTTGAGCATTGGTGGTTTGTCATTATAATTCAAGTTTCAGAGTAATCTGCTTTGATGGGAACGTTGAATTATTAATCGTGTACTCGTACGTCATTTTTGACCCATTTCTTTCATAGGTGAAGTTTTGAGCAAAACGTGCGTTTTGGATATTGGTCTCAAGCTCTTGGGCTTTTGCTAGAGCATCTGTTAAGTCCTGTGGCGTTAGTGAGGAGAAAATATTTCTTTATGGTTCGTTGACCCTTGTATTCTATACTTTTCTTCTTTTTGTTTAGTTCTTTAGTTATTTCCCCATTATTTCCATGAGTAATTATTGTTTCATTTATTAATACGAGTTAATTTTTATTAACAAGGTTGAAATATTCTACAATCGACTTTACCCCTTGTCTAAGGGCACTCAATTGAAGTGAAGTGAATTGGACGCTTATCTAAATATGCAAAATACAATCATGCAACAATCACGTCGAAATTCGCTCGGCCTAAGTCTTATTATATTGCAATTAGCTTAGTAATCAGGTCGACAGTCAGGACGTCATTGGTTGCTATTTTAATAAGTTTAATTTTTCCATGTTTGACAAATTCGAAAACTGTATTAATTTATTTTTTATTTTTCCTTAATGACACTGTTTATGCATGCAACCCTGCTTAGCATTAAGCGCCTCATACACAGATGTCGCTTCTGTATTGGAAAATGAGATGACGAATCGTTTTCGGAGTGAGTCCCGTTATCCATTCCGGTTTGGATTTCCACTTTCTGTGGAATCTATAAAGGCCGAAGTTGCCGCACAAACGGTTCTTTTTTTGGATATCAGCCTTCAAGCAGCCAGCAGCGGCATCAAAGTAAGTCACCCCAATTATTTTGCTGTTTATATTTTTCTTTCATTTTTAATCAATAAAGGGATTTATTATGTTAATAAAATCACGTCTCATTTTTTTGGAAAGAAGAGTAGGTTCATCCTTTTGTTTAGATTGGATATTATTATTATTATTACTTTAGCTTGAAATCATATTTTTCAAGAAAAATAATAATAATAATATGAAAAGCCGTAACACAAATCGCCAAGTCGTCAAATAGAAAAAAGGAAAAATAATAATAATTTGAAGAACATCCCTGTTTTTTGCTATTGTGGATTACCATTTTTCCAGTGCATACAAGTTCCACATTTACAGTTTCCACAAGCGGCCAATTCCGTCAGAGTAGTTCGTGTTCAAGACAGGAGTAAAAAGTCCAGGAGTGGAAACCGCAAAACCAGGAGCATCACCCACCTTCGAGAGGATTCAGGACCGGAAAACTAAGGTAAGTAAATGATATATCAACGTATATAAAAGTGCAGTAAAAAGTGGGCGCGCAGGCATTATCATAGCCAAAGCCAAAGCGCTCCACTATAAACGTGAAAAAGTGTGGTGAAAAGTGGGCGCGCAGGCATTATCGCAGCCAAGAGCGATGCGCTCCACTCTAAAAGTGAAAAAGTGTTTCAAAAGTGGGCGCGCAGAGATCACAATAGCGAAATACAAAGCGCTCCACTGAAAAAGTGAAAAAAAACAGACAGGAGTACCGGCCGCAGGGCCACAAGACAATGCGCGAATACTGTACGCCGGCACTAAATGCCATACGTCAGGCGTCAGTGCGCAGCTAGCACACTCTATTTTTTTATAGAATTAGGAGCGCCGGCCGTAGGGCCACAAGACGAGGCGCGAGTACCGAACGCCGGCACTAGGTGCCAAACGATAAAGCGTCAGTGCGTTTTTTAGCATATTTTTTATTATTTTAAGGATAGAGCTCCGGCTGCTAAGCCACAAGGTAAGGCGCAAATGCTGTTCATCGGGAAATAGTTTGCCACAAAGTCAGGCGACAGTGCGTTTAAGCTACAAGGCCCTTTCCAACGGCCCTACTAATCTACGGCAACATATGCAACAAGGCCCTTACCGACTGCCCAACTAATTTACGGCAACATATGCAGCAAGGCCCATATCAACGGCCCAACGAATCTACAGCAACATTTGCAGCAAGGCCCATATCAACGGCCCAACGAATTTTCAGCAACATTTGCAGCAAGGCCCTTACCAACGGCCCAACGAACCGTAAGCTACCAATAAGCATCATTAAGCGTGAGTTAAAAATAAAAATGGCTATTTAAAAATATTGTAAATTTTGTAGATTTTTCAATACGTTGATGCATAAGCATCCCCAATTAATAATATTTCGAATTTTTAATACGGTCTCTGCTTTGGTATTGCGGAAGTACCATAAGCACTCCTCTCTTTACAATATTTTGCATTTTTTGGATCTCAAATACGTATGCGTCACGGTACTGCGGAAGTAGCATAAGCACCCCATCTTCCAAAAAAAAATTTGAAGTTTCCGATTTTAAAAAATTTTATTTTGTAACACTAGTAGTGATCTTGTCAAGTTACAGACGATTGTGAATCGGCACAACAAATACTTGAAAACCCTTTCTACGTGTAAGTTCATCTTGAAACTCTTGCTTAGCTTTTACTTCTTCGCGTATTACCGTAAAAAGGGCTAGCGCTAACGATTTTTCCCGGGCGTGTGATGCACGTTTAGAGTTCGAAGATTTGTACAACACTTCAAGTGCAAATCATTCGGTTTTTTCTCTGGAAATCCAAAAGGAGGAGCTCAAGGCATTATGGATGAAAGTTAAGGAGACATTTGATAGTCACACGCGAATCTTATCTGGACCTGATATTTGTGCAGCAAAGTTCGTCGACGGTGAGTCCTGTAGTCCGGTAACATGAAGTGGCCCTGTGTTCGAACATTAACCTTCCCCCTTGCGACACCGACATTTTTTATGGCGATTATATGGCGTGGCCATCCTTTCGGGATTTATTCACCGCAATATACGTGTATATAAACAATTCGCGTTTGACTCCTGTCGAAAAACAATACCACTTCATTCATAAGACTCGGGGAGAAGCAAAAGATATTGTGAAAAAATCTCCACTAACCAATGATGGGTTTGCAACTGCATGGCAAAACCTATCTGACCGTTATGAGAATAAAAGAGTGATGGTAAATAGTCAGTTGAAGACCTTGTTCAACATACCTACCGTGACAGCCGAGCGTGGTAGGGAAATAAAAAATCTACAACGTGCAGTAAACAATTGCATCTCAGTTCTCCAAATGTATGGGATTGAGATTAGCAATTAGGATGCTATTTTTGTATTTTTGGTTTCTAGTAGACTACCAGATACCACATTAGCACTTTGGGAACAAGGAATAGTAGACAAGGCCGAAATTCCGAGGTGGGAGGAATTAGATAGCTTCCTCTCAAATAGATTCCAGACTCTTGAAACAGTCTCTGACATTCAGAGCAGGCGTGTAGATAGATGATCGTTCAGTTAGAAAATACAATTTATGCATGAACTGTTTGGTGCATTCTCACATTGCCAGGGATTGCAAGAGCACCTTCAGCTGCCTTAGTTGCCATCAAAGACATCATACATTGCTGCACAGGTGCCCGACTGGGAACCGGCCTTCAACCTCCACCACTCATCCCTAATCAGGAAATGGAGATGATAGGAAAACTCAACCCCCAACCACCTCCAGCAGTGTAAACGCACTTTTCGCATCAAGTACGAAGAATGTAAGCTTGGGTACTGCGATGGTGCACATATGCATTTCAGGAATAAATTATAAGACAAGGGCCCTCCTGGATTCGGGATCGGAGGGCACATTCATAACCAAGCGGTTACAGAAACGTATTAATGTGCCAACTCAACCTGCGGACTTAAGTGTACGTGGAATAAACCCGACAACGCCGGCTTAAGTGCGAGAAATCGCCAAATTTGTTTTAGGTTCACCTGTCGACTTCTTGGTTAGAATTCAGGCAAGAGGCCTAATTCAATTTGACAGGAAATCTCCCCCAGTTTTCAGTGGACAAAGTGGATTTTAGACTACTGCCCCCAATTTATTTAGCCGACGTCAACTTTTACAGAAGTCAGCAGGTTGACTTGATCATTGGTGCAGATTTGTACCCAGCCGTAATAACGGGAAATATTATGAAAAATGTGTTAGGCTCTCTTCTAGCTCAGGAGACAGTTTTAACAGTACCAGCCCCTCAAGCTTCAAATAGAAATCAAATTTCATATGTTTCCATGTTCTCCGAAAGCATATTAGGAGCAATACTATAGGAACACGACGGTGAACAAGCACGGAGGACGATAAATGGTGGCACTACCTTTTAGACGAAAGTTCTCAGAGGAAATAAACCTAGGATACTCACGAGCCAGTGCGATGCATCAATTTTTTCGAAATGAAGCAGCAATGCTTCGAAAGCCGAAGCTTAGGACTGAGTAACACCGAGTACTTCGAGAATACATAACACTTTGACACATGAAGCCAGTTGGAAACAACTCCGGAAGAAGCAGCTCAGGATCATCATATTACCTGCCACAACATGCCGTCATCCAACGGGACAGTACAACCACAAAGGTGCGCGTGGTATTTAATGCATCAAATCCATCCTCGAGCGGTGTCAGTTTATATGACGCACTTCACCCTGGCCCGGTCTTGCAATCTGATGTCATGCACTCTTATTAAAATGGCGATTTTTTAAATATGTTTTCAATGCAGATATTGAGAAGATGTATCGGCAGATATAGAAGGATACTGTTAGAGAGTCGAACGAGGAAGAACTAATGGACTATGAACTGCAAACGGTGACATTTGGAGTCAACTGCGCTCCTTACTTAGCAATAAGGACACTGCTTCAACTAGCGGAAGATGTCGGACCACAATACCCACTAGCCTCCAGGGTATTCAAGCAGTACATTTACGGGGATGACGTCCTTGCCGGAGCTCATGACTGCAACACAGCTATTCGAACGCGAAACGAACTTGTCGAGGCCCTACTAGGAGCTGAATTTCCCTTGCGGAAATGGACATCAAATTCAAAGGAAATCCTGGTTGATTTGCCAAAGGATCATCTGTTAAAAGAAAATTTCTTGGAAATCGACGATATGAGTGAGGCAAGGATGTTAGGTATAAGGTGGAATGCTGCTCATGACAGTCTACCCAGAGGAATTTATCTATGATGGGAGAAATTTCTGAAAAATTACGTCCACATTGGAGGTATCAGAATTCAAAGATGGATTAATTTTACACCTTGGAACGAAATCGAATTTCATGGGTTCCGTGATGCTAAGAGTACGGGAACACCTGAGGTAAATCTGTTAGTCGGAAAAACCAAAGTAGCACCAGTAAAAACGATCTCTCTACCGCGCTTAGAATTATGTGGTGCTCCACTGTTGGCGGAGTTAATTAACGCGCTTCTTCCACAGTTTGACGTGGCTCAACCAACCATCTACAAATGGACCGATTCAATCATAGTGCTCTCTTGGCTGTGAAAGCCCCCTGTAGCTGGACTACCTTTATGGCAAATAGAGTCTCGAAAATCGGGGAACTCGTCGGAGTGAATGATCAGAATCATGTGGATTCGAAGGACAACCCAGCCGACCTTGGTAGTCGCGGCGTATCCCCTCAAGAACTTGCAGAGAGTACTCTATGGTGGCAGGGCCCTAGTTGGTGAAAGGAGCAACCATCTGAGTGGCCTCATATGCATAGTGAGCCTATGTAGACGGAACTGGAGAAAAAATTTGTTAGAACTCACGAAGCACGAATCATAGACACAGAAGACATTTTAGAACGATTCTCTGATTTCTCTCGCGCGCTGAGAGTATTTGCACGAATGTTGCAATTTTATCGAAAAATGCATCCGGTCGACCGCGGTAGCCGAGTGATTAGCATTGCGTACTGCCATTCGGAAGACTCGGGTTCAACTCCCGGTGCCACCAACATCCAAAAGCTATGGAAAAATAATTTAAATAAAAAATTAAGTTAAATTTCTAATTGCTGTCGCCCCTCAGCAGGGAATGTCCATCCATCCGAGTGTATTTCGGACATGAAATAAAGCTCCTCGTAAAAAAACCATCAGCCGTTCGGAGGCGGCTTAGTATAAACTGTAGGTTCCTCCATTTGTTGGAAAAACATCAAGACGCAAAAACCACAAATTGGAGGAAAATCGCTTCAGCGGTTACAAAGCGCCAATTATATATATATATTCAAACTATTAAAACAAAGTGAATCTGTAGAAATTACGCTAAGAGCTCAATCCGCACTCTCAATCCATTTCTTGATAATAAAGGAATTATGAGAGTAGGCGGAAGACTAGCGCTAGCATCATTGTCATATAATGAACGATACCCGACCATCTTACCTTATGATCGCCAATTTCCTCGACTCCTCGTTAAGTTCTCACACTTGATTTCCTTACATGGAGGAAATCAACTCATGCTGAGACTTATGAGGTCAAAGTATTAGGTCGTGCGTTTAAGAAATTTAATAAAAAACGTAATTAATAACTGCAAAGTTTGTGTCATTTACAGAAGAAAAACACGAAAACAACTAATGGCAGCGCTCCCACCTGAAAGAACGGACGTATCCAGGCCGTTCACAAACACTGGAATGGATTTCACATGCCCGTTTGAGATAAAAAATTACACCGGCCGAGCATGCCTAATAACAAAGGGATACGTCTGCGTTTTTTTTTTGTTTCGCTACAAAGGCAATACATCTAGAAGCAACCAGCGACTTATCAACATCAACATTCTTGGGTGCCTTTGCCAGGTTTGTGGCAAGGCGTAGCTCTCTGCGTAACGTGTACTCGGACAATGGTACAAAGTTTGTTGGAGCCAGCAAAGCTGTGAGACATGACTTTAAAAAATTCATGACTGAAGCTTCACATCTTACCATGCGGTCATATGCGCACGAAGAAATTAATTGGCACTTCATACCTCCAGGGGCTCCTCACATGGGAGCATTATGGGAGGCAGGAGTGAAGAGTTTCAAAACCCATTTTCGAAAGGTTGCAAATGCGATGCGGTTTACGATGGAGGAATTCTCGACACTAGAAGCATGTCTAAATTCACCCTTAACCCTGGGACACTCTCTTATTGGAAGTCCGCTGCTCGCGATGGCCGAACCTGAAATCAATGGAAACCCGATGTCCGTTGTCAACCGATGGCAAAAGTTGAAAGCACTTCAACAAGGATTCTGTCAGCGTTGGAAGGCAAAATATCCCAAAGAATTGCACAAAAGAGTCAAGTGGCAATGTCCTCAGCGAAATATAGAGGTTGGTGATTTTGCAGTTGTCAAAGAGGACAACTTACTCCCAATGAATGGCGACTTGGCAGAGTTGTTAAGGTTTTTAGGGCCAGACAACTGCGTTCGAGTCGTGGATATCTTAACGACGAGAGGCATAATCACCCGTCCCATTGTGAAATTGATTGTGCTTCCCGTCATAAAACCTTTTGATATTTCTAATTCCAGAGATTCTCAACATGGTTCGTGCACACAACAACGAGGACAAGATTGTGAAAGAGCGACACCTGTGCCCCATATGCAAATATAATCATCGGCTACTGTTCTTTCGCCAGATGCGATGAATGGAACAGGCGGGGAGACTTCGTGCTGCCCTCAGGCGATGATGGGATCTTAGAAATTAACGCCAGCGAAGACGAAGATGTTCAGCAGGTGGCCGAAGAAGTACCTAGCACAAGGGAACCGCCGGTATCCAGAGCCCCTCTGTCGGGCATCCGGTCGGTGATCCATCGACCCCCACCGCAAACCATAAACGGCCGACGTACCCGTAATCGCCAACGAACGTCAACGCATCGAATTGTAAGAGACGCCCGACAGCGAATCAAAGGATCCGCTCGAAGTATCCGGAGTCGCCCTGTCCTTACACCCACAGTGATGGCAATAATAATGATGAATGGCCGACTACAATCGATACGCGCGCTCATCGACCCAGGGCAGCCATCATCGACGATATCGAAGACGTTGCACGAGTTGTAAACGAATTCGATAACGTGAGACTGGCAGACCCGACGTTCTACAGAGCAAGTCCGGTATCTTTAGTCCTGGGAGCCGATGTATACGCAGCCATTCTACGACCTGAACTGATGCCAGCCACTCCAACACGGCCGGCCGCCCAAAACACTATTTTCTTTTGGGTGTTATCTGGAGATACTCCCTATTAGATGCCAACGATGCCGGCGACATTAAGTTAAGAAATTGTATTGTACAAATTAATGAACTCAGAATGAATTGTAATGAATTACGGAAAAACAAATGAAATAAAATAAAATTTAATGATATTGTTGAAGACATGAACGAATGCCTCATCGAGTTTTAAATTTAGAAATATATATATATATATAATTCCTCAAACTAATAATGAAACACTGAATTAGTTTCCAATACTTACCCTTATACTTACCCACCATGAATTTACTCCTAATTAAGATACTTACCAGCAACCCTACTTCCGCTACTACTACCAAAAAGAGAGCAAAACAAAATGTATAAATATGTATGTATTAGTAATTTTTAGTATTAGTTAAATATTTTTCGCTCGCTCGAATGTGTTATAAATAAATCATATATATACGTGTAAATAACCCCGAAACTATGAAATTTAAAGTTCATAATAAAATAAAATCAATAATAAAAAATAAATAAAAATAAATAAATACAGCAAGTAGCTGATATTTATACATGGTGCCGAAACCCGCTTATCGGAGCGAACTGTGAAAAAAAAGATAAAGTTATTTTATTAAAAACAAAAACGAATTTAAAAAAAAAAATTTTTTTTAAACAATTAACGCGATTGACGATGAACGTAAGCGAGCGAAAAGTCGCGTTGTCATAACTCGGGCGTTGTGTTATTATTATTATTAAAAAGTTAGTGCTGTGACAAAAAAAAATTTGAAAGTGCTATGATCTGTGCTAGAACATAAAGAAAAAATATATATTTTTTATATATATGTATATACACGCACGTACATGCAGTGACACCTAAAAAATATACATAGTTACACATATATAAAACCGAAATATAAACGAAGAAAAAAAAATATTTTATATATATTTATACATATTATATATGTACATACATACACATATAATTACATAAACGCGGTGTCACACAAAAAACAAAAAAAGTGGGTGGAAAATAAAATACATACAAAGTAACACAATTAAAACCATAATCAGAAAATTAAAACAAAAAACAAAAAATATTTAAAAAATAATATATATATATATACATGTAAAACTAAACAGTGTAGCAAGTGCTGTGCTACAAAATACATACTAAACAAAATTTAAAAGAAAATTAAAACAAAAAAAACCCCAAAATAAAAATTTGATATATATTCTCGTATACCACATATACATATGTACATATAAAATACAAAGGTATACAAACATAAAAATATATACATATATAAATACATAGTGTGTTAATAAAAAAAGGTAGAGGAAAATAAAATAGACATATACATACATACACACATAAAAAAAGAAAAAAAATTAAAAATATATAAAAAAAAACAAAAATAAAGCACACGTAGCACATACATACAGCAGCAGTCCAAGACACTCAAAACAAAAAGCTGCAGAGGACACCAGCAAAACGTCAACAACACAGGAAAACCAGCACTACTCAGAAGACAACACTGCCCCGGATGCCAAAGTAAGTCCCACCCATTCTTACTCATATTTGTTTAGCGGATTTTGCTCGTGTTGTGTATGAAATTAAATTATAATTCTTTTGGAAAGTTCGAGCAAAATCTCAAACTCCGCTAAACAAAAAATTAATCACAATATGTAATAATATATAGCGGGTCCCTAAAATCGGTAAATGAAAATCCCCTACTTTTCATTTACCGAATATAACAGCGCTCATATATAATATATTAACACGTATATATGAAAAACTCGCGCTTTCCCCATAAAAAGTATATATTTAATACAAAAAACCGCTTATTATTACATATCCCCTCACGTATATAAACTCCCCTTGTTATATACGCGAACTGGGTCAAAAACACCTTCGAAAAGGACCAGAATCGGACCAGTTATCCCTCTCATATATCCTCCCAAGTATATACATACTCTCAGTATATACACTCCAACAGGGCCGAAACTCATTACAACGGGCCCAGAACCGGACCAGTGTAAGCACATTACACTGCCCAAAGTCACCACCGCATAGCAAGTCACCGCTACCCAACCGTGGTACATGTATACACATACACATATATACATAAAGTGGGTTTTTCAAATTCCGGCAATTTCCACTTCTTCGCTATTTACAATAGCAACCGGGCAAAGACACGTATGTACATAAGTATACAAACGTACATACTCGTGTAAGCTAAGCTAAGCACCCAGCATACAAACAAGGTATAACAAAAACCCAGTATACATTTATACATTGCTGTGCTCAGACGCGCTGAGACAGTACAATACAAAACATAAAAGCTACCCCCTAAATAAATTAATTAAAAATAATATATATACATACATATATATAAATATAAATAAATATTTTATTTTAAAATTAAATAAAAATAAATATCTCACAATGGAGAAACCCCAATCCCTCCACCCCCTTACAGGACCCCGAACTAGCTCGAAATCCCAGGCGGAAGAAGAGGAATTCTCCCAGCTGTACAATATATATGAGCTATCCAGGATGGAAAAATTCTGCGGAAAATGGTGGAACACCAGTGAAGAGAGTCACTCCGAAGCAGCACTTAAAATTTTCAAGGACCATCTGGAAAGGCACATGGAATTAGTGGAGGCAGCCAACCAAAACCTACAGATGAGCAACGTGGAAGATGAAAAGACACGCTCAGCATGCACAGAGGCCTACAAGACCACAAATGACAACGCAATGCTCACGAAAATCAGGATAAGTGAGTTACTTGGCCAAATCCGACAAAGTATGGATTCCTCCCATTTAAACACCCCCTTCACAAAGATGCCCCCCCCCCCCCTTCAAGAACAAGCTGACTCACTCAGCTTTCTCAAGGTACCTGCATGTGACACAGAAATGGAGGATATGAAGATTGGCCCTCATTTAGGGACATGTTTACAGCAGTGTACATCAACCACCCCCAATTATCCGAAGTGCAGAAACTATACCACTTGAGACAGAAAACAAGAATAAATAATTTCCCTCTCAGTGGCCACAATTTCTCATTAGCATGGGATGCACTCAAGGCACGCTACGAAAATAGAAGAATAGTAGTGGATGACCAAATAAAGACGTTGTTCAACATCCAACCTGCCCACACAGAGAACGGAGAAAGGATTCAACAGATCCAGACGACAATAAATAATTGTCTTTCTACCCTACAGGCAAATGGAGTATCAACAGAAAGCTGGGACCCAATGCTTGTCTACCTCTGCTCGTCAAAACTGCCGGATGAAACACTAGTTCTCTGGGAGCAATCACTCAACTCAAGGAAGGAGTTACCTCGATGGTCAGAAATGGACCAATTTCTGTCAGCTCGGTACGAGGTCATGGAGCGGCTCAGCACAAACAGACCCAATAAGCCGAAGATCACTCAGCCCAGCTAACCCCAACGGACACCAGCGGTCCCTACCCCAACATTCAATTATCGGAACAAAACCCAATCCTTCCATACTCGATGACAACGTGCGTCAAATTTCGACAACTATTCGTCTCAGATCGGAACAAGTTTATTAAAGACAACAACTACTGCAAAAATTGCCTGGCGTACTCGCATTTGGAGAAAGATTGCAAAAGCAACTTTACGTGCGTTTATTGTCAAAGACGTCACCACTTCCTCCTCCATTACACTGCGAGAAACCCCACACCTTACCCCCCAAAACCTCAAAGGAACTTCACTACTTCTCAAGTGACAGTCGAGGAAGAACAGCCCTGCACCTCTAAGCAGGCATCAAAAAACTCAAAGGCAAATGAAAGCGGTAGAACAAAAACTCTATCCCACTATTCGAGTAACAAAGAACGAACATTGCTTCCCACAGCAAATATTCCCATTCTCCACAAAGGAGAAGTAACTCACATCAGAGTTCTCATTGACCAAGGCTCTCAAAAAATTTTGTAACATCATAACATAACTAGGAGATTTACTCAGGAAATTCTGGGAACAAGAAGAGGTACCACCGGCCCCCACATACACAGACGATGATGCATATTGTGAAGATCTCTACAAAAAAACCACTCATCGACGAGAAGATGGTCGGTATGTAGTAAAGCTCCCGTTCAAGTCAGCATTTCCGGACTCCATCGCACTCGGGCACTCCAGACCTGCAGCACAGCAGCAATACCTCAGCGTGGAAAGAACTAACGAAAAGAAAGATGAACTTCGGAACACCTATTCAGAAGACCTAGAGGAATACCTAACGTTAGACCACATGGAACCAACCCGAGAAATCATACGCGACGGTAAATATTTCTCCTTTTACCTACCCCATCACGCGGTGATTAAACCTGGAAGCAAAACTACTAAAGTCCGTGTAGTTTTCAATGCCTCAAAAACCTCGCATTCCGGTCTCTCACTCAATGATGTATTACATACTGGCCCCGTTCTCCAAAATGACTTAATGCTCATTATTTTAAAATGGAGATTATATAAGTATGTATTTAACGGCAATATTGAAAAAATGTACCGCCAAATATACGTCCATAAAGAAGACCAAGACTTCCAACGCATTCTATTCCGTAGAACCCCCAATAGTCCGATAGAAGACTTTAAACTAAAAACGGTGACATTCGGTGTCAACTGCGCTCCATACTTGGCAATGAGGACACTCCACCAATTAGCCGAGGACTCTAAGGAGACACACCCCCATGTCTCAAAAATATTAAGAGGAGAGACATACGTAGATGACATCCACTCAGGCGGACACAATCTAGACTCAGCCGGCGAATCGATATATCAAGTTATCGAAGTACTCAAGTCAGCCGGATTCCCGTTAAAAAAGATCACAGCAAACCACAAGTCACTGCTGAAAGACATCCCCCCGTCTGATCTTTTAGATGAAGGATTTCTCCAATTCCAAGGGGCAAGTTCTACAAAAACCCTCGGAATAAAATGGAATGCTCTCACTGATACATTCTCGTACTTAGTTGACCCCCCGTTATCCTCAGACACTGCCACGAAACGACAGTTCCTCTCATCTGTCGCGAAACTTTTCGACCCGGCAAGATGGCTATCGCCCATAATGATAGTAGCGAAAACTCTTCTTCAGCAACTATGGATGGAAGGAACAGACTGGGACGAAACCGTGAAGCCGATCTCACTCCACAAATGGAACACATTGAAGAAAAATCTCGCCGCAATCGAAGAGATAAGAATACCTCGATGGGTGCAATTCAGCCCAAACAGTTCCATTCAGCTAGACGGATTCTCAGATGCTTCCGAGAAGGCATTCTGCGCTTTCGTATATTTACGAGTCCAACAAGGTGAAGCTGCTACATCCCACTTATTCGCAGCCAAGGAGTAAAGTAGCCCCCTTACAAACCGTCTCTCTCCCTAGGCTGAAACTTTGCGGCGCAGTTTTACTCGCAAAATTAGTAAAGCAGATCCGATCCTCCCTAAATCTGCCATCTCATGAACTAATTTTGTGGACAGACTCCTCCATTGTATTAGCATGGCTGGATAAACCCCCATGGACGTGGAAAACATACGTAGCGAACAGGACATCTCACAATGCTACATGGCGACATGTCTCCAGCGCTGACAACCCAGCTGATCTAGGTACGCGTGGAGCTCGTCAACTGTTCACTCTGGTGGAAAAGCCCCGAGTGGTTAACTAGGCCATCCCCTGTTTGGCCGAAAAGTTCACCAACTCATTCGTCCCCTCCCGAACAACGACAAATTGAAGCATTCCACGCTTTAGAATCTCCTGATTTTCTAGAACGTTTCTCCTCCTTTTCCACCGCTCTCAGAGTAACAGCGTACATATTTCGTTTCGTGCAAAAGGCTAGGAAACTGCCAAATCCGCCCTCTACCACTCTCACTCAAAGCGACATAAAGTTCGCAAAAACTCGTCTCATAGCTGTCACCCAGCCAAAATACTTCGGAAAAACCATCCCAGCACTGGAGTCGAAAGGTCCGATAGAAAAAAGAGATCCCCTCCGTACTCTCAACCCCTTCTTGGATAAATCAGGACTGCTGCGTACAAATGGGCGTCTCACTCATGCCGCCCTCAGCTACGATGAGCGCCATCCAATTATCATCCCCGATAATTCGCGATATTGCTCCCTCCTTCTCGAATTCCTCCACTCAACTCTGCAGCAGCTGATGATTCGCGTGGTCCAACAGGAATACCATATTCCCCGAATCCGCCAGAAGGTAAAATCCTTCACTTTTCGGTGCAAGACATGCACGATATACAAACAGAAGATGAGCACGCAACTGATGGCAGCGCTACCCAATGAACGGTCCACATATACACTCCCATTCCATACTATCGGTGTAGATTTTGCCGGCCCATTCCTCGTCAAAACCTCGACTCTCCGCCGAGCATCCCATTCTAAAGCATACGTGTGTGTATTCGTATGTTTCTCGGCAAAGGCCATTCATCTGGTAGTATGCTCCGACCTAACAACAGAAGCGTTTAAGGCAGCGTTCGCACGATTTGTAGGACGAAGAGGCATTCCCCACAAGATAATGTCCGACAACGGCAAAACCTTCGTAGGGGCACAGCGAAGCCTCCAAAGAGAGCTATCCGCCTTCCTTGAAGAAGTTTCGGACAAAACCACAACGGAATATGCCATTCACGGACTTACATGGCAATTTATACCGCCTTACGCACCACATATGGGAGGACTTTTGGAAGCGGCAGTGAAGAGCTTCAAAACTCACTTCACAAAAGTCGCTGGAAATCAAAAGTTCACCTTCGAAGAATTTACCACTCTCCTAATACGCATCGAAGGGGTACTCAGCTCCAGACCACTGTCTCCTATGTCTCAAGATCCCGAAGACTTGAAGGTACTAACCCCAGACCACTTCTTACGAGGCGCGTCCTTACTCTCGATCCCTGAGCCAAACTCAGAAAATCTCTCACTCATTAATAAATGGCAAAAATTAAGAGTACTCCATCATCAGTTCAGCAAGCGCTGGAAAACTGAATATCTCCACCATCTTCAAAAACGCTATAAATGAAAAGGATCCCAGCGAAATATGAAGGAAGGTGATCTCGTCGTCATCAAAGACGACCTCCTACCCCCAAAAGAATGGCGACTAGGCCGCATAACGAAACTTCATCCCGGACCCGACCAAAACGTTCGCGTGGTAGACATCCGCATTCAAGGCGGAACGGTCACCCGCAACATAACCAAACTCTGCCTTCTGTCACCCTCTCCCTCTCTATCGAAAAGCTAAACTTTGCACACCTCCACTCTCCATCATCTCATACTAAAATTGCTTTTCGAACGATGTCTTTTCAGATCACAGAACTTCGGCAAGTGTCGGCTGTGCTACCGCACCCACTCGTTGCGCCACTGTCGTGCATTCCTGGCAATGACTCCAGACGAGCGATACGAGTCTGCACAAATATTGCATTAATTGTTTGGCGACCTCGCATTCGACGGGAAGCTGCAATTCTCAAGACAGCTGTCACCGCTGTGGACTGGCACACAATACTCTGCTGCACTACAACAACTCGAAGAATTGGTACATGTTGCGACCCCGCAGGCCCCCCGGCATGTTGAAGATATGAACAAAGACCTCACCGAGTTTTAAATTTAGAAATATATATATATAAAATTCCTCAAACTAATAATGAAACACTGAATTACTTTTCAATACTTACCCACCATGAATTTACTCCTAATTAAGATACTTACCAGCAACCCTACTTCCGCTACTACTACCAAAAAGAGAGCAAAACAAAATGTATAAATATGTATGTTTTAGTAATTTTTAGTATTAGTTAAATATTTTTCGCTCGCTCGAATGTGCAAACCGGTGTGTTATAAATAAATCATATATATACGTATAAATAATAGAACCCCGAAACTGTGAAATTTAAAGTTCATAATAAAATAAAATCAATTTTTGTTAAAACCATTTAAAGACAAAACAAAATGTTTTTAATTAAAACGGAAAATAAATAAATACAGCAAGTAGCTGATACTTATACAGATATGTAAATAAAATAATTTGTATTCTACACACATGTACATATATAATTTAAGTATTTTTATTGAAGTGATGCTGCAAGGCAGGCGGCATGTTTATGCATGCAACCCTGCTTAGCATTAAACGCCTCATACACAGATGTCGCTTCTGTATTGGAAAATGAGATGACGAATCGTTTTCGGAGTGAATCCCGTTATCCATTCCGGTTTGGATTTCCACTTTCTGTGGAATCTATAAAGGCCGATGTTGCCGCACAAACGGTCCTTTTTTTGGATACCAGCCTTCACAGCAGCGACATCAAAGTAAGTCACCCCAATTATTTTGCTGTTTATATTTTTCCTTCATTTTTAATCAATAAAGGGATTTATTATATTAATAAAATCACGTCTCATTTTTTTGGAAAGAAGAGTAGGTTTATCCTTTTATTTATATTGGATTACTGGGAGGATCGGCCCCCATTTGATACCCGTTTCCGGATTTCCTGAGGAATTCCGGCCCCAAGTATATCCCGCAGTAACAGAAACCTTTTTTCTTTAGTTTAATGGGATCTTTTAATTGTATGTACCCCACCACAATTTTCAGAATAATTTAATTTTTCGCATTCAATATGACTATTTTTCATTTCTCAATATTTTATAAAACTTAAAAAGTATACAAATAAAAAATTATACAATTTATAATATAATATATTATTAACTTCAAATACCCATTATGGTCATTATTGTTCATACCTCCTGGCTGATTTCCATGTTGATCCGCCCTGGTCTGTCCACACCGGACACATCCTCGAACTTCTTGATTAATTAAGCCTCCTCTTAAATACATATGTAATCGTCGTACCGCTTGCGAATTTAACGCAGATGAATTTTGAATCAGGTTGAACAAATCACTTGGTTTATTTCTAATCAAAAAGTATACAAAGTTAATCAAATAGAAATATACTAAGAAATAGTTACTTACCGCAGTATGTCCTTCACTCATTCCATTTGGTCGACGACTGAATTTTGTTAAAGGCTTCTGCGCTCACAACAGACGCGCAAATACGAAAACAGAATAAGCGATCTACATACTGCGGTATACATATGGTTTCAAGGAGTAAATAACTTCTCTGCAAATAATATTTCCGTTAATTTAACAAATATATATGTACAAACAGTAAACTAAGAGGGGAAATGCGATACTGCATTGACCGTTATCGCTTGTACAGAACATAATCGTATTTATGTATAATTCGCGACTAAGAAAAACAGTTGCGGTACATAGGCATTTCGAACATTCATCGATACATACCATACACGTAGGTATGAGAATAATGAGAACAAAAATGAGTATGCTACAAATGTGAGCATGTACCTATATAAAATAAAATGGGAATGAAATTATGCTAAACTTAAATGACATGAATATGAAATAATTTTACAGGCAGGAGTTCCCAACAACATATAAGCAGACTTCTCTATAATTTCAAATAACGATTGTTTTGGAAAAAACTTATCGAGGTTGTTACTATAAATGTATTTTATTTCTTTTGGCATGAATGGAGAAATTAGGTTTGATAAAGAATGTAAATTTACCTTTGCAAAATGTCAAAATGGGCCAATTGATCAGTTACAATTGCTTAAAAAATGTTTGGGGAAATAGTTAACTTTACAACTGAAGAATCTTTAGATTACTCCACGAATTGTAGTAAAAATTTCGTTCGGTTTTAGTCTAAGAGATGGCATTATTGTTCATAATACTAGTGTGTCCCATCATATCATACTATACGGCGCTGAAAACGTGTTTATGTGCGCTAAAAGTTTGTCTTTGACAGTTTTTCTATTGATGAACTCAGTACGTTGTGAGCGCTCGTCAAAGATGGACACCAGCAAAGAGAAAATTCGCTATATTCTACAATTTTTCTTCGATCAAGGCGAAAAAGTAGCCAAAGCGGCTGAAAAAAATTAATTTAGTTTATGGGCCCGATACTGTAGACGAACGTGTAGCACAAAAGTGGTTTGCTAGGTTCCATTCCGGTAATTTCGAGTGGAGACAAACCGTCACGTGAGCAGCTATTTAATTGCTGAGGATATCACAGTCCAAAAACTGCAAACAAGACTAAACCAATATTATGATATTCGGCGTGGAAGTGAAAACTTTCCGCGAGACATCGAAGAGCTGAGCGGAAATTTTTTCGACCCGGTTTGCAACATAAAAAAACACGAAGCCTCTGAATCGAAAACCAGACCTTGCCGACCACTTAATTGTAATTTCTGAGAATTTAAGCAATAGTTCCAAGAGTTAACGATGTAGGATCTAAATCACAAATATCAGTAAATTTTTTAACGCAATTTATTTATTACTAAATCTGTTTAAATCAACTTAACCCCAACAGTAAGTATACAGCTCATAAAAGTAAATTAAAAACGTGTTAGCTCGAGTTCACTCAGAGCCCTTTTCAAACTATGGCGCCCACATTAGAGGGCGGTCCGTAATTTCTGGATGAGACTTTAATTCTGCAGTTTGCCAGCCATTCTTCGATGTTTTCCAAAAACATTTATCACGCATAATATGGCTGTTTCATCGGCGAAAATGGATGTTTGAACTCTTCGATTTACCTGGGATGTCTGCAGTGTATACATACATATAATTTTTTTTTTTTTTTTTTTTTTTGTTCAATGTTTTATTGAATCTTTCCTTTTTGGAAACTAACAATAATTTCGAAAATCTTAAAGCTAACTCTTATTCCTAGAACAAGTTAATCATTACCACTGTATAGATTAACAAAGTAAGCAAAGTACAATAAATTACGCATATAACTTAGATTTATCAAAGAATGTGTTTATATAGATATCATTAGGTATACCAAACACTCATAACAAAAGATATATCATAAAGGATAATTTGAAATAAATTATAATATCATGAAAGATATATGCGGAGCGCAACTCCGATGTAGAATAATTGGATGCGGCAGAGCCCTTAGTCACAGTTCAAACGTAAATCCTTTCTCTTTAATCGCTTAGGGTAGTTCTGCTGTAATAATTTTTTAGCTAGAAAGTTTGGGTGGTTAGATAACCTTAATGAGTAATTTTTAAGCAGTTTCTCTATTTCCTCGGTGTCGGTTTTAATCCCGAGATCTTTGTGAATTGCGGAGTTTTTTACATACCAAGGGGCTTTGTATATTGATCTTAAGGTTTTAGACTGCAGTCTTTGAATTCTATCCAGGCTAGATTTAGATGCTGAGCCCCAAATTTGGATCCCGTACGTCCAAGATGGCTTTATTAGCATATTAAAAAGTAAAACTTTGTTTTCTAGACTTAGTTTGGACTTAGAGCCTACAATCCAATGCAATTTCGCAATTTTCAATTTGGTTTGAGTAATCTTTTTGTCTATGTGGTTTTTCCAGGTGAGTCTTTTATCCAATGTAACTCCCAGGTAGGTAACGAATTCTTTCTGAGGTATTGTATTCCCATTTATAGAGATTGAAGGACATGTGTCTTTTTTTAGGGTAAATGTTACTTGTATACACTTAGACTCATTGACTTTAATTCTCCAAGTTGTTAGCCACTCTTCTATTACTTTTAAATGTTCTTGTAATCTGTAGCTGGCTGTCATGGGGTTTGAATGGACACTAAGTATTGCTGTATCATCCGCAAAAGTTGATGTGATGAGGTTTCGGTTTGTGGGATGATCGTTCGTATAAATTAAATATAAGACGGGCCCTAAAACACTTCCTTGTGGAACACCAGCAAATATTTCATAGGATTCGGTGGTGTAAGCTCTTTTATCATATCACCCGTTATTCTGTCGTATCCAGGAGCTTTCTTTTTCTTTATGTCGTTAGTAATAACATCTTTAAGTGATTTAAAATTAAATTGAATAAAATTTTTATCTGGATTTGCACGAAATTCTGGAAGAGATTTGTATCCAAAAGATGCATGGCAAATAAGATATCCTTTTCCTGGTCGCTTCGAGCCCACTCACCATTGTGAGTTCTCATTGGAGGGTCGAAAGTGACGGGACTTTTGAAACTCTTAACTTTTCGCCACAAAGAGTAGTTGGTATCAGATGTAGCTGACAGAGATTGTACGGACTTTTGAAATTCGTTTTCCTTTTTTTGTTTCAGGACATCCCGAAGCATTTTTATGCATATATTGAGCTCATTTTTTAAGGCCGGGAACGAAACCTCTGCCAATCTCTCCTTAGTTGTCTTTTTTTGGTTACCAGACTTGTAATGTCTTTACCCTTAAGTTAGATGGGCCGTGCGTTGAAATTTTCGCTGCCAAATGAAGTAATGTTGTAAAGCCATCAACTGCATTGTCGACATCTGCTATTGATTTTAGAGGAATGAGCGATTTTAGATGCGCGCTAATGAATTTTCTGTATTTAAGCCAATTTGTAAATTTGTTGGTTAAGCTTAGCTGTAAGTCATTGAAAACTGGAATTATGTTAATGGAACATAGACAAGGCGAGTGATCAGATGATAAGTCGAAAAGGGGTTTTACGCTTACTTGTGCTCTACTGATACCACAAGTTACTCCAAAGTCAATCAAATCTGGGGTTTTGCTGAGATCAGTTGGCCAGTATGTTGGCTGACTGGTAGATATAACGTCGAAACCGTTATTTTGAATGGCTTTATATAAATTTCTACCCTTTGGAGATATTAACCTAGATCCCCAGAAGGAATGTTTTGCGTTGTAATCACCTGCTACTAGAAACCGTTTACCAAGTTTAGAGAAGAAATCAGTAAATTGAGTTTCTGATATGTTGTATCGGGGCGGACAATATATGGCGGAAATGTTTATTCCACCAGAATTATCATATATATGAACTGAGGTAGCGTGAAGGTAGTCTTTACAGTACTCTTCCATTATATAATGTTTAATTTTTTGCCTGATAAGTATTCCAGTTCCACCGCGCGCTTTCCCTTCAGGGTGTTTGGTGTCATAAAGCAGAAATGTATCAATATTAGTTGTTAAATTTGGTCAAATGAGTTTCGGAGATTAGCATTATATCTATTGCTTGATTTTCTAAGAAGAGTTGAAGTTCACTTTTGTGTTGGACCAATCCGTTGGCATTCCAATAACATATCTTAAGGTCGTTCATGGCTTAGACAATATCGCTTGAAGGAGGAGATTTTGATTTCGAATTAAATCTTGCATCATACTTTGCATTGAGGAAAGTTGCTAGAAGCCTTTTTACTGCCCTTGCCTTTTAGAGAAATATATATTGGACAACCCCTGTATTTGGCAATTGCTACATTTTTTAGACTCAGGGGTTGTTTTAGATTTCATACAGTCTTTTGAACTGTGTAAATCTCCACATATGACACATATACTTTGTAAAGTGCAATATCGCTTCGTATGGCCAAATTCTTGACAATTATGGCACTGAACAGGACCTGTTCGCTTATGTGGTTCTTCCACGGAAATACGACGGTGAAGAAGGTACCGCAGTTTGTAAATGGGATGAACTTCTACCTTTTTTAAGAACTGGAAATCTGGCTCAATATCAACCCTAAACATTGGCTGAGGTATGTTAGCCTTATTTTTGATGTTGAATACGTTTCTAACCCTGAAACCTTCTTTTTTCAAGGCACTTTCTATTTCCAAGGGACTTACACTGTGTTCAATGCCCTTTAGGATGACTGCTAAGCTACGACTACTTTTGAGCTGGAAGGTATAGAAGGACTTCTTTTCCTTTTCGAAATTATCTGCCACCTTGCGATAGCTATCTTCTCCGTAGGTTTGCACTTTCACTTCCTGAATATTTCCCTTTTTAATTGGGACTACATGGAAGTTATTTTTTCCAATTAGATCTATCAATTTGTTGACAAGGTTGCTAGAGTTCGCTTCTCTAAGGTAAATTGGCGGCGGCTTGGACGTTTTCTGCATACGCACTTGATCATCAGCATCAGAAAGCATTTGAAATCGATTATTGCTCATGCTGTCTTTTTCTCTTGTAGTTTTGACAATTTTGCTTTGATTTTGTTCACTATTTTTTTAGGGTGACCGTTTCCTTTTCACAAGAATGTAGCGATCGATTCCCGTTTGAATTACTGCTTTCTTTGCAGCGCTATTTTCGGTGAAGTCTTGCGTTTCGACTCTAGAAGGAGCTGGAGGAGTTGCGGTAATCGGCGATTGAGCCCATGAAGGGGCTGGTAAAGTAATCCTAGAAGGGACTACAAGAGCAGAGGGCTCATTTTCCAATCGTTGTATTCGCTGTTGGTGCTGTTGTTGTGGCGCTTGTTGTTGCTGTTGGCTTAGGTTAACGTTTCCACGTTGTGGTGACCGATTTAGTCCCATTTTTACAAAATGACCAATTTAGTCCCAAAAAAAACCAATGGATTTTGCAACACAGCTTTTTGGCAACTTTAATTTGGAAACGGCAGGAGCAAATGCAAACTTTTAGGCGCCTTTCTTTAATACCAGAGCTTTTTATATATGTTTTCTTATTATAATTAATATATTTGTCTCTGTTCAACTAGTGTGAACTATTTATTTATTTATTTTATATTATTTAGTTTTGATGGAGCGCCAATCCATGCAAATAACACAATTTGTTATTTACAAGGTTTCACTTTCACTTCACTTTGTTCAGTTTCAGAGGAGTCACTTGTCTGAATTAGTTTATGTAGTTTGCACAGTATATTTTATTTAAAAATTTAAAATAAATATAGAGCACAGTCACTTTCACTTTGCACTCGCAAGAGTTGCCAGACTTTTTTTTACATATAATGTATGTATAATGTATGTGTTTAAACTGCAAATTCTTAAAAATTTTAATTGATTTGCGGTAAAGGGATATGACTCAAGTATATTGTAGAATTAGACAGGCAAAGCTTTATAAATTTCGTGAAGTAGACCGTTATGCCAAACCTTGTCGAGCACTTGGGCGTCAAGAAATCTTACACAGCAGTACTCCTTAAACTTGTATACTTCTTAATTTCAGTAGTAACTTGATTGACTTGTTCTACAGAGCCATATTTCTTCACGAAAACCCATTTGAGTAAGATAATTCTATCAACTAATATAAAAACGTTTTTTGGTCCGTAAAAATGTTTGTGTGATATCTTTACGTGATTTGGCGATCATAAAAATCTGCGACTTTTTCCACGCATGGTCTTCTGCTTCCACTTTTCTCTGCTGATATTAACCATAACTTTGAGGCAAGAGAGCGGGATGCCTGTGATTATATCCGCAAGCGACGTTTCTTATTACTTATTTTTCAATCTCAGCAAGGGTAGGATATATTTAGAGCTCCGCCACTACTAAATACGATGCGAATAATGAAAGTTCGGTCAGTTGACGACTATCAATTTGTTTTTATGAAATCTAAATATAACAAACCCTTTGCAATTACCTTATTAGTCTTCCTTTCAAGTTTAAGATCGAACGATCCACCACGAATGCAAACAGAAATTCGTCATGCGATTCTCTTCGGGTTTCGTCGTAATTTACAGCCAATACAAATATACAGTGAATGCCAACTTGCATATGGAACTATTGCACCGTCTTTAAAGACTATTGGCTCCAAAGATTCCAAACCGCACATTTTTCCGTAGAGGACGAGCCTCAAGAAGATCCACCAAAATCTTCCAGTGATGGCGTCGCCGTGGCTCTGGTGAAGTTCAAAATTAACGAAGACCCACATGGACAATGGACACAAGAATGAATTGGGCTTGAATACCATGGCTGTATCGCGAGTATTAGGTAATCATCTGGGATACACGAAGAAATCTGCTCGATGAGTACCACGAATTTTAAATGATGCCCAAAAAATGCTCAAGTTGCTAAATTTTTCCTAATTAAATTCGAAAATGGTCAGTCTAGCAACTTAAGTAAAGTCGTTACTGGTGACGAATCTTGGTTTTATAAATATCATACAGAAACCAAACAACAGTCCATGGTATGGAGCCCAAAAGGAGCAAAGTCACCCGTAAAATCTAAGCAACAAAAATCAAAACAAAAGTAATGATGTCAGTTTACTTCCCCGATCTAAAATCGTAGCTGCTATTTCACTGCAAATTGGTGAGACGGTAACTGCAAAATAGCGCACCGAAGGGTGCTTACCAAAAGTTTTGAAAAATTTGTTAGAAAATTGCTGAAATAACGAGTAACTTTATTGCGATATCTGGGATCGAAGAAATACGTCCAGCACCATATCCCCTGGATACAGAACGTAGAGATTTCTGGTTATTTCCAAAAATTTAAAAGGAAAGGACTTCAATAGCAACGAGGAGATAATTAATGCGGTTAAGACTGTTTTCAGAAGTGGATCCATAGACTTGAGAAATGCATTGAAATCAATGGCGATTATGTAGAGAAGGTCAAAAAGGACAAAGATTACGAATAAATGCAAAAAGAATTTTTTTCTGGTCAACTTACCGAACTTATGTTAGTCCCCTCGTAAGTAGTAGCACAATAGACTGATAGCTAACCAAAAAACAAGAAAACCTTCTCTTTCCGCCAACTTTGGCAGTACGGGAATATCACTTGCGACCACAATTTTAAGTCCGAATAAGAATATAATTAGCGAGATATATTCTCACTTACTTTACTGGCGTAGACACCACTTACGCGATTTTAGTCGAGTTTAAGACATCGCGCCTTTCATTCCTTTGGAGATACCAAGAACAGCCAGGTCTCTCTCTACCTCATTTTCCAACGGAGGTCTTCCTCTGCTACCACCGGCGGGTACTGCATCGAAAACTTTCTGAGCTGAAGTATTCTTATCCATCCGGATTACATGACCTAGCCAGCGCAGCCGCTGTTTCTTAATTCGCTCAACTATGTCAATGTCGCCGTATATCTCAGACAGCTCATCATTCCATCGGCTGCGGTATTCGTCGTTAACAGCTCGTAGAGGTCAATGCATCTTACGAAAAAAACCTTTCTCTCGAAAACTCCTAACGCCGACGCAGATGTTGCCATCGTCCATGCTCCGCACCATATAGCAGGACGGTAACGATGAAGGAGTTGTATAGTTTGGTTTTCGTTCGTCGGGAGAGGACTTTACTTTTCAATTGCCTACTCAGCCCAAAAAAGCACCTGTTGACAAGAGTGATTCTGCGATGAATTTCCAGGCTGATATTGTGGTTGGTGTTAATCTTGGTTCCAAGAAAGACGAAGTTATCTACGACTTCAAAGTTATTACTGTCAACGTGGGAACCGAGTCGCGAGTGCGGTGACTGTTTGTATGATGACAGAAGATATTTCGTCTTGCTCTCTTTCACTACCAGGCCCATATGTTTCGCTTTATTATTCAGCCTGGAGAAAGCAGAACTCACGGCGCGGTTGTTGAGACAAATAATATCAATACCATCAGTGTACGCCAGCAGCCGTACACTCTTATGGAAGATCGTACCTTCTCTATTCAGCTCTGCAGCTCTTATTATGTTCTCCAGTAATAAGATAAAAAAGTCACACGATAAGGAATCACCCTGTCTGAAACCTCGTTTGGTATTGAACGGCTCGGACCACTCCGACCCTGATGGAGCTTTTAGTGTTGCCTTACGTCAGTTTACATAGCCGTATAAGTTTTGTGGGGATACCAAATTCAGACATAGCGGCGTAAAGGCAGCTCCTATTCGTACCGTCGGAGGTGGTGGTGTCGATCATCTTTTACGGGTCTTTTCCAAGATTTGGGGCATGGTCAATATATGGTCAATGGTAGATTTTGTTTTTAATCGAGCGATTGCTATTCGAGCTTCTTCATGGTCAGGTAATGTAACGTCTTCGGGCAGCAGATGCTCCATTTTCATAGCCATTCAGCAGGCTGGAAAAGTGTTCCCTCCATAAATGCTATATACTCTGGGCATCGGTTGCGAGATCACCTCTCTGTGTCCTACAGGAGTCAGCTACGGTATTGAAACCTTCTGTAGGTCATCGTATCTTTTCATAAAATGTTCGAGCATGACCCTTGTCGCCCAGCTTCCCAAGCTCTTCATACTTACGTATCTCGGCCTCTTTCTTCTTTTATATGCACATGCGTCTTGCTTCCCTCGCAAGGATACGGCAGTCCTCATCGAGTCAGCTGCTTTTACGACCTTTCCGAAAGCCAATAGTTTCGTTTGCAACTCCCGTATACCGTATTGCTGATGAGTGCTCTCTTTGAGCGGGAGTGCAATTCGAGTGTAAACCTGTTCAACAGTCTGTTGTCACAGCAGCTTTTTGATATCGAACTTTCTTCGATACACAGAGGTGCGTGGGTGTAGTGGTCCGAGTTAGTCTTTGGAGTGTACGCACGTCAAGAACACTGGAGATATATTTTCCATCTATCACAACATGATTGATTTGGTTTTGCGTTTTTCGATCAGAGCCAAGTAACTTGATGTGTTTTCTTGTGCTGGAAGCTAGTACTAAAGACAATCATATTTCGGGCCCCGGCGAAGTCGATCAGCCTCAACCCATTAAGGGATGTTTCGTTGTGAAGGTTGAGTTTTCCAATAATCGTACCAAAGATACCTTCTTTGCCTACCCTGGCATTAGAATGGTCAAGCACGAATTTCACATCCTGTCAAGGGCAGCGCTCGTAAGTATGCTCTAGGCGCTCATAAAAGTCATATTTGGCCAAATCGTCCTTCTCTTCCGTCGGGGCGTATGCGTAAATCAATAATATGTTGAAAAATTTCGCTTCGACATGGATTGTGGCGAGACGTTCATCCCCCGGGGTGAATGTCAGTACTTGACGACGGAGTCTCTCTCCCACCACAAACCAAAATCGCACTCGCATATAAGGCCGCTGTAGTAAAAGTCTCAAGGTCCTACTCACTTCCGTCCTTGGTCTATCCATTGCACTTCGACGGCGGTGATGTCAGCCTTTATTCTTACGAGGACATCAACCAGCTGGGCAGTGGCACTTTCCCAATTAAGGGACCGGACATGCTAGGTGCAATGCCTCAAATCATGATCCTTTAATCTTTGCGGGGTCGTCATCGTAAGGGAGGTTCTCATTCAAGTCATGTACAATTTTTTTATTGGCTGGTTTCTATGTGGCGGGTCCCAAACCCAGCGCACAACCTCGCTGGGCGCCTGAGTTTAAAGTTTGTACGCATTTACTCGTATATAGCGAGCCGCTTGCTTCAAGACCGACGCCCGCTCGTAGCCACACCTCTGGTGAACAGACGCTTCAATGACTTCCGCAGACCCTGAAACCGAGTAGGTCGGAGTGGCACCACTGAAGCTTCCTCTCTTATTAGCAGATACCCAAGGCTCCACACGGGTTGGTTACCGCATCTTGCACAAAGGTTGCTCAAGTTTCCAGGGTGCGCAACGTGGACGGAAGAGTAGGAATAGAGTATAGCCTCGCAACTCTAACAGCATACCCAGAAGCTTGACTACACCACATTGCACCCCAGATATATACATGCGTTAAATTTAAGCCATCCGGCTACGACCACTCAACCTTTGGTAATATGAGCTCATAACTCAAACATGTAATCATAGATTCTAATTTATTGACCTTCACTTTCTATACATAACAGTTCGGCAGAGGAAAGTTGTTCATGTAAATCGTTGAAAGTGGAATTACAAAGCGTTGTTTTTTTCCACAAGTATGATATTAACTGAGATCGTGCTTTTGTCGCACTTAAACGAGCGAAAGCAGGGTACTTGGCATATATATGTGGGTTGATGCATTATTGGAAGGAGACTACCAGCCAGCCAGCAGAAGCGTCTATAAAATTGCTTTAATATCAAGGAAATTGTTGAGTGCATAAATTGGCACGCACGCCTTGAGGTGCAATTTACCGCATTTTATTGTCATTCATATTCACATCTTAAGAGAGTTGAGGTATGATGTGGATACATACATAAATGATCAGAGTGACATTTTGACAATAGTGGATCAAAGCGAAAACGAAAGTCGATTTGCAACTACGCAGCCGCATTTTTGGACTCCATGAAAAGTTAAGACTAGGCTTATAGGCAAGTAGTGGAAATGAAGATACAGCTTTGTCAAAGTACTTACCACTCTTATACGTATATTAAGAATGAATTTATCTTATGATAGAGTTAGAGTTCAATTAATCCTTCAACAATTTTTCTGCATTATTTAGTTATCTAAAAAGGCAGGGTTTAATAATTTGTAATATTTATGTTCGAAATCACCTCTTCATTTACAAGTCAATTTTCCAGTGGCTGTCCCATTCTGGTATTCGGCCGACCAGGGTCTGACCAAAAATCCAAAATTATAGAAAAGTAATTTTTCTAATAGCAGTCACTCCTCGGAAGGAGCCCTCCGAGTGTATTTCTCACTCTAAATAAAAGCACCTTATGAAAAACCATCTGCTGTTCGGAGACGAATTAGAATAAACTGTAATTCCCTTAATTTGTTTTAAAAACATCAAGACTCACATCACAAATCGGTTTGGCTTCTAGCTTCAGTGATTACATAGACTCAATTTTGTAAATGTGAAATTTATATGTATGGTATATGAGGTAATATTTCTATAATCCTTCGAAACCAGTTAAAGATATCTTCAACAAAAACAGAAAAATTAAAAATAATTACAATAATATCCGAAAAATGGGAAGGAAATGGAAACCGAGGTTGAATAACTTATACTTTAACAGCCTTATTATGTATTGCGAACGAAAGGTCTGACGAACGAATCGTCTCCGGACGATTTCGTACAGCATTAACATTCCCTATATTGTTCGTCATTTGTCAAATAACATGTTGCCATATGTCATATATATAATAATTAAAATAAAAACACTGTGTTTTTTCAAATTTCTATCTATTTAAAGTTACATTTTAAACATCTGGCAGTGCTCATTTGCTCATTCCTTCTTTATATTCTCGTTCGTTGACATTTGTATTTGTTTGTTTACAATACGGTGTTTGTATATATTCAAAAAATATATATACAAAATAAAATGTAATGAAAATGCAAAACTAGTATTCAAACAAATGTTATGATTTGTTAATAGTTTTATTTGTTTTTTAAAATTTCAATTAAATTCGTTAAAATCTTTCGTTTTTTCCGACTTTTAAGATCAGCCCAAATCTATGTAGAGAATTGCGTAAAGAATATTATGTTTACATTTTTATACACATTTTCACATATATTTTGTATTTTAAACTGTAATTCCAATCCACGTTCACATTTTTCCATTCCACCACACTTTTCTGCGGAGGTCCATTCGCGTTCAATTTATCCGCAACTTTCCTACACTGGGCATCGAAAGAAATTCTATCAGCCCCAAATACAGGAGCGCCTCTAGCCAAGTCTACCTTAGCCTCCAATTCTTTAATGAGCATCTCAAACTGGATGCTAGTAGTTTTCTTAACGCTGAAATAAGTTTAATATGTTATTTCAAATCAAGCATTGATTGAATTAGTTAATATTACCTTTTTTCCATTTCGAATTTAATGCAACGATACCAAACTAGCTTTCGTTTGAATTTGACATGTCTCTTCGTTGTTTTGCATACTATTCGTAATAGAGAATGTACTTTTCAATAACATATCACGTAAGAATCAGCTGTTATCGTTTGGCTTTGTGTTCGAAATACGTAATACAAATATGCGAACGATTCGTGTCTGACACGAAACGAGCGTTCGCTTCGCAATACATAATAAGGCTGTAAATTACACATATGTTTCAGATAATTTTACATAAATTTTTAGTACTTCTACTTTTCTAGCATATACACCGCTTACGCGACAAAAGCCGAATTTTTAACATTAAGCCATTCTTCATTTCATTTTTCCCCTGTTTGGAACCAATTGGAGAAGTGGAGGTCTTCTCTTTCCTCTGCTTCCACCAGCGAGAATTGCACCGAAAACTTTCAAAGCTGGAGTACTCTTATCTATCCAGACCATATGATCTAGCTAGCGCAGTCGCTGTTTCTTGATTCGCTGAACTATGTCAATGTCGCCGTATATCTCATAGAGCTCATCATTACATCGGCTGCGGCATTCGCCGTACCCACCTCGTAGAGGACCATACATCTTACGTGAAACCTTTCTTTCGAAAACTCCTAATGCCGACTCAGCAGATGGTTTCATCGTCCAAGTCTCTGCACAATATAGCAGGACGAGAACGACAAGCGACTTGTACAGTTTGGTTTTCGTTCGTTGAGAGAGGACTTTACTTTTCAATTGCCTACTCAGCCCAAAGTGGCACCTGTTGGCAAGAGTGATTCTGCGGTGGACTTCCAGGCTGACATTGTAGTTGGTGTTAATACTGACTCCAAGATAGGCAAAACTATCTTCAACTTTAAAGTTATGACAGAGTGGCGAATGCTATGACCGTTTGTTTGATGACAGGAGATATATCGTCTTGCTCTCGTTCACTACCAGACCCATATCCTTCGCTTCCTTATTCAGCCTGGAGAGAACAGAACTCACGGCGCGGTTGTTGAGACAAATAATGTCAATATCATCGATGTACGCAAGCAGCTGTACACTCTTATGGAAGATCGTATCTTCCCCATTCAGCTCAGCGGATCTTATTAGTTTCTCCAGCGATAAATTAAAGAAGTCACACGATAAGAAATCACCCTGTCTGAAACCTCGTTTGGTATCGAACGGCTCGGATGCCTCCGATCCTGATAGATCTTTTAGTGTTGCTTTACGTCAGTTTACATAGCCGTATAAGTCTTTCGGGGATACCAAATTCAGACATAGCGGCGTAAAGGCACCTCCTGTCGAGGGTGATTTTAAAATCGACAAAGAGGTGGTATGTGTCGATCGTCTTTTCCAATATTTGGCGCAAGGTGAATATCTGATCAATGGTATATTTACCAGGTCTAAAACCACACTGATATGGTCCAATCAGTTTATTGACGCTGGGTCTTTCACATAATACGCAGGAAAAGACCTTATATGCGGTATTAAGGAGGCTTATCCCACGTTAATTGGCGCCGACCGTGGAGTCACCTTTTTGATGGATTGAGCAGTACAGCTTAAATTCCAATCGTTGGACATGTTTTTGTCCGACCATATTCTGCAAAGTTGCTGATGCATACACTTTGTCAGCTCTTCGCCGCTTTATGGTTCGAGTCCCATCATAGTCAGTATTCAACTTTCGATGTTGAATAAAATAAAATATTAATTTTGTTTAAAAATATGAAAAATAGTAATGTTCTTTTTATTAAATTAAAAAACGTGTTTGCTCTTCGGTATTCGCCTTTGAGTATGATGCTGTTCGGAGAGTTGACGTTTTTACCAGAAAGGGTCCAGCGAAGTCAACCCCTGTAGTTTGAAATGGAAGTGAGTAGGTTGTGCGCTCGGGGGGTAGTGCTGCCATCATTTGTGGCTTCGTGTTTTGTTTATATAGGGTGCAAGGTTTACAATGAAAAATGCAAGTTTTTGGATCATGCGAATCATTAATTGTAACGCCGAGTGTAGGAAGGCGAGAATCAGAGCAGAGAGTCTTGAGTCGCTCGGGATGATGATCGGATGGCGCTCATTATAGCTAAGGGCAGCGTAACGGAGACGTCCATTCACGCGTAACATCCTTGCTTTGTCTAAGAACGGGTTGAGCGTTAAGAGAGGGTCCTTCTTATTGATTGGCTTGGATGCTGAGAGAGTGGAGATCGTATTACCGTAGTGTTGATGCTGAGCGTTCCGAATGAGTAACGTTTTTGCTTGGTTCATTTCATCTTGGGTAATGCAGCGTGTGGAAGGGGCAAGCAACCCTTTTGCCTTGTTTACGATTCGCAGCATGTAACCTACTACTCTAAGTGCCCTTGGATAGGATGAGAAGCGTTCCAACAGATCGGCGTTTTCGGCTGCGTGATGTGCATCTGCTTGTCGCTGTTCTGGTGGAGAGGAGTGCGAGGTGGCAGTTTTCGGCCAGAATTCTGATTGTTTGGTTAACCATTCTGGACCGGACCACCATAGAGGGGAGTTGACAAGCTCCTGAGGTTTGATACCACGCGTACCTAAATCAGCTGGATTGTGGGAGGTGGGGACGTGTCGCCAAATAGCGTTATTCACGTTTTGTAAAATCTCAGAGATTCTATTGGACACATATGTTTTCCATGTCCATAGAGGTTTTTCCAATCAAGCTAGTACGATGGCGGAATCACTACATAAAGTTAGCTCGTGAGGTGGCAGATCGAGTTGAATTTGTATCTGCTTTACTAACTTTGTGAGAAGCACTGCCCCACAGAGTTCCAGTCTCAGGAGTGAAACCGTTATAAGGGGGGCAACTTTGCTTTTAGCAGCGTTGTGCTGAGCGCGTAGATATACGCACGCGCAGTACGCCTTTTCGGAGGCGTCAGAAAATCCGTGTATTTGGATAACGCCTTCCAGGAAGAATTCTACCCAACGTGGAATCCTTATTTCGGTGATAGCCATGAGATTACTCCGAAACGAGTTCCATTTGAGAAGCGAGAGTGGCTTGACTGTTTCGTCCCAGTCTGTTCCTTCCATCCAGAGCTGTTGAAGTAGGGTTTTGGCAGTTATCATTATAGGCGATAGCCATCCTGCAGGGTCAAAAAGCTTCGCGACTTTTGTGGCAGTGTTTGTGTTAGGAAAGGGGCCAATGGAATATGAGAATGTATCTGTAAATGCATTCCATCTAATTCCGAGAGTTTTTGTAGTGCTCGTATCATGAAATGCAGAAAGTCTGAGTCTAGGAGATGGGTTTCGGGTATTTCGTTCAACAGTGATCTGTGGTTTGCTGTTATTTTCCTGAGCGGGAATAAGGCGGATTTGATCACTTCGATTGTTTGAGATATTGATGTTTTTGTTGAGTTCAGATCGTGTCCGCCGGATAGTATATCGTCAACATAAGTTTCGTTGACTAAAATTTTTGCGACTTGTGGGAATTTTGGTTTGGAGTCTTCAGCCAGCTGATGGAGTGTTCTTATGGCTAGGTATGGTGCACAGCTCACACCAAACGTTATTGGTTTTAGTTTGTAATCTTCTACTGGGCTACTTGGGGATTTGCGAAAGAGAATCCGTTGGAAGTCTTGATCTTCCTTGTGGACATATATCTGGCGATACATTTTTTCAATATCGCCGTTAAAAACATACTTATATAACCGCCATTTGATTATTACGAGCATAAGATCGTTTTGCAGTATGGGGCCTGTATGCAGTACGTCGTTTAGGGAGAGACCTGAGTGAGAGAGTTTAGACGCGTTGGATACCACTCGGACTTTAGTGGTTTTGCTATGGGGTTTTATTACTGCGTGATGTGGCAGATAGAATGAGAAGTATTTGCCGTCCCGTATAATTTCTTTTGCATTCGTTCGCTCCATATGGTCGAGTGTTTGGTACTCTTCTAGGACCTCTGCATAAATTTTTTGGAGATCCGGTTTTTTCTCCAAGTTTCGTTCGATTCTGATGTATTGCTGCTGAGCTAAGAGTATTGAGTGTCCTAAAGCCATCGAGTTGGGAAATTACGGTTTAAAGGGGAGTTTTACCACATATCGACCGTCATTTCTCCTGTAAATGGTATTCCGATAGAGGTCCTCGCAGATAGTGTCTTCTTCCGTCTGTGTATGGGCTCCTGGCACTTCTTCCTGTTCCAAGAATTTCTTCAGCAGATCACCTAAGGGGTCGGCCATGGTCTCGATTACTTGTGTACTGAGTGAAGTAATCGGTTGTGCTACAGGTCCGCTTAAAATCCATCCAAAAATGGTATTCTGGGCTATGAGGCTTCCACCGATGTCGTTTTTAAGGCCTGGGACTAGTATTTTTGGTAGGATTTCACTACCGACTACCATGTCGATTCTTGCTGGAGCGAAGCAGCTAGGATCTGCTAAAGGTTGAGAGGCATATCGTTTGATATGTGATCTTGAATGACGGCAAAAATTGGGTTAACTGTGGGAGTATAATCGTTTGAGTTGCGATTTTTATTTTTTATTTATTTATTTAAAAGAGAAACAATTATTAATAATTATTCCACTTACAAACTAAAGCACTGGCTGCCAGGGCCTTCGGCTTATTTTTAAACTAATGTTAAAGTGTTATACAATGTAAGGTTATTAAAGTATAAATATTATAAATTATTTCTAGCTTATGTGATAATAATAAAAATACTACAAAAATATCAATAATATTTTATATTTGATAATGATTTTTTTTTTTATCATATGGTTATTTTACAAAGAGATACAAATTTTGCAATTAGTTTAATATTACGGTCACTAGGGATTTTAAGATGATCAGATGGCTTGGAGTTGTTGAATATTCCACTTCTTATTACTTGTGAGTTTGGGCAGTTGTCGAGGATATGGATAACATTGAATTCAGTACAACCACAATGCGGACAGCTTGGTTTAGGTAGGCCTTTCAAAAGATGTTCATGAGTAGCTAGTGTATGCCCAATGCGAAGACGCATAAATGTTCTTATATCCTTGGAAAAAGGGTATGAAGGGTAGACTGGCCTTGTCCCTGACGTATTAAAATATTTGTAATGATGGTTGTAGCTACTCCACTCGTTAATGAATTTGTCACTGAGAACTTGGTTACCTAAATTTTTAATATCGTTATCGGTGAAGTGTCCCGATACGTATAGTGGTTCAGCACAAGCTTGTTTAGCTCTTTTATCAGCTATTTCATTGCCTTGAATTCCTATGTGCGTTGGTACCCACATTATTTTTATTTCATTGGAGTTTTGGAACAGAACGTTTCTGATCTTTATTATAATGGGGGTTTCGTTTGATTGGTTGAGGACAGCTTCAATGGCAGATTTGCTGTCAGAGCAAATAAGGGTTTTCCTATTATGTTGTGATGAAAAAAGTACTGCTTCTAGTAGGGCAGCGGCTTCGGCTGTAAATGCAGAGCAGTATGATGGAAGAGAGTATGCAGCGATGGTAGCACCTGTATGTTTGTCACAGCAAATGCAGTACCGGTGTCTGATTTAGATCCGTCTGTATATAGTACCTCCCAACCTATTTTGTGGTGATCTAGAATTTCGTTATGTAGTTGGTGATATTCACTATTGCTGGTTGCATTCTTAAGGTGATGTTGCAAAGTATTAATAAACGATGATGTAAGCTTAAAGCAGGATGGAAATGCCGCTGTTTCGACCAATGTTGGAGTTGCAACGATATGTAGTTCTTTTGCTATCGTTAGAGCGCGGATTATGGTAGATCGTCTTTTGTTAGTGTTTAAGATACTAAGAGCGTTCTTTACTTGTGCGAACAACAAATTGTTCCGGATATTTAGTAACTTAGGTATAAGCGCCATCGTATTTCTGGCAGTTCTTTGGACAATATTAGGTAAACCGGCTTCCGATAAGATAGGTATGATTGGTGAAGTTGCGAAGGCTCGAATACAGCTTCTAGCTGCCGCATGATAAGGTGCATAAAGAAGTTTGATATGGCTTTTTGCGCAATGCCCGTATATTGAAAGTCCATAGTCTATTTTTGACAGTAGTAATGCCTTGGTTATATTTACAAGTGTATTTGTATGACATAAGGAGTACTTAGAAGACATAAATTTTATAATGTTAAGTCTAGTACATAAGCTTAGTCTAATATATTTACAATGTTCTTTAAATGACATACTTTTATCAAATACTAAACCTAATATTTTTAAGCAATTAGTGTGAGGGATTTCAATGTTACGAAAGGAGAGGGATGGAAAGGAGCATTGGTGTTTTCTGCAGATGTGAAAGGCGGTACATTTGCTTGTGGAGATATTGGCTCCAGATTCTTCAGACCATCTGCTGATTGCGTTTAGAACTTTAAGAAATATTTGCTTCACTTGTTGTAAGTCTTTATTTTTGGTAAAGATAATTACATCATCAGCATAAGCAAAATGGTGAATGGTCGGACTGGAAGGGATTAAGGAGGTCACTTTGTTAAAAGCTATTATAAAAAGAGTGACCGATAATGGTGAGCCTTGGGGTATACCATTATATAGGTGATATATTTGTGAATGATGTTTATTAGCAGAAATAAAAAATTTGCGATGAGTCAAAAAAGATTTTACAATGTTATAGATTTTGGTACCAACTTGCCAACGCTTTAGTTCATCAAGTACTACATGCACTCCAATTTTATGGAAGGCCTTTTCAAAGTCTAAGCTTAATACGGAAATGTGATTACGAGTTGACATAGCTGTAGAGACAAAGTGTTCAAAATAAAGTAGAGGGTCCATTACCCCTAAGCCTTTTTGGAAACCGAATTGATGGGGGTCCATAAGGCCACTCGCTTTTGCATACCACATGATTCGAAGTGATATAATTTTTTCTATTACCTTGGACATACAGGGGAGAAGGGAGATTGGTCTGTAATTTTCGATAAGATGGGGGGATTTGTTAGGTTTGAGGACGGGTATAATAGTGGCAATTTTCCATTGTTGCGGATAAATTCCGGAATCAAAGATGCTATTATACAGGTTAACGAGTCTATTTTTAAGAACTAGTGGGATATGTTTTAAAATGGGATACGATATTCTATCAGCTCCAGGCGTTTTTCCTGAAAGCGATGCAATTGTGGTATCAAATTCTATTGCAGTAATCGGTGAGTCAACCATAAGGGCTTTTGGAGGTGGGTAAGGGTTGGTATAATTTTCATTTAAAACATTTTCTTTTTTAAGGGTAAATCTGTTATGAAAATTTTGATCATTTGAAAGGGATGACCATGTTTGGCCAAACTTTTCAGAAATATCTTTTTGCGAGTAAATTGGACCTTCTACTGTCTGGATATGATGTATACTAAATCGTTGGGTACCGGATGTCAGATATTTTATATCTGACCATATTTTCTTGGGACTCGAGGACGGATTTATATTCTCCGTGATTTTTTCGAACGATTTACGTTTAGCTGATTTTAGCTCCTTTCTAAATACGGCATTGGCTTTTTTATAATTTATTAGGTTGGTATCAGTCATATTTTGTTTAAATTTAGACCACAGGTGCTTTTTGTTGTTTCTTAGATAATTTAGGTTGTTGGACCAATAAGGAAGTTTTGCGGAAAATTTTTTGGAGCTAGACTGGGGAATAGATAAGTGCGCGGCAGAGAGAATAATCGATTTTATCGCAGAAGTTTCGGCATTTACATTTTGGGAAGTTTAGTTTTATTAGACAGAGATGTGGAAAGGGATGAAAAGGTTGACCAATCTGCCTTATCTGTAAGGAACTTGGGTCTGGGTTTCACATTATAGGCTTTAGGGATAGAAAGGGTAGTTATGATGGGGAAGTGGTCACTGTTGTGGAGATCATCGATGGTATGAGTGGAAAGTTTAGGGGCTAATGTAGCTGAAGCTAGAACAAGATCGGGATGAGTGAATGTTCCATGGGTCGAAAAATGCGTTGGCGCACCATCGCTAAGTACAATAAGGTCATGTAATAGTATTACGTCTTCCAATATTTCACCTCGTCTGTTTGTATTTGTGGAACCCCATAAGGGACTCCATGCATTAAAGTCACCTACTACTAGGATAGGGGTGACGATGCAGTTTAATATATTCGAAATATCTCTGACATTAAAGTTTTGGTGAGGGGGAATGTAGCAATTAATAATTGTAATCTTAAAACCAATGTCTATCTCGAGAGCTAAACATGAGATGTTTGAGCTGATTTGGATACGTTTGTGGCTTATTGTTTTTTTAATAAAGAAAGTTATCCCTTGCTTACACGAAGTATTTTGTCTATTGTTGTGGAAGTAACTATAATATTTATTATGAGGGTAAAAGGTTTTATTAAAGGGTAGATGAGTTTCTTGTATTGCTACAATTTCAGGAAAATATTCGTTAATTAGTATATATAAATCTGAGTAATTATTGAATAGACCGTTCATATTCCATTGCAAAATTTGCATTATTCACTCTATCATTGGGGACTCCGTTGAAGGAGCTGTAAGTTGGGAGGGGTCTAATGCTGTAGAAGTAAGGTGAGAGAGTAGTGCGGACAACATTGTATGTGTAGATGAGTCGTCGACTGATGTTGACATTGTTGCGTTGAGTATAGGCACTGTGGTGTTGTTTTCTTCGTTTCCTTTTTCGTTTTCATTTGTTTGTTTGACTGGTATATTGTTATTGTTGTAGTTAGTTTGATCGGCGTTGTTAAGGTTGTTGTTTTCTTGAATGTTGTTAGTTTTTTGTTTTGTTATGTTAGCATAAGAAGTAGTGGTTGAAGTTTCTTTAAGGGTGGGAGGGATTTGCATTTTGTACATTCGCATTGCTTCACGCATAGAACATTTGTTGTCTGTTTTTATTGTAATTATTTCTTTCATTTGTATATACTTGGGACATGACTTGCTGGACGCTGGATGACTACCTGAGCAATTTGCGCAAAATTTTCGTGAACAAGGCGAAGGAGAGTGGGGTGGGAGTGCACATTCGTCACAAACAGGGACATTTTTATTGCATCGTTTGGTCGTGTGTCCAAGAAGTTGACAAGACTTACATCTCATAGGATTGTCTTACCTTTGTAGTATACCATGAGATTTCAATTTTTTCGGGTAGACGGTACATGTCAAACGTAAGAAGAATAACACCGCTTGGGGTTGGTATATTGTTATTATATTTAGGGAATTTAAAAATTGATACAACACCCTGTTCTTTCAAATTATCTATGATTTCTTTATCTGGTACTTCGTTTAGGCATGGTGCGTAAACTGTACCTTTTACACAATTAAGATTTTTGTGGTATTCACATTTTATTTCGGTGATTCCGAATAATGATTTTGTTGCTATGAACTTTTCGGCAATATGAGTATTTTTTACGAAAAGCAACAAACTGCCATCTCTCAGTTCAGATATATTAATGATTTCCGAGCTTATGTTTTTTAGCGCTTTATGTACCGCAAAACAAGAGAATTTACTCAGGGGCTTAGTTGTATTTACCGCACTAACTACCAAATATTTGGGGTTGTCTTTTTTCACTGTTTTTAAGTTTGGAAAATCTTCTAACAAAATGTGTTTAGTTTTTTCTTTTTTTTTTTTAGGTTTTGAACTTGAATATAGCAGGGCAAACCTATTATCCACAAGAGGGGGGCGCCTGGGAGGCATTGTTTATTTTCTTTTTTTAACACCAGTAAAAGTCTATTTTTTATCACAAGATAAATAGAAATGGTATATAGTGCACTAAATGCGAACGAAAAAGAGAAACGAAAGAAGGTCACTCAAATCACAGTCGACACAACCGTACGCAACGAATATCAGTCGATGACTGAGTTGCGATTTTTATTTTGCGATCTTTGGAGCATATTGTTAATGAACAAATTTTAGTAGAATTTTGTACCGTGTGTCCGCCCATTCCTAGAATCTCGTAATGAGTTTTTGTGGTGGGTTATTTTTTGCACACGAGAGGTTATGAATGTTTTTTGAGATCCTTGGTCTATGAGTGCTCTTATTTGAGTTATTTCTCCTTTATGGAGAATCGGGATGATTGCTGTGGGAAGCAATGTCTTTCTCTACTGCTGGAGAAGTGTGAAAGAATTTTATCATCTTCTTTTTGAGTAGAGCTTGACGCTTTTGCTGCCTGTTGAGAGGTACAGGGCCGTTCTTCGTCAATTGTCACTTGGGATGTGACAGTTTTTCTTGACAATCTTTGATTGTTAGCTGTTTGGCTATTATTAGAGTCATGGAGAAGTGAGTGATGCCTTCCTTGGCAGTAGATGCATGTAAAATTGCTCTTGCAATCTCTCTCGGTGTGAGAGCACGCCAAACAATTTCTACAATAATTATGATCTTTAATAAACTTGTTCCGATCGGGGACGGAAAGTTCTCTAAATTTGACGCACATCATCATAGAATGGTTTAAATTACAGAGTTTGCACGATACTGGTCTTCTTGACTCAGTATGTAGTGTGTGCATTTTATTCCTATTCAAGAAGGTGGAGTTATGTGTCGGCCTGTGAGTGGGCCTAGGAATGGAGTCTGGAATTTGAGGTTTCGGAGTTTTTGGATTGAGTTTTTCCAAAACTTTAAAACGAGTTGTCAAGAAGTTGTTCATTTCAGACCAGAGGGGTAGGTCTCTTCTGTTGCAAACTTGCTGTTCCCATAGAGACAGGGATTCTCGAGGTAATCGAGAAGTGCATATACGCACCAAGAGTGGGCTCCTGTCGAGTGTGGAAATTTGGTGAGATTTGAGGATGGAGAGACTTTTTGTTATCGTGAGATGGAGCTTTTAAATTTGCTCCGCGCTCTCCACTGGAATTTTTTTGAGATCTAATAGGGTATCTATCTGGTTATCTACTAGTAACCGGAGGTTTTCATATCGGGATGAGAGTGCTTGCCACGCAAGCTCGAAATTCAAGTCGCTTCTCCCCGTGTCTTCGTCTTCAGGTAAAATAACTTTTGCGCATTCGATAGCATGGGGTGTTCTATATATACTGCTGTGAAAAGGTCTCGGGAAGGCGGGCCACTCTTCATAACCTCCATAAAATGGACTTGTGTCACATGCAGTACTTTAAGGTAGTGTTGTGAATTGGGGTGGGGTTGAAATTGCGCTGTGGGTTGCGCTTGGCTTTTTAATGTGGAGGGTTCCGGTTTATTAAATCCTTCAAGTGCTTCACTAATCCGGATTTTCGTCAGCAATACGTTGTTGAATGATGTCTCGTACTCCTCTGCGCACATAGTCCGAGTTTTCTCGTCCGCTGTATCGCTTAGCTGCATTATGTTGTGAGTTGTGCCTACCTTGTCTGTTAGCTTATCCAGATGATGCTTGTCATGCCTGACTGCTACCGCCGTTTGAAGAGTACTGCAGTCGCTCCACCACTTCTCGCAGAATTTCTCCATTGTTTAGAGATCATGAATGAATCTTCTGTGTAATTGAGAGATTTCCTCCTCTGCTTGAGATTTGGACCGGGTACTTAGTCCTGTTAGGGGCTTATCATCTGGCATCTTATTTTAAGTTGGAGTCCATGTAAATGTGTTAAAAACAAAAAAAAAATTTTTTTTTTTTATAATATTATTTTATTTATTTTCTGATTGCGGTCGCTCTCAGCAGGGAATGTCCACCCCTCCGAGTGTATTTCGGACATGAAATAAAAGGCTCCTCGTAAAACAAACCGTCAGCCGTTCGGAGGCGGCTTAGTATAAACTGTAGGTCCCTCCATTTGTTGGAAAAACATCAAGACGCAAAACCACAAATTGGAGGAGGAGCTCGGCCGAAAAATCGCTTCAGCGGTTACAAAGCGCCAATTATATATATATATATATATATATAAGTATACAGTGCAGTCCCACATTATTATTACGCCACCCAAAAATAAAGTACCCTCCATATAAATTGGGACAAAGCAAATATTAAAAAAAAAAAATAATAATAATAATAATAAATAAATAATTTTAAAATTAATAATATTAAAATAAAATAACATTAGAAATAAAATAACATTAAAAATTATATAATTATATAATATGTATTATGTGGGCGAGATTTTGGCTTTTGCGGGTTTTTGGTGTTGATCGGCCTCCCTGTGCGGTTTCTTCGTTTTCTTTTTTTTTGGTTTTTGTTGTTATTACGTCGTGTTGTGTTTTTCGAAGAAAAAATTTATATATATCTATATATTTTTTGTAAAATATTTACCAGCTTTTTTTCAACAACGGTAAGTCGGTATGTACAATTGTACTGAAGTTTTTCACAGCGACCGGTAAGTATGTATATATATTAATTTTGGATTTTATATATATGTACATATGTGTTTTCTAAAATTTTTTTGTATTTTTAAAGTGCACTTTTCACTTTTTTTTTATAACAACGGTAAGTCGGTATGTATATAACTGAAGTTTTTTATAGCGACCGGTAAGTATGTATATTTATATATGTATTATTGTTTATTTCTATACATATATTTTTAATTTTTTGGATACATATATGTGCGTATGTATATTTTTCACTTTTCTTATTTTATTTCTTTTTTTATATATATCGACCGGTGTTTATGTATACATTTGTTCTAATTATATTTTTTTTATTTATATTTATATATATATATTAATTTTTTGTATTTATATATTTATATATATATATGTTTGTATATGTTTTTCCACTTTTTCAGCGACCGATGTGTTTAATTTTGTATGTATTTTCACTTTGTTCACTTTTAACTGTATGTATTTTTACACTTTTGTTACCTATATATATATATTTTAATTTTTTTTTTGTCTTTATATATTTATATATATATATTTTTGTATGTATTTTCACTTTTTTCACTTTTAACTTTATGTATTTATACACTTTTGTTACTTATATATATATATTTTAATTTATTTTGTATTTATATATTTATATATATATATATATATATATATATATATATATATATGTTTGTATATGTTTTCACTTTTAACTTTATGTATTTTTGCACTTTTCTTATTTATATATATATATATATTTTAAGTTTTTTTGTATTTATATATGTGTGTATGTGCTATTTCCAGCGACCGCTGTTATGTATGTTTGTATTTTTCACTTTTTGTGTTCTATATTGTACAATAGTTTATTTGTTTTTTATGCATATAGGTATGTTCACTTTTGCCACTTTTAACTTTTTATATTTATTTTAGGGAGCCACTTTTCGTCCGTTTAAATTCGCGACTATTGCTTGTTTTAACGCCGTTTTTCGCGGTTTTCTTTGTTTTTATTTAAGGTTCACTCCGTTAAAGGGTTTTCGGCACCATATTCAACTTTCGATGTTGAATAAAATAAAATATTAATTTTGTTTAAAAATATGAAAAATAGTAATGTTCTTTTTATTAAATTAAAAAACGCGTTTTCTTTTCGGTATTTCGTACACTGTTTATTTATTTCTTAGTAACGCACATATATACAAACGTATGGTATTGAGGTAAACAAGCGATTGAATATAAAATACTGTAAGCTTATATATAACATACTTAGCGTATTTTTACATTAACGGGGAAGGAGGGGAAATTTCGGTTTTCCGTTTTTTCCTTCAATCTACTTTGTTTTACAGGAATTGGATCTTAAGGTAGGTATTCCAGTGGATAAAGGGTGAGTATTTCAGATTAGGGTAAACAATTTAAGGTGAGTATAAAATATGTATTTAAGCAAGCGCGCTTGTTGAGGGCAATGATGTCAATATCATCTTCTTATGCCAGCAGCTACACACTTTTATGAAAAATTATATGTATTCGTATATATAATTGGCGCTTTATAACTACTGAAGCGATTTTCGGCTGAACTCCTCCTCCAATTTGTGGTATGCGTCTTGATGTTTTTCCAACAAATGGATGGAATGGAGTTTATACTAAGCCGCCTCCGAACGGCTGATAGTTTTTTATGAGGAGCTTTATTTCATGTCAGAAATACACTCGGAGGGGTTGACATTCCCTATCGAAGGGCCACCGCAATTATACTCTAAAACAAACCAACTGACAATCCATACAATCCATAATTAACAGTGGGTTACATACATTATGAATTAAATACAAAATATTAAATTCGAATATACTTTTTAGTTTTGAATACAATCTGATATTCTGGAAAGTTAGTAAACCATAATATTTATCTAATAATTGTATATTAGTGCTGAATTCCACCATTCTTAAAGGTGATACTCAAATAAAAGCGATGCACTAAAAAAAAGTGTAGCATTTGTGGCGGCAATCAGGTGGCCAATTACAGAGGTAGGATTATATATAAAGACTTCAATGCATCAAACACTGATAGCCAACAAATTTGCGAACTTAGGTTATGTATATGGAATGCTAATGGTGTTAATCAGCGCAGATTGGCCCTAAAAATATTTCTTCAGCAAGACATAAATACATCCAGTAGTACACTACAGAGGCCCACAAGGTTCAAAAATGTTTGCAGGGTATATGCTATAACCACACTACATATCTACACGTATACTATCTATATTTTAACGGGTTTTTTTCTGACATCTTTTTTTATCGCTGCAGCGATATTCGGACGATCACTTCTTCTAATTTGTGGATTGCGTCTTGAAATTTTTCCAACAAATGGAGAGATCTAGAGTTTATTTTAAGTCACCTCTGAACGGCCAATTAATATGTATGTCTTTCCCCGCCGAGGGGCTACCGTAATTAAAAAAGTTAATTTTTTAAATATTTGATGAATTTGAACCCTGGCCTTCCGAATGTTAGTACGCAATGCTTACCACTCGGCTCTTGTGGACGTTTGTCACATACTGTTTATAACAAAGGTTTCTACCCTTATACATAGATGTTTCCAGAATGCACATAGCTGACATGTTATCACAAGCCAACAGCTTCGATATCATAAATCATAGCTTAACTCACGCTGAGAGTCAACCACTTCGTTATTATGCTTAAAAAAATAAATGTCTGGCTAGTATTAAAAAATTCAGACAGTAATGCATACATGGTACACAAGCACATAGCACAGAAGCAGCGTTTGAGGACGAAATTTAAGAAAATCCACAATAAGTATTTAGTAGTAAGCAGAGTCATTGAGATTTGATAAAAAAAAGTATGAATTGCAAACATGCAAACGCACGTACATATATACGTACTGGAGTATAAAAATCTAATTGAACAACCAATTCAATACCCGTAGCGGGTTCCGTAAAACCTCCTGTGGTGTCAGCACTTGGTGTAAATGAATGAGCAAATGAGCCGCCTTGTACCCGTCATTGGGTCGTAGAGAGGTGTAGTAAAAAATGGGGTGTAGTAATGGTCTTGGCACTTTTTTGATGGTGGTTGGGTGAGCGAGACTCCTGGGACTATTTGATTTACAACCAACAGGAGATTACAATTTGCGAGAAGCACAAGTGAATTAAAAATTGACAAACTGCAGTATATTAAGCGGGTAGGCAGCAAGTTTATTGAGCAAAAGATTTTCGTTAAATACACACAGCCAGCCTTTTCAAATGCACACAACGCAATCAAGTTCGAATATCTTTCGACAGTGAGAATATTGAGTTGCAACTCAAAGTGTTGGCGTTTACGCCTGTGGTCTATAGAAATTTAACAATCAAGAAATTTATGCAACAAAACATCTCAGCAGGTCGGAGCCACAGCAAAAATTACAAAGTCAACCCCTCATTTTGTCATTTGCCAGCCACCAGTAATTGCGCCCTTCGACGGTCCATCAATATCCCTTATACGCACACATGCATATTCTTATTTGAAATTGTCTGTGTGCCTTACACGGCGTATTTCTTCAAACGCGCCACTTGATAATGCGATTAGTTTTGAAAAATTTTGAAACAAACAATTTTAAATAAACGAGAATTTTTTTAATTATTTGGAAAGCGCATCACAGCGAATTTCTATGTCAGAAGCACTAGAGACAAGACTTATTGAGCAACATACAGCTGGGTCAAGATAATAGACAGTAAAAGCGGGTCGTAATAGCGAGTAAGAAAGAGCTTAGTTTGTGTGGATTGGTCTGTAACGTAAACGTGTTCACCACGCCAAACTGAATTTCATCTGTTAATATTTTTAATATAAAATTAGGCGTGGAGTGTACCAAGTAGTTCGGAGTAAGGAGCTCAGCCTACTAGAGTGGAAACTTAACTATCAAAACTAAGGCTTATTCGGTTTTCGGTAATACATCTCAATTTTGAATGGAAATACATATGTACATACTTCCAAAATATTATTTAAAGTAATCCTACAACAGGCAACTTTGCGGTTTGAAGGTGGTGTTGAAATTGTGTAATTCTTGGAAACCGTCTACACAATCAGATTTGCCAACTCAACAAATATCAGAAAACAAGCATAGAGTGTCGAACAGTGTGACCATCACCTCTCCCTAGTAGCAGTGACACAACACATATTTTTATGTTTGGGAAAAGAGATAAAAAACATGACTCACATCTTTCACTCCAAACCCCATTCAAGTTATCAATAAAAAAAAAGTGACACGTTGATAATTTAATTCATTCCGTTGTCGCCTGGTAGATAAGCGACTGTTGTGGTAATGGCATTGGGTATGGTTTACGCGACACGAAAATCACATTATATTATATATAAGTATTTTAATTGAGAATTAAATGTGGTGCTTTAATTTGCTTGGAGTGAAATTTCTTATTTTGCCACGTGTCAGTTAGAAATTATATTTAATATGGAATTAAAATAAAACCAAATTATTTTTCCTTTTCAATATATTCGCTGCCAGGCGGTTGCATTCTTCAGATCTTTCGCTTAATCTATTATATATATATATATAATATAAAAACATAAAATATATATATAATTGGCGTTTTTCGTCCGAGCTCCTCCTCTATTTTGTGGTCTTGATGTTTCCCAACAAATGGAGGGACTTACATTTTATTCAAAGCCACGAATCGAAAAACAAAAAGCCAATTGAATTGTTGCTTTGTAGTTTTATCTTCAAAAAATTTGTCGGCAGCATTTGCATTAACTGCGCAGCAAATTCAAACATGTATGTATGTATGTATTTGCGTTAATTTTAAGCTGGATATATTATATTTTATCGTAAGCAACCCTTTGAAATGATTTTTCTTGTTTTATTTCCAGAAATCGACACCGAGTATATCGCAAAAGCGCTCCTCTGTTTCTACTGAGATGGTTAAGAAGTTGAAATTTTATTCACTTTGAACCCATTTGGAGCCAATTGCCTAAAATTTTTTATTATATTTAATATATAGATATATTAAAAACAGTTTTAAAAACTTAATAAATTCATATGTGTAAAACATACGTATATAGTATTACAGACAAAAATTTTTAAAAATGCAAATGTCAGATGTAATTATTATAATTGGGTTGTGTTTAAATGTCCTTTGTAGAACCCGTAGTGGCAAAAAATTAGCTTACATGTGATAAATTTTCTTCAACAGCTTTGAGAATCATAATTGTTCATTAAAATAAACAAACCCTGCTCAATTTATCAAACATTAGCAAATAACTGATTTTTTAATGTGTTAAATTTACGTGCCAAGTACCGTCAAGTACAGCCAAGAATATCTAAAGAGTATCCAAAATTTGGCGGATGCTATGAATGATATGGCAAATGCCATGCTAGCAATAGCGCAGGCAAATCGCAAATAATTGTCGCTTTTGAAATTTGACTTTAAATTCGTACATCTATTGTTATTTCTATCGATCATTTGACTTTATGTAAATTCTTATATCATCAGATTACTCAATTTCCCACTTTCAGTTCATCCCGTAGCTTTTTTATTACCGACAAAAGTTCCTACCTACCTACCTTACATACCATGGAGAGTCATTTGAACCCGTGCGAAGTTTTTGTATTTTTTGGCAGTTTTCCAACAACATACATGTAGAACCTTAGTTCTAAATTCAGATACGCTTCTCAAGTGACTCTTCCTAGCAGTTGAAATACATGATAGTTTTAGTTATATTTTGATAACTTCTGTTACATTCAATTGGACTTGTGTTTCACTGCAACCCTGAATATGACCGCACGGTCAGTGAGAGAGTTGGAAAGAATTCGACAAATAAGTGAAGTGAATTCAGGGGAAGAATGAAGATGATCAAGGCGAAAGTGTTTTTGATGATAATGTGGTTGCCGATGAAAATGAGTAGTATTTTTTGAACCTTCGTAGAGGACACTGTCACGGCTGTTCATGGAACTGTTGGGCACCGAATCTGAAAAGGGTCGGCAATCGGAAGGCCATCATTTACTTTCAGAGAAGTATCAGGGCCAACGGCGCACATCAAAAGAAATATTATGTTTAATAGAACTTCATCCACATTTTTCGTGATAATGTAGTAGATCGCACCATTATTGAAAATATAAAGAAATATAGAGAAGTAGAAGCTTTACGAGTTTTGTGAAGAAGATAGGGAAAATCAACGAGAAGGAATATTGAGCAGCTCCAAGAATAATTCTCAATCCAGGAAAAAATATAAAATAAGACTTGATGCAGGCAATAAAATAATAAAACATTTGTTTGCGGGAAATATACGAAGGAGAAACACATCCTACGTGTATGTAAAAAAATGTAATTAGTCGATAGCTTTTTTATAACAAAGAAAATATCACTTTAATTTTATACGAAATCAGCAATGATATTGCAACTTATCGAACTTACCGAATGATATAAAAAGGCGACAAAATGTGAAGCCATTAAGGGTGTGACTTAAAATAAAATTTGTTGTAACCATCAAAAATAGCGCCTTGTTATTTTAATAAACCTCGGCGAGACTGAGCTAACCTCAGCCAAGTGAGAAACATCGTTACACTACCCTTGAGGGGTTGGATAGATACCGAGAATTGCAAGGGTAATGCTCAAAAATTCTACGAAAAGATACGGCGACTTACAGAAGGTTTTAAGACTGGATCAGACCCTTATAGGACATAAAGAGGAGATATACTTACTGCTGCCCAGAATATACTGAATTTATGAAGGGAACAGTTCTCCAGTGTGGCAGTGAAAATTGAACACCATGAGATGGCGCAAACTTCCCCAATCAATGACGATGCAATAGATGTTTCATTGTCCGAGTATGAAGAAGAATAAATAGCAATCGCTCGCTTGAAAAACTACAAACGGGCGGGGGGCGATGGACTGCAAACTATTCAATCACGGCGGATAACAATTAGTAAAGTGCATGCATTAGTTTCTTAGCAAAATATGATCGGATAAAAGTGCGCTCTGCTCAATCCACAAAAAAGGGGATTCTGGAAATCTGCGCCAATTACTGAGAGATAACTCTTCCCAATATCGCATATAGGGTCCTATTGGTGGTATTGTGTGAAGGACTAAAGGCCACCGTCCACAAACTGATTGCAGTTTGCGAACACCCCAAGCCGAAGGACCAGTAACCTCCACAACAACAGCAACAAGGTGAAGATACATATAATGGATATACATATACATATATGAATATTATTGGCCCAAAAAAAGCGCCGTGAGTTCTGCTTTATCCAAACTGGATAAGGAAGCGAAGGATATGGGTCTGGTAGTAAACGAGGGCAAGACGAAATATCTCCTGTTATCACAAACAGTCATCGCATTCGCGACTTGGCACCCATGTCACTGTTGACAGTCATAACTTCGAGGTCGTAGATAGTTTCGTCTATCTAGGAACCAGCATCAACACCAATAATAATGTCAGCCTTGAAATCCAGCGCAGAATCACTTTTGCCAACAGGTGCTACTTTGGACTAAGTAGGTAATTGAAAAGTAAAGTCCTCTCTCGGCGAACGAAAACCAAACTCTACAAGTCTCTCATCGTTCCCGTCCTGCTATATATATACATATATACATCTGATGAGTCGGCGTTAGGAGTTTTCGAGAGAAAAGTTTTGAGTAAGATTTATGGTCCCCTTCGAGTTGACAACGGGAATATCGCAGACAATGGAACGAAGAGAGCTGCACGAGTTATACGACGACATTGGCATAGTTTAGCGAATCAAGAAGCAGCGGCTACGCTGGCTAGGCCATGGGGTCCAGATGGATACGAATACTCCAGCTTTGAAAGTTTTCGATGCAGAACCCGGCGGTGGAAGCAGAGGAGGAGGAAGACCTCCACTCCGTTGGAAGGACCAGGTAGAAAAGACTGTATAATCGCGTAAGCAGTGGCTACGCCAGCAAAGCAGAGATCTTATAATAACGAGAAAGTGCAATTGACTTTTGGTTCGATGCTCGATTGAAGTTTCTAACTGTTATTCACTATAAATTAAGTAAAACCAATGAAAATAGAATAGAAATATAATGAAAACCAATGATTCATTAATTTTTTAATTGTATTTCACACCGCATTTTGTTGTTATTTAATAAAAAAATGTAAAAAATATTAATATTTCAGAATCTTTTTAACCATCTATTTTTTATATGATAATTTCTATTTTTATATTCATTATTTATAAATCCACAAGAAATTTATTTATTATATAAATTTTTTTTTAAATAATTATAATTAAAAAAAAAAAAACGAAAATAAAAATGAGTATGATGAATGAATATACGTGTATAATAATTAACGTTATATTTTGGCACCTTCGAAGGAATTTGAACCAGCGCCAGAAACAAGACACCGAAAATACAAATACCTATATACATATACAGATATAAATACGCACGCGCTATAAGTTATAAGTTATAAGTTCTCTGATAAAGTAAATAAGTAAATATATGAATATACATATGCAGAGGACTTATAATAACTTATTATAAGTTCTCTACTAGAGTTTGTATAAAGACGCCTTCGAACGGCTGAAGGTGCTTTTTATGAGGAGCTTTTGATTTTCATGTTACAAATAGACTCAGAGGGGTCGACATTCGTTGCCGGGGGGCGACCGCAATTAGAAAATTTTATTTTTTTTATTTAAATTAATTTTCTATAACTTTTTGATGTTGCCAGGATGTGAACCCGAGTCTTCCGAATGGCAGAACGTAATGCTAACCACTCGGCTAGCGCGGCAGCAAGGAGGAGTTCAACGAATTTTGAGAGAAGGTGAATAACAAACAAACCGCGGAACCGCGGAATGGAAGAAGGTAAAACGTCTTTTCCAGCAAAGGGGGATTTTTTAAGTACGCATTATACTTTTAGGTGTGGGCTGAGCAAAAGAAATACGTACGGCTCAAAACTTGAAGGCCAGAAAACATGTCAGGAGATGGCCCTAATATAAATATATAAATGGCGCTTTGTAACCGCTGAAGCGATTTTCGGCCGAGCTCCTACTCCAATTTGTGGTTCTGGGTCTTCCAACAAATGGAGGGACCTACAGTTTATACTAAGCCGCCTCCGAACGGCTGATGGTTTTTTATGAGGAGCTTTATTTCATGTCAGAAATACACTCGGAGGGGTTGACATTCCCTGCCGAGGGGCGACCGCAAATAGAAAATTTAACTTAGTGTTTTACTTAAATTAATTTTCTATAATTTTTTGGATGTTAGTATGACACCAGGATTTGAAACCGAGTTTTCCGAATGGCAGTACGCAATGCTAACCACTCGGCTACCGCGGCTGCCTAATACATAGCGTAAATTGTCCCCTCCCGAAGGGATGAAAGAGTCGGTGGAATGGTTGCCTACGAGGAAGTTTGGATTCCAGGATACCTTGTCAATCGACGTGGATATTTGCCCTGGTCCTTGCCATTCTTCCAAATCTGCTTCAGCAGCCAATAGAATAATTTAATTTTCGTTTTCAATAACAATTGCTTATTTCACAAAAGAAAATTTGTAATCAGCAACCAAGTGAACAATTAGAAGATTAAATTATTCAAGTCTGGTTAGTGGAAAATGTGTACAAAGAGAAATTAAAAATAAATGTAAAATTCTTTACCACCACTTAAAGATAATTTGAAATATTATATAAGAAATCACAGAATAAGACAATAGCGAAGTTAATAAGTTACAAATGATCAGGAAATTTAATGCTAAGGGCATGAACAGTATTAGGGATTCCTTTACGAAAAAGATAGGATATGAAAGACTGCACCAGAAAACTTGAATTACTAAATTAAAATTAGAATTTATATTTTCAACAATGTGGTAAATAACACAGAATTTTCCGCCAACGTAGTGCTGCTGCTTTAGAAGTAGAAGTGGAGAAGTAGACGTGAAGAATTGACAATAATCCATATTGTGACGAGCCTTTAGATGTTATAAAGATATTACCAATATTAGGGGGAAAACAAACGAGAGGCGCCTGATAAGCTCGCGGCCTAAAGTACTTAATAAAACTTAATGAATGCAGTTTTCATATCGCATATACAATTCGCGCACTAATTTTTTCATATTCAAGTGTACATGCAAAATCTCTCCAACTCGTTCATTGCTAATCTGTAATCCTTCTGCTATCTGCCGCAATTTAATTCTTCGATCAGCCAGTACTAAAATTTTTTTCGGTCACAACCGTCACTGGTGGCCGGGGATATCTTCACAGGTCTCTCTTTCTTGCTGAAACAGCCGAGCCCGTTTCTTCACCATCGTATATGCTGGGGCAGAGTCCTGAAGAACCGATGACATCCCTTTAAAAATTTTACGGCGTACTTTCATTGGCGTACTTTCCAATGAATTTAATCACAGCGACATGCTCCAGTTTCCGCGAGAATTCGCAGTTTCCTTGACATAGTGTTGTTGCTTGTTCCAAGAAGGAAATATTAATTAGCCTAATAAAAAAAGTTGTGTTATTTATACTAATAATGAATTTCGCAATGAGTATTATCAGTAACGAGATAATGTGTCATCTCTAACTATCAGTCGTCCCTCCTATAACTATATAAGTTTGCGTGAGGCTGCTAAAAACGCAATAAGCTTATACGTAAGCGGAAGTAAATTATACTTGTCTGCTTTCCCTATTTATCGAAACAAAATAATAAATGAAGCTAATGGCATATAAACAAATGATGGGACAGTTTTGAACTTTGACGCCATATTAAGCAAATTGGGTTTCGCTTATGCCGATATGCGACTAATTCAAATAATTGAGCAAGAAATGAACATTGAGGTAAATAAGAAATATTTTGGGTAACAAAACCATAATGGGAAGGTTCTCACAACAGTGTAACAAAGGAAATGAACGCAGATGATAATTTTTTAGACTGGAATTAAACCTGTCATATGTTTTTGGATATGACAAGGCTTTAAGAAACAATTCAAAATTTTAATTGACACGGGTGCAACAAGTTGCTAAATAAAATCTGGGATTTATTTAAATAAAAAATTATTACATATTTTTAAAAGGATTAAAAATGTAAATGGTTACAAAGTAATAAAATTTATTTGTTTAGGGTCGAACAAATATTTGACGAAATAAATAAGATTTGCTCTTAGGATTCTTAGTTTTTAGAAAAATGAAGTGCTATTTGAGATGTAAGAAAAGAAACCCTCCAACTCCACTCGAGGAGTTTACCGGCAATATTTTAGATAATGAAAATGAAAGTAATTACTCAGAAAAATATCCTGGCAAGCTGACAGAAGAAAATACCAGTAAATATGAAATTATATTAGAAAATTATATATACGATATAATTATTGTGAAAATTGGTAAAAGAAATGTGGAAACCAGTAAATTTACCGATACCAACGATTTTACGTCAATTAAAAAGTTTTCCGGGAATGATTGGATATTATAGGAAATTGGTTAAATATTATGCAAAAATAACAAAACCATGAACAATGCATTTATCTAGTGAAAATGAAAAAAAATGTTACAGTACAGGAGTTATAAGCAAAGAGATTAGACCAATAATTTTTATATCAAAAACACTAAATTATAACCAACAAAATTTTGAAATTAAAGAAAATGAACTTTATTCAATTATATATACCTTTAAAAATTTAAGAAGTTATTTATACAGAGTTTCAGATTTGTAAACCCATAACGATCATCAACTTTTCAAATTTTGCAATTTCACTAGAACCCTAAAGGTAAAAATAAAAATCAGTTTAAGGGGCACACCCAGTGTGAAATTTCAAAAAAAATCGATTTTTTTTTTCATATTTTGGTAGATTACACCTTTAAAAATAATATATTAAAATTTCAAATCGATATCTCAAATATTTTTTGAGTTATAGCAATTTAAAGAGCAGCCGCTCGGCAGCTAGAGAGTCTAATCAGCTACGAGACGTACCTGAAACGCGTTTTTCTCGAAACAGCATTTTCCGAATTTGCTGCAGTGATTACTCAAAAACAAATGATCCGATCACTGTCTAATTTTTTTTCCAAGTTTTATATATAGTTCTCCGTACAATGACCTATCGATTTTTCATTTGATCAAAAAATCGAATTTTGGCGGGCCAAAATCGACCAAAATTTTGGGTAAAATTCGACAATTTTTTTTAAAACGCCGCCATATTGTCAATTTTTTATTATTTTTTTTATCTTAGGTCATTGTACAGACAATATTATCTAGTTTAACGAGAATTTTTTTTTTTTAGATTACATCCACGGAGAAGGCCGGAATCACTGCAGCAGTGAAGGACCTTTTTTTTCGCGACGTTGGAGATCGACTATAACTTAAAAAATATTTAATTTTTTTCTTCAAAAATTTTACTGTATATTCTTGAAACATGTATAAATATATTCTTAAAATTTTGAAATAATTGATAAAGTATTTTTTTAAATCAAAATTCCCAAAAATCACCTTTTTTCTAGGCTATTACACTGGGTGTGCCCCTTAAGCACCAAATTTCGATTTGTAAAAATTGATTCACACAGCATGAACAACTTCAAGAATTTGGTGATGCACGGCATTTCATTGAATATGATACTGTTGAAAGTTTAATAACAGTGTTAAGGGTATACCATATATTAAACCCAATGGCGAGCGCAATCCTAGTGTTGGCATTACGTACTGCCATTCTGCAGGGTTCAAGTCTTAGTTCGACCAATATTCAAAATTATAGAAAATTAATTTTTATAATTGCGGTCACCCGTCGACAGCGAATGTCAAGCCATCCGAGCGTATTTCTAACATGGAATAAAAACCTCGTAAAAATCCATTAGCCTTTCGGAGGCTACTTAGTATAAACTGTAGGTGCCTTCATTTGTTGGGAAAATATCAGGACGCACACCACAAATTGGAGTTATAAAGCGCCAATTATAACATAATAACCAAAAATACGAGGGGATTAATAAAAGTTCGGTCAGTTTGTGACTTTCAATTTGTTTTCGTTAAATTTAAAAATACCAAATCTGCTCGATGGGTACCACATGTTTTAAATGAGGACCAAAAACAAGGTCGAGAATATTTTGCTAAATTTTTCCTAAGCAAATTCGAAAATGATATGGAGCCCAACAGGAGCAGACTCACCTGTAAAATCTAAGCAACAAAAATCAGCAGCAAAAGTAATGATGCCAGTTTACTTCACCCGAACTAAAATCGTAGTTGCTATTCCACAGGAAAAGTTCCAGACGGTAACGAGATAATTAATGTGGTTCAAGCTCACCATTATAAGTCTAAAAAGCAAGATTTTGAAGACTGTTTTCAGAAGTGCATGCATAGGCTTAAGAAGTGAATTGAAATCATTGGCGAAAGAGGGCAAAGATTACGAATAAATATAAATAGAAATTTCTTTTTCTGGTCAACTTACCGAACTTTTGTTAATCCCCTCTAATTACATGGTTTTATTGCCCAATGAAAGATCTTTACGAAATACTAGGGAAAATAGCAGAAACATTCACTAATAAATTTGTGTACATAAAAAATTTTGCTGTCGACATAAAAAATAGAGAGGACCTGGAATTATAATTCAACAAACACATACAAGAGCACATGAAAGTTACCAAATTTGCTAAAAATATTATCGGCCCGAAATTAGAAAACTACCATATTTAAAGAATGTGTAAGAATTTGTAACATTTGTAATAAGGATACATATGACCGACATCCAAGTAATGAATCTACTGGGGCTCCAATTCTATGCAATGAGGGGAAACAGATACATATCGACATTTCTTATTCACAAAAATTCAAATTTTTAGCTTTAATTGATTTGTATTCAAAACTATTAATTATTAAGCACATTGAGGATAAAAGTATGTGATATGAAGAAGTTATGGAAGTTTAAAAAATTACAGTCGATAATGAACCAATTTAAAATATTTACTCAGAGAAAGGGTGTTGAAATATTTTATTTTGGCCCAAGACATTCAACAGCAAATGGTCAGTAGGAAAAGTACACTCAACGATAATTGAATGAAGAATGAAATCAAATTAATAAGTAATTTCGAAACAATTATAAGACAACAGTATTATAAAACAGTTCATTCAGTAATAAGCGAAAAGTAGGAAAGGAAGCAAAGTACACGTTGAAACAAGATTAAAAAAATTAAAAAATTATTACGCGAAATTATAATCCTGATCATACAATTTATGAAAAAGCCATGTGCGAAAGAAATAAGTTAAATACAAGATGCAGAAGACACAAATTAAAGAAGACTTAGGCATCAGTTTAAGATATGAAATTTTAAATTACAGAATGGAATTCGTTATCAGACTTTTATTTTTTGCCACTTTGGTAAGTACAGACATTGGTATTAATTGGAAATGAAATTTTATGAAGATTACGGAGATATATTTCACATTGCAAATTTAACATATTTTGATAAATTATTTTCAAAAGCAAAAAAAAAATATTTTAACGGCTGTATGCCAATCGGGTGAAAATTGTAAATTTAGACAGCAAACACTGAAATTCTGACATTTTTCGTGGTCAGTACAAAGGTCGTTTGAATACATGCTTTGAAGAGCATAACAACATAACAATTACAACAACAACTTAATGCAGCCACATGCCATCCCATATAAATAGCAAATAACTTCATATTCGTGATGTTTTTTGGGAATTAATTGGACAATTTTTGTGAACCTGCTGCAAGAAATTCCTAAATGTGCCCGAATTTTCCTGTCATCATCGCACATAATTTTGACACAAGTATTACCTGGCGACTAGCTTGTTGCCAAAAACTCTGAATTAACAACAAATCATTAATTGAATTAATTACTTCTGTTTTATGGGTGGAATTATTAGTAAAGAAAACTATTATCTTTGTATTTTATTAATTTTTTACCAGTACGCAAAAAATATATGACATTTTTTAGCATAACATCACTCAGAACGTTTTGTCATTTAATCGTGAATTGTTTTATTTACAGGGAATTAAAAAATTCATCTCGGTCAAAAAATGGAATTAGCTCGTGAACATTTTCGTGCGATCATTTTTCCCAACTTTCGACGTGGATTATCACGACAAGAGTGCATCGATGTACTTAATTCTTTGTATGCCTATGAAGCACCATTCTATAGCACTGTGAAAAACTGGTACAACGAATTCAATCGTGGCCGACGCTCGCTCAAAGACGAATTCTGGGAAGGTCGTCCAAAAACAGCCGTTGTGCCAGAAAACATCGATGCCGTACGTGAACTGATAATGCAAGACGGTCATGTAACATACCTTCAGAAAGAGGCATGCCTATGCATTTCTCCCACCAACATACATTCGATATTGCGTGAACACCTGGCCGTAAAAAAGGTTTGTTCTCGTTGGATCCCGCACAATTTGACAATCGCTCAAAAAAAGGCTCGTGTGGATTGGTGTAAAGAAATGCTGAAAAAATATGATCGCGGTGCTTCAAAAGACGTTTATAAGATCGTCACAGGTGACGAATCATGGATCTATACGTATGAGCCCGAAACAAAACAGCAATCGACCGTGTGAGTCTTCCAAGACGAACCAAATCCAACGAAAGTTGTTCGTGGAAGAAACACTTCGAAGCAAATGGTCGCCTTTTTCTTCGGCAAAACTGGTCATGTGGCGACTGTTCCGCTTGAGCAACGTAGGACGGTCAAATCTGAGTGGTACACCACCATTTGTTTGCCTGAAGTCTTCGGAGAAATTCGAAAAACGAACAAGACAAGACGAATCATTGTGCACCATGATAATGCGAGCTCTCACACATCGGCTCAAACCAGCGCCTTTTCGACAGGCCAAAACGTCGAATTGATGGGTCATCCGCCGTACAGCCCTGACTTGGCACCCAATGACTTCTTCTTATTCCCACACATCAAGAAAATAATGCGTGGTCAACGATTTTCGTCGCCAGAAGATGCTGTTGAAGCATTCAAAAACCATGTTTTGGAAGTGTCTCAATCGGAGTGGAAATGTGCTTCGAAAATTGGTTTGAGCGCATGCAAAAGTGTATAAATCTTGATGGAGAATATTTTGAAAAACAATAAAACCATTTTCGTTGATAAATATTAGTGTTTTCATTATTTAGGCAGACATATATATAGCAGCCTACGTAGCGTTTGCACGATACATCATATATACTAGCTACGACAGCACAAACAGAAGGGATCGATCACTGATGCTGCCCTTTTTATACAAAATTCTGCTTGCAGGGGGACAGTTACGCGTTGCGTTGTTGGTAAGCCTATCGCCTATTCTCCTTTGCTCTTCTTGATATCGACGGCTTGCTACACTAGTGCTTGGTGCTTTCCTAACTTAAATGTATGTATGTATGTATATTCATATTTATATATTTAATTAATTGTATAAGTGTATATATTCATATATGTTCTTCAATGTATGTGTATATATGTACCTATGTTCATGAATGTATGTATGTATATATATGGTATGTATATGTGTGTGTAACTTCTCTTGTTGTTGTTGTTGCTGCGGAGGCTTCAAGGCCTTGGACTTGGGGTCTTCACAATACATAATATTTTTTCGAAGAGGTTAGTCCCTAGTCCACTTCCCGATCCATTTATAAGGTTTTTTTGAATAGGTCCGCCCCCGGTCCACTTCCCGGAGGGAAGTGTAGTCCTCCTGTTAACTTAAGCAAAAAGGGACCTATGTACCGAATTTTAAGTAATATTTTTTAGAATATGTTAGTCCCTGGTCCACTTCCCAGAAAGTATTTCTATGATTCCTGAGATAGATTTCTGTTAATCTAAGCAAAAACATATCTATTTTACGAATTCCAAATAATTCCATCCATAAATAAGTTTTTCTTGAATAGGTCAGTCCCCGGCCCACTTCCCGGAGAGAAGTGTAGTATTCCTGTTAATTTAAGCAAAAAGCGACATAGTGTATGTACGCAATTTTAAGTAAATCGAACTATTAATAAGATTTGCTCGAATAGGATTTTTTTCTTAAACCCTTCCCAGGTATCATAGAAGCAATCTGACGAAATTTCAAGTGAATGAGCCGTTAACTTTTGGAGAACACCCGTTACAAACGGACGTAAGAGTTATTTTGAATAGGTCCCCGGTCCACTTCCCGACATTTTTTTTCTTGCAACCATTTCCAGGTATCAAAGAATCAATCTGATGAAATTTCAAGTCATTCGGTCGGTAACTTTTGGAGATATTTGGAAATTACTGGATAGCCCCAATTCAATGGAAACCATTAAGAATCTCAATAGAAAGAAATCGTAAATATTAATATTGTGTGGATTAATTTAATGTAAACAGAATAATGATAAGTGGATTAAATCTTAAGCTGGAAATAATAAATTGAATTTAATATAGTTTAGCAGAACCGACTTATATTATTTTATTTCTTAATTTGAATTGATTCACCTTTGCATGACAAAGGAATACTTTTTAAGTATTTCAATATGAAATATTGGTTCAATAATTCTTCCAGGACATAAAGGAGAAGAGTAAGTGTGTATAAGATGAGTTTGTAAATTTGAACTTTACTGCACTTTTACATACGCATACGAGTATGTACATAATCTCTAAAATCCAAAGGCATTAATAAGCGGGACCTGCAGCTTAATATACTAATGTAATCGCGGTTACGTTAATCTCCATATCAAGTGTGACAACTGGCTGACATACTCTTGGCAGAGTAATGACTGAGAGTATACTTACCAATACATAGATATGCTTATTTGGGGAACCACCATGTTGATAAATTTTTCCCAATACAATCTTGTTTAAGAAGTGAGGAGCGAATTTGGTTTGTTACTGAGGTTGTGGGTAGATTATGCATCAAAATGAGAAACCGAAATGTGACAGCTGCAAAGCCGAAGGACATTTCCGCCTCTCATCCAAATAACGCCTTTCCGCTACAATTCATTGTGAGGGTGCAAAAAAATACCATCCACATGCAACACACGCCAATAATCATTAAAGTCAAATCACACGTGCAGTCCAGCGGGATTAGTGGCGTAACGTACCGTAGTAATACGTAATACGCAACGGGCGTACAATATTTATATTGCAAACGTAAGCCTTGTGATATCCATCAATTTCTTCTTCCGAATGAAATATCCATGAATAATTATGAGTGCTAGTGGAATAAGAAAAGAATGAGTGTCCATAAAATTTTTAAATTTTAATTTCTGTTTTATTATTTTAAGTTTTTTTTTTAATTTCCGAAACGTATTCCGATTTTACTCTTCTGTTTCACTATTTACTTTGGTTGCTCCTACTTTTTTGATGCCAATGAAGGCAACATAATCTTTTAAGTGGAGTACAATGTAGTGGTTCGTGTTATTGCATATGAATGATGAAATTTATTTTCGCTTGAGAATACGATGGTTACAAAAAAGTGAGCATTTAAAGCAAATCGCGTTCCAATTGGATTTTGTGTTAGAAGCATAGTAAAAATGTACACCTAAGTAAGTTAGTGTGTATAAATATGTATATACTCTGGTGCAAAATATATACTTAATATTTTTAGAACATATGAGGTATCGCCAAGCTTCTGGGTATACAGCTACAGTCACGGTGGGCAGCTCTTGTGCATGATGCGGTAAACATCCGATGTGGAGCCTTGAGTCACTGCAAAAAGAGAGGTAGCTTCAGTGGAGCCACTCCGACACATTCAGTTTAAGTTTTTGCTAAAGTCTAATTGCAGCGTATTTCACCAGATGTAAACAAAAATCGGTCTTGCAGTAACCGCAACGTAGAAGCCAGCTCAATTGAAAAAGTTAACAAAGGCTCGGATTAAAAACCCCCCTTCTGATGACGACCCTCGCAAATGTTTTATGGATCACGATTTGAGAGCATACGTCTGAAATGTCCGGCCCCTGAATTAGGAATGTGCTAAGCTGGCTGATGTCCTCGCTAAACTAAACGAATTCGTGGTGACAGAGAGACACTAACGCCGAGTATGAGCATTCACCCCGGTAGATGAAAATCTCGCCACAATTTTTGACATATGGCCTGATCTGCCCCCCGCGCCTTGACTGAAAAGAAAGGCGTGTGACCAAAGATGACTGTAGTGAGCGCTGCCCCGCCATCTAAACTGTGACTTTAACGCCAGGGTGGACAAAAAAGCTATCTTCGGCGCAACATAGTTGTCTGTAGTTCTGGGTTTCATCACAAGAAAATTCACCAAGCTACCTGGCTGTGATTAAAAAACTCACAAGGTTTTTTAAGAGTGCGCACGTCAATGAAAAACAAAAAAGAGTCCAAGTCGAAAAGCTACAATCACAACAGACAACCGAACGGATTTCTCCTCGACTTGCACTCCTGTAGGAACGAAACTAATTGTTTCCGGAAAGGTCAAAAACAGCTCTTACGGTGAAGAGAAACAGAAGACCTTGCATTAATCAAGGAAGATAATATATCGCCAAATGAATAGAGGGTGGGAGAGTTGTAAAACTACACAAAACAATACAGGTTCAGATGTCGGCCTAATGTGATCGATCTTGTGACCGAAAAAGGCCAGGTGATAAAAACATTTGTCAAACTGGTCCTATTATCCTCGTCAATAACGAAATCGAAAAACTAAGCACTAAATTATTATACACCTACCAAAAGTTTAGACTTTAATTAAGCCCTATACGTTCAAAAACTTATTAAATAAACGTAGATACGATATATTAAATATACTTACACATATTGTATTCAAAAACTTATCTAAAGATATCACTTGCCCATGAGATTCATAACTCCCAATATTTGAGTCCATTCAGGTTCGAGCCTGAATTAAAACGAACTTTAGCACTTAAAAAGGCTATATAGCGATCACATAGATAATAAGCCCAACGGTTACCTTCCTCCTATCCGCATTACGTACAGAATTTGCCGAGTTGGTTAAGCATCGAGTTTTAAAACTGCTTAGATACAGACAAACAAAGTTCTTAGCTGAAATATACGATTGATTATGTTATTAATGAAATTTAGTGAGTTACTTATTGAGAGAGGTTAGATCAATATTTATCGTTACGAAAAGTGAGTCTGCTAAATCAATTTTCTGGAATAACAATTATTATTAATGAAATTTGGTGAGTTACTTATTGAGAGAGGTTAGTTCAATATTTATCGTTACGAAAAGTGAGTCTGCTAAATCAATTTTCTGGAATAACAATTGAAATATTGGCATATACCTACATCCAAATGGTTCATATAGCTAAAAATTTGTTTTACTGGATTTTGAAAATAATGGAGACATTAAAAATTACTTCGCCTAAAAGAAATAAGCTGCAAATCAGTCCATTTAAAGGTTTTACTGAAAAAATCACTCCTAGCATTTCTCTACGGCTAGAAACTGTGGGTAGGTTTATAAGTTTTAAAGGACTAGTGTACGGTGGAATATTTTGGTGTGAATCCCAATTGAAATGACGAAAAGCAAAAAACAATAACTATTTTTGAATGGAGTTCATTTTATCGGAATGTGCATTGCAATTATGATTCCATAGCATTCCATACTCCAATATTGGTCGCAATAAGAACGTAAAAATGTATTCTGGTAATATAAGGGTGTTTTAATTCTTTCGGCCATCGCTTTATAAAAGCTTAGGTTTTAAAACAGTAGCATTAAAATGATTAAAATTAAGTTTCGTACATTGTTACACCCAAGTCCACAAAATTACATAATTGTATATTGTGTAAAATGGTTATTGAAGATATTTGCATGAAAATAATGGTTTTACATTTGTTAAGATTAAGAGACATATCATATTTATTGCAAAAAAATACTTTCGCTAATTTATTTAAATAATTTAAAAAGGTTTACATCATCGGCATATACTCAAATTTTTGAATATTTTGTGACTGAATACAAATCATTAATAAATAAATAAATAACAAGAACAGAACCGGATTACGGAACTCCTGAGGTTACATCAATTATGTCCGAAATGGTATCTTTAAATAATACTCTTTGCGTTCTGTTACAGAGATAAGATGATAGACATTGAAGAAGATTAGGTTAAAATCCAAGAAGATCTAGTTTTTTAATTAGTATAAAATGATTTATTCTATTGTATACAGATAACATCAGTGTTCTTGTTTTCCCTAAATCCATTTGAAACATGAGTAACAAATTCAAGCAAATTAGAGACGGGAGATCCCTTCGCAAAACCCATGCTGGGAATTGGAAATTAATGGAAAAAGTGAATTGGGTAGTAATTATTGCTTCGAACAGTTTTGGTACAGCAGATACCTTTGCGAATTTCTTATAAGTTTCAATGGAAGACCTACTACCATTCTTATGCAAAGGAATTATATACGATCTTTTCCAAAACAAGGGAAAAATACCTTGTTTAAGAAACGCATTAGAGAGGTTCGTTAAAGGCGGATACAAGTTTTCAGAGCAATATTTAAGGAAGCTTTCATTTGACATTTTCGTTGGAAACTACTGGGGTATTAATTGAAGTTTTCGGTTAAAAATTGTGCAAACTTATTTGAGATGAGATGACAGTTACTTGATACAGTAGTTTTGTATATCATGGCGAACCGAAACAAGGAGACTCTGTGTTTGGAGTTAGCAATGAGATGCACTTTTTTACCTTAATTGGGCAAGATTACTATGTAACATTTTTTGTTAAGTTTAAAGTACTTACGACGCATCTTAGAGTATTTCATGTAGTCTAAATGAAAGTTAGTGTTCTTATACAGTTTAAAAGCACGAGACTTTTTTTTTAATTTAACTCCTTCGTGAATCACAAATTGGTACAATTGGTTAAAGCGCCAATACCTTTGGGTACAAAGTTTTCAAATAATGTTAAACTGGTATTATTAAAATAAAGAACACTTTTTTCAATATTACCATTACAGTCTGTCCAAATAAATTATAAAAGCTTTTGATTTATATATAATTGGCACTTTGTAAACGCTGAAGCGATTTTCGGCTGAGCTCCTCCTCCAATTTGTGGTTTTGCGTGCTGATGTTTCTCCAACAAATGGAGGGACCTACAGTTTATACTAAGCCGCCTCCGAACGGCTGATGGTTTTTTTTACGAGGAGCCTTTTATTTCATATCCGAAATATACTCGGAGGGGTGGACATTCCCTGTCGAGGGGCGACCGCAATTAGAAAATTTAACTTAATTTTTTATTTAAATTAATTTTCCATAACTTTTGGATGTTGCTGGCACTGGGATATGAACCCGAGCCTTCCGAATGTCAGTACGTAATGCTAACCACTCGGCTATCGCGGCCGCTTTTGATTTAACTTTTGATTGAAACGGGAACAAGAACCAGGTTGGGATGACACAATATCTATGTTTTAAAAAGTTAGCTCCAAACAGAATGATAAATATCCAATGAAAGAACAAGAGGATCGCACCGAACCACAAAAACTTTTGAGGCATTGTCGACATATGCTAAGTTCAAGATTTTATTAAGATTATTCGGTACTAGATTAATCTAGTTAAGGCAAAGCTCGGACATTTCCTTTGAAAACTCGGAAAAACATGGTCGAGTACGAACTGGGCTGATTTGGATCCATGAGATACAAGGCAAATTGAAATCTCCCAAGACAATGATAGAATCGGAACATTTCATCATTGAAACTATAAACCAAGCTATAGATAAATACGACTGTGGAGGTGTGTAAGATAATGCTACATATGGTAAATAAAATTCTTACAAGTACGAACACCGATGCAAATAAATTGGATGGAATCTGTCCTATTTTGATCAAGCGGCCACATCTATAAATTTGATACTCATTGCATAATATCTCATTATCAAAAACGTTATTCGAGGAATACTCCTATCATCTTTCCTAATAATTTTATGCTCAAACTCACGTACAATAGAAAATGAGCTATTTAGAAGATCTTCAAATACGTCAACAGAAATATCAGTTTTGAAAGGAGATATGTTCCTTTCCTAATTAAAATTGAAATTAGGAATATTTAAGTCGTTAGTATTTAATTTTGACGAGACATAATGCCTTAACTTATCAACTGTAGTATCATTTGCAAATTTAGAATCAAATATAGACTATTTTCCTGGAACTAAGCTCAAGAATTAAAACAATTTTAGATGAACTTTGCGCTTGAGAAGTGGACGAGTTTTCAACAATAGGTCAAGGTGAGACCAGATTTATTAAATTAGGAGCTAGAAGTGAAATTTTATCTTGAGGCGAAAGTGATATTTTCCTTTGGGGAGGAATAAGCACAGTTTCAACATCAGACGGACTGTTCACCCGGTTTCGCTTACTGGCTAGCTTGGAATCACCTTGGGAATTATTCAAGTATTTAAAAGTTTGGTACATGCTTTCATAGTGCAACACGGGTCTGCTTAACCGCCAAGCGGTCGCGCCGTCATTTGTAACGGCAGCGGTCACGCGTAGTCTAAAAGACCTATGGGATAATAATAATAATCGTTTATTTTTTTGTATTCAAATTCAGAAAAATACATTATAAAATCAAAACCATAACTCAAATATTTTTTCTATCATAAAACAATTCAAAAACATAAAACCTTCACATAGTATATCCTCAAGTACTTGACTTTGGCTTAGCGGTCGACGACTCATTTTCTAAAAAAAACGCTATTATTGAGAGCCAAAAAATAATATATCGCGTTGAGAGTCGCGTGTAACCTTTTCGACGACAGGCGTGTGGTGGGCTTTCGACGACTACGTCGCAATTAAGACAATAACGATCTGCAAAGTGGGGAGAAGGCTAATAGCGAAGGATAGCCATTTAAATATTTCACACACAAGGACACAACGACGGGCTACTAGAAATGAGAAATGAATGTGACAAGTAATAATAATATTATGAACGAAAACATAATAAGAATCGGCGCCGCACGACCGCTTGAAGGTTAAATAGTTTGTAGAATTCGATCTCGGTCGATCTACATTTTAGGTATGACCATCTCAAACCTTTGCCATTGTTAATCGAATCAAGAATACGCATAGCCAACAAGAAACGAAGCGCTCAGATTTGCCTTTAATGAATAATTTTCATAATCATAATTCATATAACATCAGTAGTATGAAACTTGTTGAAATAAGTAATAATAATAAGAGTTCTGACTGTTTAAGCGTGTGCTTAACCATTAGCACAGGCATACCTTTTGCACGCCTATAAGTTAATGCATTCCCAAAGCCCAATTTAACATAGGTATGTACTTCCAATGTATATAGGTAATTTGTTCTTTGACAAAAACACCTTACACAGCGTCTGGAATTGTTTTGTGAATGCCGTTAAAAACTAAGCAAAGTTTTTTACTTCGTAGTATAAATAGAAGTTTAATCTTAGCTGAGAAGTGAACTAACACTTCCATGTTCGCTCCTTATTAATAAACGCAGTTACGCTGCCAAAATAGCAGCCTGCAAATTAAAAAACAGTTTTTCTTTTTTTAGAAAAGGTACAATCGCGCAAGCAACAAGTGGAAGCAATTTAATAAAAAAAATATAGAATTACTGTTATGTACATAGTGATACGTAGCGTGGTCAAAATTGGCACAACAAATACGAATTTATTACAAAACTAAACTAAAAGAGAAGAAAGAAACAACAACTTTAATATTTGCGATGTAAGATGCAATAAAGGTGAAACACACAAATTATTATAAATAACAAAATACAAGAAGACAGCAAACTAATATATAAATGAAAAAAAACCAAATTCAGATGAAAATATGTATAAAGATACAAAAAAGAATCGAAAGAAACACGTGAAATAAAAATTTTATATTATTAAACTTTAAGCATTGCCGTGACTAAAGACTAATCAATAACTACAAAAGATAAACAAAAATTACAAAACCAGCTTAATAAATCGCTAACAACGATAATAGTGTAACGCAAATAGAATGTAAGATTACGGCTTGACTCAACATATATCGAAGACAAAACGGCCAAAAACAAAAAGTTCCTTTATTCTAAATAATATACGATTATTGTCCTAAATACTCGTATGCAAAAAATTTTTTGGGAGAAGAAGTGGATACGGCATAAACATTAGTAAATAAGACAACAATCAACAAGCACAAGAAAAAAACACCATTTATCAACAACAATCAACGAGCAGCAAGTTACTACTTATATTGTATTATTATAAGTTATTAGCGTTAAGTAATATATTATATTATCTATATGCCGAGATAAATATCAATATTTATTAAATGCGTTGTTTAAACAGCTATAAATAAACATGTCTGAACCCAATAATTTAGTTCACCCATCAGTCCTTCTCTCAACTTCGGAACCTACTGACCAATTAAGCCTAGATGACCTTACTAGGTTAATTTCGAATATAGCCCTAGTTATAGTAAACCAACGAGGACCCCAAGTTGTCCAGGCGGTACTGACCCCAGAATTAATGTCAGCGGGCATCACAGACCAGACAATAAGTAACGTACACAGGAATAATTTATCAGATTTAGATAAAATACCGAACATAGTAAAATGTCTGTCGAAATTTTCGGGGAACCCAGGTGAGTTCAACTCCTGGAAGAAGAGTGTAGACCGTGTTCTAGCAATATACGAACCGCAAAGGGGTCATCCAAGTATTACGGAATATTAAGCGTATTACGCAACAAAATAACGGGCAATGCCGATACGACATTGGAGTCATATAATACGCCACTCGACTGGCGAGCCATTTCAAAATGCTTAACGATGCATTACGGTGACAAACGGGACTTATCAACATTGGAGTACTAGATGAGCACTTTGGTACTTTGCAATCATTCCGTATCGGAATTTTATCAACAAGTGTATAGCCATCTTTCACTTATATTAAATAAGTTAGGCTGCATTGAAATGGGTAATTGGTACCTACGCCTCCTTACTCATTCGTACAGAGGCAAAGCGTTAGACACCTTCGTAAGAGGTCTGAATGGGGATCTACCCAGCCTATTAGGCATGAAGGAGCCAGCGGACTTACCAAAAGCTCTCCACTCTGCCTAATATAAGAGATTCAAAACTTCAGAATAGATCACGCATATAATGTAAAAAAATTACAACCTCCTACCTTCCCCTAAGGGGGAACCCCGCACAGCCTTCTATGCAACAATTTTACACACATATTCCTCAGCCATTCCCGCCAACTTAACAAATCCATTTTTTGCAAAATATTTAAAAATTAGCGAGTATACGTACGTTAAGCTCTTTAATATCAACGAAAATATCAAATTCTACCTAATGGCCTTATTAAATACATTCGACTGGATCCTCGTGTACGATACCCTTCGGCAATTTAAAGCGGTAGTATATGCAAATGAAGGTTACATGCGATTAGGTAACGGACTTAAAGTACTCCTCAAGCAGCTTCCTTTGCTGTGTGTGAACGCACTTAACATAAGGGAAAAGAAGCTATCCCCAGAGCAAAAAGCGGCGATGAGAAACATCGCAAACACACATTTCTCACTCACTTATGCAACCAAAATTGTTGGGCAAATTTGGACAACAACAGACACCCCAATATATTCAAAGTTCTACCCCTGCCCTTCATGAATGAAGTATAAAAACTACTGCAAGATGGTATCATTAGACCATTCATATCCCACTAAGAAAATCTGACATCGAAAAAACCGCTACCCCTACCCTTCATCCTTAAAAAGCGAAGTAGAGAATGAAGTAAGAAAACTACTGCAAGATGGTATCATAAGACTATCAAGATCCCACTAAGAAAATCAGACATCGGAAAAACCACTTTTTCGATTGATAATGGAAAATACGAGTTTACACGGTTACCATTCGGTCTAAAAAACGAGACGTCAATATTTCAACGTGCATTAGACGATAGGTATACTTCGCGAATACATAGGAAAATGCTGTTACGTTTATATTGACCATATAATTATATTTAGCAGGACAGAAGAAGAACACTTCGATCATATAAATAAAATTTTCAAAACACTCGAAAAAGCAACCATGAAAGTACAATCAGAGAAATGTCATTTTTTTTTAAATGAGGTAGATTTTTTAGGATTCACAATTACTTCAATCCTTCGAAAGTTGAAGCGATCTTAAACTTTCCACAACCACAAAATTTAAAACCAATTCGTAGTTTTCTTGGTTTGTCAGGGTATTACCGGCGCTTTATAAAGGATTACGCCAAGCTCGCTAAACACCTGACATCCCTGTTAAGAGGGAGAGTCGGACGTACGTCCAAAAGGAAATCCGCCCACGTAAAAATTAATTTGAATGAAGAAGCCATAAAAGCTTTTGAGAAAATAAAAAACTAATTAACTTCCGAGGATATCATTCTCCCGTACCCGAATTTCACTAAGTAATCCGAACTAACGACGGATGCGTCAAACTCCGACATAGCCGCAATCTTATCACAAGGTGATAAACCAACCGCTTTTATATCTCGAACATTAAGCAAAACGGAAGAACATTACGCCGCAAATGAGAAGCAGATACTAACCATAATTTGAGCATTGAATTCGTTTGGGAATTATTTGTACGGTTCGATTAACTCATTGATCACCAGCCATTAACATTTGCTCTAAGCAACAAGCATAGCAATAGTAAAATTAAACACTCGAAGGCGATTCTAGAAGATTACAACTATGAGCTTCAATACAAGCCTGGAAGGACGAATGTTGCGGCCGATGCTTTGTCCAGAATTCCACACCAGGAATCAGATCCCAATACCACATCAATAGCAACTATTTTAAAATTAAATAAAATAAAATCTATACGAGTACATATTTATATAATATATTAACATAAAAAAATATTATATTTATAACAAATCAAAACAAAAACAAAATATATATATAATTGGCACTTTGTAACCGCTGAAGCGATTTTTCGGCCGAGCTCCTCCTCTAATTTGTGGTTTTGCGTCTTGATGTTTTTTCAACAAATGGAGGGACCTGCAGTTTATACTAAGCCGTCTCCGAACGGCTGATGGTTTTTTACGAGGAGCCTTAATTTCAAGTCCGAAATACACTCGGAGGGGTGGACATTCCCTGCTGAGGGGCGACCGCAATTAGAAAATTTTACTTAATTTTTTATTTAAATTAATTTTCCATAACTTTTTTTTTGGATGTTGGTGCCACCGGGATATGAACCCGAGCCTTCCGAATGTCAGTACGCAATACTAACCACTCGGCTACCGCGGCCGCTTTCACAAAAACAATAATAAAGCTTAAGCACTGTAATTAACTATTGGATCACTTCACGTCTTGTTACCACCCTATTGTTATGTGAAGATCGCTCGTGTTTTAATGAACGCAAATTTCTAATCGAAGATGCATGTACCCAAGAATAAGCGCTTGGACATCGCATTGCTAGCTGGACCATTTCTTTTGTAAATTTTGTGGTTAGTTTTATATTACTTAATTGTCCGCGTGGAATACAATATATAATATATTCTACGTTTGCATGGAGTAGTCGCGTTGTTGGCAGGGTTCGGATTTTTTGCAAAATTTGATTTCGTCTTGAGGAAACTGTTCGTAGATGAATAGTGGAAGGAAAGAGGGCTTGCATGTGTTAGTTTTTTTTTTGTTGCTTTTATGTTTGTTCTTCTTATAACAAATTCTTTATTGAATGGAGAAGTGCGCATGAAGTTGTTCATATGATTAACAGTATGAATGACTTGTGGTTATAAATGAAAACTGCTTCTGGAGAATGTTCGAAAAAATTTGCTTTTGAATGATTTTATATATGCTATTAGATATGAACAAAGGCACATATTTACATACATACATATTTATATACATTCAAACATACATTTACATAAGTACACAGTGTTAACACGAGCGTCGCTGAAGCAGCGCTGGAGTGCACTTTGGTATTTTGTAACTCGATCTATTTATTAACGATGCACGATAAGATACTCTTCTCTGAAGTACTTTCCGGGACTAGGTTCGGCAGACGTTGTAGCCGAATCCTAACTCATTTCAGCTAGTCTCAGCGTAGCATTCGTTTGAATCAGTCCTATAGTAGCTAAAAAATATTTCTAGATATCACACCAAAACTAATTACAGAGTGGAATACCCAGCAAAGTTTGTTGTTTTCGTCATCTAAATTAATAAACTAATGAAATTGTATTTCTTGTATACGCTTGTTTGTTTATAAATGGTTTTTTTTAAAGTACCTGTAAAATCTTTACCTAATAAGGCCGAAATCATCTCGAGTTGCCGGTTCGCTCAACCCAAAAAGGCCTCGGCTGCAAAGGGTTAAAAGTTGATGAAATTTGTGTACCCACTCGTCACAAACATGCTCTCGAAAATGCGAGCAAATACGTTGTAATTCGAAAATGGATGTTTCGGAAATGTTCTCAAGCCAAATGATTCTTCTGCTTCTTTAGTGGCGTAGACACCGATTACGTGATCATAGCCGAATTTATAGCCGAAGTTATTTTTTGTTCGCCGTTTGGCGCTAATTGGAGATTCCAAATTCAGCCAAGTCCTTCTCAACTTTTTCTTTCCAACGGAGTGGAGGTCTTCCTTTGCTTCTACCGGCTGTTTCTGCATCGAAAACTTTCAAAGATGGAGTATTCTTATCCATTCGGACTACATGACATAGCCAGCGTAGTCGCTGAACTATGTCAATGTCTCCGTATATCTCATACAGCTCATCATTCCATCGGCTGCGGTATTCGCTGTTCCCAGCTCGTAGAAAACAATAAATCTTACGCAAAATCTTTCTCTCGAAAACTCCCAACGCCGACTCATCAGATGTTGTCATCATCCAAACCTCCGCAAAATATAGCAGGACGGAAACGATGAGAGACTTGTAGAGTTTGGTTTTCGATCGCTGAGAGAGGACTTTACTTTTCAATTGCCTGCCCAGTCCCAAGTAGCACCTGATGGCAAGAGTGATTCTGCGCTTTATTTCAAGGCTGACATTATTAATGGTGTTGATGCTGGTTCCATAGACGAAATTATCTACGACTTCGAAGTTATGACTGTCAACAGTGACATGGGTGCCAAGTCACGAATGCGATGACTGTTTGTGTGATAACAGCAGATATTTCGTCTTTACCTCGTTCACTACCAGACCCATATCATTCGCTTCCTTATCCAGTCTGGATAAAGCAGAACTCACTACGTGGTTGTTGAGGAAGACAATGTCAATACCATCAGTGTAAGCCAGTAGCTGTACACTCTTATGGAAGATCGTGCCTTCCCTATTCAGCTCTGCCTCTCTTATTATGTTCCCCAGCAATAAGTTAAAAAAGTCAGACGCTAAGGAATCACCCTGTCTGAAAAATCGTTTGGTATCGAACGACTCGGAGAGGTCCTTCCCGATTCTGATGGTGCTTTTAGTGTTGCTTAAGGTCAGTTTACACAGCCGTATAAGTTTTGCGGTGATTATTTATCAGTATCGCACAAAGAAAATGATTGCACGTTAAACTGCGACAACTGCCTTACACTTTGAGGAATGGGTTCGTCTTGCAAGATAGCAAACAACAATCTGCGCCCTCCAACCTCGGTCGTCAACGTGGAACTTAATGGATGCCTCCATTAAGTCCGGGCGTTCACAGGTGCGCGCGCCCCAACCTTAATAATATCTGCCGATTTGGCCCACGATCTGCGATTAGAAGAAACATTAGTGGGAGGGCAACGGGGCTGCCTGCTGTGCCTACGAGGCAAACCATTAAAAGGAAACGGAATTGTCGGCGCATCATCCCCGCCACCAGTATAGATACTGCGACAACTACGAACTACGCGCACATCCATCTGGCCGATCCGGGGGCAACCATATCCAAGCATGAAACTGCCCGGCACACTGTCGAACTCTTTCGGGTCATTTGGATACGTGCTAACCGGAACATGCCAAGCCTGATATTAGGGTGCTTTTTTTTTTGAACATTTTTTTTTTTTCTCGATCCCATGGTAAAATTTTGTTGGGAGTACCAAAAAAAAAATTTTCAGAAAGTTTGAGCCCTTAATTTTAATATTACGTGGTAGACCAAGGCGTATAAAGATTTCCCATTTAAAATACACGTAAAAATTGATTTTTTGTTCTTTAAAATTTTATAACTCAGCGGCGTTTAATAGGATTATCTCACCCGAAATCACGTATTCCTCAGAATTGAACGCTCTACAAAAGTGTCCATTACGGTAAAGTCATAACTTGCACGTACGGGGTAGTACGGGCCTCTAAACCTAATTTTTTCATAAAATTAGCGCTTTTTTTGGATTTATCTCGTAAAAAACACTAGCTACGAAAAAATTGTAAATGACAAACTTGTAGGAAATTAAATTTCCTACTAAAAAAGACTCGGGCGTCAAATCGCTAAAATCAATACATTTTGAGATACAGAGATATTAAGTTGATGGATATTTGCACGAACAACTAGCTTGCTTGGCTCTGTTCGATGATTCGGTGTCTTTTTTTGTAGGAAAATTAATTTTTTCCGTAGCTAGTGTTTTTTACGAGATAAATCCAAAAAAGCGCGAATTTTATGAAAAAATTAGGTTTAGAGGCCCGTACTACCCCGTACGTACAAGTTATGACTTTACCGTAATGAACACTTTTGTAGAGCGTTCAATTCTGAGAAATACGTGATTTCGGGTGAGATAATCCCATTAAATGCCGCTGAGTTATAAAATTTTAAAGAAAAAAAATCAATTTTTACGTGTATTTTAAATGGGAAATCTTTATACGCCTTGGTCTACCTCGTAATATTAAAATTAAGGGCTCAAACTTTCTGAGAATTTTTTTTGCCCAACAAAATTTTACCATGTGATCGAGAAAAAAAAAATTGTTCAAAAAAAAAGCACCCTACCTGATATATAATATATACACGTATATGATAATCTAATAAACAAGTTACCATAATTTTAAGATTGTTTTTAAATAAAGCTCTGCGGTAATGCATTAAAATTTCACACACGTTTATTTTTAACTTTAATAAAATTTCCTTTTTTTCACAAATAGCAACAGGTTCAATTGATAATATCTTATGGCGTTGCATTTTTTCAGTCCAAGTGAACAAACTAATTTGTCTTGAGATTTTTCACCTGTTGGGTCACTCTAATTATATCTTACGCAAAATCTTTCTCTCGAAAACTCCCAACGCCGACTCATCAGATGTTGTCATCATCCAAACCTCCGCAAAATATAGCAGGACGGAAACGATGAGAGACTTGTAGAGTTTGGTTTTCGATCGCTGAGAGAGGACTTTACTGAACAAACTAATTTGTCTTGAGATTTTTCACGCAACACCTGTTGGGTCACTCTAATTATACTAACATATGCTCTGGATAAAATAATGTCAAAGTTCTCATTTCATAGACCTCGTAAATTTAATATACTTTAATTTGTACTAATACTTACATGCATGCATGTGTACATTTACATATGTACACGCAGTGTACACATAAACTCTTTATCATTTTATCTCTTTTGCTGAAATGATCTTGTTCGCATAGTTATGTATGTATATACAAATGTTTAACATTGAAAATAAATCACTCGTTAATGAATTGATAACAATAGAACTTCGGAGTTTAATTATTCGGCCGGTCGAAACATATAATACAGTTTTTATTTTTACATGTAAGTCACCGTTGACGCTTCTTGCTAGAACAACACCAGAGACCAGAACAAATCACCAGCCATCGCTGCCATAAGTCACCAAACATATTGTACAGATAAAATCAAATTTAATTTTATAAAGGTTCACTTTCGTTTTATCGAAACTAATTTTGTCTTTCAATTCCTTTTATATCTTTTTACTGTATACACCGGCGCGCTCTGCTGACACGACGCGCCGCTGTATTTAGCTTATTTCCAGGTCTCTGGTCTATTTTCAGGAAACATACTGATATTTATCAACACTACGATATTAAACGAGATTTCAGACAGGGTGATTTTTTATCGTGTGATTTCTTTAATTTATAGCTGGAGAAAATAACAAGAGCTGCAGAGTTTAATAGAGAAGGTACAATATTCTATAAAAGTGTGCAGTTGCTGGCGTACGTCGATTGACATTATAGACAAATCAAACTAACTGATATCTGATAAGTCGGCGTTAGGAGTTTTCTAGAGAAAGGGTTTGAGTAAGATTTATGGTCCTCTAGGAGTTGGGAAAGGCGAATAAGCCAGTGTTAAATCTTATGTCACTTTGATCAAGTCATCAAATCAAAAAACCAGTTCATTTTAAATAAATCGAACGATGGACCATTTTGCAGGCTGACACACATATTGGTGGTTAATTACATGGCTTGCACATCTCGCCACAACGCTGAATACTTTATGAACGTTAATCTCGTCCGCTGGTGTTGATCGAGGAATGACAGGCAGTGTTGTTGTGTAAAGATTTCAGACGTTAGGTAATTTTCCGGTATCAATGTTGGTTATTTTGCATTCACAATTGAATACACCTGCCAATTTTCCACAATGTTGCCAACGAAAATTCCACAAACCCCTCTATACTTTTGAGAGTTATGTTTGGGAGTTAGCAACGGAGATACTCCTGAGCTAATCCTGGCTAATGAAGTTAACTTTTCCTAAACGGCTCGACCTACATAATTGAAATATGGTGTGTTTATTTGAATGGGCTCATGGATGTCTCAAATAATTTGTTTTCTGTGCGAAACTTCATTTATGCTTAATGCACATTTAAAGTATTTTAATTAAGAAATAGTTAGGTTGTCATGAAATTCGGTAGTTGAATAAACACATATAATAATTAACACATACACACTTGTGTGTGGCTTCTCGCTACCCCATGTTAGTAAATTGAGCCTGATGACGGCTTCATAAATGTCTGAAAAGTAATACCAGCTATGAAGATTATTTTCGAGTTCACAGAACTAAGAAGTAAGCATGAAACCAAAGTCGAATAACTGCATCTTGTTCACACTAATGAAATGGGATTAAGATATATATTTATTTCTATTTTTTTCACCAACGTTGCTACAATTGGCTGTACTACGGGTGTTTACTACAATAAAATATGCATTCAAATGTATATTCAAATTTTTTTCAATTTTTTTTCGAGCCTTTGTTGTTTATGATCAGTTGCCTAGTTGTTGGCCGATTTTGCCTATGTTCAATTCATGTACATACTAGACCCTGGCAATTATAAGTGTAAAGTTTTAGTGAATTCCGTCCCTTATCCAGTGATTTCCATACCATACTTTTTGATCGAAGATTGGGTAGTACCACGCCCACCCGAAATTTTTTCAACTCCTTATATTTTTCCATATAATGCTACCCTCCATAATAATTAGGAGGTGAATTTTAACTTTCGCGGCCTCCGTCTTTCGTTTATGGAAATCTCTTTTCTTTATGTTGATACACATATGTTTATCATATTTTGGCATTATCCGCCAAGTTGAACTAGTAGTTTGCTGTTATCAACTGAAAAGATAGTCTCGTTTTTTTTTGCTCATTTAATTTTTGACTTTTCAGTCTTGATTCATCTGGCCGCTTTCATTGGGATGGCATCATAACCATATACCTACGTTTCGTCACCATTTATGACTCTTACGATCGTCGTTGACGTCATTCAATAACTGCGATACTATTTGTTTTTTCAAAAGTCAACAACCGAAGAACCTGCAAAAACGGGACTAACCTAAACAAAAATTTACAAAATCGAATGTGCACAATCGGACCGGACGATAAATATGGCTAAACCCCTTGGTTTCATGAAGTTTGATAAATATACATACACTCGTACATATTTCTTGTCTATATCTATGTATAGGTATACCATAACTGGCGAGGGGCGACCGCAAATAGAAAATTTAGCTAAAGTTTATATTTAAATTAATTTTCTATAACTTTTTGGATGTTAGTAAGTCACCAGGATTTGAACTCGATCCTTCCGAATGGCACTACGCAATGCTAATCCCTCGGCCACCGCGGCCGCGAATAAACCTAATATGCTCTGCGTATATAAATAGTATAGCTGAGAATAACAACTCAATGGCGGGCTGTTTTCCCATTGACGGTGTTTCACCTGTGGCGGTTAAAGTTATACCTCGTGGAGTTCGGCTTATTTTAACGGATTCATATTCACATTTTTATGGAAGATTTTGAGCCAAGAAAATGCAATTAATTTCATAGTTCTTCTTGGGAAACTTCGAGCACTGTGCAAATATGACTCCTTTTTAAGATTGCATGTCATTGGAGAAAAGTATCCCTAAAAGGCTTTAACAGAGTACTCTAAGCCACATTCAATAGAGTCCTCCTAGAGGCCTCCAACAGAACACTCACAATAGTATTCGGTTTTGAAAGACCTACATACTCGTACGTATATAAGAGGGAATTAGAAAAGGCTTGCTATATCCCATCCAGGGCACTTAAATTGGCAACAATATTATAGATGTTACGGAACTCTTAAACCCGGGGGCTTATCTACTTAATGTCAATAAATATAATTTCATTAAATACATGTTCAACACTAAGCAATTGTAAAGCTTTGCAAATAGTGAATTATTAACAGAACTTCGCAAATGAGGCACAGTTAAATACGTTAGACGTTTTTTGTGATATTTGTGATCGACAACCCAAATTGCCAGTTTTTAGCATTCCTTCATTTATTGATTCCAATTGAGGTATTTCATCATTTTCACTTGCAACGAATGCTGAATTGGAAAACAGCCACTCAGCAGGCGATTTGGTGACTGAAGCGTCATTTTTATTATGTTTTTCCTAACAATATTTTTTATTACAGCGATTTTTCCCCAAATTTTTCTTTTCTCGGTGGCTAACGTTTTTTTATACCTTTCATGTACATGAAATGGTACATTTACTTTGGTCTGATGTAAGTACCAGAAGAAAACGAGATAGACCCATCAAGATTTGTACCGATCAAGTCAAAATGACAGAGCTTGAAATTTTATAGTATGTACATACTGATATATGCTGAATTACATGTTGGCGCTGAAAATGATCGAAATCGGAGGGCTTATAACTCATAATAGCCATGCAACCCATTTGTTCAAATATGAGATTTTGTGTCAAAAATTAGCCAAAATAGCATCTAAGAGCATTCTACACTAGTATATATATACAAACAAACAATGTTAACAAAAATCATAGAAATCCGAAAACTTCATTATATAGATATGATAATTAATATTAAATCACAAAATTAAATATCATTAATTTGAAAGGTATAAAAACTTCGCCATGACCCAAAACAGCGCTTCTTTCTTGTTTTGACTACATTTATTACATTGCTGTGCGGAAAGGTGATTATGTCACTTGAGGTAATCTCAGTTGCTTATGGATAATGTTACACTTTTCCTACTTGTTAGATTGTACAATGATCCTGTTGCTTTTTCTACATATTGAAATTTTGAACGATTATTAAATTTGTCAAATTTCTATTTCATGTTAAAAATGTAGAGACTCTCTGGAAAGGAGTGACCGCATTACGAAAAAAAGATTTATAGTCTAGCTAGGATTCAATGTCAGTTATGACCTTTCATCACATTTCACTGTCGCCTTTGTTTCATTCGACAAACTTTCCATTTTGCTTCCGAAGCCACTTTTAATTTAGTCACGTATGTAAAGCAGATTGCAGAACACAGACGGTAGCATTGGATGATTTGCCCATGCATTTAAGGTCTATTTAAAGCAATATATCTGACAAATTGTTAAGACAAAGGCTTGAAGAAGTATGCGTAAACTCCTTCATTGCATCATCTTAATTGTTCGACACATTCTGAAATCAATAAGGATGTGAGAGAAATGTTAAATAAACCAATTTCATCTTCTGTTCTCATCGTTTACTTGCAAGTAAATGATAGATTCATTTGTCTTCACCACCTTGTGGTGGTTGTTTATTCTCTCGCTTCCGGGTTTTCGCTTTTTATATTGCCCTTGAGCCGTTTAGCGAAAGGCTATTTGAACGTGACTGATGTATGTAGTCGGATTTTATTTCCACTCCCCTACTAACATATAATATTAAGTGAGTGTGTTGGTAGAAACCCATTCCCATTTCGTTATTTCTTCAAGCAGTTGAACAAAAATTGTGTAATGTGTTCAAGTGTTTGCACTGCATACAAAATTTGTATGTTGCAAGTGTTGCAAGTATTGCATTGACGTAGGGTTACTTACCTTTTATTCTGCACCAGACTACCAGTTATGCCGCCCAATGCGGTATGCAATGTCACGGTTTGTTCCGGGTGTGTCTCGTTCCTTTTGCTTTGTATTCCTTCGTTGATTTTTTTCTTTTGTTTACGCACGTAGGTAATTGGTCCAAAGCCCTTGATGTGTCACCGTTTTCCTTATTGCTGCAACTTCATTAGAGTCTGCAATACTGATGCTTTGGCAGTACTTCACTTTTCTAAGCGATTCGTCATCTGTGTTGTCAGCAACGTCGCCATCATAGTTGGAGTTTTAGTTCATAATCCCTTTCTAATTAGTTTTCCATTATCCTTACAGTACATGATGGATTTGCGGTTAATAATAATGCCATTCTTACGAAACCACGGAGTTCAACTTTGCGTTGGCAGCGTACATATATACTCTGGGCGTTACAACTTTTGCAAACAACGTCATCAGAGCAAGTTCGATAGTTGATGTTTAACATATGTACAGTTTAGGGATTTATATTAGTTCAGAACCATGTTTGTTTACATACACGTAATTTAGTAGTTTATCCGGTAAGCAAAATTTGCATTATCGCAATAAGTTTTCGATTTTTGATCCCATCTCCTATTCTTCACAGGATGGATTAAATATACAATGTATGTGTCTACACATATTCGTATGTTCAAATAAATATAGTATATAAATATATAATAATATAGACCTTTTCCGCTTAAAATTGTTATATGTTCAGAAGCTAATACGAGTATATGTTACCAGGAAAGCATACCAAAAACCGACGAACAATGATTTGAGCACTTATTGTGTATTTTTTGCTCGAATTTATATATTATATAATTGATTATCTTCAAATTTGGAGGTTTTGCTTAAAATTGTTCCAAGAATTGGACACTATATAAATTTGAAGAGATACTAGCACCCAACAGTCGGGAAGTAAGATTTCTTATACAGAAAAAAAATGCAATCATAAAGCATTTTCAAACTGCTACGGGTTTCTGTATCACTATATAAATTCCTCATCTTGTGCAAATATATATATTTTTTTTTTATACACAATTTATTTATTTACTGAATCTGCTTTAATATAAGCCTAACAGTAAGTGTACAAATCTTAAGAACTAAATTACAAACATGATAGCTCGAGTTATGTAACTCTGAGCCCTTTTCAAACTACGGCGCTCTCCTTAGAAGGCGGGAACATCTCTTCGCTGCATTTCTTGTTGGGTTGCATAAAGCATTAGCTAACGGGTTTGGATGATTTCTCAGCTTGTGAAGTACTTCGTCCTGCTTCTTTCAATTTCAGGCTTAACCAGTAAAATACCAAGGTCGTTATGAATATTTACGTTACGAACGTACCATGGTGCGCCCGTTAGTGCTCTTAAAATTTTGGACTGAAACCTCTGTATTTTATCAATATTAGTTGCACAGGTCGTACCCCACAGTTGAATACCATACATCCAAATTGGGTTTAACACTGCGTTGTAAATAAGGACTTTGTAGTCTAGTTTTAGACCAGGGTATTTATTTAATAGCCAATTTAAACTAGCTGCTTTTAAATTCATGTGTAGTATTTTTGCCTCTATGTGTCTCTTCCAAGTGAGACGTCTATCTAAGTGTATACCGAGATACGTAACATCATTTACTTGGGGAATGTTTATACCATTTAAGCGAATTGCAGGACATGATTGCGGTCTTAAAGTAAATGTAACGTGCTTACACTTTTGCTCATTAACTTTGATTTTCCAATTTTCTAGCCGTTCTTCGATAAGGTGTAAATGATCACTAATCGTTTTTGCTGCTCTTTTAGAGCATTTATCCCGGCATAAAACAGCTGTGTCATCCGCAAAGATAGATGTCTGCACTTTTCGGTTTAATGGGATATCTGCAGTGTATATAATATATAAAATAGGCCCAAGGACGCTACCCTGCGGAACACCAGCTTTTACCGGATACTCCTCACTGATAAATTCAGATTGTTTAATTGTAAATTGTCTGTTAGTCAGGTATGACTTAAATATCATATAAAAATTGAACAGGCAGAGCTTTATGTATTTTGTATAGTAAACCTTTATGCCAGACTTTGTCGAACGCTTGTGCTACGTCAAGAAAGATTGCACAGCAATACTCCCTGAGCTCGAATTCCTTCCTGATTTCATTAGTTATTCGGTTAACATGTTCAATAGTACTATGCTTTTCACGAAAGCCGAATTGGTGATCTGGTATCACATTATTACGGTGGAGAAAAGGAGATATTTTTGATAGCAGAATTTTTTCAAATAATTTGGAAAGACTAGGTAGTAGGCCTGTGTTTGGTCTTTGCCTGGTTTGGCTATCATTAATATCTGCGACTTTTTCCACGCGTTTGGAAAGTAATTTAGCTTAAGAATGCCATTAAAGAGTTCAGAGAGCAATGCTTGTGCAACTTTTGGTAGCTCTATTAGCACTTTTGGTGTAATAAGGTCGTGGCCTGGAGATTTCTTTGGATTCAGTTTCTGTATCGCGTTTACCACTTCTAGGCTTGATATTTTAATTGCCACCTGATTTTCCTGGCCGTTAACAACAACTTCCGGCAAAATAAAATTATTAGTTGCGTCATTTGGCTGGAATACATTACTTAAATGCTTTGCAAAGCAATTTGCCTTTTCTTCGTTACTACGTGTCCAGTTACCATTTGGGTCCCTGATTGGCATATTCACTTCCATTGGAGGTTGAAATTTCTTTTGTGCTTTCCAGAGTGAGTATTTTTTGACAGAATTTGGCGTTAGTTTTTCTATGTATGCCTTGGTATTGTGATCTTCTGCTTGTTTCAGTGCACTTTTCAGCTTCCTCTCTGCTGCTTTCAAACGTAACTTTGCGGCTGGGGAGCGATATTCTTGCCATTCTCTCCGCAAACGGCGCTTATTTTTTTACTAATTTTCTATTTCCGTATTTGTTAGGCTTTTTATTGTTTTGAGTTGCTATGGTTGCCGCAGAAACAAGGACATTATTGAGCTCATTAATGTAGTCATCAATATCGTTTTCACAATTCAATATTGGGTTGCTGTTAATATGACTACTAGTATATTTTTTGTATTTTAGCCAGTTTGTTTCTCTGTTTGTTAGTCTTGATTCTTGTGCAACTAAATATCTTCGGGCGCTCATAAATTTTTATTAGAACTGGTGAGTGGTCTGAAGGCAGCTCAGCAACTGTCACAGCTGAAACAAGTTGCCTGTCGATTTTTCTTGAGACAGCAAAGTCTATTAGTCAGATATTTTCTTCCGATCGGGAGGCCAATATGTTGGTTGACCTGGGGAAATACAATCTAAATTGTTACGCTTGTTTATGATGGTATTGTATAGCTGACGGCCTTTGGGGTTTATTAGACGGGATCCCTAGTATACATGCTTTGCATTGTAGTCTCCTCCTGCTATAAATCTATCACCAAGATTATCAAAAAATTCCTTGAATTGATTTTCTGTGATCTTAAATTTAGGAAGGCAATAAATGGCTGAGAGATTTAGCTCTTTGCCATAATTATTCAAAGTTACAGAGGTGGCTTGTAGATAATTGGTGGCGTAAGGCTGTAAGACGCAGTGTTTAAGGCGATTTCTTAGAAGTATTCCAGTGCCGCCGTGCGCTTTGCCATCAGGGTGGTTAGTGGAGTAGAATATGAACCCAGGTATATAAAAGTTATATTTATCCGTCAAGTGCGTTTCAGACAATAGCATTACGTCTATAGCATACTCTGGTAAAAATCGTGCAAATTCTAATTTATGTTGGTTCACACCGTTTGCATTCCAAAAAATAATGTTTAGCACGCTCATATTTTTTGCATGAAGATTTGTAGCATGTTATTCTGGGCTTTAATCAAGTCTTGGATCATACTTTGCATAGTTGGCATGAACTGTGTCATGCACTGCGTAAGGTTTAAAATCATCGATTCAATACCTCTATTAGATTGGTTCTGTGGAATACTCTCTGAATCATTCTTCAGTACATTCGCATAAGATAATTTATTTGGATTCAAATTTTGCACGTTTGGAACAGTTTCATCCGTAGCTTTTTCCACAAATTGGATTTGATTTACCATTTGACTTCGGCGACTCTGCCAACCTAACTTTTAGATCTTTATATCTTATATCTATATCTTTATCTTTATATACAGCAGCCCCTATAATTAGCAGTGTGATTACCTCCACAATTACTACATTTTTTCATGGTGGCATCATCTTTCTTTGACGTGTATTCAGACGTGGGATATAGGTCCCCACATGCTACGCAAACACTGCGCAATGTGCAGTAGGATTTAGTATGGTCGAATTCTTGGCAGTTGGTGCATTGCACTGGGCCGTTTCTTTTGTGTGGCTCTTCTACTGTTACCCTACGATGTAGCAAATATTTTAAATTGTATATGGGATGGGTTTCGTTTTTCTTTAACTGACTTGCATTGGGCTCTAGTTCTGCCTTAAACATTGGCTGGGGTACTTTGTTTCTATTGAGTATATTTATGACCGATTTAGTACTGAAACCATTTTCTTCTAGAGCATCTTTTATTTCGTCTGACTTGACTGAGGATTCAATACCTCTGTCAACAACTGTTAGGCCTTTCGAGCTCTTCAGTTGATATGAGTAATAATTTTTATTATTCGACGATAGAAAGCTTACTATTTACATGAAGCTTTTTTCACTGTAAGATTAGATTTTTGTTTCATCGATGCGACCTTTTTTTAAAGGCACAACGTTAAAGTTACTACTTCCGACTATTTTAGTAATATTATTAACTAACGTGCTTGAGACACGTTCGCGCAAGTAAATTGGCAGTGGTTTGGCATTTGCAACTGAGGTAGTAAGTACCCTTTACGCTGTCCTCACTTAATAGAGTAAATCGGTTGCTATTGGAGGGTTCTTGAATTTTTACATTGGTTCCACTCATTTGCATTTTTCTGTTGTTAGTGTTATTAATAGGACTCGATTTCGTCTTGACATTTATATATCGATCTATTCCTGTCTGTATATTTGTGTTATTTTTTATTACATTGGGCTTACCGCTTGCCTGTTCCTTTTCATTTGTTGGTGGACGATTTCCTGCTGGGTGTTTGCTTGCTGTTACCTTTGTTCTCTTGTTTTTCTGCCGACTTCGCCGTCTTTTTAGCGCTAGCTGAGTACTGCTGAGAGACTTCTGCTTGCATGTTGCTTTCTTTTGCCGCTGATTGTGTTGGCGTTGTTTGCTCAAAATAGGAAAAATAAGCATTTGAGAGTTTTCGATCCGGCGGGTTTGACCGCGACGCCCCCTTTTGGTGTTTGTACTCACTGGATAGCATTTTGTTTATTTTCCCCGTTTGCACTTATTGTTTATTAATATTATGTTCTATTATTTAATTTGGAGTTTATTAATGTTTTCCTTTTTTCAAGTGTTCTTCAGTTTACACTAAAGGCACTCGCTTACTTATTTTGAATTTTCACTGTATGTTTTGTTTCATTTTATTTTATTTTATTTTTATGAGCAGTGCTTAATTGCTTGTGTGCTCTTACAGCTCTCTCACAAAGACTGAAAATATATGAAAATATAATATGGTAACTTGAATTCAGGAAATAAAGTCAATAAAGAAGAACATATTTCCTTATAAAAACGAAAAGGAATTTTTTTCCTTTTTTTTTTTGGTAAAACTTACCGATTAACTTCTTATTTTGTATCATGTTAAAAAGGAGAAGACCCAACAAAATGTTTACCGCCTGTCCGTCTGTTTGAACGCAAACTGGTCCCTTAATTTTGGAGATATTAGAAACCAAACTTGGTTGGCAAATATGTTTTTATATGACATATACACATACACACATGGACAAAAGTGTTTCTCACCATGGCTACTTACCATTTGAAGGTAAGTCAAGCTAAGATTAAAGATTTTTTACAGATTCTAGAACTCATTTCCTTCATTTTAACATAAAACAAATTATTATTGTATTTCGTATTTTGTATGCTTTCAATTTAAGACCTCGGCATAAAATACGCCAAGTCGTTCCATGCGTTAGTCCGAGTTGCTGCGAACGACGCCGAATCGACTTCCACGATCTTCGTGTACACTCTCAGCTACGGTTGCCATATTTTCTGTATTGTATGGTCTATTCATTCGGGGTACGAGGGAAAAAAAGTTGGCATACTTTTGTGTATATATGGGTCTTTCGTATAAATGCAGGGACCTTTGAATGTGTTTGTATTTGACTTCATCTCAACTAGAATTTCTAATTTTTGCAAATTTTACTGTTGTCGAAATGAAACTGCTTGTTGACGACGGGTTTAGGGGGAGGGAATAGGCAAGTATTTGGGCATGTGTGTGATTTTCGTATACACATTGGTCGCTTTGAATGTATGTGTCTTCAACTTCAGACCAACTTGAATTCTCATTTTTGTAAATTTTGTCATCGTCGCGAAGAAGTTGTTTGTGGATGACGGGTTGATTGAGGGAAGGGCATGCGCTTTATTAAGGTTGTATGCGTTTTTCGCATACATATTAAAATGCTTAAATGTATGTGTTTTCACTTTGGCCTGAGTTGAACATCAATTTTTGATTTTTAGCAATATTTGACTTCGCTTGAGGAAATTGTTTGTTGATGAAGAGTAGAAGGGATGAGGGTTGTATTTCATAGTATTTTCCAATTTATTTTATGACTTGGCTTAAATGTTAAATATTTATTTATAACTGTTATGAATTATTCAATAGTCACAAACTCACAAGTTGAAGAAATTTCTGTACCCGCTGCACACAAACATACTCTCGATAAGGCGAACAAATGAACTGCAATTCAAAAATGAATATTCCTTAAACGTCCGAAAACCAAATGACTTCAATGAATATAATTCGGAATCAGATTTAAAAGAGTTTAGTAATACAAAATTATTTCAAAATGTGGGAAAATTTGTCAATCAGGGCTGTCATGGAATCCAAGTCGGTTTTGCTTTTTATCGGAATTGCAAACCGATATTGATTTCATTTGGTGTCATGAAACCGTGTCGGTTTTGCTCTTTTCGAAATGAAACAAAACCGATGTTCGAATCAGCTGTTTTGCGTGCTTGTATGTGTATTGACAATTTCAATGCAAATTTGTTTGACAAAATTTTATAAAATTTATTGATTTAATTGCTTCTTAATAAAGAACGTGAAATATGGCATCTGCATTTGTGGCTTTTACCTATGTTGCTGGAAGAAAGCAGTAGTGAGAAAGTTAAAAGAAAAATTTTGCGAGATTGCAGCAACCTACTTGAGCTGCCCAATACAGCGTTAGTACATTTATCTTATCAAAGATCAGTTGGGAATGATTCTAGCATAAGTGTAGGTAGAAGCCCTGTGTCAACGATTTTGGGTGATGTGCTTACAGTTATAGATAAGTTAATTTGTCCGCATTGGGTGAAACTTGAAATGGACTTCAACGAAAAATGCAGATCGAGAGACTATTTTTATTCAATGTTTAAAATTCCCTCAATAATTGGCTGCATCGACGGGACACACATCAAAATCATCAAGCCGAGTCTTGATGAACATCTATTTTATAATCGAAAGGGTTATCTCAGTATGAATGCCATGATTGTAAGTAGTCGTAAAAACGGACTTATATACAAATATTGATTTATATGTTTTGTGGTGGACCAGCACTGTTGAGAGAATCGGTTAATTGCTGCCAAAGAGCATCAATGCTTGGTTTGTCCCGTTTTGTGAACCCCTTCGCAATATCGGGATATTTTTCCATAAATTCAATTATAATTGTATTTTGTGTTGCATTTTTATGTTTTCCCCTATTACGAATAAGAATATAAAATAATTAATATTTATTATTATTCAAAACCATCATTTACTCACATTTCTACTTAATTTGTAACTGAAAGTGGAAAAAAAACGTTTACACAAATCAAATCCAATAGCGGTAAGTTGCTTGGATTGTTTCCAATAACAAAACCGATAATTTTGGTTTCTGTGACACCTAAAACCGACACTAATTCCGATTCGAACATAAAACCGATAACATCGGATTTCATGACACCAAAGCAATTTTTTTGTCGGTTTCAATTCCAATTCCGACAGCAATTGGATTCCATGACAGCCCTGAATGTTCTATTTCTTTGATTCGCTTTACGTGCAGCATATGCCACAACTTCTTCATGTAGTGCTGTGGCACAGTTGGCAGCGCGCAAGAGCTACAAGGGTTTTTGGTATTTTTGCTTCTGGTGCAAGTTCAAATTACTTTCGCAGTAGCCAATATTACTTATTCAAAATAATTTATTTTTTTTTATTTTTATTTATTTTATTTAATACTTTTTGTTTATTAATACAAAAATTCATAATGTAATGAACGTAAAAATAAAAAAATATCATTTATAAAATTTATTTTTATGTGCTGCTGTAGCGTAGTTATTAGCGCTTGCGTATTTACATACATATACATATGTATTTGTATTTTTGGTGTTTTGTTTGTCATTTTTATTCTTGTTATTTTTAATTATAATTATTTATAAAAAAATATTTAGATAATAAATAAATTTCATGTAGATTTGTAAATAATGAATATAAAAATAACAAATATCAGATATAAAATAAGAAAAATTTTGAAATATTAATATTTTTTTACATTTTTTGTTAAATAAAAACAAAATGCGGCATGAAATACATTTAAAAAATTAATTCAATTCATTTGTTTTCATTATATTTCTAATCTATTTTCATTGGTTTTATTTAATTTGTAGTGAATAACAGTTTTTCCTTATGTTAAACCATCGAATCTGTTAGTTTACAGCCAAAATTTAACAGAGTGATGAATCCCTTTCCCGAGATTTTCTAGCTCTGTAGAAACTTCAATCGAGCATCGAACCAAAAGTCAATTGCCAGAGAACCAGAGAACTTATAATAACGAGAAGGTGCAAATTCTTGGCACTACTGATAAGTTCTTTGACAACTTCTGAAAAATCGCGGGAAAGCAAAAAATAAATTACCAAGATAAATTATTTACATATGACTTCTCTGTATTTAGCAGAAAATCACATCTGCTAACAAAATTTTATTTCGTGGTTCCTGTTATTTAACAGCGTGTTGAATTCCCTTCCCGTTATTATAAGTTCTCTGCTCATTATTATAGATTCTCTGCCTAAATGTGGTGGCCTAACAGTCTTAAAAATGCAGATAATGCAGATAAAAATAAGTTTTATTTTACGATCTTAAACTACGATCTCACCATCCGCTTTCAGCATTTCCCCTATACTAAAATGAATCTACATTAACTGTTATACCATGAAAACTTTAAGCACAAACATACAATCCACGCAACCCATACTTCGATTTTGCCTTCCCTACTTCATTATTTTGCCGGCGGAGGTCGCTCGTATGCGATGAAATCACTTTGGCAGAGAACGTATAACTACGTTCTCTGACTTTGGCAGCTGTCAGTTCTTCTGCGCATGAATTGTCAAAAATATCAATTTTAGTTGACAGCGAATTTTCGTTGATATTAGGTGCGCGGTGGTATGTTATAATTATTAAACAATTTGTTGGTGTATTCCGGTTTTTCGTATTTGGTTTTAGTTCTTTTAAAATATAACTATTGAAAAAAATGTTTTTTAATCTTGGCAAATGCGATAAGTTACGACAAATAAGTGTTTTCTAGTGTGCAGTGCGAATAAATAGACCTGGAATTTGTTTAGTTGTCGAGACGCAGTCGGTAAAGTCAATTTGTTTACATCTCTGAAGCACAAAATAGAAACAAAAAAAGATGTGAAGTGTCAAAAAGAAAAGTACAATAGAATTTGCCATAAATGTTTTGTTTACATTGCAATAGTAGTCATATATACACAAATGTAAAAGCATTTGTTGTTGGCCAGTGTGCGATTCTCATGATTTCGGATTTGCAATGTTTTTCAAACATTCGATAAACAAAATTTTCCGATTCGCTTAATTTGTGACTTCGTCTTCTTTCATAGAATTAATATTTTTTGTAAGCATTTTCTAATTAAAGTATTGCTATACATAAAATGGCTAAAATCCCATATGAATTTTTTTCAACATTTATACTAAACTTCGGCTGCTTTATGTTCCTATTGTGTGGTAATTCGCAGGCTCATCTAAATGTATATCTGAGTCCTCAGGAGGTGATGCGGTTATTAGGTAAGTTCATTGATCTCAGTGGAACACCAGATGTACAAAAAATTTTGTACTTATATACATATTCGTTAGACCATTGTAGAGAAAAACAGAACATAAAAAAATTAATAAAAATTGAACAATTAATTCATCACCTATCAATCCCGTATAACTTAATTAAATCGGCCTACTCGTTTACATTACAATATGCAATGAAAGTAAGATAAAACTTTTGAGCAAACCAACTTGTATTGCTATATAGTGTTTCCGCATAAGTTGAGTGCAAGGAGTTGGCATGTGCCAAAATAAATTCGTTGTGTATGTGTGACTGACAGTAGCGGCAGACTAGGTGACAGTGCTAAAACGAAATATCTAAAAATTTAGTAGGTAGGTACCTACATATGATTAATATAATATATGTATAATATATTTGCTTGGTGCAGAATGAGAAAAACTTTAGTAATTACTTCAGTGCATGCGTATAAAATTTTGGAAAATCTTCTAAATAAAATGCATTCTTTGTGGCTGTAATTTCATTTATGGAGTTAAATGGGTTTTAGGTCTAACTAAAAATTTCAGAAAGTCATTTAATTATACTTCCGTTTCAATATTTTAATTGGTTTTTGCAAAAAAAAACAAACAATTTGCGTGCCTTTCCACCTTTCACAATTTCAATTTAAAAGTTTAGAGAAAATTTGTCATCAAAATTGGGCGACTCCGCATTAGTTTCAAGTACTTCTTATTATAAAATATTTGATATCAAGATTTACAAACAATCCTTTATACTCTAAAGGATCTAAAATAATCAAAAATGTGCTTGCTTGGTAGTTCTCAGCACAATCGCGTACATAGAATGCTCTTTCGTTATTCCACATCCCGTACGGAGTCGTTCTGCTGTCACCTAATTAAACTATGTATAAATTTATTATCAAACATTATTCAAATCACAAACTTTTCTCGGGACGTTGTTGCAACTATAATGCGGGATTGAATGCGCTGATGTCATCTAAAGCGAGGCCCAAGAAACGTGCTATTTCGCCGGGATTGGACCAAAGGGGGAAGGGGGTTAAATGAGTCAGCTTAAAGGGGCAAGTGAAGAGGTGGTTAGTATCGTGCGGAGCCTCTCCACATGCAGGTCATACGTTGGGTATGCTGGGGTCGAGTCTGGGTAAGTCGGAGTTTAACCTGCTACAATATCCAGATCTAAATTGTACAAGAGTCACGCGGGTCTCTCCAGGCAGCTCGTTGTCTGATATGGGTGGTGGTTTAATTCCGAGCACGCCATTCACGGGAAGGAAGTCTTTGAAGGTGTTGATTGACTCCTGGTGAATGGCGTTCAGTGCTTGTCGGTACGCCGTCCTATCCAGCGGTTGTTGCAAGTGTTGCTGGATGGTGCTCTTCAAGTCAAGTACTCCCTCCCTGATGTGCCTGGGTGGAGGTTCAGCTTCAATGAGGTGCCTACTGGGGTGCTTAACTCGTAGCATAGATGCTTCGTGTCGCAGTCCTAAGGGCGATGTTCTGGCAGGCCTGTAACTTCTACAACTGCGATTCATTCGTCCCCGGCGCCCAGATAGCAATTGCGGCAATTGCGGTATGCGGAATGAAGGAGGGCAGGCTATCGAATGTGACACCTAATATCTTAGGGTTGTTTACAGTCGGAATTTTTTGGTCATCGACTTTCACATCAAGTTCAAGCCTGTACTCCTTCGTCCAGCTGGTGAAAAGGGTAGCCGAGGATTTTGCCGGCTGTATACACAAATGCCTTGCAGTGAAGAAGTGGATAAGATCGGCGATGTAGCAGATCAATTTCGAGCATAGGTCATCAATATCCTGGCCAGACGCCAATATCGTGCAATCATCGGCATACGAGGTTACGGAAACTCCTTCCGGTAGAGGAGGGAGCTTCGATATAAACAAATTAAACAGTAACGGGGTGAGGACACCACCCTGCGGAACCCCCTGTTTAATTTTCCTTAACCTCGATGTTTCACCTCGGAATATGACCGATGATTGTCGACCACTCAGGTAGCCCATGACCCACCTTTGCAACCCCGGGGGTTATGAGGATTCCTCAATGTCCGTGAGTAGCACTGAATGGTTCACTGGCTTTTGACAAATCCAGTGCTACCAGGACAGTTCTCGCGCAAGGTCGGTTTTGGTTTAGGCCATTGACTATCTGAGTGTTTATGGCGTTTAGTGCTGTTGTACTGTGCACTTTCCGGAAGGCATGCTTATGAGTTGCTGGACGCAGATGGTGAGTGAACGTCGGGAACTTCAAGACCTCAAGTGTCTTCGCTACTGGGGAGAGGCCGATAAGACTCTCCTTTGTTGGCTGTATTCACCGGTTTAACAAGCGAGACCACCCTACCAGTTTTCCACACGTCAGGTATCATTAGGGTGGTCAAAGACAAGTTGAGGACCTTGGTGAGGAAGTCTGCTCCCGCTGGTCCAAGATGCTTTAGCATCAGCATGCTTATTCCGTCATGGCCGATGGATTTGGAGGCTTTCGCCTTCCCGATGACCCCCTGAACCTCCTCCCTGGAGAAATCAAGCGACGCGCTTGTGTTTGGCAGTTTGCGCATACGGCGGGTTACATGTCGTTTCGCTTTGTCTACCTAATGATGCAATGTGAAAAGTCGGCCAAAATACCTCGCGCATATCTTCGGGTCCCACGATTTTTCACTACTCGACGGAGACATTCATCATTACGAAATATGCAAAAATGTAAAAAAGTGTGATTGCAACATTGACGTGCGCACGTATTTCAGTTGTGTTAAGTAACTCGACACGCTTCTGTAAAATACTTTCCTGCTTACATATTTGCAGATAGTTTGCATACATATGTATGTACATATAAATATACCTAGAAACACATACAATACATTTGTATGTATAGTACGCATGTTAGTGGATAGGGTGTTATATCAACACAGAGCGAAGCAATTTACCATGTCCATCAACATACCTCCGCCCACGCCCCGCCGCACACCATACAACGCTGCCACAGCCGAAGTTGGTCACGTTTGTCGCACTTGCTCTGCATACTTGCCACTTAGTTTTCCAAGAAACGCTTCAATGCTCCTGAAGTTTTTTTCTCGCCTCATCTCCACCTCTTCGCAAGCTTTTTCGCATATTTGTATTTTTATTTCAGTTTGTTCTTCCCAACTGCTCGTTCGCAGTGCCTTCGTATACTGAAACGCTAGTAAATTTGTCAGTGTAAACAAGGCAGGCCAACTTAAAGTTGTCTTTAGTTTCAGTTCAACTTGGCAATTGAAGCTTTGGATGCTAGTTTCGTTGTGACTTTCGCCGTAGCTGTGGTTGTTGAATATGACAGCAAATGCACCTGATTGTATAAACTTCGAGATGAGCTAAAAGTTGGAGTAGTTTCTTGGAACTACAACAAGAAAAACAATTCATGCAACAAAAACAAAGAAAAATAGAAGAAAATAAGGAATACTAACCAAAAGCAATAATAAGTATTTTTATAGTTGGCTGAGAAAACAAAGTAAAGGAAAAAAGAAGATAAAATAAATAAAAGGAAAAATAACAGTAACACAAATTAACAACAATTTGGAAACGGCAACAAAAAAAGAACAACAATGACAAACTAAAAATTAAACGAGCAACAATAACAACTGGCTTGAAATTGAAGCATAGCAAATAAACAACAACAAAATTAAAAGAAATTAAGTAAAAAAATTCACGACAAATGAAGTGCAACAACAATAAACATGAGAAGGGTAAACTAACAACTTCTGATTATCATCGCAATTTCAGTTGCAGCGTTGGTAAACAGTGCAGTTAATATTTTTATGAAAAACAATTACAATAATTTATGATAGAGAATGTGCTACATCATTGCTCCATCAAAGCTTGTTGAATGTACTCTAAGGCAGAGCTTAAATTTCAAAAGAACAACTCTAAATACAATAAACTTCAAAAACAGCATTTATCGAATATCATTTTCTGAGTATGCAAATTAGAAGGATTCAGTTGCTTAAGTATTGTATACAAGACCGATTTTTTACAAAAGGCTGAACCTTTCTCCTTCTATCCATTTTTATTAAGTAAGGTAGTCCGCGGTGAAAGCTAAAACTTAGTCAATCTGTGGAAATAACAATTTTTTTTAAATTTTTTATTTAATATTTTTTTCCATGCAGCATTTCGGTTTCAAGTATCTGTTATTGGAATAAGTAGTTGAAAAGAATAATAAAAAATATAGCTGTTTATTGAGATGCTCAAGGCCACATCACTGTCTTTTAGCCATTCGGCGGGAATGTGAAACCTTCCGAGAGAATTTCTGACATGAAACAAAAGCCCCTCATAAAAATAAAACTGTAGGTTCCTCTATTTGTTGGAAAACTATCAGGACACACACCACAAATAGGAGGAGAAGCTCTGCCGAAAATCAGTTTAGTGCCTATAAAGTTCTGCATAAATTCTAAACTGTTTTGAAGTACCCATAATCGAGATAAAACTAAATTTTTTCTGTTTATCCGGCCGTTTTTAAATTGGCCGCAGTAGCCGCGTACTGACATTCGGAAGGCTCGAATTCAAATCGGCCGAAAAAATGGTAGAAAATTAATGTAATTTTTTTAGCAACACTCTTTTTGATAGCTCACGCGTGCCTGGTGCCTTGTGTTACTATCAAAAATTTTCAGTTTGGTCTATAATTTAAACAAGAATCGATTCAAACAAACGAACAACGCTTGCAAATTATTTAATTTTAATTTCAAAACCTATACTAGATTAAAAAAGTGTATCGTGCACTTCTTCCATTTTATTGTCAGTTTGGTCGACCTATTCGGCTATTCGGAATCTTGTGACTAAATTTACTCCACTTTGTTAAAATTCAGCGGAAGTTGGTACAAGAATTGAGACTGCACGACTTACCACAACATCGAACTTTTAGTGAATGTTCAATGGCAAAGTTAGATCTACTTTTTTTATCGATTCAGCGATTGGTTGAATGTATACGTGAACAAGCAAATTTGCTTGGAGTGAAGAGCAACCAGAAGCATTACATCCCGAAAAAATAATGTTCTGATGGAGATCTAATGGACCAATCGACAGGCGAGTTCAGTTAGCAATTGATTTCACTTTTGGGGGCGGTCAATATATTTAACGCCTCTAGGTTACAGCGACAAACTTGCACTGATAACCGGCCGATAAGGATTTCATACAATTTTCCGAAAGGTCTTATAAAATTACTTTCTATGTACACCAGTACATGTGAAAAAGTTTATTTTCCTTGTGCCGAACCGTATCGTAACGTGCCAGAGCTTATTATGGCTCTACGTTTGACAGCTATTTTTTGTATTTCCAAGTTAGGGCTGGTTAATCAACCATTGACCAGCTATACACCATACACCAAATCTTGGAAAACACCCGTCGATTTTCCGATTTTTTCGACAGCACGAAAAGGAGCTGCCTCTACGACACTATGTCTGAATTTGGTATTCGCGAAAAACTTATATGGCTGTGTAAACTGACGCAGGGCAATACCAGAAACGCAGTCAGAATTTGGAAGGACCTCTCCGAAAGGACCACACGAGGTTGATGCTGGAGAAAATATTAGGTCAAATAAAAAGTTCGTTCGGTTTGTCGCATCATGTCGTACTATACGTGTTTATTCGCGCTAAAAGTCTTGACAGTTTTTCGATTGATTGACTCAGTACGTTGTGAGTGCTCGTCAAAGATGGACTCCAGCAAAAGAGAAAATTCGCCATATTGTACAATTATTCTTCGATCAAAGCGAAAAAGCAGCCAAAGCGGCTGAAAAAATAATAATAATAATAACTTAGTTTATGGGCCCGATACTGTAAACGAACGTGTAGCACAAAAGTGGTTTGCTAGATTCCGTTCCGGTAATTTCGATGTCAAAGATACACCACGCGTGGGGAGGCCTGTCGTCGAAAGTTGTGATAAAATCATGGAAATAGTGGAAACAGACCGTCCCGTGAGTACTTATTTAATTGCTGAGGAACTAAACATAAGCCCGAAAACCGTTTGGAACCATTCGCATAACCTTGGATTCAAACAAAAGCTCGATGTTTGGGTGCCACACGAACTAACGCAAAAAAACATGATGGACCGAATTTCCATCTGCTAATCGCTGCTGAATCGAAACAAAATCGACCCATTTCTGAAGCGTTTGGTGACTGGCGATGAAAAGTAGATTATTTACGACAACGTCAAGAGAAATCGGTCATGATCGAAACGCGGTGAGCCGGCGGAAACGGTGGCCAATCCAAGCTTGACGGCCAGGAAGGTTTTGCTGTGTGTTTGGTGGGATTGACAAGGAATCATCTACTACGAGCTGCTCCCCTATGGCCAAACGCTCAATTCGGCCCTTTACTGCCAACAACTGGACTGCTTGAAGGCAGTACTCATCCAGAAGAGGTCATCCACAAACATCTTTGATGACGCGCCAGAAGCTCCAGGAGCTCGGATGGGAGGTCCTAATGCACTCACCTTCTTGTCCATGGCGAACGCGCTTAATAGGGAGAAGTGGTCTCAAGAGAGACCTGTGAAAATTGGGTCTCCGAGTTTTTTGCCAACAGGGACGCATATTTGACTTAAATCGGACAAATGAACACAAAGTTATCATATTTGGAAAAATCAATAAAAAAAACCTTGACCTAATAAAAAGAGCTGCAAAGCTAAATATACAAGGTACAATCTTTTGCAAGAGTGTAGAACTACTGGTGTATGCTAATAATATTGATATCACAGGCCTTAACAACCGCGCCGTTAGTTCTGATATTTCTGTCAACATTTGATGAGTCTGCCTTGGGAGTGTTCCAGAGAAAAGTTTTGTGAACGATTTATGGTCCTTTGCGCATTGGCAATGGCGAATACCACAGACGATGGTACGATGAGCTGTACGAGTTATAGCAGCGACATTGGCTAAGTCATGTCGTCCGAATGAATGAAATCACTCCAGCTTTGAAAGTATTGGATGCAGTACCCGCTGGAGGCACAGAGGAAGACCTCTACTCCGTTAGAAGGATCAGGCAAAGACCGACCTGGTTTCACTCGGTATTTCCAACCGCATACATTTTGTTTTGTTTTGGGAATCTTGCAGCGTCACATTCGCTGACTTTAGAAAACCTTGTATGCTATACAATTTAGATGGGTATAGAGACATACATATAAGTATATATTATGTTGCTTAGCAAAAATGTAAATATTTTGGTCTCCCTAATTTACGTATGTATGCTTGTATATACAGACATATGTATGTAGGTGCATCGTTTACGATATTTTCAAAGTTCTGCTTCGTTTTTTATAGGATTGTCGAGCTTTTCTTGCCATTTGGATATTAACATTTTTTTTATATTTTCCTCCAAAGTTGTTTATGATGCCATTCCAATCACCAACTGACGCGACAGGGAAACTGATGAAAATAAAATACATACGAGCATAGTTACATAGCTTTCAAAATGCAGTTGCCTTTCTGTTGCACTTAAAATATCACGCGGTTGGCCGCTATTCCCTTTTGTTGGTGTCGCATTTGTTCTAATGCCGTTGCTTTATATTGAGTGCAGTCATTTCGTTGTGACCACTTTGTTTTTTTTTTTATTGATTCATTTTATGAAGATGCAGTTAAATTGGTGACAATTTCCTCTTCATTTTCTTTTGCTTCTTTTTTATTGACTCAAGTTTTATTGTAGCCTTCGCTGTTGTTGCTGTTGATGGTGTTCTTGGATTTGGTTTCGCGTGGCGGCCCATAAAGTATGCAACTAATTATGCATTTAGCATTTACGGCTGCATTCCAAATTATTTAAATGCGTTCAACTCTCTTTATTACTGTTTTTATATATTTTTACAACACTTTTTTATTTATTACTTTTTATCATGAATTCTTTTTTAATGCTTTTACTAATGTGAGAGTGAATTTGTATGTGTGTTAAAGCTATTCTACGAAATTATTAACAATTTTTTCCGGTAGAAATTATAAGTATGTATGCATCCATAATATTCTGGTGGTGAAAGCATGCCTTTATGCTAGTCACGTGCCCCAAAGCACTTTGCATTGGGTGATATACAACTGATTGCCCAACATAAGGTGGTCACAATTTTTCCGGCAAATAATAGTTTACTATAAATTTAAATACACACTTATTCAAACAAAACTCAACAAAAGGGGTTTCATACATACTTACATACATAAGTATATACATATCGGATACTATTTAAGGTCATATTTAAAACCAATTACTACTAGCAGCTTCGACTAGCATTATTTGGCCTAAATTACATTAACATAAATATAAAAAAATTAACTTTTTTTGTATTATAGACCCTTATTTTGCTCTTATACGAAACCAATTTTACCATATAATATTATTCGATCGCTATCATTTCATTGACAGAAATATTAAAAATTTAGATATAAAGTCATTCTCAGAGAGTCTATGCGGGTGGGAGAGAATGCTTAATTTATTCAGGTGAGCACTAGGATCGTAGCAAAAATTGGGCGTAACCCACTGGCCTTGTCCCGATACCGTAAGGCACGTGATGCTGGGCAACCGTCAACCGCAACTGCTCGAAGATCATGGATATATATATATATATATATATAATTACATTACAACCCCCAAATCAACAAAGTTGAACACTTACTCTAGACTAGAGTTATTAATGATATAAGGCAGAAGTCTTCGTTCAAAGGCATGCCGTTGTTATCCCACCAAATAGCTAAATTGAGTGAGGTATATGACATAAAAAGTTTTACATCATCGGCATATAACAAGATATTTTAATGATTTATCACCGAAGACATATCATTTATATATAACAGAAATAGAGTCTGACAGAGATGGCTACCTTGAGAAACTCCTGATGAGACATTAATTGATTGTGATAAAGTGCCTTTAAATGTTACACGTTGTGTTCTATTGCGGAGATACAAGGAAACCCATGGAAAAAATCTTGGTTGAAAGCCCAGAAAATCTAGTTTATGGATTAGAATTGAATGATTAACCCTATTAAATGCTTTACTGAAGTCGGTGTAGATAACGTCAATTCGCATATTATCACTAAAGGCTTTAGAGATACAAATTTGTGAGTGTTGATTTTCCTTTACAAAACCCGTGTTGGAAATTGGATAGCAGTGAGGAGATCGAAAACGTTATCTGACTAGTGATTATTACCTCAAAAAGCTTTGGTATAGCGAATATTTTTGCAATACCTCTATAATTCTCAATATTAGACCTATAACCACTTTTATGTAAGGATAAAAGACTGCTTCCATATCGTAGGGAACACACCTTGTTTGAGAGAGGAATTAAACAGTTGAGTTAAAGGCAAATACAGATTTTTTGCACAACTTTTCAGAAAGCCTGTAGGAATCATATCTGGACCATAATTGAAAGAATGTTTTAGATTCATCAAAGATATAATACATCTTCCTCAGAAATAGTAGGTGAGTTAATTATTGTTGTTGAACGTAAGTAATGCTGACAGACGGACAAGCCACAGAGTTAATTGAATAATTTGATTTAAAAAATTATGCGAACATGTTGGAAATACTTAGACTGTCACATAACATAGTAAATTTGTATTTCATGGCGGACGGAAAGGTAGAAAGCTTGCGTTTAGAGTTAATAAAATCGTAAAACAGCTTTGGATTGTGTAAAATATTTGGTTATGTTATCATTATAAATTTTTTTTTTAAGTTCAAGCAATTTTAAGTAATGTAAGTGTTAGCCACTTTTCTTGAAAGTCTTAAAAACTTTTGACCTTATATTCTTTAAGCAACATAACTTATTTGTAAACCACGAATTCATGCGTTTTATTTTAAGCCCAGGCCTTTTAAGTACACATTTTTCAAAACGAGAAATAATGTTACTGTTAAAATGCAAGTCACTTGCTTCAATATTATCAGTATAACTTTGTCAAGGAAATTTAGAGAGCTCCTGATTAAATTTTTAAATATAGTTTTGGCAAAGTTGAATCGAAAACTAGAGCTAAGCATAGAGTTATCAGCCAGAAGATTACTTTCGATTTCAAATATTATCTCTAAAGCAGGGTGATACACATGCTCTGGCAGAACAAGAGGATCGCTTCTACTAACAGAAAATTTAGAAGCATTATCCACAAACACCAAATCTAAAATCTTACCAAAGTGGTTAGAAACTAAATTAATTTGATTGATGTACAAGTCGTACAGTTCTTCCAAAAACTCATTTACTCAAAATCAAATACAATTTGGAGTAACATTATCGTTAACGGGTTTCCATGAAACACATGGCAAATTGAAGTCACCCCAAACAATCAAGCAATCGGATTGTTTTACCAACGACATTACATTTTTAAATAAACAAGCATGCTGCATGCATGCAGATATGCCCGACCGGGTAGGTATATAAGATAGCGATATACCTATATGTACAATAACTTCTTCAGAAAGAACTGAAGAATGAGCGGCGAGAACAACCCCACCTCCGATTCTTTTTAATCGATCAGTTCTATAAATTTGATACTCGCTATTTAAAATTTCATTATCAAAAATGTTAGGTTTAAGCCATGTCTCGGAAACTAATATAATATTAAAATTACAAAGTAGACTATTTAGATACAAGTCAGTTAGCTTGCTATTAATACCTCCAACATTTTGATAATATAAACTTATAGATAGATCTTTGTTTAGTTTTTTGACTGCCCTTTTTTGTGAGGAAATTTAGCAATATTTTATTCATTGAGCTTAATACATATACATATGTATATATATGACAGAATGCAAAAACGCAAATGGCAGGAACCAATTTGCCAGCCTAAAGTTGTGCAATGATTTACTCTACTCGCGTAAACACAGTACTTTCAGCAATGCTTTTCTAAATATTTAAAGCTTCCCGGGACGCATCACGCGCTGCTTACAATATTCGACCGACTTAATCACCCAGCAGAGCCCGTAGTTTGCGCAATCACATATTGGTTTCGCACTACGCACTACTATAGCGGATAATGCTCATAACTAAAGATGCTGTAGAGTGCGCTCCTCAATGCCTTTTTCGTGCTTTGGTTTTAACAATACCGAAACAATCAATTTATTGAAGGATACTATTGGTAGCGCTTTATTTCGTGTAGTGGGACTATGACGTTGTCTGGAAGACCGTGGAATTTCACATGGCTAGACTATTTTTTGTGGGGTTATGTATAGATAAAGAGAAAAGTGGTCGAAAATTGGACCAGCCGAAATTATTTTTAAAACATAATTGCAAACCCCTATTTTATATTTATATTTATTTATTTCCTCTTGAAAACCACATTTATAAAAACACATCCTTTACAAAGAATAATTGGACTACTAGCGTTCTTTGGGGAGGGAAATCCCATCAAAGATTAAGTGGGTTACACTGTTAGGTTACACTGTTCCCGCATCCTACTCACGCCTGTCTCCCTGTATTTAACATGCATATGACGCTAGTAGGTTCTTGTCTGTTCCCATGAGCCATTTTTTATCCGTTCGTAAATCCGTAACACATTTCTACCCTCTTTTAGCGTAGCAAAAAACCTTCTTTCCGGGATAAAGCACTCAAAACACTGCATTATTTTCAGTAAGTCCAGTGATATTTTCAGTGATTTTTCTTTTAGTTATCGAGAGTGCACCAATGACAATAGGTCATCTAAAGAGTCTTTTGAAAGCTTGTCTAATAAGTCTATCTTCATTTCACTTTACGAAACTGCTTTTTCAAAGTTTATCTGAACTAGTTTAATAATTATTTTCTAGAAAATAATACAAAATATGAACTTTCTATAATGCTCAAAAAAAAAAAAATAATAATTTATTTATTTATAATTGCCGCTTTGTAACCGCTGAAGCGGTTTTCGGCCGAGCTCCTCCTCCAATTTGTGGTTTTGCGTTTTGATGTTTTTCCAACAAATGGAGGGACCTACAGTTTATACTAAGCCGCCTCCGAACGGCTGATGGTTTTTTAAGAGGAGCCTTTATTTCATGTCTGAAATACACTCGGAGGGGTGGACATTCCCGCAATTAGAAAATTTAACTTAATTTTTTTTTTAAATTAATTTTCAATAACATTTGGATGTTGGTGGCACCGGGATAATAATAATAATGGTAATAAAAAAATCTTTCTTACCGGTAATTACAAAGAGGACAAACTTAAAAAAAAACACAATTAATTGCGCAATATTTTTCTCCCTTAGGTGGGTAATTTCTTTACAACAGGCCCTGTACTTGCAGAACATTTTCGCTCAATGAGGTCACCCACCTAGCCTGTTTCGCGAAAGCTCGTTTGTTGCCAATTAAAAACCCTTTCGCATCTCATTGTAAAATTAATTATTTACGTTTGTATTGAAAAGTATGTACATACATAAACGTATGTGCATAAATATGTAAGGGTATAATTATTTATATATTTACATGTGAATATACATAGCCAAGCTATATTCATCGTGAAATCCAGGCTAAACAGCGCAACACAACGCAGCCAGGTCAAGCTAAGCTATTTGTTATTCGCTATTCACTTTGTATGAGGATCTCTTATTACTTACACCAATGTGTCGATATTATTCTGAATTACAAATGCATCACAACATACAAAACTAACTCGCTACTTGCTTTCCGGTTGACAAAAGGTTATCGCGTTTTACACTGATACGAGAGATATAGCTTGCAACTGCGAGTAATTTAGCTTGTGACAAATATCGTTTAAAGCGGCCCAGTCTGTGCGTACATAAGTATAAACAAATATACACATCAAATCGAACGAAATCAAACAGAATTGGGATTGCAGACTCACTGCAGAATGGGAGTGGGTGTTACTTAATGCGTGAACAATATTCGCATATTAAAAAACAGTGCAATAACTTCTAAATACCTTTTGTTTTGCAGAATATTAAAAGTTGTTGCTGCTTTATTGGTCATATGATTCGCTTATTGTTTTTATTGCTTAAATATGTATGTTGTATAAATATTTAGTATATAAAGTAATAACTTCAAAAGCTCTTGTGTTCTGAGCGGATAAAAAAATTGAAAATTTAACAAAAGCTTTAATAACGTTTTTTCTTTTTTATACACAATTTATTTATTTACTGAATCTGCTTTAATATAAGCCTAACAGTAAGTGTACAAATCTTAAGAACTAAATTACAAACATGATAGCTCGAGTTATATAACTCTGAGCCCTTTTCAAATTACGGCGCTCTCCTTAGAAGGCGGGAACATCTCTTCGCTGCAGGCGGGAATTTCTTTTTGGTTGCATAAAGCATTAGCTAGCGGGTTTGGATGATTTCTCAGCTTTATGAAGTACTTCGTCCTGCTTCTTTCAATTTCAGGCTTAACCAGTAAAATACCAAGGTCGTTATGTATATTTACGTTACGAACGTACCATGGTGCGCCCGTTAGTGCTCTTAAAATTTTGGACTGAAACCTCTGTATTTTATCAATATTAGTTGCACAGGTCGTACCCCACAGTTGAATACCATACATCCAAATTGGGTTTAACACTGCGTTGTAAATAAGGACTTTGTAGTCTAGTTTTAGACCAGGGTATTTATTTAATAGCCAATTTAAACTAGCTGCTTTTAAATTCATGTGTAGTATTTTTGCCTCTATGTGTCTCTTCCAAGTGAGACGTCTATCTAAGTGTATACCGAGATACGTAACATCATTTACTTGGGGAATGTTTATACCATTTAAGCGAATTGCAGGACATGATTGCGGTCTTAAAGTAAATGTAACGTGTTTACACTTTTGCTCATTAACTTTGATTTTCCAGTTTTCTAGCCATTCTTCGATGAGGAGTAAATGATCACTAATGGTTTTTCTGCTCTTTTAGAGCATTTATCCCGGCATAGAACAGCTGTGTCATCCGCAAAGATAGATGTCTGCACTTTTCGGTTTAATGGGATATCTGCAGTGTATATAATATATAAAATAGGCCCAAGGACGCTACCCTGCGGAACACCAGCTTTTACCGGATACTCCTCACTAATAAATTCAGATTGTTTAATTGTAAATTGTCTGTTAGTCAGATATGACTTAAGTAGCATATAAAATTGAAAAGGCAGAGCTTTATGTATTTTGTACAGTAAACCTTTATGCCAGACTTTGTCGAACGCTTGTGCTACGTCAAGAAAGATTGCACAGCAATACTCCCTGAGCTCGAATGCCTTCCTGATTTCATTAGTTATTCGGTTAACATGTTCAATAGTACTATGCTTTTCACGAATAGTACTATGCTTGGAGAAAAGGAGATATTTTTGATAGCAGAATTTTTTCAAATAATTTGGAAAGACTGGGTAGTAGGCTTATTGGTCTGTAAGAAGACGCCTGTGTTTGGTCTTTGCCTGGTTTGGCTATCATTAATATCTGCGACTTTTTCCACGCGTTTGGAAAGTAATTTAGCTTAAGAATGCCATTAAAGAGTTCAGAGAGCAATGCTTGTGCAACTCTTGGTAGCTCTATTAGGATTTTTGGTGTAATAAGGTCGTGGCCTGGAGATTTCTTTGGATTCAGTTTCTGTATCGCGCTTACCACATCTAGGCTTGATATTTTAATTGCCACCTGATTTTCCTGGCCGTTAACAACAACTTCCGGCAAAATAAAATTATTAGTTGCGTCATTTGGCTGGAATACATTACTTAAATGCTTTGCAAAGCAATTTGCCTTTTCTTCGTTACTACGTGTCCAGTTACCATTTGGGTCCCTGATTGGCATATTCACTTCTATTGGGGGCTTAAATTTCTTTTGTGCTTTCCAGAGTGAGTATTTTTTGACAGAATTTGGCGCTAGTTTTTCTATGTATGCCTTGGTATTGTGATCTTCTGCTTGTTTCAGTGCACTTTTTATTGTTTTGAGTTGCTATGGTTGCCGCAGAAACAAGGACATTATTGAGCTCATTAATGTAGTCATCAATATCGTTTTCACAATTCAATATTGGGTTGCTGTTAATATGACTACTAGTATTTTTTTTGTATTTTAGCCAGTTTGTTTCTCTGTTTGTTAGTCTTGATTCTTGTGCAACTATCTTCGGGCGCTCATAAATTTTTATTAGAACTGGTGAGTGGTCTGAAGACAGCTCAGCAACTGTCACAGCTGAAACAAGTTGCCTATCGATTTTTCTTGAGACAGCAAAGTCTATTAGTCAGGTATTTTCTTCCGATCGGTAGGCCAATATGTTGGTTGACCTGGGGAAATACAATCTAAATTGTTACGCTGGTTTATAATGGTATTGTATAGCTGACGGCCTTTGGGGTTTATTAGACGGGATCCCCAGTATACATGCTTTGCATTGTAGTCTCCTCCTGCTATAAATCTGTCACCAAGACTCTGGTAAAAATCGTGCAAATTCTAATTTATGTTGGTTCACACCGTTTGCATTCCAAAAAATAATGTTTAGCACGCTCATATTTTTTGCATGAAGATTTGTAGCATGTTATTCTGGGCTTTAATCAAGTCTTGGATCATACTTTGCATAGTTGACATGAACTGTGTCATGCACTGCGTAAGGTTTAAAATCATCGATTCAATACCTCTATTAGATTGGTTCTGTGGAATACTCTCTAAATCATTCTTCAGTACATTCGCATAAGATAATTTATTTGGATTCAAATTTTGCACGTTTGGAACAGTTTCATCCGTAGCTTTTTCCACAAATTGGATTTGATTTACCATTTGACTTCGGCGACTCTGCCAACCTAACTTTTAGATCTTTATATCTTATATCTATATCTTTATCTTTATATACAGCAGCCCCTATAATTAGCAGTGTGATTACCTCCACAATTACTACATTTTTTCATGGTGGCATCATCTTTCTTTGACGTGCATTCAGACGTGGGATATAGGTCCCCACATGCTACGCAAACACTGCGCAATGTGCAGTAGGATTTAGTATGGTCGAATTCTTGGCAGTTGGTGCATTGCACTGGGCCGTTTCTTTTGTGTGGCTCTTCTACTGTTACCCTACGATGTAGCAAATATTTTAAATTGTATATGGGATGGGTTTCGTTTTTCTTTAACTGACTTGCATTGGGCTCTAGTTCTACCTTAAACATTGGCTGGGGTACTTTGTTTCTATTGAGTATATTTATGACTGAAACCATTTGCTTCGAGAGCCTCTTTTATTTCGTCTGACTTGACTGAGGATTCGATACCTTTGATTACAACTGTTAGGCCTTTCGAGCTCTTCAGTTGATATGAGTAATAATTTTTATTATTCGACGATAGAAAGCTTACTATTTACATGAAGCTTTTTTCACTGTAAATTTGGATTTTTGTTTCATCGATGTTACCTTTTTTTAAAGGCACAACGCGAAAGTTATTAGTTCCGACTATTTTAGTAATATTATTAACTAACGTGCTTGAGACACGTTCGAGCAAGTAAATTGGCGGTGGTTTGGCATTTGCAACTGTGGTAGTACCCTTTACGCTGTCCTCACTTAATAAAGTAAATCGGTTGCTATTGGAGGGTTCTTGAATTTTTACATTGATTCCACTCATTTGCACTTTTTTGTTGTTATTGTTTTTAATAGGACTCGATTTCCTCTTGACATTTATATATCGATCTAGTCCTGTCTGTATTTTTGTGTTCGGGCTTACCGCTTGCCTGTTCCTTTTTATTTGTATTGGTGGGCGATTTCCTACTGGGTGTTTGCTTGCTGTTACCTTTTTTCTCTTGTTTTTCTGCCGACTTCGCCGTCTGTTTAGCGCTAGCTGAGTACTGCTGAGAGACTTCTGCTTGCATGTTGCTTTCTTTCTTTCTTTTGCAGTTGATTGTGTTGGCGTTGTTTGCTCAAAATAGGAAAAATAAGCATTTGAGAGCCTTCGATCCGGCGGGTTTGACCGCGACGCACTCATTTTTGTTTTTGTACTCACTGGATAGCTTTTTGTTTATTTTTTCCGTTTGCACTTATTGTTTATTAATATTATGTTCTATTATTTAGTTTGGAGTTTATTAATATTTTCCTTTTTTCAAGTGTTCTTTAGATTATACTTAAGGCACTCGCTTACTTATTTTGAATTTTCACTGTATGTTTTGTATTATTTTATTTAATTTTTATGAGCAGTGCTTAAATGCTTGTGTGCTCTTATAGCACATTATTTATTTATTTAAGCTATTTATGAAGGCTCGTTATAAACTGTTGTAGAAACATCTAGTCGCATACCAAAAATTGGAGGAGGGGCTCGGCCGAAAATCGTTTCAGTGATTACAAAGCGCCAATTATATATATATTTATTTAGGCTATCAGTAAAAGAAAATATAGTTGTTTTTTCATATCAGATTCCAACATAAGAGAAGTAATCAAGTTACATGCTGTATTCGGATCGAAAAACTCGTAACTAAATCGTTGTGATAGGCGTAAGATATGTACATATATATCCTGTATTTTAGATATGAGTACGTCTGCGGTCATAACCGCACTCACGTCTGTGCAGCGAAGAACGTCTCGCAACAAATACAAGGTTCGAAGGTTCGATGTTGAATACCTGCAGTCATTAAATACAGTCAGCGTGTTTTCTGTCCGTCATGAACTCCTGCTATCTGAGAGCATACGTCAACAACTCTATAGTAGGGAATGAGCTTTAGCAGACTTTTATGAGCTTTTATACACTCGAATGGCTTGACATTCTCTGCCGAGGGATGATCACAATTAGAAAAATTAATTTTCTACTCTTGAATTTTGGTTGGACCAGGACCCGAACTCTGGACTTCCGAAAGGCAGCATGTACTGCTTACCACTTGGATATTGCGGCCGCTATACTTAAATATTCAATGCACTTAAAATCTGTATTTTCATCTAAAACTGCCGTCATCAATATAATGAATTTTTCAAAAGTCACTAATTTCCACTTACCGTTTTACATTTTTTAATAGTTTATGCTATTTGCAAACTGACCACCAAAACAACAGGCAACAGTATTTGCCAAATGTACACATACATAGATCAAATAAAAACATATGTAAATAAAACGTTGATTGTGAGGAAAACTGCTACACTTGGCTCACAGATATTTCGGTGATGTGCTGCTCTAACGAGAGATGCAAACGAGAGCGATACAGATAAAATTGGCGGGTTTTGTCAGCTGGCTGTTCGGTCGGCTGTCAACTGACGGGTCATTAGTCTGTGTCAAAAGCAATTGACTTAAATCGCAATCGTGCAATCGCATCACAACACAAAGCTATGCCAAACCCCGTCTCCGTCTCATGCTCGTGCTTATGGTTGGGCTTTGCTTAACATTAATTCGCTTGACATGACTGGGGGAGGGGGCTCTATTTGTGGTAGTTGTAGGATTCAATGCGTAATTCATTAGCAACAAATTTGTCTGTAAACCTTGGTTCCGCAAAACACGTGTGTAATACATACAGTTTGAAACTGTAAACATACAAACATATGTAGGCATGTATGTGTGTGTTCTTTAAGTTAATGTTTGCGTTTGGCTTCTGCAGTCTTTCACGGTTGCTAAGTAGGCCAAGCAAATAGCGATGGTTGACTTGCATCAACTGCCGACGGTGACGTTTGCTTGATGCTAATAGCTACATGAACACATATGTACGTACGTGTGTAATTTGTGTTATACATGCTACCTGTCGTTGGTGCTGTTGCTTTTACAAGTTTTGTTCTTGAAGTAATTTGTTTTACTCACAGATACGGCAAATCAGCTGTCACTCAAATCCACAGATAAACGACCAAAACTAAATATATCCTGCACACATATGTTTGTATGTATGCGAGCACAAATATAAATCAAATACGAGTATATGTACATATATAGGCTGAGATAAAATATGTATGTATGATATTTACTGTTGGGGCGAAAGTAAAGGCGAACTTTTGCTTCTAATATTTACTGTTAACAATTGTACAAATATATTCTTATAAATGTGTAATAAAATGCATATATTAATATTTATTTACGTTAATGTGTAAAAATAAATTGAAAATTTTCCCTTTGGAAAATCTCGTGCTTGCGATATTTTTTCGAACAGATTTAGCTTGATCCTTAAGGTAAGAGTACCTCTTGCATCTGTTATACCTGGTTACCTAATTTTTCTTCATTGAAATAAAAAAAATTAATATATACTAAAAAACAATTAAAAATGTAACCATAAACTTTTAATTTTTGTTATATGTAAGTTTTAATGAGCGAAATGCCTATGTGCTTTGTATGAATTGAATATTTTTGTTATACTACAAAGCAAAATGGTAAAAGTGACAACTATTTCGAAGATCACCACATCTCCTCATCAGAATTGACTTAACAGGCGAGTGCTTTACCAGTGCGCATGTGCATTGGCTATATAACTTATTGTTGCATTATTCAATGCCTTATTAACCAACAACTATTAAGTGCGCTTAATAGTTAAGTTTGACTGAAAAACGTATAAGTGTTGGATGTAACGGCACAAAATAATTGTGATGTAGAAAGACATATGCGTCCTGATCAATCTTCATAGAATGAAGAGACAAATTGATTTAGCCATATCTGCCTGTGAGTATTGAGATAATTTGTTAAAATTTTGTTCACAAATTCCGTGGAATACAAGTCAAATGGGTATAAACAGACCAAGTAAACTCCTACCTTCCATATGTAAATTTCGAAAATCGCGATAATTTAGTAATTTGTCATAGACGAACGCATCAAATGGAAAAATATGAAGAATGGAAGTAAATTTGTGGCGGGCGTGGAACCATTGTAGGTAACACGTTTGTTTCAGAAACCACAAGACGGATAGTATAATTCGCTAAAATTTTGTACTTATAATTGCCATGCAAGGAGCGTGTTCGATCACGCTAGCAAAAGTTTCGTACAACTTAATCACAACACTCGTCAACTTTGTGTTAGAACGACATGAGACTCAATATCATACACTTACTTTATTAATTGCACATCTTACTTCTCGCTTTGCTGAGCCTGATTTAATATAGTCGAAGTGAAAAATAATATTCGAGTACAATCACGAGTGTACACTCTCGTATTCAATTGAGTATACACAAACATATGCGCAGAAACGTTGGCGCCGTGGTGTCCTTTGTCTAAGCAAACATAATACTAATGGAAAAATGTAAAAATTTATGTATTGTTGTGTACACTTAAACAAATAATGTTAGCGAAAAAAATCATTTTAATCTAAATATTGTAATATTTCTGCAACTGCAAACCAATATACATACATACATAAAACCTTTGCAAATTAGGGTAATAAACAATAAGGTACTGAAATTGTTGCACTATGCATACGATATTTTTTGTTTTGTTATCGACTTTGAAAATTATAGCAAAAAGCTCTTGTACTTTTTAAAACAAAAATATATATTATATATTTTTATATAATGGTTAACATAAAAATAAATAATTAAATCCATTAGTAGTAAGCTAAATTTAATAGGGACTAAAGTCCCAGCAAAAATGGCTGACATATGTATGTCGAGAAATAGACCTATCTCCCATATTATTCCAAACATAGACTTCCTTAATTGTTCTCAAAACAATTTTTCAGTATGAGTTTCAAAAGCCACATTCGAACTATTAGACGATGATCTAACTAAGGATTTAAATTTATTTAAATTCCATGATATTTTTAGCCAAGAAGTCTTTTGTAAGATTATACCCTGCAAAAAACGCGACTATTCCATGCACTCGTGAAATATATGTATAAGCCCCGCGCACAATAAAGAAATGCGAAACTAACTATAATCCTCACAAAAAATATAGTCCAATTAACTTTGCGATGTCAAAGCTTGGACATTATACTCCTTCTCTTCATTACATCCGAGCAATCCTTTGAGTACCTACAGTGGTTTACATTTCGGAGTACGAGTGTATACGAAAAATTACATTCAAATATTCGATCTGGGGCAAAAGTTAGTAAAACTTAATAATTATGATATAAAAGGTGTCATGCAGATATTCACCTTGCGCCAAATCTTGGAAAATACTCTTGAAAAAAGGATCGAAACACACCACCTCTTCGTCGATTTTGAAACCGCCTTCGACTGCGAAAATAATAAGATCGACAGAGCTGAATAGAGAAGGTACAATCGCGTAAACGGTGCCTACGCCAGTAAAGTAAGTGAGTAAGTAAAAGGTGTCATGAAATTAATCTATAAAGATATTTCATGGAGCACAGTGGGTTACATTATGTAGTATACACTATACGTATATACCAAATACGCACAAATGACATTATTGACATACTAACATAATATGTATTATACAAATTTAAATTAATATTTTCTTGCGCAGCTGTTCTATTGCATTGGAATATACATATGTACATATGTATATGCTCAAACTTATGCACACCTTCTGTATACCAGCAGAGCTCACCAACAAAACGAAACAGATTCATGCTGCAACTACCCATCTTACATACCATCATACCATACCTTCCGTCCATAGCAAACTACCTTATGAGAGCGCCATGCAAATGAAAATTTGTCATCGCTCGTCCATGCCGTTACTGACGCTTGTACCATAGAAACCAATGGCGATTTGATTTTTTCCGTAAAACCGGCTCTGCTCATTTCTTGCTGTTATACAAGGTTGCCAGAACTCACTTCTTTAAACTAATACTAAATAAACTGAGGTAATGTGTAGTTTTTTCAAAAGAAGAGAAAACTGAATTCGTAATTAATTATTTATTACCATATAGATCATGTATATTTGATTGGTGTTTATATTCGAACATATAAATTATGAAATTTGTTGACGAAAATTATAAATTTGTTTAAAAGTATGCAAACACACTGGCAGCTGGCAAAATTTCGCGGCCGTTCGCAGCGTCGATAACTCGTGTTTGTAAATCGCTCTTGCAGTCGGCTGTTATGGACGTTAGCCATGTAAGATGGGTAGTTGCAGCATCAATTTCTGTTCATTTTCCGTATACGACCAAAAATCTTCTTGCCCACATGCATTTTCGTTTAGGTAGGTAGGTAGCGAGGCGTGAGGTGATCCAATAGTTACCTATTAGATTGGTATAATGGACCATGTGGTCTAAAAATTTTTGCAGCGTATGTGACTTATACGTAAAAGACCGAAATAAGAGATTTGAAGTTGTAAACTATACCAATATGCCGTCAAAATGGCGTTGGTATGCTAACGAACAAGTATGCACATTAGGGTGGGTCAAAAAAAATCTTTTATTTTATTTTTTTGATCTGACACACAAAAACTAGTTGCTAGGCACCTTTAGAGAGTACTCACTTAGTATGAGCTCTTAATTTTAATGGTAACATGATGCTCATCATAGTTTTCTATTTTCAATTTAGTTCGATATTAATATGATCACATCTTATCACCAATAGCTTCTTAACCCCGTATCGTTGTCATAATTCATAGGAAATTGAACGCTCTACAAAATTGATCTCTTACGCTTTTTTCATATACCTAACCAATTAAAAGATATTTAAGGTCAAAGATTGGAGAATTTAGAAAAAAAAACATTTTTTTTTTCTGAATTTTATGACTTACTCAGTAATTATTATTATTGAATGAGCTTCTCAGATTTTTGTAGGAAATTTAATTCTCTACAAAAATGGTCTCTTATACTTTTTCGATTACTCGAACCATATTCACGATATTCCCACTTGAATTATAATATGTACTGATACTCATAGTTTTTTGATAATTATTTTTAATTTACACGTTTTATTCTTAAATATTGAAATATTAATAGTAATTTAAGTTTATTTCCAATAGAATAGCAGTTTCCAAAGTATATTCGACCCTTTGATTGGGAAAATATTTTTTCTTGATCAATTCTCTGACGATATTTTCTTTCTGGGGATTTAGTTCTAAATATTGGTAATTTTGTTAACCTTTGCTTGTTGTATTAGCGTCACCTATGATATTATGATATATATACTTTGGAAACTGCTATTCAATTGGAAATAAACTTAAATTACTATTAATATTTCAATATTTAAGAATAAAACGTGTAAATTAAAAATAATTATCAAAAAACTATGAGTATCAGTACATATTATAATTCAAGTGGGAATATCGTGAATATGGTTCGAGTAATCGAAAAAGTATAAGAGACCATTTTTGTAGAGAATTAAATTTCCTACAAAAATCTGAGAAGCTCATTCAATAATAATAATTACTGAGTAAGTCATAAAATTCAGAAAAAAAAATGTTTTTTTTTCTAAATTCTCCAATCTTTGACCTTAAATATCTTTTAATTGGTTAGGTATATGAAAAAAGCGTAAGAGATCAATTTTGTAGAGCGTTCAATTTCCTATGAATTATGACAACGATACGGGGTTAAGAAGCTATTGGTGATAAGATGTGATCATATTAATATCGAACTAAATTGAAAATAGAAAACTATGATGAGCATCATGTTACCATTAAAATTAAGAGCTCATACTAAGTGAGTACTCTCTAAAGGTGCCTAGCAACTAGTTTTTGTGTGTCAGATCAAAAAAAAAAAAAAAAAATAAAAGATTTTTTTTCATCTCCAGTTATGATTTGCTTCAAAAACGGATCATATTCATTGCGTTGAAGCGGCTTGTTAAATGAATTTCTTCCAATTCATGTGGTACCCAAATATAAAGTTTTTTTTTACCAGTCCAAGACGTCGTATTTAATCATGAATAGTTGATTTTGGTATACTTAACTTCTCTCCAATCTCTCGATCAGTTGTATATGATTATGAATGGTTGCTTTTGGTATACTTAACTTCTCTCCACTCTCACGCTCAGTTACATGACGATTCGATTCGATTAAAGCCTTGATTTCGTCGTCATCAGATTCACTTGGCAGACCTGAACGTGACTTATCTTTGAGTGAAAAATCTCCCGAACGGAACCTGCGCTGCATTTTTCCCTTTAAGGAAATAATAAAGTGAAACATGGAGAAAATGCTCTTTTGTGGGCTCCATATTAAAATTGACGCCAAGCAAACAAATATAAACAAAATTACGCTTATGAATAAAAAATCTCGGGTATTTCTGCAGTTGAAGCTCATATGCCATTATAGCAAATTTTTCAAAGTACATAAATCAAATATTCAAACAAAAATAGTTGAACAAGGAAAGCAGCCGGATATAATTTTCTTACTTATCACATTTGATTTACAGCAAATCAAGCAAATAGCCGGTTAAGTTTTTGCTGATATACTGTACATTGATAACTACATTCACAGTAGGAAAAGATATGCGATATTTGAACGTGGTATGTTTCAATTTCGCATCGAAAAAATAATAATATTTCAGTTCACTATATTTATGTAAAAGTAATCAGCAACTTGGGTAATTCGTATATTTACTCTTGTTCTGAAGAGATTTATTTCTGTAAATTTCTGCAATTTTTGGTATGCGTCTTGATGTTTTCCAACAAATGGAGAGACATGCACTCAGAGGGGCTAACATTCCTTGCCGAGGGTCTACCGCAATTAGAAAAATGAACTTAACTTTTTTATTTAAATTAATTTTCTATAATTTTGGATGTTGGTCAGACCAGGACTCAGGCCGTGGCCTTCCGAGTGACAGTACGCAATGCTAATCACTCGGTTATCACGGCGCGGCCGCAATACAATAATACTGAAAATAAATTTACTAACGACCGCAAAAGTGATAGTTGGTCTTCATTCCAGATACGTGTATATCATTTATCCTGGCGATATCCGCAAGATAACGCATTGCGGCATTTTGATAAATTGTCCTTAGCGAAATGGTATTTACGCATCAACTTTTCCTAACTACAAACATTGATACACATGCATGCACATGTTCAATTGTTTACTTGAAGTCTAAGACATTTCAAAGTAACACTATACATACGTAGGCTGCTCTATATATTTCTGGCCTAATAATGAAAATAGGAATATTTATCAACGAAAATGGTTTCTTTTTTTTTGGACTTGGCTCGTCTTGGAAGACCCACACGGTCGATTGCTGTTTTGTTTCGGGCTCATACGCATAGATCCATGATTCGTCACCTGTGACGATCTTATAAACGTCTTTTGAAGCACCGCGATCGTATTTTTCAGCATTTCTTTACACCAATCCACACGAGCCTTTTTTTGAGCGATTGTCAAATTGTGCGGGATCCAACGAGAACAAACCTTTTTTACGGCCAGGTGTTCATGCAATATCGAGTGTATGCTAGTGGGAAAAATGCATAGGCATGCCTCTATCTGAAGGTATGTTACATGAGGGTCTTGCATTATCAGTTCACGTACGGCATCGATGTTTTCTAGCACAACGGCTGTTTTTGGACGACCTTCACGGAATTCGTCTTTGAGCGAGCGTCGGCCACGATTGAATTCGTTGTACCAGTTTTTCACAGTGCTATAGGATGGTGCTTCATAGCCATACAAAGATTTAAGTTCATCGATGCACTCTTGTCGTGATAATCCACGTCGAAAGTTGTGAAAAATGATCGCACGAAAATGTTCACGAGTTAATTCCATTTTTTGGGCGTGATGAATTTTTTAATTCCCTGTAAATAAAACAATTCACGATTAAATGACAAAACGTTCTGAGTGATGTAGTGGGGTATTAGATGGGTCCGATAAAGAAAGCATGTAATGGCCTCCCAGTAAGACTCTTAGTCTGCTATGAATGTTGGCTGGATTCCGAGAATGTCATTCACGGGAAGAGAGTTTATGGAAGTCTTGACGCTCTGTGAAGCCCGTGTCAGTCTGCATGTCGTCTTGCTGAATAGAGTTTTTTGAGTCGAGTATACCGTTCTTGTTGTTTTTGTAGTAGCGGTTCCTTAACCCCACTTAGGAGAGGCTTAACAATCTAAGTCACCGCGGTCATCTAAAGGGGGTTGCAGGAAACGTGGGGTGGTTAGTGCCATGCGGAGACTCTCCACATTGAGGGCATTCATTGGGTATGCTGGGGTCGAGTCTGGGTAAGTAGGAGTTTAACCAGCTACAATATCCAGACCTAAGTTGTGCCAAAGTCACGCGGGTCTCTCGAGGCAGCTCGAGCTCTTTGTCTGTAATAGGTGGTGGTTTTACTCCGAGTACGCCATTCACGGGAAGGGAATCTTTGAAGGTATTGACTGACTGCTGGTGAATGGCGTTCAGTGCTTGTCTGTACGCCGTCCTGTCCAGCGGTTGGTGCACGTGTTGCTGGATGGTGCTCTTCATATCAAGTACTTCCTTTCTGATGTGCCTAGGTGGGTCTTACGGTAGCATCCCAATATGAACTGCATGCACAGCAAAGCATTATACTCCTTAAATCGTAGCATAGATGCTTCGCTGTGCAAGTGATGCGCCGGCGGCATCAGGAGGTTTCTTGTCGCGGTCCTGAGGGCGGTGTTTTGACAGGCCTGTAACTTTTTCAACTCCAACTCATTCGTCCCCGGCGCCCAGATCGCTGCAGCAAAGTTTACGACCGACCGGCCAATTGCTTTGTAAGTTGCCAGCAAGGTTTCTTTATCTTTACCCCAGGTGCTGCCGGCTAGAGCTTTGAGTATTTTGTTGCGACCCTCGGGTTTTGCGGCAATTGCGGTCGTATGCGAAGTGAAGGAGTGTAGGCTATCGAGTGTGACTCCCAATATCTTTGAGTTGTTTATAGTCGGAATTTTGAGGTCTTCGACTTTCACATCTAATTCAAGCCTATACTCCATCGTCCAGCTGGTGAAGAGGGTAGCCGAGGATTTAGTCGGTTGTATTTTTAACTGTCTTGTTGTGAAGAAATGAGAGAGATCGGCAAGATAGCAGTTCACTTTAGAACAGAGGTCACCAATATCTTGTCCAGACGCCAATATCGTGCAATCATCGGCATACAAGGTTAAGGAAACTCCTTCTGGTGGTGTAGGGAGTTTCGATATGTAAAAATTAAACAGTAATGGGGAGAGGACACCACCCTGCGGAACCCCCTGTTAAATTTTCCTTAGTTTCGATGTTTCACCTCGGAATATAACCGATGATTGTCGATCACTCGGGTAGCCCATGACCCACCTCTGCAACCCCGGCGGTATTAAGGATTTCTCAATGTCCGTGAGCAGCACTGAATGATTTACGGTGTCAAAAGCTTTTGACAAATCCGGTGCTACCAGGACAGTTCGCGCGCAGGGTCGGTTTTGGTTTAGGCTATTGACTATCTGTTGTGGTACTGTACACTTTCCGGAAGGCAAGCTTATGTGCTGCTGGACGCAGATGGTGTGTGAAAGTCGGGAGCAGCAAGGTCTCAAGTGTCTTCGCTACTGGTTCTGTTCACTACAGTACAAATCTCCGCGTTTAAATCCGGATAGCTATGCCCTGACATTCTAGGGTAGTATCCCTGCGGTCGATGTCGTCGTCGATAAGACGATACTGCACGGTGTTGTGTAGGATGAACACTAAGCCCCCACCATGGTCTCGATCGCGATCCTTGCGGATTATGTTGTATCCGTTAAATTGTAAAAGTCGTGTCTGTCTCGGGGGAGCGTTCGTGATGCGGGGGGTTACCCGCTGAAATTGGTTCCGCACTTTGGTGTTGGTTGGCGGTGTTGTTGTAGAGATAGGTGGGGGCAGACTTCTCCATCACAGGGCAACGTATGCATCATCATCACAGGAGCTGCTGGGTAACCCTCACACGGTAGAAGGAAGGAGGTGGTTACCCAGTGTGGGTACTGAAGGCACAGCTGTAAAAACTAAGGGAGCAGCTGAGGACTGGCAGATTGGGGTAACGCGTGATCCACTCCCAGCCTCCGGCCATTACAGAGGGTTCATCTTACCGAAATAGAAAAATGGTTAAGTCGTCTCTGGCGCCCGCAGAAGTAATCTGTCCGACCAGCCCTGATGAAAACGATATTCGAAATTGCCCTATCTCTAGCTACTTCTTCACTGACGCACTCCTACTACATTTACCTGCTGACCTAAGAGGAGTTAAGTGATAGCCTTTGGCCAGGATAAATTCGGCTCAACTCCGGTTGAAGGTTAGCGTGACTTTGCGTTGGATTTCAATGCTTATTTTATTGTCGGTGTCTATCTGATTCCTAGATTGACAACAATGTCTATCCGACTTCAAAATTATGATTGTCAGCAATGACGTGAGATATTGAGATTAAAATTAAAAAATTCACCTATAAGGAATTGACTTGTGTGGAACCTTATTCAGAATCCGGCAACCATTCAGGTTATTATATTTTCGTATTTTTTAACAATCAGACTCCAATTTTATCCTTTGCGGTAAACCTTAAAATCATTCTGAACTGTTCGATTATACATCAGTTTTATACGTTAAATACTAATTTGTTTATGCATATTGAATTTCTCATACACAGCATCGCATCTTGACTTTCACATCGTGCTGATATGAAAAGTGACGTAGAGTGCTTCGAAGTAATAGAACATAACGGCGTTAAGGTGGAAACTATATTTATTCCCATTACTGTTGAACTTTTACACATTTTCTCAAAAATAGCGAACTGGCACATCTAATTTCATCTTTAAAATACTAATATTTAACTCAAGTTTGTATATACTAATTTAGCTTGTTACTGCAAGTGCATACACATTGGCAGATAAAAATGTTATTAATGTCATTCATTAGCAACAAACAATTGCCAGTGACCGCTCTTGATGTTGCTGCCACCAGTTGAGAGTATTCCGACATTTAAAAATCAATAATATGAATTAAATATTGATGTTGTTTTCCTCTAGATGTTGTTTCTTCTAGACTGTGCTCTCCTGAGCGAACAAGCCAGCGAGCACGAGTGTACCATGAGTATTAAGCAAATTAAATCGACTTGAATTTAGCATGAAATTTGTTTTGGTGATGTACCAAATACATACATGCTACTATAATAAATAAAAGACAAACAGCACGAACGACATACGCGTCCAACTGGCGTTCCCTTAATTATTTGCCCTCTCATGTCGAAGTATTTCGGTGAAAAACACCGCAGGTCGTCGCCGCTGATAAATGATCCTTCGGGCGTTGTTACGATCTTATCGATGCCAAGCAGATTGTCTGTTTATGTGTGTATGTAGGATTTATTGCGCCTGCGCTATACAATGGCAGCGCTGCAGGTGATCTCAAAAGGGGCACAATGAATATTCATATGCAGACAACAAACACGCAGATACGAGTATGTTTGTATGTGTATGTTTATGTATAAAGCATGAACAATGAAAATGATTTTCAGAAAAAGTTTAACAAAAAAAAAAGAACCGAAAAAACAGCGATTTAAATGTTCAAACAAAAGCAAGCAACTAAATATTTAACCAAAATCAAACAACCAAACTGGCCATTGGCAGCTAATGTGAATGCCGCCGGTTGATTGGCGTCGTTAATTGGTGTCTCATTTTATTTAGGCAAAGCAAAGCGAGTGATTAGATGAAGATTGAAATTTGGAATTTTTGTACAAATGTTGTACGTATTGTTGATGATATAGAACACATCGGTATTAATTACGTACATAAATACTTTCTATGTGAATCTACACGGTGTGTCCCAAAAATAACCGAACTTTATATTTAAATCATACAATACAGCGCCATGTATTGAAAATTTGCAACATTAAAAAGATACATTCATCCTCTTTCAAACGCACCTGACTTCATGTAAGTCGGATGACAGATGTAAAAGTGACAGCCATTTCAATAAAACCAAAAGTGTGCTAATGGTTCCAAAAAAAAAATGGAACAAAGAGCAAATATAAAATTTTGTGTCAAACTTGAAAAAAAAAAATTGAAATTGAAGTTTAAAAAATTAAAAAAAAATTGAAAAAAATGAAGCAGCCGTAACCGAGGTACTGAAGAACATTTCTATAAATGACATAAAAAAATCTATGCATGCGCTGGTTGATCGTTCCAAACGTTGTGTTAATGTGTATTTTACTATTTTATAGCCAAAAAGTTCGGTTATTTTTGGGACACACCGTGTATGTACGTTATGTACATAGTTTAATGCTGACCGTGACACTAATGATGTTGAGGTGGTGAAGTTGTACCAACGAATTCATGTTATTTAAAACAATTATTTTTACTAACTGTTAATTATATGCTTAACACATAGTGCGTGATTTGTCGTTCTAACGTTACTCGAGCTTAAATAAATACACAAACATACTTATATAACATAATAACTATTATTATTGTAATACTGAGCTTTCATTAGGTACGAAGAAGTGATTTTTCTATACCTCGTACTCTCTCTATTTTGTTTACTTTAGCGTCTAGGATAACGACTCTTAGGGTTGGAAATCGACTTCTACTGAGTACTAGGTAGTTGTATAGTAGTTGAGAAATCATTTTCACTTATGCTTTCTTTCTTTTTCTTTTTCCCGACTCAATTTGGTTTTACTTTTCTTCCTATTATTATTTTTATTTTCTTCATTTTTGCTTTTTATTTAGTATTTTAGCTTCTCTTTATCATGTGACCAAGAATTTATCTTTTGTTTGAGTGCCTTCAAAACGGGCGAGATATGGTAGAAAATTTGCCTCGTTCTGGTTGATATCGCTAAAATGAAAGAAATCGTTACTGAAAATGACTAAAAATCGTCATTCAAGTGTGTCTTACAAGATACAATAAGTACCATTTTGAACGTTAGTTTGGGCATGAAACGCGTAAAGGTCGCTGAAGACGAGTAGATCGAATCAATTCCAACCCAACATTCATACATCGCATTTTACTTGGTTTACGAGTTTAATATTAAAATCAGTCAACAACATTCGAAATGGCTTCTTCCAACTAAGCCGAAACCGAACTACACAACGTCAAAATTGATAAAAAATCAAGATACTGATTTCTTTGGTTACTGCAGTATTGCGCCTTCAAAATTTTTCCCTGAACATTATGTAGCATTTTATAAAGAAAATTCGTATATTTTTAACCCCGGGACGTTATTATTAAATATTGCTGTAATTGTAAACGAGTTTTTTTTGTAAAGCCAAAAATTATGTTTGAAAAAGGTTTTGAAGATTGGATTCATATAAATGTATTAAATTTCAATGAATAATAAAATTTTATCGGTACGTCTCTGAAAGAAGCAATATTTGGCAGCTTCCTTAATTGCGGAATTCTCAGGTTGTAACACATGAGCGGATACTAAGAAGAGCAATCTTGCATTTCCGCGATTTTATTGTGGTGATTTTTGGAGTAGACTCTGCTTGCTTGGCCTGACCATTTGTACACTCATATAGACTGTACCTCCTCTATTCAGCTCTGCCGGTTTTATTATTTTTTCAAGCAATAGATTATAGAAGTCACACGATAAGGAGTCACCCTGTCTGAAATCTCGTTTGGTATCAAACGGCTCGGAGAGGTCCTTCCCGATCCTGACAGAGCTTTTAGTTTGCTTCACGTCAGTTTACATAGCCGCATAAGTTTTGCGTGGATATCGAATTCAGACAAAATTGGGTAGAGCCCACTTAAGTTCCAATCGTCGGGCATGCTTTCTCCGAAAGGTCTGATGCACTTTGACAAATCTTTACCGCTATATTTGAATAGCTCCGCCGAGAATCCATCGGACTTCATCACTATTCAATTGCTTAGATCTTTCACTTTTCCAAACAAATTTCAGTTGGCCGTTGATGGCGTCCATCCAACTATATTTTTTGTTGCAAATTACAAAGCGCAACGGTTATCCCTTTACTTTTCGTATACATTTTCGAAATCCGTTTACAATTCTTAATCTGCGGCTAATTACACACATGACTGCACATTAAAAAAGAGTTTCCAAAAAATAAGTTAAAAAAGAAACCGAAATCAAATCATAATGCCAGTAGAGCATTTGAAATCCGTCATTAGGGACTTAACCCAATTTTTGTTTCTTCTTATGCATACACATGCACAGACACTGCGACATTGCAAACTAATTTGCTCTTCACTTACTAGAGAGTAGCTCTCACCTGCCCTTTTTCCTCTCATTCTTGTTTGCCTGTTGACAAAACAATTGCACAGTAAACTTTAATCACTTGGTGCCGCTCCTCTGATTGCACATTATCTGTGCTTTAAGCGCACTTGCACCTGTCACATATACATATATATACTTATATATGTAGGTATATGTGTGTAATTGTGTAGAGCATGTTGAAGCCACTAGTAGTTGAAATAATAATATGGAACTGAAAAAAAGTGAGAGCGTGCGCTTATTTCAGCAAAGGCAAAGGCAAACGTGTTTATTATACTACCGTTACCGTCGGTATTGCTTCTGTAAAGTTAGTGCGCTCAGGCAGCACGCTCATCCCCTCCCCGTGTGTTTCCTCCTTCAAACTTATAGCGGTTAATGGAAATCGTAATTTCGTATAGGGAAAATATAATCGTTCTTTAAACAGGTAAAAAGGGAAGTAGAAATTGAAAGTTGAAAGGATTTTGGTTCCGTTCTCCATTAACCTCATTTTTTGTATGCGATAGTAGGTTTGAGTATAAACGTATGAATGGTTGTTTTCTTGGTTTGTTTATTTTGCCTCTTGCTCATTGGTATTTTCTCAATTCCAATTTTAGTTGTGAATTTAATTTTTTCTTTTATTGTGATAAGCAGCATAAGTTGTTGCGGTTGTGGTAGGTGTCGGCGCTTAATTGTTAATCCTTCGCTTCTGGCTGGACTGCATTGTGCTGCCGAATTGCATGCCACTAAAGTAAGGCGTGTACCACACCAACGTGCTTTGGGCAAGTTTTCGGTAATCAGTTGGTATTACTTCTAAATATGTATGTATGTACGTGTGTTCCTGCTTGATTCGTGAGAGCGTATTAAATTGTTGCATGTTCCCGTGCAGGGTGTTGCTTAAATAAGCTTATCTGAAATCATAAATCAACTATTTCTTTAGACCTCTCTCACTGAAGTCAAAACAAAAACATGCTCACTAACAAGGTTTGTAAACTTTTAGGAGTTAATCGACTTTCTGAGATCTCTGTGGAGAAAATCAGTTTATCGAAGCTGCCTTCGAAGTATACTTTGTCAATGGAACAATCCAAAATTGGCTAGTGAGCGAGGGCACTGAAATGGAATCTTCCAAAATACTAAAAAAGTGAATGTATAAATGGTTAAAAACGGTACATGGTTACCCTTTTAATTGATTGTATGCATCATTGTCGATACAGCAAATCAGCACGCGATACAAAGCACATTCCAATGTTTAATGCACTTGAAAAAATTATGTAGTCATTTGCTTTTACATATTAAGAAGAAATTTTTGGATAAATCTCTCCAATACAGGGCATAAAGTCTAAAGTTTTATCGAACGTATTGTGTAAAAAATTGAAGACTAATGAGCTTATTATTTTGGTCTCAGACCTGATAAGCCCATCATAAACCAGAGCCAAAGCTTGGAAATGAAACTTGAGAAAAGATTCATCATACACCACAATTTCGGCCATTTCAAATCGGATCTTCGAAATGATAAGCTCTACGCCGTTACATCTAAATTGGGTATTTCCGCAAATCTTTTACAAGAGTGGTTTTAGAAAATTTGCTACCCTAGACTTAGTACGCAATTGAATAGTAAAATCTTCTCTTCGAACAAAAACAAGTAACTTAAGATTCTTATCCAGCTATCACGATATTTTGCGAATATTTTTTTTTTCGATTTATAAATCGTCACGAACTTGGACCTTGGGATGAAACCCTTGTAGAATTTCTAAATTGTAAGTTCATACTGACTTTAGTACTACTTGTAGAACAGGAGCTTGTTTTTCAAAGAGAGAAGAGATTGACGATGTACTACGAAATTTGATTCCAAGAGCTTTTCTCTTATCGAATATATGTCCTTTCTCTGTTAGTTGTCTGTCTAATTAATTCCCAGGTGCTTAGCGCTTTAGAGGCGATTATGGTGTACATAACCGTCTAATAAAGTTTTAAAGGAATTTGAAGACCTGTGCATTATTGACGTTCATAAGAGACATCCATCCATAAATTCATTTAAAGGCCAGTTCACAGAACAAGTGAAGCCAAAGAAACATACTGTCCGGTTTGATCTTTTGAAAACAGAAAAAGCGAGACTGTCGATGTCAATTGCGATATAGTCGTAGGACAACCCTGTTTTTTGGACAATATATGGTTTCAACAAGATGGTGCCACATGCCACAAAACTCGAGGGAATATGGCTTTATTCTCAAAGAAATTTTCTAGCCGCGTAATCTCTCGTCTTGCAGATAAGCCTTTGGCTTAGGCGAGGCGGTCATTTGAATGATAAAGTGCTTTATATATAATGCCAAGGATCAAACTTTATATTAAAGCGGGAATAAGGAAGTAATAAAATTATTGAATAGTAATTGATTTTTTTTCCACAATCCATAAGACTTGCTCGATTGTAGAGCATTGTTTCCTAAAGCCGTATTAGTAATTTGAAATTAATCGTCTCACCTCATAGAGTGATAAGATTTCAGTTCTTCTCCTGGCTTCCCTGGTTTCAAAACCATCTTAGCTACCTTCCACTGGGTCGGAAGAAACCTTTTGTTGAGTAAGCGTTAAACAGGTTAGTTTAAGTTTAAGGTTATGCAGGAAGCTTTTTGAGCACTTCAACAGTATAGCGATTGTTGTTTTGTTTAGGTTTAGGATAGAGCTTAGAATCTCACTTCTAGTGGATGTCTTCATTTCAGTTCCAATTGATGAGGTTCGTCCAGAATGGTGGAGATAAGGCCATCTATGGAAGAGCCGCTAATTATTTTTTTTTACCCTCCACAAATACAGTTGGGGTGAGGATTGAATCCAGTGTAGTAAGATATTCAGTGTCCTCAATTATATATTCCCAATAAAAGTCATTTTTGTGCAAAGAGTCGAATTCAAATGATTATAAAATGTGTCCAATGGGAACACTATTGTTAAGCTGATACCTTTGATTGACATTTTGAAGCTCTTATACTATTTTTTGCGTTATCCTGATTTCGCACAGTGCCTTTTTAAGCTTCGCACATTTTTATATATACATACCAGGTGTACAAGTATGAAATGTCGGTTCGAACATATAGATGTCTCGCAAACGTAAATATTTATCGATTGTCATAAAACTTTGACCTTGTGAAGTGTCAACCTTGACTGTCGAACCACCATAGTTTTGCGCGAATCGAGCGTCATTATCGTTTACTCTCAGTGCAGTCAACATGTCGAGTTTCTTGCCGAATAAAGAGCAAACGCGGACAGTGTTAATTTTCTGTTTTCATTTGAAGAAAACAGCTGCGGAATCGCACCGAATGCTTGTTGAAGCCTTTGGCGAACAAGTACCAACTGTGAAAACGTGTGAACGGTGGTTTCAACGCTTCAAAAGTGGTGATTTTGACGTAGACGACAAAGAGCACGGAAAACCACCAAAAAGGTTCGAAGACGCCGAACTGCAAGCATTATTGGATGAAGACGATGCTCAAACGCAAATACGGCAAGCTACCAACAACAATTGATCAATTTGAACCGTGCGCTTCAGAGAAAACGACCGGAATATCAAAAAAGACAACACAAGGTCATTTTTCTCCATGACAACGCTCCATCACATACGGCAAGAGCGGTTCGCGACACGTTGGAAACACTCAATTGGGAAGTGCTTCCGCATGCGGCTTACTCACCAGACCTGGGCCCATCCGATTACCACCTATTCGCTTCGATGGGACACGCACTCGCTGAGCAGCGCTTCGATTCTTACGAAAGTGTGAAAAAATGGCTCGATGAATGGTTCGCCGCAAAAGACGATGAGTTCTACTGGCGTGGAATCCACAAATTGCCCGAGAGATGGGAAAAATGTGTAGCTAGCGACGGCAAATACTTTGAATAAATGATTTTTTCTTTTTCCACAAAATTTAACGTGTTTTTTGATTTAAAAAAAACGACATTTCATACTTGTACACCTGGTATATACTCTCCTATAGACATTAGTGCATACGTACATACACAAAATGTGCTGTTGAAGTTGTGATTTTATGCTGCTTCGTGAGTTTCGTAAGATAAAACGGGACAAAAAATACGAATGAATACAAAAAAATACGAATGAATACAAAAAAAAATATTTTGTTTAGGGCCACTTGCCGAGAAGAGATGAACCCATCAAAATTCATATCTATCGGATCAGACTGATAAGGTGAACTAAGCAGACCAATCCTTCAGTTACTGAGATATCTTAAGCAAAGTTAGCAATCAGACCATATAACCGATTTTTTCAGATATGTGATTTTGAATCAAAAATCCGTTACAAAATTTTGTATTATACACATTTATATATAAATAAATAATGACACGGAAAATCATCGAAAGGGGGGGAATCTATCATATAGCTATCTCTACAACCATTTTGGCAAATTTAAGAAATAATATTTAATCCTAAAATGCGATGAAAAAAATTTTATGTGTCCATGAAAGATATAGCGACATCGCCATGGCCGAAGATATACACTTCTTTTTTGTTACGGCTACATACAAACCTACATAGATATATACCTACGTGTATGTATTATATTTTGGCATTGATATTTTCAGGAATATAAAGTTAGTTATTTGTTTCATTTCAACCACTTTAACTAAGTGAAAAGTTTTCGTACTTGCTATGCTTTTCGTTGATTAGAAGTACATAGAAAAATAAAATATTGCACATGCATATACTCGTACAAATATATTCTCATACATATACTATAACAATCTAATGCCCGTTTGTAAAGATCCGGTGTTCTCCAAAAGTTATCTACCGATTGTCTTAAAATTTTATCAGATTGTTTCTATGGTATGGTTTATACGAAAAAAATATGCCGGAAATTCGATACATAGGTAACTTTTTGCTTCTTCCCGGAGACTGACCTATTCGAAAAAATCTTATTTATCGTTCGATTTACTTTAAATTTGGTACATATGTAGGTTGCTTTTTGCTTCTCTCCGGGAAAGGGTCAGGGAGCGAGTTAATCGAATAAATTGTGCTCATCGTTCGATTTACTTGCAATTCGGTACATAAGGGACTTTTTGCTTAGAGTAACAGGACAACTACCCTTCTTTCAGCGAACTGAACCATAGACTGACCTATTCGGAAAAATCGTACTTATGTATCGATCTATTTGAAAAAATTACTTTTGTTTCCTGGAAATGGACCAGAGATTAGGAAACAAGTTCGATTTTCTCGAAATATAAGCAATACTTTCTTTACAAGAAAGGGATCACAGACAGGTTTACAAAAATTAGTAAGAATTGGATATAAGCAGAGATCATGCGCGGGTTTGTTCAACTTGAGTGTGAAGAAGCAAAGATTCAAATTGTGCGTTTGGTTTACTTAGAGGCATTTATATGGACATTTTGGCGGAAGAATTCGAGCAGCGAAGAAGTGACCAACCCAACGCAAGTGTTTTGGTCTACTTATCGTCATCCACACACATCACATTCGCGAACAATCAGCAAAGGCACACGACTTGCAGTCAAAAAATAACAGAGGAACGTAATTTTAACCGAACATTTCTAGGATAAAGACATCATCATTTCGAATCTCATCCGATTCTCCCTTTCAATTAAAGCTAATATAGTTCCCTGTTCGACTTTCCTTCATTATCAACAATGCTCAGGGTCTAAGTATAGAATTGTATGATCTACATTTTTATACGGATTGCTTTGCACATGAACAGTTGTACGTTGCATGTTCTGGGGTTATATGCCCACAGGTATTGAGTAAATAAAAATATGATAATTAATTTTTGAATAATGGAGTAAAATGTGTCGATTTTGGAGATTAATTCAAAAATCAAATTTCAAGGTACAAGTAAATTTTTGGTACCAAACGAAAGTAGATAAAATCCTCCATTACTATCTAAACAATGTACAGTTTTCTTGTAATATTCTCAGAAAATTGAAAGTTTATTTCTTTTTTTTGTGCACACAGTGAAATACGTAATTTTTCAATTTTTCGAAGTTATATATTTTTTCTAACTGGGAAAATCAAGCAAAAATTATAATGGAGCCTTTTTGTTCAGGTTATTAGTAAATTTATAGTGGTTTTATTTGTTTGTTACATTCTCTAAATTCTTAAATATACACGTGTGTGGGTTTTCGAGCTTATATGCGGATAGTTTTGAGATAAGCGGGGTAAAGCAAACCTTGTTTCATTTCTATAATCTATGATTATAGTAGTTTCTTTTTGTAAAAATATTGCGCACTTTCCCAGTATATGCATTTCTTTATGCGAACTTACTTACTTACTTACTTACTTTACTGGCGTAGACACCGCTTACGCGATTATAGCCGAGTTAGCATTGCGCCATTCGTTTCTTCTTTTTGCTCTGTGGCGCCAATTGGAAACACCAAGTACAGTCAGGTCCTTTTCTACCTGGTCCTTCCAACGGAGTCCAGGTCTTCCTCTTCCTCTACTTCCACCGGCGGGTTCTGCATCGAAGACTCTCAAAGCTAGAGTATTCGTATCCATCTGGAGCACATGGCCTAGCCAGCATAGCCACTGTTTCTTGATTCTCTGAACTACGCCAATGTCGTCTTATAACTCGTACATCTCATCTCTACTTTACTTTTCAATTGCCTACTTAGTCCAAAATAGCACCTGTTGGCAAGAGTGATTCCGCGCTGGATTTCAAGACTGACATTATTATTGGTGTTGATGCTGGTTCGTAGATAGACGAAATTATCTACGACCTCGAAGTTATGACTGTCAACGGTGACATGGGTGCCAAGTCACGAATGCGATGACTGTTTGTGTGATAACAGGAGATATTTCGTCTTGCCCTCGTTCACTACCAGACCCATATAATTCGCTTCCTTATCCAATCTGGAGAAAGCAGAACTCACGGCGCTGTTGTTGAGGCCAATAATGTCAATATCATCGGCGTACGCCAACAGTTGTACAGTCTTATTACTTACTTACTTACTTTACTGACGTAGACACCGCTTACGCGATTTTAGCCGAGTTAGCAGCATTGCGCCATTCACTTCTTCTTTTTGCTGTGTGGCGCCAATTGGAAATACCAAGTACAGCCAGGTCCTTCTCTACCTGGCCCTTCCAATGGAGTGGAGACCTTCCTCTTCCTCTGTTTCCACCGGCGGGTACTGCATCGAAATCTTTCAAAGGTGGAGTATTCGTATCCATCCGGACCACGTGACCTAGCCAGCGTAGCCGCTGCTTCTTGATTCGCTGAACTATGCCAATGTCGTCGTATAACTCGTACAGCTCATCGTTCCATCGTCTGCGTTATTCGCCGTTGCTAATGTGCAAAAGACCATAAATCATTCGCAGAACTTTTCTCTCGAAAACCCTTAATGCCGACTCATCAGATGTTGTCATCGTCCATGCTTCCGCACCATATAGCAGGACGGGAACGATGAGAGACTTGTAGAGTTTGGTTTTCGTTCGGTGAGAGAGGACTTTACTTTTCAAATGCCTACTTAGTCCAAAGTAGCACTTGCTAACAAGAGTGATTCTGCGCTGGATTTCAAGACTGACATTATTATTGGTGATGATGCTGGTTCCTAGTTAAACGAAATTATCTACGACCTCGAAGTTATGACTGTCAACAGTGACATGGGAGCCACGTCGCAAATGCGATGACTGATTGTGTTATGACAGGAGATAGTTCGTCTTGCCCTCGCTCACTACCAGACCCATATCCTTCGCTTTCTTATCCAGTCTGGAGAAAGCAGAACTCACGGCGCGGTAGTTGAGGCCAATAATGTCGATATCATCGGCGTACGCTAGCAGCTGAACACTATAATAGAAGATTGTACCTTCTGTATTCAGCTCTGCTGCTCGTATTATTTTTTCCAGCATTAAATTAAAAAAGTCACACGATAAAGAGTCACCTTGTCTGAAACCTCGTTTGGTATCGAACGGCTCGGAGAGGTCCCTCCCGATCCTGACGGAGCTTTCAATGTTGCTTAACGTCAGTTTACATAGCCGTATAAGTTTTGCGGGGATACCAAATTCAGACATAGCAGCGTAAAGGCAGCTCCTATTCGTGCTGTCCAAGGCGGCTTTAAAATCGTCGAAGAGGTGGTGGGTGTCGATTCCACTGATAAGGTATTGTTGACGGTGGGCTCCAGTCTTTCACACAATACGCCCGACAGGACCTTATGGGCGATATTAGCCCACGATAATTGGTGCAGATTGTGATGTCCCCTTTTTTATGGATTGGGCAGAGCACACTTAAATACCAATCGTCGGAGATTCTTTCATCCGACCATATTCTGCAAAGTAGCGGATGCATGCACCTGACCTTCACCTCCAGCCGTTTTGTTGTTTTTTACGCGAGCGATTGCTATTCGAACTTCTTCATGGTCAGGTAATGGAACGTCTTTTCCATCGTCGTCTATTGGGGTTTCGGGTTGACTATTTTCGGTTATTCCGTTTTCACTGCTATTCAGCAGGCTGGAGAAGTGTTCCCTCCATAAATTTAATATGCTCTGGGCATCGGTGACTAGATCACTTCTTTGTGTCCTACAGGAGTCTGCTCCGGTCTTGAAACCTTCTGTAAGTCGTTGTATCTTCTCATAGAGTTTTCGAACAAGATCCTTGTCAGCCAGCTTCTCAAGCTCTTCATACTCACGCATCTCGGCCTCTTTCTTTTTTGTCTGCAGATGCGTCTTGCTTCCCTCTTCCGTTCTCGGTAGCTATCCTACCCCGTACATGTTGTGGCTGATCGCAAGGTTGCGAGGTAGGCAGTCTGTTTTCTCTCCACCGCGACAGGGCAGTCCTCATCGTACCAGCTGTTTTTGCGAACGTTACTAGACCCAATAGTTTCGATTGCAGCTGTACGTAGGGAGCTTGAAATGCTGTCCGACAGTTCCCGTATACCGAGTTGCTGATGTGTGCTCTCAGAGAGCAAGAGTGCAAGTCGAGTAGACAGTCTGTTGTGATTGCGGCTTTTCGATGTCGAACTTTCCTTATATTTGTTAAAGGGCGTTCTTCGGTTCTACCTATTGAAAATTAAAATTAATTTAATGTTTTATTTAGGTTGATGGAATAGTATGCAGCACATTAATAGAAACAACATCTACACAAAAATGTTTCTTTCGATACTTCACGGCTAATTTATTTTCGAAGTTCCTTGCAAGGCTGCACGGTACGCACACGGTACAACTTAAAACTTTAAACGCGTTTATCTCCAAACTACATTTTTTGAGTTGGCCGAACCAACAACTCGTACAATTTCCAACCGATTAGGTTCAAATTTGACAAACATCTTTAAAAATACATTTTTCAAGGTATCGCGTAGGATTTTTTTTTTATTCTATATACCATAGTTCATTTGTTATTAACAATTAACTGATGATTTTTTAGTCGAAATTAGAAAGTTTAACTTTAGAAGTGCCCCATTTGATCATGAATCAATATATCGAAAAAATCCTACGTGTTACTTTAGCTATTGTAATATATAATAAAAAAAATTTAGATACTCAAGATATTTCAAAATTTACAGGAGCAGTTAGTTCGGCCACGTACCCCTTGAACCATAGAGGAGTCGAAGGACGACCGCTACAGCGCCACCATTCTTCAAGAAATATTTATAAGAAATTATTTTTTTACACCTAAAAAGATGTATAATAAACTTCTTATATTATATTTTTAATTGACTCTATGGTTTTTCTAAAAAAAATGCACATAAAACACCTATTTTTTCGGTCTCTAGAGTGGCATAACCCCTCAATTTTCAGAGAAATCTCAAAATTTTTTTATTCAAAGTATTGACCATTGGTTTCTACACATTTTTTTTTAAATATTTTCTCTTTCGAGGCAAACCATTCGACGAGACATTTTTCGACTTCTTCAAAATTAGCGAAGCACTGCTCTCCAAGGGAGTGTCCCATCGATGCGAAAAGGTGATAGTCGGACGGTGCGAGGTCTGGAGAGTACGGTGGGTGCGATAATATTTCCCAATTAAGTGTTTTTAATGTGTCTTTCACCAATTTAGCGGTATGAGACGGCGCGTTGTCATGTTGCAAGATAACTTTTCCATGCCTTCGGGCCCATTCCGACCGTTTTTCGATCAACGCATGATTCAAATTGATCATTTGTTGTCGGTAGCGTTCCGTGTTCACCGTTTCACCAGGTTATAACAACTCGTAGTACACCACACCACACTTTTCCCACCAAACACAGAGCATTGTCTTACGGCCAAAGCGATTTGGCCTTGCAGTCGATGGGCCAGTTTCACCAGGAGAAAGCCATGATATTTTTCGCTTCGGGTTCTCAAAATAAATCCATTTTTCGTCCCCCGTGACAATTCAATGCAGAAAAGATTTCCTTTCGAATCGTTGAAGCAGCATTTCACAAACGGTTTTTCAATTTTCCATTTGTATATCGTTCAGCTGGTGTGGCACCCATTTTCCATACTTCTGGATCTTTCCCATGGCTTTTAAACGTTGGCAAATTGCTCCTCGAGTCACATGTAGTGTTTCTGCCAATTTTTGTTGCGATTGGGTTGGATCGACATGCAATTCCTCGTCTTCGAACTTTTTCGCTGCACCAGGATGTCTGTCAAATCGAAATCTCCATTTTTAAATTGACGAAACCATGTCTCACATGTTCTAATCACTGGAGCATGTTCACCATAAGTTTCTACCAGCTTCAGCTGCTTTTTTCTTTTGATGAAATAAGAAAAGCAACGAATGCCGCAAATGCGGTTTACTTGGAACGAAACTCGACATATTCACTGAGGTGACGTTCTTATTTTGGCGGAATGTGACTTGCGTATTTTTGTAGGTTAATGTCAATAGAAAAAAATTACATACATGCCAAATCATAGAAATTTATACATATTGCTAGCGACATCTACCAGTAAAACCGGCATACTTCAACAAACACCCTGGTAAAGCACGCATTCAAAAAAATTAGTCTGATTGTTGACCAACCGAAACCTAACTTTGGGAACTTTACGTAGGCTGCTATATATATGTCTGGCCAAATAATGAAAACACGAATATTTATCAACGAAAATGGTTTTATTGTTTTTCAAAATATTCTCCATCAAGATTTATACACTTTTGCATGCGTTCAAACCAATTTTCGAAGCACTTTTTCCACTCCGATTGAGAAACCTCCAAAACATGGTTTTCTTGATGTGTGGGAATAAAAAGAAGTCATTGGGTGCCAAGTCAGGGCTGTACGGCGGATGACCCATCAATTCGACGTCTTGGCCGGTCAAAATGGCGCTGGTTTGAGCCGATGTGTGAGAGCTCGCATTGTCATGGTGCACAATGATTCGTCTTGTCTTGTTCGTTTTTCGAATTTCTCCGAAGACTTCAGGCAAACAAATGGTGGTGTACCACTCAGAATTGACCGGCCTACGTTGCTCAAGCGAAACAGTCGCCACATGACCAGTTTTGCCGAAGAAAAAGGCGACCATTTGCTTCGAAGTGCTTCTTCCACGAACAACTTTCGTTGGATTTGGTTCGTCTTGGAAGACCCACACGGTCGATTGCTGTTTTGTTTCGGGCTCATACGTATAGATCCATGATTCGTCTCCTGTGACGATCTTATAAGCGTCTTTTGAAGCACCGCGAACGTATTTTTTCAGCATTTCTTTACACCAATCCACACGAGCCTTTTTTTGAGCGATTGTCAAATTGTGCGGGATCCAACGAGAACAAACCTTTTTTACGGACAGGTGTTCATGCAATATCGAATGTATGTTGGTGGGAGAAATGCATAGGCATGCCTCTATCTGAAGGTATGTTACACGACGGTCTTGCATTATCAGTTCACGTACGGCATCGATGTTTTCTGGCACAACGGCTGTTTTTGGACGACCTTCCCGGAATTCGTCTTTGAGCGAGCGTCGGCCACGATTGAATTCGTTGTACCAGTTTTTCACAGTACTATAGGATGGTGCTTCATAGGCATACAAAGATTTAAGTTCATCGATGCACTCTTGTCGTGATAATCCACGTCGAAAGTTGTGAAAAATGATCGCACGAAAATGTTCACGAGTTAATTCCATTTTTTGGCCGAGATGAATTTTTTAATTCCCTGTAAATAAAACAATTCACGATTAAATAACAATACGTTCTGAGCGATGTTATGCTAAAAAATGTCAAACTTTCCAATGGAAATGTCAGATTTCACCTGGCAACACTTAGTGTTGCCTAGGCCAGACCTATATATAGCAGCCTACGTAATGATGGTAATACTTCCAGGCGTTTCTTTCAAAATCCCAAGATATCAGCAGCAATCACTAAGGTTGACATACATTTGATTAAAAATATGCATACAATATTCATAGTTGTTTCTAGTGGGCACGATATTGACGTAGAGATGTTTCGTGACTACGCTTTAAACACAGGAAAATATTTCGTTGAGTGTCATGCTTGGTATAAGATGCCTCCAACATTTCACAAATATTTCATCCATGAACCCGAGAATATCTTACGCTCTGTTACCAATCGGACAATTATCAGAAGAAGGTCAGGAAGCTCGGTACAAAGATTTTAAGACTTTTAGAGAACAGACTTTTCATCAGTTCTGACCCCAGAAGAAAATTAATTAAAAAAAAAAATGAATGATTTACCGGAAGAGACCTTAGAAATGATCGTGAAGAAGAGTGGCAATAATAATGAATTTGATGATGATGATTATGAAGGCGATGATGGCAATTCAAACGAAGATGAAATTGATCATGAATACGATTATGGTGGTGAAGAAACAGTTTATATATTTTAAATAAAATTTGAACCTAAAATAAATAAAAAAATCATTCAATTAACTCAAATTGCATAATTTTTTTCTTTATGATTAATTAACTAAAAAAAATAACTTTTACTTAACTAGAAGGCTTGTAAGAATTGATCTCCATTTTGAGCACCATTGTACATTGCTGAATTCGGATAAGATTTTTGGTTAAGACATATTAATTCCCCCATTGCGATTCGGGAAATATGATGAACATCAATTACAAGGATAAGAGATAGACCCATAAAAATTTATAACGATATAATCAGAAAGACGAGCTGAGTCGATTTAACTATGTCTGTTTGAACGTAAACTAGTGTTAGTTTTTGATATATTTGAAAAAGAAAACTTAGTATGTTGGTATATTTTTGTAATGAATTGATCATTTGTCGAAACCGCACAAATCGGTCGATATATACCATATGTGTACATACATATACATAGTTCACATACAACCGATTCGCTGGGATATAAATTTGTGGATCAGAACTTCGCCAAACAAGAATCTAGGAGCGCTAATTTGGTATTTTTCACACGTTAAACAAATTTTATAAAGAGCGCGTCGTTAGAAATTATTGCACACACTTTCAATTATCGCTTCTTTCTTAGAAATACAATTCAAAATTTTTTAATCAGGTTGGCTTTGAAAAATATGTCAAATTGCATTGCATATGAATTCGAAATTCTCATTCATATTTTTTTATTGCAGTCATATAAAGTGAGAAAGAAGTGCGTTAGTTTATTTTTAAACTTTTTTTAAATAATCCGCAATAAAGGGTTAGGGTATTTGCAATGCCTAATGTACGAGTATACAATAGTACAGTGGCTTAGTAGTTATTTCGAACAGCATCTATTAAAAACTTTAACAGTCTGTAAAAGATGAGCCAAAACAGTTCTCAAAAAAATTTCAACGCACTATACCTACTTCTATAATGTTTAAAATTAATATTGCATTTTTTTATTCCTTATATTTTTAAGTATTTTTCAAATATTATATTTTTTATTAAAATCAAAAACTTAAGCCACAGCTTATTTTCACCATTAAGAACTTCAATGCTGGGATAATTTTTTTTAATAATCGACCAAATTTTGTGTGTCTTCTTCGGAATTTTTGACCACTCCTCAACCAATGCCGCTTTAAGGTCAGATTTGTAGAATATTTTCCGTTTGCAAACGTTTTTATCCTTACGGGCCACAAATTTCCAACGACATTGAAGAAAGTCGACTGTCCAAACTAGGTTTGAATAATGCTCAACTTCTGCTTCGGGTTCTTATCTTCTTCAAAATCTCGAGGTTATAGTCGCCTATATCCATTCTATTCTCAAAAGGCTTCAGAACTCTTATGCTTAACTGTGGTCTTCAAATTTTTTGCGACCAGCTCAGTATTTGGATTAAGCCACATATATAGTTATGTTTTATTGTTTATTAACGAAGTATTACAGCTGCAAAGTTAGTTCACGTAGAAGTCAATCTATTATTTTTTCAATAGATGGCTTTAGTGATCTGTATCTCGCGTTCTATAAGTCCACTTCCACTTACGCTAGATGACATTAGAAAGTTGATATTTTATACTAAAAAAATAATACGATCACTTTAGTGTGCATGCTAAAGATGGAAACCAGTAGAAATAAAATACGCTATATTCTACAATGTTTCTTCAATACAGGCGAACACGGAAGTCAGGCAGTTAAAAATGTGAATAGTGTGTATGGTCCATATACTGTAATTTCGTACCGTCGAAAAGTCGATAAAATAATGAAAATTTGTCGAGTCTCACCGAACACTGTTTTGATTTCTCAGTAGCTGAAAATTGCACAAAAAAACAGTTTGGAAAAACTTGAGTTAACGAGAAACTTTATGGACCGAATTTCCATTTGCGAATCGCGGTTGAATCGTAAAAAATTGACGCATTTCAGAAGCGGATGATAACTGGTGATGATAAGTTTTTGTTTTTTTTTTACACAATTCATTTATTTACTGGATCTGGTTTAATATAAGCCTAACAGTAAGTGTACAAATCTTAAAAACCAAATTACAAATATGATAGCTCGAGTTATGTAACTCTGAGCCTTTTTCAAACAACGGCGCTCTACGTAGAAGGCGGGAACATCTCTTCACTGCAGGCGGGAATTTCTTGATGGGTTGCATAAATCATTAGCTAGCGGGTTTGGACGATTTCTCAGCTTTGTGAAATACTTCGTTCTGCTTCTTTCAATTTCAGGCTTAACCAGTAAAATACCAAGGTCGTTATGAATATTTACGTTACGAACGTACCATGGTGCGCCCGTTAGTGCTCTTAAAATTTTGGACTGGAACCTCTGTATTTTATTAATATTAGTTGCACCCCACAATTGAATGCCAACATCCAAATTGGTTTTAATACTGCGTTGTAAATAAGGACTTTGTAGTCTAGTTTTAGACCTGAGTTTTTTATTTAAAAGCCAATTTAAACTAGTTGCTTTTAATTTCATGTGTAGTATTTTTGCCTCAATGTGTCTCTTCCAAGTGAGACGTCTATCTAATTGTATACCGAGATATGTTACATCATTTACTTGTGGAATGTGTTTCCATTTAAGCGAATTGCAGGACATGGTTGCAGTTGTAAAGTAAGTGTAACGTGTTAACACTTTTGTTCCTTAACTTTAATTCTCCAGTTCTCTAGCCATTCTTCGATGAGGAGTAAATGATCACTAATCGTTTTTGCTTTAAAACAGCTGTGTCATCCGCAAAGGTGATGATAAGTGGATTACTTACACCAACGTTAAAAGCAAATGGTCGTTGTCGAAGGCAAGTGAGTAGGCACAAACGGCCTCCAAGCTAGGTTTGACGGCTAGGAAGGTTTTATTGTAGGTTTGGTGGGAAAGGTAAAGAATTATTTTCTATAAGCTGCTCCCCTACGGTCGTCTGAAAAAAGCAATCGTCCAGAAGCGCTCAGCTTTAGCCATTAGGAAGGTAATTGTGTTTCATCAGAATAACGTCAGATCACACACAACGATAGTGATATGCCAATAGCATGGCGAGCTTGGTTGGGAAGTTTTTATGTATATAAAGGGTGGTTAAATTTTCAAGGGCCGATGTTGATTTTGAATAAAACACAAACTATTTAGGAAATTATTGAAATTTTATTTTATTATGATATATTGGTATTACTCAATTATGTATGTAACAAAATATCGGCCAATTGAGCGCCGCGACCTCGGCGGCACACCTCCATACGATGGTCCAAATTTTCGATGACGCTGAGGCATAATGGAGTTTCTATGCCGTTAATGTGCCGAATTATCTCATCCTTTAGCTCTTGAGTTGTTGCTGGCTTATCGACGTACACCTTTTCTTTCAAATAACTCCAGAGAAAAAAGTCCAACGGTGTCAAATCACATGATCTTGGGGGCCAATTGACATCGCCATTACGTGAGATAACACGGCCATTGAATTTGTTGCGCAAAAGAGCCATTGTTTCGTTAGCTGTGTGGCAAGTGGCACCGTCCTGCTGAAACCACATATCGTCCACATCCATATCTTCCAATTGTGGCCATAAAAAATTCGTTATCATCTCACGATAGCGAACACCATTCACAGTAGCTGCCTGACCGGCCTCATTTTGGAAAAAATACGGCCCGATGATGCCGCCAGCCCATAATCCGCACCAAACAGTCACTCTTTGTGGGTGCATTGGTTTTTCGACAATCACTCTTGGATTCTCATTCGCCCAAATGCGGCAATTCTGTTTATTGACGAATCCACTGAGGTGAAAATGTGCCTCATCACTGAAGATGATTTTCTTCGAAAATTTTCATAATAAGTCTGGATAACATTAACACGTTGTTGGATTGTGTATCTCTCCATGGTTCAAATTGAGTAAGTCTGAAATAGAGAAATGTCAAATTAAACTCGGAAAAAAACTTGGCGTTTAGGTGTGGTTCACATTCAACATCGGCCCTTACAATTTAACCACCCTTTACCATATATTCCGGACCTCGCACCAATTGATTACCATCTATTCCTATCTCTACGTTCTCTATGACGAATGATTTGGCTGGTGAAAAATCGGTCTGAATAAAAGCATGTGAAAATGGATTGTCCCAATTGTTAGCCAATAGGGACAAGGGTGAAAGTAATGGATTACTTGTTACTTTACCTAATATACATGTCTACAGTGGTATAGCACATTATTCCGAAAAACAGATTTTACTATATCAGTTACTGTAATGCTACATTGTACACCAATGATTGGCGATAGTAAGTCGGCATGTAACGGTACATGTTTAAGCAGGCAAATCAAAACAGAAGGAAACATCGCAGTAGTAACGCGAAAATTCGTATAAGCTGCTCTTTTAGGGCATTTATCCCGGCATAAAACAGCTGTGTCATCCGCAAAGGTGATGATAAGTGGATTACTTACAGCAACGTTACGAGAAAATGGTCGTTGTCGAAGGCAAGTGAGTAGGCAAAAACGGCCTCCAAGCTAGGTTTGATGGCTAGGAAGGTTTTATTGTATGTTTGGTGGGATAGGTAAATAATTATTCTCTCTAAGCTCCCCTACGGTCGTCTGAAAACGTCTGGGACGATCTAACTAAACAAAATGTGGTACGATCGAAGCGAGGTGGGAGTGTCTTGGTTTGGGGAGCATTTTGCTACGATTCAAAGCTTAATCTGGTACCCATAACTTGTCGCATGAACTCCAATAAAACCTCATACCATTTGTAAGGCAAGCGAAAGAAATCGAATACATATTTCAACAGGACAATGCCTTGATACATGCTTCTGGACAAACAAAGGCACGGTCAGAGAACCAGGCCGGAATGCAGTCCGGATTGCAACCCCATAGAAAATATGTGGGGAGTAATGACAGGAAAAGGGATTTGCTCAAAAATCTTGTTGAGTCTTTACCAAGTCGCATTTTTGCTGTTATTGAAAACCGTGATGGCCATACCAAGTATTAATATTTAGATAAAGTTTGGAGTTTTATTATATTTTTGATACGAAGTGAAGTGCGCTTAAACGATTTACTAAATACTGTTAAAATGATAAAACCTTAAGTTAAATATATGTAAAACAATAAAATTAAATCTTTAAATGTAACAATGATAGCTTTTATTTATTAAAAACTCAACAAATTTGAGTGCGCTTACACGAATGTCTTCCACTGTATGCATATGTATACATATGTTATTTGCGACATTTTATTGAGGAGCTTTTATTTCATGTCAGAAATACCCCCGTACATTCCCTACCGAGGGGCGACCGTAATTAGAAAAATTAATTTTCTATGATTTTGGATGTTGGTCGAACCAGTACTCGAAGCCTGGTTTTCGGAATGGCAATGCTAAAAATTGGCTATTCCGGCCACCGGCGACCTAGTATTTGTTCGAATCAGCTGTGACCCTCATTTATGTTAAATTTATTAAGAACAAAAAAAAAAAACAATACATAAGATAACGAGGAAATAAATATATGTACATAAAGTAATTTTGAGCATTAATAAATCTGTAGTATAGCGTTGAAATTTTTTTGAAAACTTGTTTGGTTCATCTTTGAAAGGCTGTTAAAGTTTTTGATAGGTGCTGGTCAATAAGCTGTTAGTCACTGTATGTGACAATATAGTTTCGGTGTAATGTTGTTGCAGCTGCTTTTTGTTGTTACTTTGATTATAATATTCTTGTCAATTTCTGTTTTGAAACATAACATTCGGTTGACAAAGCGTTCATCCATTTAAACTGCTTTGAACCCGTTGTTATTGCACTGTCGTTTTTGTTGTCAGTGCAACATTTTCTTCGTACCACATCACATTGCGATTCGTACGAACAGCCAACCGCATTTGCTTATCTCGTCTTATTGATTAAGTATTTACTCCTTCAATTCGGTTGCAGCTGAACTTGAATGATTAATGGACAAAAGGAAGGGAATGTAGTATCGTTGAAACGACGATCAACCTAAAGACCGTAACCAATCACTGGCCATGCCTACAGATTTGGCCCAGAAGCAAATTGCCACTACATACGTATGCACATACTAAATGCTATTGCCATATCGATTTCTGTGCGCTTTAAAAGCGATTCTCTTGATAATGAAATGGTGTTTTGATGCATGTTTTGTTTTCGAAATTTGTTTCCTGTTGTATCGATTTATATTTATTATTATTGCCTTTAACATAAGTATAATTTTTTTTGTATGTACGTTGGAACAGATATTTTTTTGTTTTGTTTTATCGCTTTTATCGTGTATACTTGCAGCGATGCTCATTCAAGCTTGAACATACATGATGATAAATTGATAAGCCAAACTATTCATAAAATGTATGAATGTATGGATATTTGTTTGGAAGGACGACTAATATTTTGGTGGATAAAACCAATTATGTAAATTTTTAGAAAATAATATTTTTAAATATTTATTTCGCATGCATTCCATTGATTTTCAAGATTAAAAGGTAAAAAGTAAAAAATATCTCCGTAGTAATTTAAAACTTTTGAGTTTTGGTTAAAGTCTTATTTAGTGCGTACGCAAGGACTTACTTAAATGAGAAATTATGTTTTTTTTTGGTAAAAATAAAAAATGAATTAAATAAAATAAGTAAATAATGTCTATTAATACATTAGTATATTTTTTTAAATGGTTTTGGTTACTCTCTGCTTAGTTTTTAATATGGTTAAAACACAATTTTTCTAGGAAATATAATAAAGAATCCAAAACTGTTCGTCATCTTTTATTTCCAGGTGAGTTCATAGGGATGGAAATTACTTCAATCGCTTAACATTAAAGTTTCAATTCCGCTCAGAAAAAAATTTAAGGAAGATGTTTTCGTTGGACCAGAAAAAAGGCGTATCATAATTCATCACAATCATGAATGAACTTTAAAGGGTAGGGTGAATGGCCGTTGATGAAGTCATAAACAAATTTTTAGACAATACCATACAAAAAAATCGTTAAAATAATGTTAAGCATATTAAAAGCTTTACATTGCCTAATGAGTTTGAATGCACCTTCATACTTCTTTTGGATGCTTTAGAAAGATCATCAAGAGGCTCCTTACAAGCGAAAATGTATCGAAAGGAGTCTAACTAAGTAATACATGTAGTCTTCCATCCTTTATTTTAAGATGATGGCTTGTTTAATCCACATACCTACGTGATCAAGAATCATAATGCTCTATTACAAAATAAAATAAATTGTTTGGCTTTAGTACAGCAAAAGACATAGGTTATGTTCAAGAAAACCAAAACAGCACTCCACTTTTGTATACCTTGTGCATTTTCGAATTGTCTGTATGAGCGAATACTCTTAGACAAAAAATTAATCAATAAAATACTCAAAAATTAATAATTGTTAACATCAAAAAATTTCAAATACATGTAACATAGTCATTATAAAGTTGTCTGAAACACTTTTAGAAAAATTAAGGCAGATATAATTGAAATGTCCTTTATATAAAATTCTCGCGCTACAGTGTTTATAAACAAACTACTCCTAAACGGTTGGCCTAATTTTTATAAAATTCTGTGTGAATATCGGATAGGTAAGAGAATCGGCGAACATCTATCAGCACAAAGTGAAGTGGACCTATTCAAAAAAATCTTATTCATGGGTTGATTTACTTGTCATTTGGTACAAACAAAAATAGCTTTGTACTTAAATTAGCAGGAACACTACTTTTTGCCGGGAAGTGTACCAGGGACCGATCTATCTGAAAAAAATATAATGGTTCCAATTAATATTTAAAATTCCTTTATTTCAAGGTTGCTTTGTAACGATAAAATTTACGTTAATCGAAAAATGTTTATCTTTTCGGTTGAAACATTTGGAAATATTACAGGTATCAAAATAAATTTCCTTTTGTTTTTACCCGAAGCGAAAAGCGTCGTTAATGTTAAATCGTTAACAGATAATGTTAAACGTTAAAACTAAAGTGGGCTGCTTAATTATAGCAAGCAGCCATTTTATAATTAATGTTAATGAATCCATTTCGTTTTCTTAACATGGCGCTTAAACGAAACGATTTTATTTTTCCTCTGCTTTATTTAGAAATTATTTTCTTTTCGAGTTGTGGAAGTGGCAGTTTGCAAATTTCTTTCTTGAAACGACTTAGTTAATGTTAAGGGAGTATTTTTTACTCGACTAATGCGTTCTATTAGACTACAAAACGCACAAGAATTTTGTTTACGTTGCTTGATCTATTGATTTCGAGTCCATTCAAATAATCCGAATTAAGATTTGAAATCTCTTTATTTTATTATCTCTCCGGAGTTAATTCAGAGATGTAGAATTAAGGCGAGGCGAAGTTCGCAGGGTACATTTAATATATGTACTATATATGGTATATTGGTATATTGAGACTGCATAAGCAAATTTTCCTGCAATTTGTGGTGTGGACTTTCATGCGGGACCTATAGTTTATTCTAAGCCCCCTTCGAATGACCATTGGACGTTGAAGAGCAATTAATTTTCTATAATTTTGGAAATTGTTCGGACTAGGACTCGAACTCTGTCCTTACAATAGCACACAACGCTAACTATTAACTACTTTATTTTACAAAAAGTGTCCAAGGAATATTAAAAGTCTCAACTGATTAAATAATAAATAACCTACGCTTTTACTATTTTTTTTTTAATAATTCGCGAGTTTTTTTTAGCCTCTGTAAAATTATTTACTTCTCAAATTACATTGTTAATTTGTAATTATTATTCATACTCATTAGTGGTTCATACATACATACCTAGACTACATTTTGTGTTTACACAGCAGCAGCGAATTTCCTATTCCCTCTTCTTTACGCCACTCGAATTATTACAATTTTGACAAATTAAGTGTGACAGTTTCTGCGTCCCCATCACTAATGCCATTGCCACTGCAACTCGATTATAATAATTTACGGTTAATTTTGACAGCCCAAGTGCGTCTTGTAATGCAACTGTAAAAGAATTTGTTTAGAAACCAAATCCATATAAATCGGAGTTCATATAAAAAATTACTACTATTTTCAGACTTTTCATTGAGTCGTTCCCAATTGTTGGTGCTCAAAATATTATTATACACAAGAAGGCATAAGTTAAAATATTCAATGACGAAACATTATTATATACTTATTTATATATATGTATATATGTGTGTAAATGAAAAAAATATGAGAAATTGTTTATTTATCTTTAATGGTCTCCGAATTTCAGTTCCGTTAATACGCACATATACATATGTGTTTATTGGAGCAAATTCCGCTGCCATATGCCAGCATTCCCCTTCCTCAGCGCTCGATTATTGTGCGCGAGTATTAAAAAACAGATATAAACACATTTATAAATTGTTCTACCCCTTCCCCTCCATTATTTTCTTCCAGACCGTTGCGGTGATTTAGTCATATTTATAGTTTGCAGAGGTTGCAGGGCTACTTATGCACATACCAACTCGACCACTTTTGCGGCCAACCGAACATTAACCATAAAATGAAAAACATTTCGCCCTTAATGGGATTCCTGCTCATATTTTGTTGTGCCACTTAAGAAAAATGATATCTTAAAAAATTTGTATAATAAAAAAATAAGTAGGAAATTTAGATCGCCTCTGTTTCTACGCCAGACGGTAACAACAAAAATAAACAAATACAACGTCAACGTTAATGACGCCCTCGCGGCGATAAAGTAAGCTGCGACGAGGATGAGGAAATTCAGCCGGCAAGTAAAGATGTAGAGGATACGAAATACTAGCAACCAAAAATATTGAAATTACTGTTTTGACTACGGTAACAGAGCAAAACAACATTTAAATGTTCTCTCAGTTTGAATATTTATTTTTATAAAATTTTAATTTTTTATATGAACTATGGCGTATTCGAAGCGAAGAGGGAGCTCAGCACTGCTTGGTAGTGGGCCACAGTTGTTTGTAATTAATGGCCGAAATCGTTAGTTCAATAAACACTCTGTGCACAGGTGTGGGGTGTGGAGTGCGGGGTGGAGTTTTGACAGTAGGAGCGAGTCAGTACTGGTACTTTATGCTGATTTAAGGTTGCGCCAAATTAGTTTTGTACCCAATTTTGTTTTCTCTTTCCTCACTCACATGCTCCACCCACAGTTATAAGTACAGAATGACACACCGATTGTGCTACAATCAAGCCTATTCGCACTGTTACCGGTAAAGTAAGTTTTGTTACTTTTTTTAACACCCGAAACGGAACTTGGTATTCTAGCGCACAGATTACATTGTTTGAAAAAACTTTGGGAGCACTGCTTTTTCGTCCACATAAAATTTCATTTGCCAGTTGGGTAAAGTAAAGGGAAGTATATTCATATATATATTTACATTTGATTTGTTGTTGGGAAGCAAATTTTCCCGGCTTTTACTTTGACAATAAAATTGTAAATATAGTACAGTGATCGCGAAACAGAAGGTTGGCTCATAGAAGTTAGGCAATTGCTCCTAACGCATTCCTGATACGTCCCGTGATTCAAAAATTATAGGTATATGAAAATGAACATCTACTCCCTTGTCATATGGTGTCAATTGTTTTTAAGCTCTAAACAAATTGTTTTTTTTTTCAGGCGAAAATGCGGAATGACAACCCTATCTTCAAAATTAAAAGGGTAATTTTTTTCTCGCAAACTTCTTAACATACGTCTTTTGTACATTTTTCTTCATATTCATTGATGGTTTTTATATTTTCTCAAATTAACAACACAAAATCAAAGAGCAGATTGTTTGTTACATCATATATCGAGGGTAACAAAACTTACAGGGTGGCAGTGAACTCAGAATATCTTGAAAACAGTTAATGTGGATTGTGTGCTCAAGAATATTCGCACCGACTTTTTGTGTTTTGTTTAACATTTCTTTGTATTAACATTCATACAAGAAAAAATAATTATAATAAAAGCTAATATTATTTTCTTAAAAATCGGCGGACACTAAAATATAATCTATTTTAAATTTTTCATTGGATTTAGTTTTTCTTGTGGTGGGTCCCGAACCCTACGCACAACCGCATGATATTCGCCTTCTCACTTTAGCTCGCCTCCAAACGGATGTTTGATGGCTACCCAGGGGATACGTGGTCTAAGACCAGAAGTCGTGAGCTGCTTGAACCATATGCAAAAGAATCGTATCTGGCCACTCCCAGATGAATGGCAGTCAGAAACTTTCCTCACTTGCGTGAACTTCTACACATGGCCCCAGCTGCCTCTACGCCGCTATGTCTGAATTTGGTATTCCCGCAAAACTTATACGCCTGTGTAAACTGACCTTAAGCAGCACTAAAAGCTCCGTCAGGATCGGGAGCAGTTCGATACCAAATGAGGTTTCAGACAGGGTGATTCCTTATCGTAGAGACTTTTTTAATTTAATGCTGGAGAAAATAATATGAGCTGCAGGGCTGAATAGAGAAGGTACAATCATCTATAAGGGTGTACAGCTTCTGTCGTACGCCGATAATATCGGCATTATTGGCCTCAACAACCGCACTGTGAGTTCTGCTTTCAGACTTGATAAAGAAGCCAAGCGAACGGGTCTGGTAGTGAATGTGGGAAAGAGGAAATATCTCCTGTCATCAAGCAAACAGTCATCGCATTCGCGACTCAGCTCCCATGTCACTGTTGACAGTCATAACTTCGAGGTCGTAGATAATTTTGTCTATCTAGGGCCCAGCATTAATACCAACAATAATATCAGCCTGGAAATCCAACGCTAAGCACTCTTGCCAACAGGTGCTCCTTTTGACTGAGTAAGCAATTGAAAAGTAAAGTCCTCTCTCGACGAACGAAAACCAAATCATCATACTGGCCCTACTATATGGCGCAGAAGCTTGGACGCTGTCAACATCTGACGAGTCGGCTCTAGGAGTCTTCGAGAGAAAAGTTTTGCGAACGATTTATGGTTCTTTGCGCATTAGCAACGGCGAACACCGCAGACAATGGAACGATGAGCTGTACGAGCTATACGATGACATTGACATAGTTCAACGAATGAAGAGACAGCGGCTACGCTGGCTAGGTCATGTCGTTCGAATGGATGAAAGCAATCCAGCGTTGAAAGTATTCGATTCAGTGTCCCCTGGTGGAGGCAGAGGAAGAGGAAGACCTCCACTCCGTTGGAAGGATCAGGTGGAGTGTGACCTGACTTGGTATTTCCAACTGGCGCCAGACAGCGAAAAGAAGAGAGGAATGCCGTTCTTATATGGATTCGGCTATAATCGCGTAAGCGGTGCCAACGCCAATAAAGAAGAAAAGAAAAAGAATCCAAAATACATTCCAGCAATTTTTCGATTAAAAAAATTATTGTAGCATTTTGAGCGCGCACAGAATCTTGGAAAATTAAATACTAATTAAGAATGTTCATTAAGATTGCGCAAATTAATTATTTACTATGCCACAGGTCTATTGGAGGTCATCGCTTATCTTGTACCAGGTGCCACCCTTCACAATTATGGCTAACGGACTTTTAAGTACCATAATTCGCTGAAATAATTTGGTAGAGAAAACTTTGCAATGACAAAATGTGTCTTAACCTGCGACAAAAAAATTGAAGAAACATAAAAACAAAATTCTGAAAATTTCTCAAAAAAGGTAAAAAAGCTTATTAAAAACTATTTCCACCAAGCACTTAAATGCATTTAAGGCCTCTGTTAAGTGAATGAAATGTCAAACGATTCCACCGAAAGTGAGTTAACTCAAACAGCTGATTTTTGTTTACATTTGCAGTTTGCAAAATTTGTCACAAGTATTAACATCATGAATTCAAGAGACCGCATCCATTTTATTTTGCTATTTCTACAATATTATGATTTGCAAGTGCGGATTATTGCTGCACGGACAGACGCTGCTGAAAGGAAAATGCTTTTTTGCATGCTTACAACTTTGCCAACAATGCCATTTCTTTGTATACATGAGAGTTTTTTCGGCAACCTCTCAATTCCTGAGCTCTTCCTTCCCCGCAATCCAGGAAACTTTGCTCCTCCGTAAGGTTCCACTTGCGTCGTTTTGTTTCCATTTTCAGTTTATTTAATTTTTTTAAGTAATTAAGTGTGTTTTGCTAGAAAACCACAATTCGAGGAGTAGTTCGGCCGGAAAATCCCTAAATATACATAAATATTTGTTTTGCGCCAATTATATATACATACAATACACGTAATTATTTATTTTGCGCAATCAGCTGATATGTTGAGGGGATCGTTTTCTATTCCACAATTGCTTTTTGTTTGTTTTTTATTTTAATTTTATTTTATTTTTTAAAGGGGAGAAGCATTATCTTCGCCGATTACTTAATATATGTTTTTATGTCAATATTAATGCAAAAAAGTAACTTTTGCAGAAAAAATTTCAGCATACAAAATAAAAGTCTGGCCCCTCATTAAATCCGAAAATACACGACTCTGGCAAAAAATATACCGAAACGTCCGAAATGTTTACATTAGTAGTGACAGCATCGACTGTTAACATAACATTTTCTGTTAAATTACCGAAAGTGAGTTAACTCACTTTGAAAAGTGAGTTAACACACTTTTATACAACAACAAACACATGGGAATTTCGCATTTAAATGCGATGTTTAAATGCATTTAAGCTAAAATGCATTTAACGTCCGGTGGAAATAGGCTATAAATCTAGCTTGAATAAAGCAAAAATGGGAACACTGGCTACCAATTATCGAAAAAACTTTCAAGCTTGCCAAACTGGTACATTGTTACTCGGTGCAACAATAATCCGTTAATTTTGCAAAAACAAAATACCCTCAAATTAATAAAGCCGCTGAAAATAGACCTAGTATTGTATATTTCACATTGTGTGTACTGTGATAAGTGATAAATAATAACCTGGCAAATAAAAAAAAGTAAGCTGATTACTCGCACAGAAAAAGGGGATCAGGTTTTGTTTTTGTAGCACGATTCGTGTATACTCGCATGTGTTTGTACTATTCTCATAGTTGCTGCCGCCCACAACAGAAGGTTTACCGTAATCAACTCAATTCTTGAGTTCTAAATAAGTTTCATGAACATAAGTAATTACTCTAATTACTAATCCATTTTTAATTCGTTATAACTTAATGTAATGGAGAAATGTATTAAATTTTTAAAAAGAATTTATGATTTTATAATAGAAAAATTTCTCTCTTTGTAACTACTCTGAAAGCCAAACTTTTCAATATGAAATACTGCCTAATAAGAACTCATAAAAGGTAGTAATTTCTCATAAGAGATGGAATAAATTCTGATAGTAATGGATTCCATTTAAAAAAAGATGGAAGGGTCTCATTTGTTACAATGTATCTTGCCGAAATCTTCACTAGAGCTTATCTTGGTATAAGTAATAGAAGTATCCGCAATTACTGGTCTTTCTACAGGACAAATTCTACAATCAATCATCTGCTCCAAGTATCGCAGAGAAGATGAAAAGCCTCAAACTCGAAGGAGTAGGGTAGTCTCGGTTGTTAGAGGGTTGAGCGAAAAAGCAAAGCATTGATTAATCTGTCCGGCACATTGGTTAGACTCATGGTAGAACTCGTGAGGGCCAACAGGACCCTTAGTGGTATCATAATACGCTCGTTTGGTAACCTAACTGATACTCAGCAACCCTTCAACCTAATTTAACCGAAATTCTACTCAAATGTAAACAACCCCACTCTCTTTGCTAAGCAAAAAAGGAGTAAAATTGTTGAAAAATCTTCTTCATATTTGGGTTAGTCACACCGCAGTCGGTTAGAGTCTTTAATAATATTTTATAATCACTTTGAAAAGCATTGGTTGTAACAAAGAAGACTGCCATTTAGAATACGGATTTCTTACATTAGATCTTCCGTATAATCAAAACGAGTTTCTAATACACTTGGACACTTGTGGGTTTTTTGAGTGGTTAAGGCTGACTAATAACATAATTTCTTTACCTCATTCGAAACAATCTGGCAACTTTTGCTCGCTGGCTAGAAAAATAGTTGAGTTGCAATGCAGTTTTGCCGCTTGTCACACCTCATATAGACGCCTGCAAAAAACACGTGCAACTAAATAGATTTGAGTGAATTTTTAGTGTTTTCGACGAGTTGCACGTCGAAAAAGAATTACCAACTAAACACAAAGCCACAAAGCAATCAAAGAGAGGAATTACTTCAAGTTGAAAAAAAAACGATTTTCAGCTGAAAGTGTGTTAATATAGCGCTTCAGCTAATGTTTGCATTCCTTTCTCCAATATTTTGAAACACAGTTCAGTATAGGGCTGTTAAGCAGTTAAGCAGTGTGTATTGTAGTCCAAGCGCATTTCATTGAATCACTGTTGCTGTCCTTATGAGTGACGTCGACGATAACAAGCACTTTTTTCTTAAAATTCAGTAGTTCTCCACTTCTTAGTCGCTACGTCCCTCATGCAAGGATTGTAGACTGTACTTTGTTTGCTGCTAGGTTGGACTCAATAAAAACTAATAGATCGTAAAAGCATTACAAAGCGACTTTTCAGCATTAAAGGGTGGAGTGGTGGTTACAAGATGCGTTGCGTCTATGCTCGGCCGAAGTACTTAGTCGGTTGTCACTAACAGCGCCGGCAGCACTGCAGTAATGTACAGTGTCGTCTACAATTGGTTATCGCTACCGACCTGAGGACCTTTTAGGTGCTCGGTATATCCCTAAACAGTTTCACTTAATGCCAAATTTCCACACACTTGGTGTTTTGTGCTAACCCTTTTTTTAAGAAAAAAACAAAAATTTTCATTCTCAGTTTCTCTCGAAAATTCTACGTTCTATCTCATTGGATATCGTCATCGTCCGGATTAACTCTTTGTTTGCTGATAGGAGATATTACGTCTTGTTTCCATTCACTGCAGAATCCATTCACCTTGCTTCCTTATCCAGTTGTGAAAAAAACAGAACCTTCGGCATACGCCAGTAGTTGTAAACTCTCTCTGTTTAACTACAAGCCGCATTTTTTCCAGCACTGAGTTAAAGAAGTCATACATAAAGATTCACTTTGGCTAAAACCTTGTTCGGCTATTACTTGTCCTTCCCGATCATAACGGTGCCTTTGACGGACCATCAGCTTGATTCCGAATTCAGGCAGACTCCTACTTTTGATTGTTCTTTATAGTCTAAAGTCATACGGTAATACCTCATATTTGATATTGAGGAGGCTCATCCCACAAGAAGTGGCACAGATTGTGGGATCCAAGCTCACTTGGATTCCAATTGTTACGCATAAACGCATCTAACTAATTTTCAAAAAGCAGTTGATGTAGTTTGTCAGCTCTTCGCCACCATTTTCTAACATCTTCCTTCGTCGTCATCGGTTTGAGTTTCGAGCTCGTTATCTCCGAGTGTTTCACTTTCACTGGAATTCGACGGGATGGATAAGTGTTCCCTCTATATTGATGACAGCGACAAAGACCATTAATATATATATTAATATTAATTGGAATTAAAAATTAATTAAGTCAATTTCTATTTTAGCACTAGTACTAGTACTTTTTTATTGAGATATACCAGTAAAACATTACGAGTATTTCTCTTTCTTCTTTCGTTTTGATCAGCAAAAATAGAGCCCATCTACTGTATAACGCACAAAGTGAGATATCTCAAGTCGCATTTTCTATGCTCTGATGGACTAAGACACAAAGCAAAAGCGCCAGGTGGCAAGTAGTTGGTTTGCTTAGCTGTTTAGAGAGCAAATATAAGGTGCAATATGAGTTTAGGGAGTGTAGGTTATTCTAACAGCTGTATATGCCGGTACAGTTGCATATCCTTTACGTCATGTAATTTATGTTGCTTTACTCAGCTTTTGCTCCTTGCTTTTGTCACCTTTGAAGTACTCAACACGTTGACAAGAGCAATGAAAGCAAACGGTTCGCGACTGTTTTTGTCATGCAAAGCAAATTTTTTTATAAGGAAAAAGCAAGAAAAGAAATGAAAGTACTTGAGCGTGGCTTTGTTGACTTGAGTATCTGCATCCTTGTACACTCGAGTGTGAAGCGTACTGACGCTATGTATGAACTTAAATTCTTATACACACATATACATATACATATGTATGTATGCTATGTACACATATTTTGTATGTAAGCGAATAGGTAATGTAAATATTCTCTCAAGATATGCAATTCAATGCAGTCTCAGTGCATTTTTTTGCTTAAATACTCATTTATGTACAGGGTTTGTTGCTTTTGTTTAGTTTGTTGCATTCGTGCCTTTTGCATCACATTTTTCAGCGTCTCGATGATAATAAGCGATATTTCCCTCCGAATATTAGATTTTAGCTGAGCTATGGTCTGCGGCTTGTCGATGTAAACTTTGTTCTTCAAATACCTCCACAAAAAGTAGTCGAAATCGCCGTTTTTCGATAGGATGCGTGGGTCGAACATCGTGTGGAGTAGAGTTAATGCATCGCGGCTAGTGTGTCCGTGGGTCCGTCTTGTCGCACCATAAGAGGGCCATTTAATTTTCAGTAATTTCCGGAAACACAAAGTCACGCAGCTTTGCTCTGTGGCGCGTAACGTTCATCGAAACGGCGTTGCCAGCCTCGTTCTCCAGCCGGACCAAACGGTCGCTTTTTGATCAAGGAAAAGCACCTCGAATATCTCAAGGATTTCCGTCGGCCCAAAAGCGGTAGTTTTGCTTATTAACCGCGATATTCAATGTGAAATATGGTTCATCGCTCATGATGATTTTGAACCAAAACTTCCTATCAGCATGGATCATGTTTTCTGCTCGTTGCATCGGTGTTAGTTGATTCATGGCACAAAGTAGACTGAGTTGACGCGGCAAATCAGCCACTATGTATTATGTATGTATGTATACATATTTATATGTGTGCCTTTAAAATTTCGCACACTTTGCTTAGACTAAAACACAGCAAACGTTTATTTGCTTCAGTGTTTCATTCTGTCGACCAAATAGTAAGAACTATAATTTGAAAGCATAATTTGTACGATCAGAAAGGGCGTTCTAAAGTACGGATACTTAATTACTGGCTCTCGACGGCGATGGCGTATTGACAGCGTACCTTCTCATGTAGATCATGTAAGAAGCGAATGATGAACGACTTGTAGAGTTTGATTTTTTGAGTGCCTGTTGGCAAGACTCGGCGGCCGCGGTAGCTGAGTGGATAGCGTTACGTACTACTATTCGGAAGGTCAGGGTTCAAATCGAAAAGTTTTAGAAATTTAATTTAGTTTAGTTAAATTTTCTAATTCGGAGATGAAATAAAGGCTCCTCATAAAAAAAAAAACATCGACCGTTCGGAGACGGTTTAGTATAAACTGTAGGCCCCTCTATTTGTTGGAAAAACATCAAGACACAAAGTCACAAATTGAAGAGGAGTTCGGCCGAAAAGCGTTTCAGCGGTTACAAAGCGCCAAAATTATATAATATAATTATTTTGACAAGACTGTTTCTGAGCGGGCTTTCAAGCGTGACATTGTTGTTGTCGATGCTGGATTGTCTACTATGTCTATGAAGAGTGACGTAAGAGCCAAGACTTGATTAGATATTCCAATTTTCGTCCCGCATGTAAGGGGTTCGAGAGTTTACCCGCGGAAAGACATCCCTGTCGTAAGAGGCGGAACCGCCGGAACGACCCGGATTTTTTATCCGGCCAAGAACTGTCACTCCCGCAAAATACCCCAAAACTTACTTTGAGGAATATTTTTGCGGTTACAACCATAACAACAACATGAGAAGTTTTATTGATCTTACTCCACACCACGTGAAGGTCGAAGCTTACATTTCGTTTATAGTTTTTTATTCGCTAAACAAAAAGAAACTTCCCTGACTGAGGATGCTACTCGAAAGGAATTTGATGGCCTCTTGCTGATGAGAGATTTTCTCATGAACTCCACCCCACATGACACGACATTGAGTAAGGGAATTGAAAGTTTAAATACACGCAAATAAAAACACCGCATGCAACACAGGCGCAAGCAACTGACTGCCGCAAAGTTCAATCGAAGCAAAAGTCAAGAGGAAAAACGTGCAACTTTAGTCACACTCTAAACTGCCTGCAATCCAAACTTTGTCATGCTTTTTCATAAAGCCACTAAGCGCGATGACAGCGTACCAACGCATACACGTACAATACCACAATTCACGTGTATGCACATACATACTTGTTATCATAAAATTCGTAACGACTACATACAATAGAAGCAAAAAATAGTCAGTGCCAATGGGGTGTCCAATAATTCAACCATTTTATTGCTTTCGCGGCATATTGCTCGCGGCTTTTTTGAGGTCAGTTTGAGATCAATTCAAATGCAGCGCCACAAAATGTTGTAGCCTTTGCTGTTGTTAATGGAATAAGTGGCTCATCGGTAATAGTTTTTCTTCAAATAACGCTTGTTTGTAGGTTTGTATGTATATACCATATGTTTGTGGATTTGATGTACATTTACATTTTAGGTACGCGCTGATGGGCGGCTGGTATTTGGAAAGGAAATAGCTATCGGCAGCAAATTATTTCCGTACTTATTCGTGCAACATCCGCACATAAAGCAAGCAAACGTTTTGTGAGTGAGCCTATTTATAAATATTTGTATTTACATGAATGTGCTTGTAAAGAAGGAGACAACGATCAGCAAAAACAATATTGAAGTAAACTTAATAAAAAGTAAAGATGTTGAAGACTTGTAATTTCTACGAAATTTTAATGAAAACGGGAAAGTTGTGAGGGTTCAAAGGAAGGAAGATGTACGAGTATGTAGGCTCGTCCAGCTTCTTAGCATGCTTCATACTGCCGACTGCTTAGCAGTGTGTGTTACCATGCGGAGAGTCATGGGCCAGATTAAAAGCCGCTTTGAGTCGGCTTAAAAAAAACTAGAAGTCCTCTCTTTTGTTGCCACAACATCAAAACACCTACCAAAATTGAAAAAGGAGCTACCGTTTGCTCTTTGAACAACGGTTTATTTGAGCTTGGACATCTTTATTTACTTTCCCGATGTATTAAATATTCAGAACAAAGGCTTGCGGTTTACGCATTGGTTAAGTTTACTCTTGATCATTCTGAAACATGCTCGCCCAATGCTACTGTAGCAGAAATTGAATTATTCGCGCACTTATTTGGGAAGGATTTTGCATTGGGACCGCAGTATGAGACTTATAAAGTCTAATGGAAACAAGAACTTAAACTTCATGACCATCCGATGAGATTTTTTGCCATAAGATGAAAATTTTTACCGAAAAAGCCTTTTATCCGTTGAAGTTCATTTACACTTCGGCGGCTACGTCGAAACAAGCAAAGCTGCTGCATTTGGGTTCAGGAAGCCTTACGTAAACGAGGAAAGGTCAATGTATCTTTAACTAATGACTGTTTAGTGCGGCAATTGAGGAAGAAGTTGCCGTCACTGTTAATGACGATCGTTATTGTCTCGTTCTCAGCGACTATTTGTTTCAAAATATTGAATAGATGTTTTAACAGGATTGCGCTACGTGACACACAGTCAAAGTTACAATCGATATTTTGCAGAAACGGTGATGTTAACTGGTCGCTTCCTCTGTAAAAAACAAGAGCTACGCCAACCATTCACAGGCTATTCATGACATGAAACACGAAATAAAAAGTCGCTTTTGCAGCCACGCAATCGAGCATATTTTAAAAATTGGGTTGAAAGGCAAACTCGAATGTTGGGTAATTTTTTTTCTAACAATTTTTTACGCAAGCCCCGTTATTTGTTTATATGTAAAGATTTTTTTTTTATTTTTGCTCCCACTAAATTACTGGATAAATACAAATGTAATTGTAAATGTACAAAAATTCAAGTCTTCCACTGTCACAGGTATCGCTCAAGAGCTTGGTGCAATATTTTAAAGTGGCTGCGCCCACACGTCTAATTAAAAATACGAAACAACCTCAAGTACATACTTAGGCAGTAGACTTGCAGAGAAAGAGAATTGTATAGAACTAGATTAGTAGCATATTAGTTTGCTTTTTTACACCGACTAGCTCTTCTTTCATCATATTCACTTTTTGGAGACAGGCCAGGGTTAAATGAATTGTTAACTGACGCATGTCCGGTCAATTCTGTACTAGTAAAATACTAGCTCATTTTACAGATGTGGTAAAACTAACACGGTTGTATTGTGTTTCATCTTGTAATTACTAGTTGCGAGCTAGGGTTTAAATACACCAGCTTGCTTTTTCTCTGTAAAGCACAGCAAACATTTTACGTTGACATATACCATATATGCATAACGCTGCAACTACCCATCATCTTACATATCTTCCGTCCATAACACCGGCTGGAAGAGCGATATGCATACACGAGCTATCGACGCTGTTGACAGCGGTGAAATGTTTGCATACTTTTAAACAAATTTATAATTTTCGACAACAAATTTCATAATTTATATGTTCGAATATAAACGCAAATCTAATATATGTACATGATCTATAAGGTAACAAATAATTAGTTAGAATTTAGTTTTCATTTCTTTTGAAAAAAAAAATACTAATTTTCTTCAATTATTTAATATTCCTTTAAAAAAGACTATACTGGCAACCTTGAATAACAGCGAGCAACGAGCTAAACCGGCTTTGCGGAGAAAATCAAATCGCCGCTGGTTTCTGCGGGACAACCGTTAGTAACGGCATGGGGGAGCGGTGACAATTTTTCGTTTACATAGCGCTCTCATAAGATAGGTTGCTATGAACGGATGGTATGTAAAATGGATAGTTGCAGCATAACACTATTCTGCCTACAACAATCGCAAAAATCAAGAAATCAACGAAATTTCGCCGCTGAGAATAAATAGTAAAAATTTATCTCAAGTAAATACTGTTGCTGTTGTTGTCTGTGTTTAGCTGTTGGTCGGAAGCATGGTAATGCAAGAAATTCAAGTGTGTCGGAAACATTTTTGCCAACGAGCCCGTGTCAAATTGCGTATAGGAGTATGCACTTATGTGCGTTATTTTTTACATATGTGCGTACCATAAAGATACATATTTATGCTTGCTGGTGAAATACATATGTGTATGTTTTTTTCGTACTTCTTATGTGGCATATTTTGACAGATCGTCTGTCACTCGCAACTCGCTATAGTCGCCTTAAGGCAAGTTAAAGGGGAAATGTGAGATATGCACTTAAGGTGCGCCTATGTACTTACCTTTTTCTAAATATTCATGGCGACACATAAGCTGGCATACTTTTGAAAATAGTCTGTAGGAAAAAAAGTGGCATAAAGACGATAAATACGCCATGGACTCTGAAATGATAACTATTAATTTGGATGTTAGTCTGGGTAGAGTTGTACGCACTGCTAACCACTCGCGTTATAGGACCTGATCCTTTGCTCTATATTTTCTATTGATTTCCATAGCGAATTTGCTAATGCTGAAGGAGAGCAACAAGTTTACATCTGCCTTGAAATAGATTTAAAAAACGTTGTTTTTACATGGAAATCTTTGAACTTAGTATATTCCATATATGTACATTTATACAGTTTGGAACGAAACTGTCAACATGTTTACTGAAATTGTATTATAATTTTTTTCTACTGCCAGTATCGGTAACATTCATAATAATACTTCAATTTATTAAAAATAGAAAACAGAACAGCTTCATTTTATTCTTGAACGAAAATATACTATACATTCCGATTACAAGTCATTTTGACCGTTTTGCACTTATACATTTAGACCTAAATTCTTTACAGGATTTAGTACTTTGTCCATAGACCTTTATTTTTTATTACTCTTTTTATAGGTCTGGGCGTACTTTCAACAAAGTCTTCAATAATTGAGTGGGGTATATTTCTCCACTCCGTCTGTACCCAGTTCTATGTTGGAAAGCGAATTTTAGTTAAAAAAATAACAGCTGCTTAACGTATGCCCACAAATTTACTATCACGTTAAGATCATGCTTTCTGCTGGCCATTTGAAAGTTTTAAAACTTTTATTTTGGGGCCATTCCTGAAAAATGTTCGCCGTATGTTTCGGATCTCCGTCTTGTTGAAATATTATTTTCTCAGCTACATAGGCGCACTTGTCCACGAAGTCAGGCAGCTGCGAGCTTAGAACAAATTCATTGTTCTACTTATTCTAAACAAAACACCAAAATGCTACCACGTGAAGCAATCCCAAACCATCAAACTGCCGCCACCGTATTTGACAGTTTGCTTTACTTGTCGACGCTGAAGATTTTCTTGGGGACGATTGGTACCTGTTAATTTTCAACTCATCTGACAATGCATCCCTTTTCCAGTCCTCAATTGTCCAATCCTTCCGTTCTTGGCAAAATTTAAACCTAGCTTTAACATTTCTCTAATATAAAGCAGGTTTCTTTTACTTAACTGAACCAACCACACAAATTTTATTCAAGAGCGTCGTGCTGTTCATGTACTCGCTTGAAGTTCTAACTTAGAAGTCCTACTCTCATTTTTGCGTAATAATCGGTAAGCTTCCGCGGCGACCTCCAAAGCTTACAACTTCGACAATATTTTTCATTTTCTTCACATTTATTACCGTTTGCCGATTTATATTTGATTTGACCGCAATTTCTTTTAGTTAAAAAAATAACTTTGTCTTTGATGTTACGCAGTAATTTTCGCATTTTTTATTTGGTTCAAAATAAAACACTAAACATTTTTAAGTAATTGCCTCGACAGTCAAAACGTTAATAACACTAACTGGCAATTCCACCTCTGAACTTACTATTCGGTAAATATAGCGGAACTTTCATGGCACACTTGTGCAGTGGTGCAAAACCGTCCAAATGACTTGTATTTGGAATTTATCCTATATTTTCGTTCATGAAGAAAATAAAACTGTTCGGTTTTCTATTTTTAATAAATTGAAATATAATATTATCTTTATTTTGGTGTACCAATGTTGTCGATACTGGTAGTAAGAAAAAGTTATAGTAAAATTTAGTCGCATTCAGTAAACATGTTGACAGTTTTGCTCCCCACCGTATATATGATATATAATTGTCGCTTTGTAACCGCCTGAGCTCCTTCCCCTATTTACGGTTTTACGATTTGATTTTCTTTCATGAAATGGAGAAACCTCCAGTTTATTCTAAGCCGGTTCCGAACGGTCGATGGATTTTTATTAGGAGATTTTATTTCATGTCAGAAGTAAACTTGGTGGACTTGACACTTCCTGCGACTACCGAAATTGGAAAAATTAATTTTCTATTATTTTAAATGTTGGTCGATGGTTAAAACCCCGGTCTTCAGAATAGCTGTACGCAACACTAACCACTCGGCTATTGCGACCGCCTTTTATTTCACGAGCACTTGAATTTTTCCTACAGGGTACATACATATAAGTATATACTTATGTATATATCTACACATTCAATGTATTAATAGGCACGCACACTCTTTAGTGTGTCGCTTGCTCGAGACCACCAACCAAACCTTCGCCTCCCACGTTGCTCATTACACCACTGTCATCCTTGCTTGTTTGGCGACCCCATTCCAGCATATCAGGCCTTTCAAGGATGCAATAAATTTATTTGTTTTGCTTGAAATTTGTTTATTTTTTTTACTTATGTGCCTTTTCTTATTTTAAATTAATTGGAAAAATATTGTGTAAATTGATGTAGTCGTGCTGCTGTTTTTGACACAAAATTCGTTTGCTCTTCGCTTTTGCCTTCTTCATATCTTTTCACGGGAAATAATCAGCTTTTCTTGCTTATAAGAGGTTTGGAAAACATTAAATCTCAAGTGGCAAAAGTGACAAGAATTTTTGCCGCACACACACAAATATTCGAGTGCTTATTCATATTTACGTACATGCATACATAGCAGGTGTGTTTGTTGAAGTGTGCCGGTTTTACTAGTAGATGTCGCTAGCAATATGTATAAATTTCTATGATTTGGCATGTATGTATTTTTTTTCTATTGACATTAACCTACAAAAATACGCAAGTCACATTCCGCCAAAATAAGAACGTCATCTCAGTGAATATGTCGAGTTTCGTTCCAAGTAAATCGCATTTGCGGCATTCGTTGCTTTTCTTATTTCATCAAAAGAAAAAAGCAGCTGAAGCTGGTAGAAACTTATGGTGAACATGCTCCAGTGATTAGAACATGTGGGACATGGTTTCGTCAATTTAAACGTGGAGATTTCGATTTGACAGACATCATGGTGCAGCGAAAAAGTTCGAAGACGAGGAATTGCATGTTGATCGAACCCAATCGCAACAAAAATTTACAGAAACACTACATGTGACTCCAGGAGCAATTTGATCCAGAAGTATGGAAAATGGGTGCCACACCAGCTGAACGATGGACAAATGGAAAATCGAAAAACCGTTTGTGAAGTGCTGCTTCAACGATTCGAAAGGAAATCTTTTCTGCATCGAATTGTCAAGGGGGACGAAAAATGGATTTATTTTGAGAACCCGAAGCGAAAAAAATCATGGCTTTCTCCTGGTGAAGCTGGCCCATCGACTGCAAGGCCAAATTGCTTTGGCCGTAAGACAATGCTCTGTGTTTGGTGGGACCAGTGTGGTGTGGTGTACTACGAGTTGTTAAAACCTGGTGAAATAGTGAACACGGAACGCTACCGACAACAAATGATCAATTTGAATCATGCGTTGATCGAAAAACGGTCGGAATGGGCCCGAAGACATGGCAAAGTTATTTTGCAACATTACAACGCGCCGTCTCATACCGCTAAACTGGTGAAAGACACATTAAAAACACTTAATTGGGAAATATTATCGCACCCGCCGTCCTCTCCAGACCTCGCCCCGCCCGACTATCACCTTTTCGCATCGATCGGAGTGTCCTTTGCAGAGCAGTGCTTCGCTAATTTTGAAGAAGTCGAAAAATGGCTTTGCCTCGAAAGAGAAAAAGTTTTTTTGCAATGGTATCCATAATTTGCCTGAAAGATGAGCGAAATGTGTAGAAACCAATGGTCAACACTTTGAATAAAAAAATGTTGAGATTCCTCTGAAAATTAAGTGTTTTCTTTATCGAAAAAACCGGCAAATTTTAACTAACACACCTGGTACATACACATATGTATATTTGGCGCAGCAGAGGTATTAGCTTCATATCCATTCTGGGCGCCTTCCTATTTTTTCCCATGATATTCGAATTGAAAGGAACATAGCAACAAACGTTTGTGCGAATGAATTTATTGGTATATTTTGGTGATTTACTAATTGCAGCAAATTGTTTTTGTTCTTTGCTTGCGATAACAAGCAATAATTTTTGTTGCAATTCGATTTCGTTTTGCTATTTTTGTTATTAGTCAGTCGTTTGACATTTGCTCTTTTGCATCTATTCCGATTGCTTTGGTAAATTTTTTATATATATATTATATATATATATTTTTTATATATATACACAATATATATACACATAAGTAGTACCTAGTATAAAGAAATTGGTACGAGATGTCTACTGTTTTATGAAATTACAGAAAAACAGTGGTTACCACGGATTTTTTTACAACGAAATACCTTATCATGTTATATCGACCAAAGACTGTGCGGTACGACCTCGGTTGAAAATCGTCCCAGGGGTTATAAAGCGCTAATGATATATTTAAGTATAATATGTGTATTAATACCGCTGCAAGAATATCCAAGGTGTCATTCCAAAAAAATTGTATCTTTTAGAGAATCCTATTATAAAAATATCTGTTCAGTTATGAAATAATATATTGTGGTCTACTTTGAGTGGTCAATTTCAAACATGTAAAAAAATCTATTAAGAAATAGGATTCAAAGCCTTGTCGCTGGTTCTATATTTTTTTTGTGAGACAAACACTATTGTATGGGATTGGTGTATAGTGGCCTACGTTAAACAGGGTGACAACCTTGGTACGAATTTAGGAGCAATGATAGCTTTATTTTCAGCGTTAGGCAGGCAGTGATTAAGTCGCTGGGTTCGCTTGCAATAAATTCATGAGATGATCACACAGAACAGATTATCTCTTATTTAGGCTCCTGATAATAGAGCCATATAGGGAAATTATAAAGCAGAAAAACTTTCTAGCAATGACGGCCAATGCAAAAATTTAACCTCACCTGGATTAAATGGGATAATTAATAGTTACGTGAAATAAACTCTCTCAAAAGAGAAGACATCTCTAAAGTTGCAGGAATCTTAACAGGCCTCTGCTTAATAAGATGACATGCAGCGACGCTAGTAGTTTATTTTAAGAGATATTGCAGAAAAAGCTTTGAAAACGATGAGGAGGAAGAAGCAGTCTCTCATCTTTTATGTGGCGGCCATTCCGTGGACAGTCTAAGATAGCAGACATCAGTGTAACATAGTTAGTAAAATTTATAAAGAAATAGAAGTGGAAGGATAGTGGAACTTAATGACCGTGTAAGCATCCTAGGATCACAATGCACTTTTCATGGCATAAGTATAACATGTGGAAAGTCATGGCCTGACCAACATCCAAAATTATACCCTCAGTAGGGAGTGTGAAGCTTCTGGATGTGTTTATCAAATAAAAGCTCCTCGTGCAAATCCATCAGCCTTTCAGTGGCTGAATGCTTTATTTAATTAATAAATTATATTGATAATTAAAGAAATCTCGGTGGTTCCGTGGGGCGTTGAAAAATGAGTAAATACGAGAATACAAAGTAACAAATCCTGTCTAAATGGCAGTGATCCTGCATAAGCGACTTCAAACCCCGAATTGTTAGTAAATAAGATGACCCTGATTGTTGCTGCTGCAGCCTGACAAAACTAGCAAATCTGAGCTATACTGTTCACGCTTAGCCATCTTACAACAAGATCTTCACAAAAAGCGTCCTGAATTGATAAATAGAAAAGGTGTTATAACAACGCCAGACCACATAAATCTTTGATGAGCAAGCAAAAATTGGTTGAGAGGTTTTGATACACCCATTATACCATATAGCCCGGGCTTTTCACAATCTTACTACCATTAGTTTTGGTCTCTGTAAAACTCTTGTTATACACAATTGGCTGACCAAAAAGTAAGATAAGTTCTTCGGCGAATAAACCACAGAAGTTTTACACTGATGAAATTATGCAGTTACTCGAAAAATGGCAGAAAGTCGTTTATTATAATAGTCAATTTGTACTCGATTAAAATTAATTTTCAATAGAGACAAATTTTCTTCAAAAATATCAAAAAACCGTAGAGTTTTTTCTTAATTCAATATTATAAAAACTGGGGACTATGATTCATAATCGCTTTATTCTTCTCTACCAGTGGTTTGGAGTACGTGTTGGAATAGAATTTGATTACTAAGGTATCCATAAATTTATGTATATGTATTAAAACTAAGGCAAAAATTTAAATATTATCAAAACTCGGAAACTTCGCAAGATTTTGAAAATTTTAAAAGTTCTTCCCTGCAATACTTTTAGTTACAACAGTAGCTACTAAAAACATCCATAGTTTCTATAGCGAGTCTGCTAATGTTGAAGGAGAGCAACAAGTTTTCGTCTGGCTTAAAAACGATTAAAAAAAATTGTTTTTGCAAAGACATCTTTAAACTTAGCATATTCCGCTTCGTAACCGCTGAAGCGATTTTCGTCCCTCCTCCAATTTGCGATTTCCGTGTTGATTTTCTTTCAACAAATGAAAGGAACTACAGTTTATTTCAATCCGCTTCCGAACAGTCGATGGATTTTTATTAGGAGCTGCCGAGGGACGACGAAGGTCAGAAAAATAAACTTTCTATAATTTTAAATGTTGGTCGATGGTTCGAACCCTTGTCTTCAGAATATAGAAGCTACTAAAAACATCCATAGCTTTTGAAGTAAATTTTTGAATGAAGTACAAAAAGGGTAAATAAAATTTATGTAATGACATTTTCGCAACTCGAAATTAACAACCAAGTGGTGGGCAAACGCAAAAACACCCTTTCTGAGCAACAATAATAAAAACCACAATTGGAATGAGAGCACTTGTGCCAAATGTGCAGAGCCATTACATACATTGATTATTCTACATGGGCTTCTTCTTTCAATTTTACTAGCGCGTTTGTTTTCTGTCTTTTATTTTGCACTGATGGATTTTTCACTTTAATGCGCACCGTTTTTAACTTTTACTTCGTTTGAAAAGTTTATTTCCGCTTGCTTTGACGGCGCTTAAAGTTTCAAATCCACCCACGAGCAAGAAACAAAGAAAGTGAAAAGGAAAAAAAGATCTACAACAAAGAATGCAGCAAACGTGAAAAGCAAATTGGAGCATAGGTGGAATACAGTAAAAGGTAGAGAAGTAGAAAAAACAATGCTGGCAGCTAGAAAGTGCAGAAAGGAAGTATATTTTTGAAAAACATACAAAGCGAAGCATAAGTCAGGTGAACTCGCAAAGCATGAGATGACAACCAAGTACACCCACCCGCCGTGAAGGCTCAGCGAGAAAAATTGCTTTCGTCCAAAAAAAAGTATTTTCCATTATCTCCATCCATCATTTAATTGCATCCACCATCACTCCTGATCTTCCTAGTTTACTAAATTACAATATGCTCAGAATTGCAATAATTTGTCAGCATTAAGAGAGCAAACTCAGACCGGAAGTATGTGGCACGACTCAACATTTGTCTGAGTTGGTTGCATTCTTCACATTCCAGATTAAAAGAAAAAATAATAAATTCAATTGAACATTGTTCTATCGAAGAATTTGAAGTTACGTGCAAACCCCAACGTTTGCGTTGTGGCAGGGGCGTCAAAGTCTCGTAAGCAACGTGGCACGGCGAACTTGAAATCAATTTCCGTTTTAGATAGCATTGGACAAATAAACTGTTTATTGCTATGCTGCGCTCTCGCTCTAGGCTTAAGTGATTGTCTGTAAGTTTGTGGATAGATGCAACATTAGGAGCAGTAGCATTATTCTTGTACGAGTATTTTGTAGTCTGTATATACACGTATCTTCATCGGTTCAGCAAGTGGCATGCGTTAGATAATCAAAGCGATTTCTACTTCCGCGTAGCAATCTTCACATGTGAAGTGTTTATCGGTTTCCAGCGCCCGGTAAACAGACAATCAAAGCCATAATTGGCTGGTATGTTCTCGATAAACTCTTTAAACTATGAAGTTTGTGGTCTCGGGTCGCAAGTACCAAGGTCTAAAGGTTGTGAAATGTGCTTTGAGTAAATAAATATTGTTAATAATATATTTGGTTTTGCAGGAACAAATTAGCAGAAATTTTGCTCTTAACATTACGTTTTTATGCATCGGGAAATTTTTTAATTTGTTTTGCTGGTTACTGGAATAAAAGTGGCGACTACCAGTCCGGTAAATAGTGTCCAATGCTGTAGCGGCACTTGCCCAATCATTCGTCAGAATACCGAAAAAAGCAATATTGTCGTTCAGAACATTGACTCTAATCTTGATGAAGTAGAAGTTCAAATGCATGAAGTAGCAGAAGCACTTGTTGATGCCGACGTAAGCATAGCTGAGGTGCAAACAAATGATATTGTAAGATCTAGTCAGAGATTATGTTGCTAGGGTGGGTTATTTGTATGAAAAACCATAAACTCATTTATAACTACTGCTGTTTTTGTCAGGCTATAGCCATATATATTACATATATTCTGCACATTAAATTTAAAATCATCAAAGTTTTTTTCCCAATAAAAATACACGTACCTATATCAAATGAACATCATCAAATTGTAATTTTATTTACATTTATTAACCAAAAAAGAAATTAAAAAAAATTAAACAGAAAACCAAATTGTGTAGAAAAATGTAAAAAAATTCCAGATTTTATGGAGATTTTAGGTATTCACAATGCAATTTTTTGTGAATTTACCATAAAATATTCACAATGATGAAACTAACTAGAAGTTTGGTAACTAGAACTTGGTGAAAACGAAAATATCACATCAGCCTATCTGGTGGTTAGCTATCCTCCGATTAAATTAAATTCAATGCAACCAGACTCCTTCTGAACAGGACCTTCAGAGAACAAAAGCCGGCTTAATAGCCGGAAACTGTTTGATACGGACTCATAGTAGAAGGATGAGTTTCTTCTCAAATCAATTTTGTAATTGCGGTCGCACATCGGCAGGGAATGTCCGAGCTGCTCAGCAGTTCGGATGCGGCTTGGTATAAACTGTAGGTCCAATCACGTGGTGGAACATTTCCTCTGCCACTGCCCAGCCCTAAATAATTTCTACATTGACTGCCAAGCATCAACAATCTCGTGTGTTTAATAAACGAAACAAACTGTCTTGAATATATAGTAAAATGAGGGAAATCTCTTTTCCTATGTATCAGAACGTGCCAATAGACCCAAGCGCGCTGTTCCATGGTTTGAAAGACATCTATAAACTAACTAACTAACCAAATGGATATCTGATATAATAGGGAAATCTGTTAGATTTCTTGTTGTCAGCCAAGAGAAAAATATTAATATGCAAACACAAAGGCCAAATATGTGACGACATGCGAGGATACAATTAACAGACTATCACATTAGAACACAGTGATTATCACTTGGGTCTGCGAGTTTCATAGATTCAAAAGGTATCGAGAGAGCAGAAGAGCTGAGTAGCACCAGCTCCACTGAAGAAAAGTAGACAATTCATCAATTCGAACGAAATATTCGTTTACACATTATTGGATTAACCCAGGGAGCACCATTAGTATGCTCTACGTCATCAATTCGTCCTCAACATAGCCTTTAAAGCAGCCAACCACTGTATCTGCAATGATCACGAAAACTTATACTTATTATTTGATGATTTTAAAACATACATATGTGTGTGTTATATGATAAATTCTATGCGCAAGAGAAGTTTGCAAGCGAACGAATATTTGGTGGCTTTCCATAATGCCTCGCCACAATAAGTCCGGACGGGATTGGCACTGCATTAGAAATAAATCGGAATTAAGAAAGATGTGTAGAATTCGGGATATAATCCGATTTGCAAAATCGTTGCACTATTACACATTTGGAAAAAATTTCAATTCGAAACTTTTAGAGAACAAGTCTTGCTTTCTTACTATTTGTTAAACTTCAAATCCGCAGTTGCAACCCTGAAATCTCCTCGCTACGCATTATGTAAGCCCAGCGGATGTGGTAATGAAATCTAAATCCTGCGCGGATCCACTAAATATGTACGATCTGCAAGTATATTAATGTTTGCCAAGCCATTAAGCGCAGTGGCCAAGAGCATAAATAAATCCTCACAGCTGCGACAAGACAAACACAAAATTAAGGAAGAATGAAAGAGTGAGTGTAAATAGATATTTTCTATGTATTTGTATATATTATATTTCAAAGGAATGCGTATTCGTGTGTTTAGAGTGTGAATGTAGGCAGCTGAAATTATAGGCGAATAGAGTGGAACATATTTAATTGTGTGAAGTGGCAGTCTATTGTTACCAACGGTTCCTACTTGTGTGTTGCTTGCGCTGGTGGGTCCACGATACTTTGAGAAAAAGAGCAAGCGGCAGTAGAAAATAGAAAAATAAAATAAAAATATAAACAAAAATATCGAATTTTTATATATGTACCACCAGAAGCATGAATTGCGTTATCATATACATATCCCGCCATCTATAGATTGTGTTATGGGTATAATTGCAGAATAACCACCCCCACGAGCACTACTTCTACTTGCGCCAAACACTCAGGCCAACGTTTGTTTGCCAATCGATTAAAGTGCACACGTAGCCACCCAGCGCGCTGTGTTTGTCCGCGGAAGATTTTATTATGGCACTAATCGATCCTAATTGATGCGTGAGAAAAAACTCAAGTGCTCGTCCGCACTCAACAGCATTTACTGCAAGCCGATATTTTCATGTAATTCCACATGCCACATACAGTTTACGCACAAATACATACTTGTTGCAACACATAACTACCCTGCCGTAAAATATACAACTGGTGAGAAGTACTAGTTTGTATGTAACATTTTCTGATGGACATCAAACTATTCTGAAAATTTTGAAACTTTATCAAACGGACTATCAGCTCACAAAATATAATTAAAATCAGGTCTGATATTTTAGTCAACAAAATGTGGTCAGTGTAATTATTATTATCCGGTAATACTCCAAAAATAATAAAATTATTAATCTTCGCTTCAGAATGGAACTCGTTACTTTTCCTCTGATTTTGAACTAGTGTTAGCCTAGTATAATTTTGACTGAAATTTGACAATCACCATTTCATATTTCAAGTAGTTTCGTTGTAGTATATAACTAGTTCAATGGTTACAAATCGATTAATAAAAAGTATTAATTAGAAAGCTTATGAGAAGGCATATATCATTTATTAAAATAACAGTTTCAAAGAAAAGAAGCCAAGTCCAATCTCCTTTGAATTTTTTTTAGTACACTTGTATTCACTCAAGTCGCCATGTACATATATACAAATATATGTATAATTGGCGCTTTGTAAGCGCGGAAGCGATTTTCGGCCGAGCTCCTCCTCCCATTTGTGGTTTTCGTCTTGATGTTTTCGCAACAAATGGAGGGACCTGCAGTTTATATTAAGCCGCCTCCGAACGGCTGATGGTTTTTTATGAGGACCCTTTATTTCATGCCATAGGGCCGACTGGAATTAAAAAATTTAGCTAAATTTGTTATTTAAATTAATTTTCTATAAGTTTTGGATATTGGTCGGACCAGGACTCGAACCTTGGTCTTCCTTGGCAGTACGCAATGCTAACCACTCGGCTATCGCGACCGCCATACATATACGAGTATCTTCTTCTTATATATAATATGTATAAAATCTTATGTCCGCATGGAAAAATCCAGTAATTTCCAAAAAACTCCAACAGCTACCGACCGAATGACTTGAAATTTCATCATATTGCTTCTTTGATACCTGGAAAAGATGGCAAGAAAAAAAATGCGGGAAGTTGACCGTGGACTGGCCTATTCTAAAAAAGCTCTTATGTCGTCGCGGAAGGATTTCTATGATTTCTGAGATGGGTTTTTCCAAAAAAAACTAAAACTCTTATGTCGCCGCGGAACGATTTCTATGATTTCTGAGATGGTTCGGGACGTGGACCGGGGACTAACCTATTAAAGAAAGCTCTTATGTCGGTTTGTAACGGGTGATCTCCAAAAGTTAACAGTAGATTGACTTGAAATAACGTTAGATTGATTCTATGATACCTGGTTTTCCAAAAAGACATTTCGGGAAGTGGACAAGGGGCTGACCTATTCAAAAAAATCTTATCTAAGGTTCGATTTATTTGAAAATCGGAACATAGGTCGCCTTTTGCTTAAGTTAACAGGAATACTACAATTCTCTCCGGAAAGTGGACCAGGGACTGACCTATACTGAAAAAGTTTATTTATGGTGCCATTTACTTAAAACTCGGCACAGACATAGCTTTTTGCTTAAATTACACTACACTTCTCTCCGGGAAGTGGACCGGGGACAGACCTATTCAAAAAAAACTTATTAATGGCTCGATTTACTTGAAATTCGGTACAAAGATGGGGTTTTGCTTAGATTAACAGGAAGACTCTTCTACTTTCCGGGAAGTGGACCAGTGACTGACCTATTCGAAAAAATCGTATGTATAGTTCGATTTACTTGAAATTCTGTACATAGTTGGCCTTTTGCTTAGATTAACATGAATACTGTTATTATCTCCAGAAAGTGGACCAGGGGCTGACCTATTCAAAGAAATATTATTTATGATTTTATTCGAAATTCGGTACATAGGTGTGTTTTTGGTTAGATTAACAGGGAGATTACAATTCTCTCTGGGAAGTGGACCAGGAACCGACCTATTAAAAAAAGTGGAACTATTCTGCTCTCCGGGGACTGAACCGGTGACTCACCTATTCAAATAGTCAGGCTATTCATCTCCCCGGGAAGTGGACCAACGTCAATGGTTAAACCAGAAATGTTGTATTCTCACAAGAATAAAGTGAATAAAGTTATGATAAAAAGATATCCCATGATGAATTTTTCATACCTTCAATGAGTATGTGCGACAGCGAATCGTTGCTAGCTGTTCCCTGTATATATGAATTTCAAGTAAGAAATGAACATTAAAATAATGAAGGAATGTATCAAAATTCACGAATTCATTTCACTTTGATGTTTATACATTCACAAACTTAATCGTAGTTGATCACGTAATTTTTGTCTTCTCAGTGTGAACATTCATTTTTTTTATAGAAAAAATTCTGCAAATCTGAAGCATTTATCACTAAAAAAATTACTGTAACGGAGTTAAAATTTATTTGGTTACATGTTCATCGATTTTCAATCAGTATAAGATTAGATTAATTCTGCACCAAATTTGACAATTGCCATATGTTATGATTTTTTTGTGTTAATAATGCAATGCCTTTATATAGAAAAAAATTAATTTAGTTAACTATTTCCGATGTATTTTGTAACCAGTTGAATTGTAACAAATCAATTAACAGAAAGTATTTTATTAAGTCTTTACAAAAATTCATCATTTTTTTTCGTTGAGTGCTTTGACAAATAAATAAAAAAAAACACTGAATTTTCATTGATTTTCAATTAGTATGAGACTAGTCTATTTTTGACCTAAATGAGACAATTGTCATTCTATATATAGAGGTCCCGCCAACCAACCCGGTCGTTAATGTTGAAGCGCCCATCAATTGGCCAGCTGCAATGTCACATGCCAAACGCAGTTCGCTCGGTTGGGCTGCAATATAAAACAACAGAGATTGAGTATGAGCTGCAATTAATTTAATGTCGCTGTTGCGCCGCGTCGACTAACAATTGCTATCATTGCGCGAGCATTCAGAGAACAAAAGGTGCAGAGGCAACATGACCGACCGCACGGCATTCGATCGTTAAGTCAGTTTTAGTGTTTGATTACGATTAAATATGTGCCTGCATATGAAATCAGTACGATATTTTTGCCGCCGTCTCCCTTCGTCTTCTGTCACTGCCATTTCAATTCGGGGCACATTTGACTAACATTTTAATGACTGTGGGCAGCGCGTGGCCGAAATGTCGCTTTGGTAAAAGCCAATATCATCCATTCAGAACTCTACATGGACCTTCGAACCAGGAAAATGTTTATTTTGGCCTCTAGTCTCGCGGTGACTTTGTTCTTGATTATCGGTAGAATTCGTTTGTCATACACCTCATTTACCGGCTATTTGTGCCCATGGCTGACATTTCAAGTGTCATGCATTTGTGTTGCATGTGTTGTGCTGCACGTTGCATGTTTGCATGTTTGTTAGCGCTCATGTCAAGCGGGTGGCTAATTATCCGCTGAAAATTCCCTAAATCGTGTCAATAACAACGGCTGATATTGATTATGTTTCTAACTGTCTATATGTTTCGCGGAATCGCTTCTCAATTGTAGTTGAAAACCACTTGTGGCTTGCCGTCAGCAATTTGTTAATTATGCATTAATTCATTAAGTGAGTATGTGAATGTGCAAGTGTGGATATATGTATGAATACATATGTAAATAGCTACAAAAGTCATTTATTTTTTGACTCTTCAATTAACGCCTTGCTCTGCTTTGTAAACCACATTTGCATTTCTCTTTTCATTTTAAATATATTACATCCCATTTGTGTTGCTCTTCGAAAGTTCAACATTGCCCAATAGGTGTTTACAAAGTATGAACATTTAAAGCTAAATTTTCCGATTTTTGTTTATAAATTAAATTAAAATCGATAAAAACTATTAAATTAAAAAAAAATATATTTATATTAGTAACTCTTACAATAATTTATTAATACCTGAATACTACTTCGCAGTAATAAAAGTAATAAAACAATATAACACGAACCGTGAATAGCGACGGAAGATATCAAAAATTATACAAAACTACACCCTTCAGTAGGTAAGTAAGTAGAAGTGCAGACCCGAGACCGATTACAGCTACAGATTTGCTAATTAGCATGGAAAAAGAGAAGAAAATTACTTAAATAATTAAAGCTCTTAGGTAGGTTTTGATATAAAAAACGGACTCCATACAACAGCCATATTTCAAAGTGGGCATGACAAGCCTTTTGCCTCATAAGCACAAGAATTTATATGATTTCTATGATCTAGCTTAGGGCCAATTTAACACCTAAATCGATGATGTTAATAACTTGTTCAACATTGTGATTTTGCACTTACTTACGTAGAGTTGGCATCAAACCACCTAACTAATTTATTCAGGTCAAGTTGTAAAAGTTCTCTATCTTCAATAGAACGAACTGATTTAAAGAACTGGACTTCATCTGCGTACATTAGTGTATTAGAATGAAGAACCACATTTGGAAAAACATTGATGAATGTAAGATAGAGCAAGGAACCGTGGTGACTGTTTTTTGGAACATCAGATGTTACCGATATTTCGCGTGATTAGCCGTATATAAAAATTTCTTTTTGTTTTCTACCAATCAAGTACGATGAAATCAACTTGAAAAAAGGAGGGAAACTGACATAAACCAGTTTAAAGTGAAGTACAGAATGAGAGCCTTTGTCAAATGCTTTGCTGAAGTCAGTGTAGGATAACATCAGTCTGACAACCATTTTCGCAACCATTACTAGCATGTGTATTGAATTCTAGCAGGTTAGGTAGGGTGCGAATTTTCTCTTTGCTGGTGTCCATCTTTGACGAGCGCTCACAACGTACTGAGTCAATCAATCGAAAAACTGTCAAAGACAAACTCTTAGCCCGAATAAACACGTTTTCTGCGCCGTATAGTATGACATGATGCGACATGTAACACTGGTACTATGGTCAATAACGCCATCTCTTAGATAAAAACCGAACGAAATTTTTACTTTACCTAATATATTGTATAACTGGCGGCTGCGAAAGCCGAGTGATTAGCTTTATGTAATGCCATTTGGAAGGCTAGGGTTCGAATCTTGGTCGGACCAACATCCAAAAATACGGGAATGTCAATACCTCCGGAGTGTTTTATAACACGAAATAAAATCTCATCATAAAAAGGCATCAGCCGTTCGGAGGCGGCTTAGTATAAACTATTGGTCCCTCCATTTGTTGGAAAAACATCAAGACGCGTGCCACAAATTGGAGGAGGAGCTCCTTCCACGAAGAAGCAAATAAATTTTGATTTAAGGAAGTATTGAATACGCTCATTAATGATATATAGTAATAGAAATTCAGTGCAAAATTCAAGGCAATATTTAAGGGTAACAATCAATAGAAACTTCATCATTAATTCCCATAAATGATGGAAACCCAAAAGTTTTACGTTTCGAATTAGCAAAGCTATAGAGAGACTTTGGATTTAAAGTAATATTATTTCGAATTCTGGTCATATAACAGGTTTTCCAATGAGGAGTGTTATTTTGATACTCAAAGAACACAGCGGCGTCTTGTTGAAAGTAAACGTTGTCCAGATCAATACCATTAAATTCCGGTCATAAAAAAATCTTTAATTGATTTATTTTTGAAAAGGTAAAGCCCAACAACCCCGCCGGACCATAGACCGCACCAAACAGTTACACGATGAGGATGGAGAGTCTTTTCAGCCACAAATCTTGGATTTTCCGAGCCCCAGATGCGACATTTTTGCTTATTGACGTAGCCATCGAGGTGGAAATGGGCCTCATCAGTCAAGATGATTTTTTGATGAATTTTTTATTTGCTGTTAAAGCGTGTATCGTTCCATTTTAATTACTAGTGTAGTTTTTACTCGTCAAAAATGTTATCTAATAACACCTCTTATTGAAAAACTCCTTACTTTTTGTAACACGACTTATAGCCTATTTCCACCAAGCACTTCACTGCATTTAAGGCCTCTGTTAAGTGAATGAAATGTCAAACGTTTCCACCGAAACTGAGTTAACTCAAACAGCTGATTTTTGTTTACATTTGCAGCTTAGTTTATTTTTTTTTTAAGTAATTAAGTGTGTTTTTCTAGAAAACCACAATTCGAGGAGTAGCTCGGCCGAAAAATCCCTTAACCGGTTACAAAGCGCACATTATATATACATAAATATTTGTTTTGCGCCAATTATATATACATACATAATTATTTGTTTTGCGCATTCAGCTGAGAGTTACCAGAGTCGCGTATATTTTTATGTTGAGGGGATCGTTTTCTATTCCACAATTGCTTTTTGTTTGTTTTTTATTTTTATTTTATTTTATTTTTTAAAGAGGAGAAGCATTCTCTTCGGCAATTACTTAATATATTTTTTTATGTCAATATTAATGCAAAAAAGTAACTTTTGCAGAAAAAATTTCAGCATGCAAAATAAAAGTCTGTCCCCTCATTAAATCCGAAAATACACGACTCTGGCAACAAGTATACCGAAACGTCCGAAATGTTTACATTAGTAGTGAGAGCATCGACTGTTAACATAACATTTTCTGTTAAATTACCGAAAGTGAGTTAACTCACTTTGAGAATTGAGTTAACACACTTTTATACAACAACAAACACATGAGAATTTAGCATTTAAATGCGATGTTTGAATGCATTTAAGCTAAAATGCAGTGAACGTCCGGTGGAAATAGGCTATTATTCAAAATATTCATCTTTTGCCTAACTACGGAATAGGCACCATAATTAGATTGACGGATTTTTTATAGAGCGGGAATAATCTAGTCTTCTTATGTTACGAGCTTAAAAGCATTTTAGGCACTGGTCGGTTCATTTGTTATGGGAACAAACTTTCTGAAAACAGAATGTAAAACACTAGTGTAATAAGAAACCTTTCCTCCACATTTGCATTATAAGGTACATTGACCTGGAAATTGCCGACAGTTCATTTCTACGTGTAAGTTTAAATAATTTACGTTTTTTAGTGTTTTCCTATTTTGAAGTTATCCTGGAAAAAGTCCCATCATAATGAGCATCATCTTGAGTTGAGCTAGGTAGTAGTTAACTATCATTAATATTTCATGAAGCAAAGAATAAAATGAAGTCGCCTGTTATAACAATATTGTCACATGTTTTAGTAATGCAAAATAATGATTTTAATATGTGATCTTGAAGTGTTTTGGTCTGCTTCTCCCAATGACTTTGTGGTAGCCCTTATTACTTATATTTGGACTGATAAGATTTGGAGCAGTCTCCCAAGCGACAATAACTATCCTTTCGTTACTATGTTCTCGCTTCTTCGGAGAATCAGGGGCAGAAATTTATTTAAAAGATTTAAATGCATTCACATATTTTTGAAAATTTTCATTAAGGACTTTCAAACCCTTCTTTATTTCAAGGAAGCCACTCCTTATAATTTTTAAAGGTTTAAAGATGTCAACCTCACCTTTCTACATTTAAGGTATGACAAGCGAAGAATCAAGTCGAGAACATGACCGTTTAGGCCGACGCATCTTCACACCATAGTCGACCTATTTTTGGTTTATAATATTCCAGTTTATCTTGCTTAATTCATAGCACATCCTATTTTGGCCACAACAACAACAAAAAATAATTTATTTAAACAAACAAGCCACAAAAAATGTCATTGTCCTTTTTTCCTGCCATTATAGAATATAATATCCTTTTAACTGGCTGAAAGGACATCTGCAAACAGTGTATACATTTCTATTATTTTTGTACATACATATGCGGAAGTGTTCATTGCCAACGAAAAAATCGTAAAATGAAAAAATGTAAAGCTGCAAATGGGTTGCTTTTATAATGACAATATTTATGAAAATAAATATTTTTAATGGACCCGAAAATGATTCTGCAGTTTTTATAAAAGATTTATTTTCTCTTTGGCTATTATGTTAGCATTATTATACATACATATCATATATTTTATGTGCTTATTTATGTATATTGGTTACTGCAGACAAATTTTTAGTTCTGTTGTTCTCATTTTCATTAGAAGTTTCAAGTACTGTGGATTCTATTGTTCTTTATTTAAAGTTTGGCAAATAATGTCTGCAAATCAACATGGAAAGTGAAGTAAGCCGTTCAAACTACATATAATTATACAATCGTACTGTACGAAAACAATCCAAAGCCAGCCGAGGCATGGCCGAATTTCTGAACTAACACAATGAGAAAACCGTCAAATTTCACTAGATATTTGAGAAAATTAGGAAATTTGCTTCAGTGCATTCACAAAAGATGCGAAAAATTTTGAGACAATGTGAACCTAAAAAACATATATTAGAAAAATTAACCAAAATGAGTTTTGGGTCAAATATAAGCAATCTAAGACTAAGGAATAGTCCTAAGACGGACAAAGAAAACTTATTGGAGAAACTCTAGCAGCAATGTGAAAACAGGGTCAGAGGAGAGTAGGCTTTGGAAAGTACTCCGCGCTCTACGCCGGAATTGTTGCAAATGGGACTACATATAATTATACAATCGTACTGTACGAAAACAATCCAAAGCCAGCCGAGGCATGGCCGAATTTCTGAACTAACACAATGAGAAAACCGTCAAATTTCACTAGATATTTGAGAAAATTAGGAAATTTGCTTCAGTGCATTCACAAAAGATGCGAAAATTTTTGAGACAATGTGAACCTAAAAAACATATATTAGAAAAATTAACCAAAATGAGTTTTGGGTCAAATATAAGCAATCTAAGACTAAGGAATAGTCCTAAGACGGACAAAGAAAACTTATTGGAGAAACTCTAGCAGCAATGTGAAAACAGGGTCAGAGGAGAGTAGGCTTTGGAAAGTACTCCGCGCTCTACGCCGGAATTGTTGCAAATGGGACTTGGAGATAACCCACTTTCCCACAGATCCTATAATAGAAGGTCTTCTAACTAAAAGCAAGCGTTAGCTGGGTATATGTTTTAAATGATGTCCCAAAATCTACCCAAATTTGGATTTAAATAGAAAACACAGTTTTTAGTCTTTCAGTTGTAATTTTTTGAATTAACCCATAAAGTACAATACATAGGATAGGGCTATTATGGAATAATCATGCATATGATCTCCACGCACCCGATTGCCGAAATTTGTCATGATTATTCTGCATAAATGTGGGTGAATTTCATTGATGTAAGGTTGATTCTCCTTCTTTGAAGCAAATGTTGTAATGGGCTTGCTGCAATAGACTTGTGATTTTAAATAATCTCATAGAACTAAATCTTATGGTGCTAAATCACATGATCTAGGTGCTCAGTTCTGATCACCAATATGAGAGATTACCCGACCTGGAAATACCAGTAACAATCACTGCTTGACCAGCCTTAATTTCAGAAAAGTATGGTCCAATTATGCCTCCAGCCCAAAGCCACATTAAATAGTGACACGTTGTGGATGCATTTGTTTTTCGACAATTCCCTGTGAGTTCTCAGAACCCCAATAGGGACAATTTCGGCGATTAACAAACCCATCAAGGTGAAAATGTGCTTCATCGCTTAGGATGATTTTGCTCGAAAAATCAGGATCCATTTGTTAAGTAATCTATTAAAAAAAAAACTCTCCTCACTGTAAATGGTCATTAGGCTTCAATTGTTGTGTTTATTGAATTTTGTAACCACAGATCACAGACACAGATCATTATTAAGTATACACTGTAGAAAGAGTTTTTTGAAAATTTCAATTCTTAGCCATGACACAGAATTAAAGTTCCTGGATTGTCATCGACACTCTCGCGCACTGCCTCCATATTGATTTTTGGACGACCAGTTTGTTTGGGGTGTTTAACGGCTCCTGCCTCCCGGAATTTTTCAATTAATATCTTCACCGTTGACGAAGTTAAAATACTATGCCGACCATACTTTGTACGAAATTTTCGAAAACACAAAGTGATTGGCATTGGTTCAAGTCCTCGTCCGACCAACATCTAAAAATTTAAGAAAGTAGTTCAAATAAAAACTTAAGTTAAATATTCTAATTGCGGTCGCTCCTCGGCAGGGAATGTCAGCCACTCCGAGTGTATTTAAGACATGAAATAAAAGCTCCATAAAGCCATCAGTCGTTCGGAGGCGGCTTAGTATAAACTGTAGGTCGCTCCATTTGTTGGAAAAACCTCAAGACGCACGACACCAATTGGAAGGGGAGCTCAGCCAAAAAGCGCTTCAGCGGTTACAAAGCGCCAATTATATATATGTAACACTTTACTACATAAATGGGGGTAAATTTAAATCTTGAATTAATGTTGGGACACTTTGTATTTAAAGGATTATTCAGCCTAAGCTAAATACCGAAGTTATGGAGGGAAACAAGAATTGTTTTTATTGCTAAATGTGGAAAGGCATTACATAAATCGTCTGTGGAGCACTGAAAATAGTCCAACGGAGTCAAGTCCTAGGTGTGAGGCGGCAAATTGGATGATTGGCAATTTTTTTTGCAAATTTTGGTACTGTATATTTGACAATCTATTTAAATCTCATTAGTTTGCTGCCCATTTAGCTACATTTAAGAAGACTTTTAATGTAAGTTTTCATTATAATCATATATCTGAAAAAAAAGTCAAATTCTATGTTATAAAAATTCCTAAGTATATTAATTTTTTTTAAATTCGTTCTAATTCAGGTCAGGTGTGAATTAAACTTAATACCAAAGGTATAAAAATATCAAACTCAAGTATGTATAATATACTATTTATACAAACGCCTGCTTCGCCCGCTTCTTGGCCTGATTATTCATCTTCACGCCACGGCCTATTTGCTGAATCCGAAGTGCTTTCGAGTTCTCGCGATTTCGCGTTTGCTCAAATCTACACAGCTCTTACTCCCACATACGCGCGCATTTACCACTTAAATTTGCAACTCACTGCCACAAACAGAGGAAGTAGGGTCATTTGAATGTTGCCAACTAAACACTACAACGACGACGAAAGTGCAAAGTATGGAGGAGCTTCACAATAACGTCAATCTACACAAACACACTATTCACAGCGCGTCGTGCCAAAAGATGTGGTAAAGTCACACGCCGGGAGCAATGTACTAAAATTGACTTCCGAGTAGGAAATTTCAACGCCGCCAAATGCAGCACACGAATCATATTCGCACGCCTTGAGCACCAAGTAAGCACAGCAGGCATATTGCAGCCACTGTTCAAGTGCTTTACTGAAAGATTTTCTTCGGCACGGCTAGTTACCATCTTCCGACGATGTGCTGGACTTCGCTGAAGAAAGGGAATTGTTGAGCCGTCTGTTATTTGGGTAGACGATAGTGAGAAAGTAAAATGAATTTTCTTCTAGTCCTGTGTCCTTTGCGTTCTGCTATTTCTGCTACTGTATTGCAGTTGTTGATAATAATGGCGATAATTTGCAGAAAACTTTGACACTTGGCAAAATGCAAGCCAAAAAAGCTCCAAATCTCTTTTTCCACTGCTTTCTAATTCCAGTATGATGGTAGCTGCATTCATTCGGACAACATAACATTTTCGGCTTTACTGTCCGTGTCACTGTCATCGGTTGGAGCACTGTTGCTCATGTACTTTGTTAGTGCTATTGTTGATATTCATGATTTTGTTTTTGCAAGTGCATAGGTACTGTTATTTGTCGTTATTACAGCACTTGTATTGTTGGTGTTGTTTGTGTAAGTGCTTTTACAACTGCAGCCGTCATAAAGCCACTCGCGCGCATTTAACCCAAAAATCTATTCCGGTTGCTAACAGTTCAGCTGCTGCTCTCTGGGTCGCCATATCGCACAAAGTCATACCGACGTTTGAACGCCTTTTAGATTCTACTTCTTCTTCTTTTACTGCTATTCTTGAATTGCATACAAATGACAATGAAGAAAACTTTCCAAAATTCCGAAAGGTAGGGTTGCTCGTGGTGGGCAAAAAACGGCACAAAGATTAACCATTTTACTACATTAAGGCTCACTTAGTCATGGCTGCCTCATCGCCTGTAGTTGGAAACTATGCTGTGCGTAGTTTACCATATTTTGCTGCCGCATGTTCCGATAGTCAACTGTGATTTTCAAATAATTGTTAGCGAGACAGTTACTGGACACTGTTTCTGCATCCTCTCGGCGCAATTTCTGCACATTTGTAGCAATTAAGTGGCATGGAAAACAGAAATAAATATAAATAGAGACTACGAACAACAACATCCATTAGGATAACAATCCTTGTAGGCTGACTATCCGCACATCAAACATTTAGTTAGTTTTGTTCTTTCTACCTTCGGCAAAAAAGTTGCGGCCTGAAAGTCATCGTAAGGTTTACAGTTCCTTTGAACAAGCGTGGTTATGGGGTAAAACACAGTGGGTCTGGTTTCGTTAAACACAGTTTAAGTTAAAATAAATTTCTTCTTACGCGATTATAGCCGAGTTAAAAACAACGTTGGTGTGCAAAGTCAATAAATCATTTAGTCTGTGACCATATAGTAGAACGGAATTGATAAACATCTTCTGGAGCTAGTTAGTAGAAAGGACTTTACTTTTTATTTCGTGCCATAAATAGCCTCGGTGGTATTGACATTGCCAGCGGGCACTAAATATTTGGCCGATACCTGTTCGCCAAGTGAATAAGTTATTTAAAACTGCTGCTTAAATAAGGGATCCATATTTACCTGATCTAGTAAATCTGAATAGCAATCCAAAGTTGTATGTAAGATGTTTCTAAAATAAATTCTCATCTCATTGTTTGCCCGACAATTGTCGCCTACTCAGTTAAACGGGTTTTGTTTTAGTCTACCTTGGGTGTTCTTTTAAAAGGTAAACAAGCATTCTCCCAGTTCAACCAATGTTCTTAATGTTAATTATTTTTGATTTTGCGGCGCTATTATTTTAATGTCAACGAAAGTCTCGAAAATACTTTGTTGCCTGGTAAGCAGAAATATTGGGTTATATATATATACCTATATACTCGTATATAACAGATATGCCTTTGACGATAAAAGTCAGAAAAAATATTTGAAAAATTAAAAAGTTATCCGAAATCACTACAGTAACTAATATGCGCCTCCTTGAACATTATTATTTTGGACTCCCTTTCTCTACTGCTAAACTTCGTCCGAACTTATCAAAGCTCTTATCTTTTATTTCAGGTGAGTACCAACTGTGTTCAACAACTACAATTGTATAACAACATCAATGAGGAACTCATAGGGTCTACATAAGTATGGGTAAGACTGAGTGGAAAGAGGCGGAAAACGGTTAAATGTTGCTGCTTTGTCACAGACATTGCATAGTGGCTTTACCTCATTTGCCTTCATTCCGCTCCCACAAACTTGTGGTGGTTGTATAATTTGCTGGCATGCCTGCGCAAACCGCCTTCTTCCTGCCAGGCAACTTGACTGGCTGCTGGAATTTGTTTGGCGCATAATCAGCTACTGGATTATGAAGAGTGCGCGAAAAAGTTTGTTTTAACAATTTTCATACACATTTATTTGTATTTTGTTTTATTTTTTTTCTTTTCCTTAATTCTATCTTTTCGTTTGTGAGTAACATAACTACTGCTTTTTGTTGTTCTTTACTTTATTTATATTTTTACTTTTCCCATTGCCTTCTGCTGTAATGTAGCAAATTTAACATTAAGAATGATTTGTTCTTATTGTTTTGTTTGCCACTTCAGTTCATAGAAAATAATCCCAGCGTGCCTGCAGGGAAAACGATAAAAACTGAAGGCCAAGTGTGTGTGTGCAATGAAAGGAACCGAAAAAGGCGTAAGCGCGGTTTACGTTAGTTGGCGGTTTAAAAGACGTCAAAACTTTATAATCTAATGGCGGATGGCTAACAATAGGGATGTAGTGAAGGAAGGAGAATTAAAGAAAGTGTAAAGGTAAAATCGAAAAAATTTCTGTGCAAAAAAGCGTTAAATGAAACAGCCGCCAGTTGACAACTTTTATAGTTTTGTACTTTTTTATTGCAGTAGTTATTATAGCATTTTTATGCTGAAAATGGCAACATTTTCAATGTTGTCGTCGTGGTTGCATGGCGCCAACTGTGCAACAGCCGGCAAACTGGCGGAAGGAAACGTCCGTAGACGACGCGCAGAAACAATGCAGCTGCGACTGTATTTACACACTCACAAATTATTTTTATTTTTGTTTGTTTGTTTACCACACACATTATTTTTAAAGTGGTGGCGTAATAATAATAAAGTTAACTCTTTTGATATCAGAAGCTTAAGTGATGACATAAATTAAACCTCGGAAGGATAATGACACTAAAAAAAGATATTATTGACACAATTGAGAAAAGGAAATTCAATTTATAAAACAAATGCACCAACATTAAGTTCTTCTTGAGGAGCGGAAACATAGTACTGAACTACGAATGTAATAATAAAGTTGCGTTTGGGGGTTCCTTAGTTAACTGAAGTAATACTCTTGTTGTTGTCTGTTACGGTTCCATTTCAAACTCACAACCTCTTTATAAATTGTTGTTCGTACCGATCAAGCTCGCGGTTCTACTCTCCTCATAAACGGAGAAGCAATTTAAGATAAGAGCATCTATAAAAAGCACCGGTCTTCTCATTGAGGGATACCTCGCTAAGTAAATATGGGCTATGGAGATCCGTTCATAAACTTTATTAGCAAGTGTAGATAAGTTAATCTGTCACAAACGGCGAAAGCAAAAGATTCTTTTTGTGATATTCTGTGGGATCTACACAACAGAACAACATTCCAAAACAGGTCTAACGATTGAAGTAACTAGGCTTTTCCGATCGAAATTGATTTTTCATCGATTTTGATTTCTGACTCGGAATGAAAAAGTGTTCGGCAATCCTATTGGAATACTACGTTCACTGTTTACATTTCAAATGTAAAAATTAGACTTTGTTTTCGAAAAATTTTACAGAAGGTTATATGCAATTAGTTTTTAGTTTGTGCCTGCCATTGAATTTCGAGAAGAAATTTTAAAGAGCAGAATTTCGGACGATAGATCGGAGTCATTTCTTTCTTTAATACAACTTATGACACCGTTATTGCACATGTTGATTTCATTTAGGCTCAATTCACCTTAGCACTGGCTTTGGTTTAATTTTTTTTTTTTAATCGAATAAGGTAAATTGTTTAATTTTTGGATTTGAAATTCTTTCTTTACCATTTTAATTTAGAAAATTGTGAAATTCCTTAATTTGTCAGTGAAGTAAAAAAAATCTATATGTATTTGCTTCGCGAAAGCCATTAAATTGGCGTCGAAGATTTGCTGGGCACTACATTTATATACTTTTCTGACAGGAAAATATTTAAATTATCAAATAAATTTTTTTGTTAGCACCTGACTAATTTATTGATTATTCAAACAAATACACTTCAATTCCATACATATCTCTTCGACGTATAAGAAATAAATAATATTGTAAGTAAAAGTTAATGTATGGTATATAACTTGACGCCGTGCCGTGACCAAGCGGCAACGAATTATGCATATAGTTTTATATATAGGCAATATACTTGGATAAATGCGCTTTTCGATGGCCTATGGCAGACACGTTGCCTATACCAACAAATAGTATGCTTTGATCCAATGCTCGAAAATACAGCTCTGCTTGGGCGATATGGACATGAAAATGCATGCGACTCGTACCCTGCAAACATTTTGGGACCGTATGGACCATGGGAGTACTCCTCTTTAGACAACTATTGGGTCAACTCGCGTTTCGCTACCCCCTGTTGTTAGCCGATGATTGTTAATATTTTAACGATCGCAATTGCTAATCGAAGATACATGTGCAAAATGAGGTTTTTACTCGTATGCTGAAAATGAACTGAAATTGAGTCTGATTCTCTGCTGGTACACAGAGGACGTGCATAAGTTTGAGCATAGTTATATGTATGTATGAATATTCCAATGCAAAAAGAACAATCGCGCAAATTTAAATATGTTATATGATATATATCGGATATTTATTTTGTTGCCAATAAGTTTACATGATAAATATTTATTATGTTAGTATGTATATATGTACATATGCATGTATGTTTTGACCAAAACGAATAATATTCGAAAGCTCCATAATGTAACCCACTGTCGAAACTCCTTGGTCCAGCCATAGGACGTCGCAATGTTAATTGGACCATATTTGTCCGCGTGGAGTATATATTTCACTCGTGCATAGAGTAGTCGCATTGTTTGCAGGGTTGTAAAAGCTGTTAAATGCCCATTCAGTCGAAACACAGTTGGCGGTTTGAGACACGGTTGTATCGGACATATTGGTGTTATGATTAATGGCACGCAGAAAGCTTTCAAAGCGACCTGACAGCAGTTGTTGCGACTTTGAATTTGTTAAAGTGCCTATTGCAATGTACTCACACGACTAAATGTATATATTTGTTCAGTTTTTTTTTTCAATATGTTACCTGACGACTTCGGGAGCGGCAGCTTCAAAACGGGCCAAATTAATTATGTTGAAGTCTTTAAAGCCAGTACAAACACGACAACCACGTTTTGTTGCAAATGAAAACCAAAAACAAAAAAAATATCAGAAGGAAAAAAAGTGTATTCTACACACATCCGCAGTGCACACCAACTGGCATGCGTTGCACATTTGTATGCTATACCTATGTGCATATGTATGTAGGAACAAAGAAAACATTTGAAATGAAGAAAGAAGATAGTTAATTTATTTTACCAGTTCTTGGTAAATTTAACACGCTAAAAATTAAAAAAAAAAAAAACGACACAAGCCAAACGAGACACGACGAATGCGAATGCCATCGTCCGGACGGACATCGCCGTGCATCTAAATACATAAGTATATTTACAGATATGCATATTTTGACATACATACATGCTTATGGAATAGCAAACCGGTAGGCAGGTTGAATATGTCGGCGGGGCGCAAGCGCGGGTGCAAGACCTGAAGAGTCCAATCGATCACTTTACGACAAGCCTCGCGGTTGATGTAGAAGGTGCAGCTAGAAAAGTGACAGGCATTTTGCGCCGCATGATCTTCATCCATGTGTTCGCACACATAACGAACGATGTGCACATACGTTAATGAGGGAGAAGTCATGCTGTTGTTGTCACAGTCAAAGTCAGGAATGGAAAAATAAATAACCATTTAACCACGATAAGAGTATAAAAAACATTTTCAATTAGCTTTGATAAGGTTGAATGCGTGCGGAATGCTCTGTGCTAAGCACTTATTGTAGTATTAGTATTTGCATGCTTCAGAGGTAAAAATAATTTAGAACTAGAAAGTTTAGCAGTTATTCAGTATTGTAGTCAATATTAGAGGTTATGCGGAATTGTATAAAATAAGACACTATATGATTCACTTATTAGATAAGGTAGTATCACTATGTTAACCGAGATGAGTGCACGTTGGCTGTTCGTAAATGATATGTGGCGCCTTCTACTTCTTGGAAAAAATATGTATTTACAGCCTTATATAAATATATTAAACTAAGTTTGGTTAGGTTAGTTTGAACTGATTGAGTTCAAATATTGTGTCTTAATTAATCGCGGGATCCCTTCTCGACTTAAATCTGTTGACCCATTACACAGACCGACACGATTTTGTAACCAGAAGCAGGACTATAGTTTTTCGAAGGTTTTTGACGTGCTGATTAAAAAACTGGATTCAAAACAGTTCCAGTACGTCAAGTTTTTGAGATATTCCAACCTAAAAGTGCAAGAAAAACGGTTTTTTGTTGAGGTCATGCCACTTCTAGAAAACATTTTTTTAGGGATCGTTATTCTACCTAAAAGTAGCATTTCTACTCTTCAAAAGCCATTTTGAACTTTTAAAAAATCTTTTTTGGCCTATGAGAAATTGTCTATTGAATTTACTGAGTTTGCCAAATTCGTCAATGCTCAGAAATTAAGTGGACCTAAATAAGACTCTAAAAATAGTGAAGAAAATAAGTACCAATACAAGAATTTTGAGTATTCATGGGATTTTTAGTGTTGCTAACTTGGCGGTTATAATATTTTTTAGTTCAGACACAGATGCTCGGCAATTAACATTGTATCTTGGAGCAGTATGGTTCGGTGACAGAGGTGAATTTTTTGTAGCAGTATTTGATTGAAATATTGTACTGAGGTGCTCACAAAACAAGTGGTTTTTTCTTCTTCCGTTCTGGCCTATGAACCGTTACACAGTCCCAACGGTGATTCAGTATTTGCTGTCAGTTTAAGGTTTTTGCCAGCTTTCCAAAGCGGTTTTTTTTTTTTGAAGAAACGTTCGGAGGCAAAGACGATATAATAATTTTCATATTTTTTTCCTTTTCGCACCTTAATGCCACTTTTATCTTTTTTCTGATATCTTAAGGCGGATTTATGCATCGGGTGATCGCTGTAAGTTATATTTTTTCTGATTCGGTGTAGCCAATATTTGCTGCTGGCTCTACCATACTACTAAATACAAATTCCTATTTTCGTTTTTGATGACTAAAAAACCTGACCTGATTTCCTTGGGTATGTAGGCCAGTAAGTTGGTTGTCTTGGAGAGATAAAATCAAACCTATTTTTGGTACTCATGGCCCTATTATATAACTGGCGACCCTTGGGTTTATTAATTGAGAGCCCCGGTGAGTGTGCTTCGCAGTTTAAACTTCTCCATCTGAAAATCTGTCTTCAAGCGTTATAAAAATGTAACTAAATTGCTTCTTCTCTTTTATTGCGAAGCGTGGCAGACAATATATCGCGGCGACGGTAAGGTCAACTCCCATGTGTTTGAGACTGAGTCAAATTGAGAATCATAGCCTCTATTCCAGAACTGGGGGGAATGACGGTTAGTGCCAGCTCACTTGTTTTTAAAATACTATCGTAGGTCATTTGACCTGAGGTTGTGTTGGGCAAATTGGGGGATAATATATGGGAGTTGATTGCATTAAGCTTGAAAACCTTGAAAGAATTTTGCCTTTAAGTCTTCATATACAGGACAATCGCTATAATTAGCAGTATGATTGCTACCGGCTTTATTTGAAGCGCACTCACTATAATGTACATGCTACACATACAGTATGCTGTAAGGACCCCAAAACCTTAGACGTTTGGACTCCTTACAACAAAATATATACATGAACATATCTACATTGAAATAGTAGTGCCTATTTGCAAAGGGAGTTTTGTGTTATATTTTGTATCCTTGTTACCGTCGATTATTCCTAAATATATATTATTGGATGTGTAAAGACCCTGTTATGCACAACTTTCAACTGTCAAACACTTACCGTTATTTTTTAAAGCTAATTATATTGCGTCGTCAATTTAAATTAGCGAGCAATAGAATAGTAGTGAACAGTGAGTTGGTGCAAAAAAGTAATTTTCATGTTAAAATGTCGATTTGTACAATACAAAAAGTAAATTTCCGGATATTTTATTTATTATTCAATAAAAAAAAGAAAAAATATGACTGTGTATCTTTCAGCCGCGGGAACTACTGCAGTGAAGAAAAACGAGAATGGATCCGGTCTCTAATAAACACAGGGAAGACCTACAAGGAAGTTGAAAAACTTGTCGGGTGTTCAGCCACAATGATACATAATGCTATTACTTACAAAAAAAAAGAAGAAAAAAGGGGTGCAAGACGGTTTCTTTCAGAGAGTTTTCAACAAAAAGTGGTAAGATGCGCTAGGACACGAAACAATGTCAGCTGTGGAGATTAGGGGCGAATTGAACCTGCCCTTCGGTGTTCCTACAGTAAGAAGACTTCGGTGTAAACATAAGTAATATGCCCGCAGTCCTCGAAGAGTACTGCTTTAAAAAAAAATCATGTAGCACGACGTCTTAAATAAGCAAAAAGAACACCTTAATTGACCGATTGAGAAATGGCTCAACCTTTTTTGGAGCGACGAGTCGAAAATAGCTCTATATAGTGGTAAAGGGTCCCGTCAGTATGTAAGACGCCAACCTAATACTGAGTACGACCCCAGATTCAACACAAAAACATTGAAACATGACGGTTCGAGTATTATTGTTTGGGGCTGTTTTTCGTACTGAGGTGTGGGTACAATTCACAAAACTGATAATATAATGGACCAACACGCATATGTGGCTATATTGAAAAATATTATGCTACCATTTGCCGAAGAAGACATGCCGCTGAAATAGATATTCCAGCAGGTTAAAGACCCGAAACACTCCAGTAGGGTGGTAAAGGAATGGTTTAGCCAGCTAATTCCCTTGACCTCAATCCCATTGAATACCTTTGGGCAGAAGAAAGCCGTATGGAGTGTTAAACCGAAAACAACAACGAACTCTGGACCGTAGTGCAGTAGATACAAGAGTCTCATAGATTCCATGAAGAGACGTTGTACTCGTATTGCTGTTATAAAAAATCATGGTCATGCTGCAAAGTACTCAGTTTATGCATATTGCATATTGTTCTTTTAAAGAGTTTTTTTATTACCTTACCACTATTTTACTGCTCGCAATAAGCAAATATAAAGAAATCTTTGTAAATGAACATATCGTCCACATACGTGTTTGTAAATCAAAATATTTTTGTTAATAAATATGACTTAAAAAATATGCTCCTATGCAATTGTTTGGAATTTTGCATAACTCGAAGATATCTAAAGTTCTAGTACCCATTACTATTTCACTGCTCGCAGCTGTATGTGTATACATTGAATTTTATATGCGTATATATTGGGTGTATGCATTAATTCGTGCGGTTTTTTTTCGAAAATTTAGACTTTATTGTGAAAAAAATTGCAAGTTCTGCGTCGATCAATGTCTCCAATTCTTCGTCTTGAAATTTTTTTGCCTGTCCGTCGTCTAAGTCGAAATTGCCACTTTTAAACCGTGCAAACCAATTTTGGCACGTTCGTTCGGCTAAAGCATGGTCACCATGTTAAAGTAATGAAGAAGAACTCTCCGCAAAAACGCTTTATCTGGTACAAATTTCGACATTTTCAAATGAATGAAACAAATTGTTCACACTAAAACAAATGACATCTACTGAAAACGACGCGAAATGGCAGTACCTTTGAAATGAATATAGCCACACCACTTTTTCAATTAACAATATGTATTGTATGTGCGTATGTTCATACGTACATACATATGTATACCTACAGTGGCTGTTGGTCAAGCGCCTACCAACAACCACACACGTCAACAAAACAAACTACCGCACAAAAAGGAGATAACAAAACTAACAAAGCGATCGGCCAGCTTAGTGAAGACGGCGTCATATTTTGAAAAATCAATAAAAAAACCGAACGAACTTTTTAGTTGACCTAATATATAAAAATAGAATAGGAGAAAATGTACATATGTACATATGTATACGAGTATACATAATCAGCATTGGCGTAGACAAAATTTTTAACTAAACAGTTACCATGAAATTATTTATATACTCGTATGCGTATACTTTTAGGCTAAATATGAATTTCTGTGAATATATAGGTATATACATACACACGTATAGAATTAAGAGAAACTGTTTATTATGATAATTGTTATTAAATATAAAATAGCGTTCTGCCTTGCAGAAAGTCGATGGTCGCTAAGTATACCATACTTGCCCGTGAATATTGCCGACAAAAGTAGCACACATGAGTGCTTAGTATATATTCAAAGGAGTTTCACCTGGTTGACTAAGGTTAGTAGAGGGAATTTCACCTCCGCAACTTTTACGACAGCAGTAGAGTACGACTAAAAGGGATTCCACCTTACCGAACGGAAGACCAGTGGAGGGGGTTTCATCTCCGCGATCTTTAGGAAAGTAACGTAGAAAGTAGTCTAGTTGGATGTATGTAAAATAATAAAAAAATAAAACTTTGTTGTAACAGGAAACATAGCGACTTATTATTTTGGCCACCCTGGGTAACTGAACTGAGGTAAAGTACAGCAGGATTTGGTATATCCAAATTCCTGACAGTTCATATATTAGACGGGATAGTTTCGCTTAATTAAATCTGCTGTGGGTTATACTTTTATTTGTAAATTTTAAGCCTTTCATTCTTCTTAAGCTGAATTGAGCTTTGGTATGAAAGAGTTTTAAGCATTGGTTGCGGTACTGTATTCCTAGTAATTATGTATACTACCGCTCTAGCATCTAGAGCTTCTTTTACTTCATTTGTGTCAACCCTTTATTGTCACGCCATTTGCACTCTTCAGCTGGAAAGACAAGTAGTTCTCTATCGGCCTACGTCCTACGTACACGGTGGTCAATTAAAAACTACGATGCCGATCAAAAAAGTCCGTTTAGTTTGACAAAACAAAAATTTTATATGGTATGGTCTTGAAAAGCATGGGCGACAGCTCTTCCTTCTTGCTTCATTATACTTTTTAATTTTATTTTATTTGTTTATAATGTAATTAATGCTTCTTCACATCATTATATTTTATTTTCTTTTTCTTTAATTTTACTTTATCTCATATACCATATACACGTATGTATGCGAGGGGATTAACAAAAGTGCAGTCAGTTGATGACTTTCATTTGTGTTCTTTAAATCTAAAATTGTCAAAACCTTCGCAATTACTTTATTAGTTTCTCTTTAAAATTTTTTTACGATCGGCTAAAATAGAGATGAGAAAACGCAAGATAGCTGAGGATAGGTCAGAAGAAATTCCACCACCAACGTAAACAGAAATTTGGCATGTGATTATCTTCGGCTGTCTGCGTAATTTAAAGCCAATACAAATATTCTGTGAATGCCAAATTGCATATGGAACGATTGCACTGTCTTTAAAGACTATTTTTAAGTGGTTCCGAAGATTCCATAGAGGACGAGCCCCGAGAAGGTCGACCAAATCTTCCACTGATGACGTCACTGTAACTCTAGTGAAGTTCAAAATTAACGAAGACCCACGATTGACACAAGAAGTGATTGCTAATGAATTGGGCTTGAATGCCATGGCTGCATCACGAATATTAAGTAATCATATGGGATACACGTAGAAATCTGCCCATAGTACCCGAATTTTAAATGATGCCCAAAAAGAGGCTCGAGTGCATTTTACTAAATTTTTCCAAAACAAATTCGAAAATGGGCAGTCTAGCAAGTTTAATAAAGTTAAAGTGACGCAAAATCTAAGCAGCAAAAGTAATGATGTCAGTTTATTTCCCCGATCTAAAATCGGAGCTGCTATTCCCCTGGAAGGGAGTCAGACGGTAACTGCAAAATGGTACACCGAAGAGTACTTTTTACATCATGACAATACGACATCCCAACTGCGGAAATAACGAATAATTTTATTGCGATGTCTGGAATCGAAAACGTCCAGCACCATATTCCCCGTATATAGCAGCTTTCTGGTTATTTCCAAAAATTAAAAATATTTAAAGGAAAGGTATTTAATATCAACGGGGAGATAATTAATCCGGTTAATGCTGAACTTGATAAGCTTAAAAAGCAAGATTTTGAAGAATGTTTTCAGAAGTGGATCTATAAGCTTAAAAAATTCATTGAAATCAATGGCGATTATGTAGAGAAGATAAAAAAGGACAAAGATTACGAATAAATAAATACAAAAAGAATTTTTTTGATTTTTTTTCTGGTCAACTTACCGAACTTCTGTTAATCCCCTCGTATACTAAATGGAATTAGTTTTTAATTTCTATTGTTTTATACTATTATTTCATTTTATTTTTTTAATTTAATTTATTTTTTTGACATTTTATTTTATGTTTATTTTATTTTAGTTTATTCATTGTATTGTATTGGCTTTCGGTAGCACTTTTCTTCATGTTAAAGTAATGAAGAAGAACTCCCCGCAAGAACACTTTGTCTGGTACAAATCTCGACATTTTCAAATGAATGAAACAAATTGTAGTTCACGCTAAAACAAATGACATCTTCTTAAAACGACTCGAAATGGTAGTACCTTTGAAATGAATATAGCCACAGATGAACATTACGCGAAATAATACTAGTAGAGCCCTCTTAGAAAACCGCACGAATTAATGCATACACCCAATATATACATACCATGTATATTCAAAACCAAAAGTTCTTCGGAAAAGTTTGTTAAATGAAAGAGCCATTCGATTTTCAAGTTCAACCAAATTTTGGTTCGCTAATAGAATTTCTTTCTTCTTCGTCAGGAGTCTTCTAAGTTTCCTCTGCATTTTGAATATTGTTGTTGATGCATTTAGCTCGAAGCTGTTGCTAAGCACATGCATAATTCAAATTAGCTTCTGCTCTTTTTTAGCTCAACGTAGTATGTGAGTTGACAAAAAGCCTTAGCAATGCACATTTCGTTCATCTTTTGCAGATTTTCGGCGCTGCATAGGTGGACTTTTCACATAAGCCAACTCGTGTGGGATTTTCTTGCATTTGCTTAGACATTGTCTCCACCTTCGTGTGCCCGCATTTCTTGATTTGCATACAAACGCTTGGTGTTGTGACACGTGCTGAACGTGTAACATGACAGCAATACCATTTTGTTCATTTCACTGCATTGGCAGAGCTTCCCAACGGCGACTCTCAGCCGGCCACCCATCCGTCACTTAAACAAGCCGCAGCTTTTTTGACTTCAGTTTCTAGTTGCAGCAGTTGCAATTGTTGTTTATTTAGTTAGTGTAGTTGTAAGTTAAATTTTTATCTATTTATTTATTTATGTGCTTTTGAAATTTGCAATTTCGGCTGTTGAGTGCACTTTTAAAGGCAGGCTGTCCTTAGTATTATATGTTGAACATATTGCCTAGGCGACCAATTTTTCTATGAAACGAATTCGACTGCCACATGCAACAACCGGGCTATTGCCTGTGGCCAAATAAGCCTGTCTGCTGCAAATATAATGCGCATTTGTCGCTCTATATTTGTGTATGTACGTATGAATGCGAGTGTGCTTGTAAGCATTTATGCAAATTTTCCGTTTGTGCTAAAGGTGAAAGAAGTCTTTTGTAGAGGAAGTTGGGGTTTTAGTTGCGCAAAACATGCGAAACTGCTGCTGCAGCAATGCGTGTTGTGCTCGGCATATGTGAACGAACGAACGCCTTTGACAGTGGGCAGTGACATCATTGCTTGTGGCATGACAATGATAACAACTTGGCTTATTTCGTTAGCTACTTGCTACAAATGCTGGCGTCGCTATGGTAGCTCATCCGGCAGCGGCGTAGCAAGAATGTGCTGCTGCAATGAGTTGTCTATTCAGCCGTCTATTATGAGCGCATTCAATCTCGATGGCTATGCTAGATAAGTACGCTTGAAGAAATGCCAGACAACAGCGGCAATAAAGTACGAATGCATACACATGTACGTATCTTTGTGGCTAGCAAGATCTGCTGCATCATAGCATTATCCCCAAATTTATGCTAGCAAACTACAACCATATAAATTGTTAATCATCACAAACACTGCAAATTTGGTAGGTTCAACACTAATCTATTCTGTTGTTGCAGTCTATAGTTTCCAACTTTAAGACTAGTTGCAATTTAAGCCGAGAATATATTCACGTTGATTATAACTATTTTTATTCAACCCTTCCCTTCGCTCTTTCGCTTCAAGCACTCGTCAGATTATAAGTTTGCCAATCTTATTCACAATCCTTTCAGCATAAATTTTCTATCTTTTGTTACATTACTTCCTTCAAACTTCAAACTACGCAAATCATATTCAATCTTTGAATGCCTTTTTCATGACTCAGGCAGTCACTGTCTCGTCTTGCGCATAGTCCACGCTTATATGAAAGATGCAGCTAAAGTCCTTCACCTCTTTTTTCGCCTCGAACCGAAGTTAGCTGCAGCAATTGATTCTTTGGCTTTCCATCATTGCTGTTGGCTACTCTTCCCTTTGTTGGCCGTGATTAAGCAATTTGATGTGTACATTTTTTACATCTTGATAACTTTGTGTTTACTCACAGAGTCCTCCAAAATCTGCATAGCATTTCCTTATTTTCTGCCAATGTTCCTATGCATCCGCCATTTTTATGTATATTTTCTTTGCAACATTTCCTGGAAAAGTTGCCTTTTTACAATTTGCGTTGTATGTAGATAAGTTCATATGTAATCTAGTTCTGGATGCTATCAACAAAGGTCACGCAAGTGTGAGGCTCACTATATGTACGTGTGTACGAGGGGCGGCTGATAAGTTTGCGACCTAAGGTAGTTAATAAAAAACATAAAATTATACATTTGTTTCATTAAGTACTAATGAAATTTAATAAAAAAAAATAACGTACACATGTGTACCTATACCTCTAAGAATGATTATTGAAATCCTAAGAATATAAAATCACATTTAATCCTTTTGAATTTTGGGTTTTTGTCTCCCTTTTGAGGGAGGTATGTTAGTATTTCTCATTTTAAAGTTTTCTCATATTAAAAACTTATGTATGTACACTAGCGGTCATAAAAACCGCACCATTGGCAATACTGCAGTAATTTCGATAAAATTTCAAAACACCGCGGCAACTCTTTCCTTTTTATAATGGGGATTTCCCTTTTTACATTTATGTAACTGATTTAAGCAAAGACTGTCACTTTTTACCGCACCGCATTGACTGTAAATGTTTTTTTGTAAAAGATGTCAAAAATGTCTACCAGTTATAAGCAATTGACGCGTGACCAAAAGGTCGAAATTTTTGTTTTAAAGGATATGGGAGTTCCTTATCGTCGCATAGCACATAAAGTGGGATGCTCACATTCCACTACTGTAAGACTCATGAAGAAAAAAATAATTTGGACCCGTACGCAAGGACGAAAGGATCAGGAAGACCTCGGAAGACTAACACCCGGATAGACGGCGTTATTCGTAGAATAAGTTTAAAGGATCGATTTAAAAGTGCAGTAACAATAAGGACTGAGATGAAGTGCTATCACCATGTGGACTTAAGTGCCGAAACTTTACGTAGAAGACTTCGGGACTGTGGACTGTATGGAAGACGACCGGCCAAAAAACCTCTATTGACAAAGCGGATGAAAGCAAACCGCTTATCATGGGCCAAAAAATACCGAAACTGGATCCTTGAGGATTGGAGAAACGTTTTATGGTCGGACGAAAGCAAATTCAATTTGCTATGCGCTATACGGACAATCTTCCGTATGTTCGTCGGTCGGATGGTGAAATATACAAGGATAACTGTGTGGTGAAAACAGTGAAGTTTCCAGAAAGCCAGATGGTGTGGGGCTGTTTTTCCTACTTTATCCGGGGTCCCTTATTCCATATCCAAGGAACTGTGAACGCTGAAAAGTATGGACAAATTATTAGGGAGCATTTATCCCACAGTAATGAGTTTGTTTTCCAGGACGATTCTGCGCCGTGCCATCGTGCTAAATTGGTAAGTAAGGGCTTTTTAATGTTCACTAATGATTAATAACTTGCAAAATATTAACCAAACTTTCACATAATTTTTTATTTTGTTGCAGATTAAAAAATTGTTGGATGGTATTGGGATTTGCCAACTCGAATGGCCAGGAAACTCTCCCGATTTGAATCCAATAGAGCACCTCTGTCACATTATGAAACGAAAAGTGGCTGAGAATAAGCCAGAGAGCAAAAGAGCGCTTGCTGAAGCTTTGGATAAAGTCTGGTACGAAGATATAGCCGATGATATCTTTCAAGTCCTTGTTGACTCCATGCCGTCCAGAATTGAGGCTGTAATAAAGGCTAAAGGGGGAGCAACACGATACTAATAATTTATTTTTAATGCTCTGATATTAAACTAATGAAACCGAGGAAAAACTCTAAAAAACTTGCATTGCTTTTATTTTGTTTCTTGATTTTTACCAATATATATAATATATATAAAAACCAATGAAATTTTCTTTAAACTAAGCTGATGTTTAACACAGTTCCTCTTTTTGGTCTTAATAATAAATGAAAAATATTTGTTTCACAATAAAACGGTTTTAACTCTTATTAGAAACAATTTTCTTTAAATTTCAGTGTGGTGCGGTTTTTATGACCGCCAGTGTACATGGGTAAATATAAAAATTAACTCTTATATAAAAAAGTATGTATATCCACAGGCGGTAATTCAATGTGCACAATGCTTTATTGATTGTATGCGGCCAACCTCTTATGGAAACCTTGAAAGCGATGTCTTACCTATTTCCGTCTTAAATGGATGTATTTCAACAACGTCCAATGGGTAAACGAATAAGTTAAAGGATTTTAATCTATTTTAATAAAAAATTACAAGGTTCACCTCGCCAACTCTATCTAGTGAATTAGGTTCAATCGAATTTTAAAATCTGCTACTACTGTGTAGTAGAAATCTTCTATCTCCAAGCTATGCTCTACGATGGGGCGTTCGCATCTTTGTTTCCGAGCATTTTTTCATAGTTTTATCACCAACTACAGAATTAACACATGACCTCCTGCCGAAATTAGATCTTTTAATTCATTTGAAACTCCATTATTAAATACAGTAATTTTATTATCTTCAGTAGCCACTCATTGCGCTCATTACAGCTTAATGGAAGAAAATCACTCACAAGCTACACACGATGCGAGTAGCTAAAACTTTTACCTCTTAAGTCAGTTTTAATTAATGCAGATAACAATAAACTTTCAGAAAATCTCAAATGAAAAACTATCTCTGTCTTGACCCTGATTTTGTACTTATTATACAATGAAAATATTATTAAAATCTACCCGTTGACTTTCTGGTTTCCACTAACCAAGAATCTAAAGGAAAGTCTTTAATATTTCGATGGATAGAAACAGTATGTTTCTTAACCTTTATTATCTTAAATATTCTATATAGTATCTAGTATAGTTTTCATTATAAAAATATTATATATTACATACAAATGTACTTGTTTTTCTTTATTAGCATACATGCCGCTTACTCTCAAAGCAGAGCAAACGCTTTCTATCGTCTTCTGCAGAGCCCATAGCTAGTGCGCAAAACTTATAAATCTTCCGCAGAACTTTTCTCTCGGAAACTTCTAAATTCCGATTCATGTTGTCGACGTCCACGCCCAGTGTGTGGGAGCTAGAATACAATGCAATGTTGAAGGTTGTACATTCTCCATTTTGCCTAGATTTGACCACATACTATAGAGCTACCCTAATTCTGACCGTGCTTTTTGGTGGTGCGTGTCTTCTAGTCTTTTATTCGATCTTGAGAATGTTTGTACTACATCTTGTCGTCGAATGGGTAACCACCTTCCAATAGGGAGAGTAGATCTTCGCCACCTCTAAACACATGATTTTCAGAAAAGCGGGCGTAGCACCTCGTTTTGACTATCCTAAAGGCAGAGCAGTTCCTTACCTTCGCCTCATACCTAAGATAGGGAGTAAAATCTTATATTAGGTCAAGTAATCAGTTCGTTCCGTTTTTATCTAAGAGATGACGTTATTGTCCATAGTACTAGTGTTACGTGTCGCATCATGTCATACTACACGGCGCTGAAAACGTGTTTATTCGCGCTAAAAGTTTGTCTTTGACAGTTTTTCGATTGATTGACTCAGTACGTTGTGAGCGCTCGTCAAAGGTGGACACCAGCAAAGAGAAAATCCGCTATATTTTACAATTTTTCTTCGAACAAGGCGAAAAGGCAGCGAAAGCGGCTGAAGAAATAATTTAGTGTATGGTTTGCTAGGTTCCGTTCGGGTAATTTCGATTTCAAAGATGCACCACGCTTCGGGAGGCCTGTCTTCGAAAATTGCGATAAATCATGGAAATAGTGAAAACAGATCGTAAAGTGAGCACTTATTTAATTGCTGAGGAGCTAAAGATAAGCCAGAAAACCGTTTGGAACCATTTGCATAAAACAAAACCGAACGAACTTTTCTCCTAATATATATGTATATGCATGTGTTTCTCATGTTACTACTCTGTGATCTGTATACAATATATTCTTGTTAAGGCGATGTACTAACCTGTTGATGTGCGGTGATGTGTTGATGTGAAGTGATATGTTCTCTCCGGAGTACACTCTTCCTTTGTTTTTAGACGGGAGTTCTTAGTGGGTGAAGGCGGGTGCGCATATTTACTAGGGTGAGATAATGACCCGATTCGATTTGATAACACCCAGCGTGCGCATATTTAAAACTGTTTAAAACATTAAAGAATATATTCGTATGTCTACCATTTTTTTTTTTTTGCCGTGATTATCAGCAAAATTAAAAGTTCCCATCCGAGAATATTATTGGTTTTTCATTCGATTCATTATTTTCCTGGCCCAGGGCAGCGTCATTACTCGTTGTTGGAGTATAAATTTGAACACATTTTGCAGTGGCTCCACTAAATCTCCTTAAGCCCATACATAAGGCGTCAAACCCAGAAAGAATTCTGAGTTCCGCCGAAAGTCTGATACAAAAAATATCTTTTATACACTAAGTCTGCTAGATTCATATTTTACAAGGCAGAATCGATGGCATTATTATTTTTCCCCAACAATTTCTAAATCTAATAGGCTTGCCAATCTGTAACGATTTTAATATAAAAATCTACATATAATCAAATTGATTCCGCCTACCTTATGGCTAGCCAATTTTATCAAGCGGTGTTTACGCAATAATACTTCCGCACTAATTACCTGGCAATACATAGATACATATTCGTACATACATATGCACAGGCGTGCAATTCATTATAAACCAAATGAGATGTAGCTATTGGTAGTCGATAAAAATTATAAATAAAGCTCATCAGGATGCTGTCTACTGTAGGTAAAAGTAAATAGAGGGAGTAGGGATGTTTCGATACTCGACTTTGATCAAAATCAAATATATACGAGTAAACTTAAAACATAATTAAAAGTATACTTTAAAAAAAAAGGGAAGCTACGATGGAGTTGTCGTTCGACATACCCTTTAAGATAAAGTCTTGATATAACTGACAAGAAGCATTAAATTCATGCAAAATCAACAACAATAACAAAACATAATTTGTGGAAAACAAAATAATAAATGGATATGAAATTTAATCTTCACTTTTATACGACTACGAAGTTGGAATGCTGATGTTTTTAGAATGAAATGCTTAATTTAATTTTTCAGTATTTTTACTTTAAACAAAAAAATTAAATGGAATTCGTAAAGGGTTCCCACTGAAACTGTTTGATATACATAGATCCTAGATCACCTCCCATTTCGGTATGATCAAACAGAACGAGTGTTTAATATTTGGTTCCATCCGAACCAAGCTTTTATTTATTTATTATCGTTATATTTCTTCTATTCATTATTTTGCCGACGCAAATATTACGCTATTTACAAAATTGCCCAAATTGCCTTGGCATTCTTGCATTCCTCTTTAATTTTTGTTTTCTGTATTTTAATTTCTCTGCTCCGTTTTCCTAGCTTTAATCCGGTTGGCTCGCAGCAAGAAGTTGACATCTTCGGTGTGGTTGACTTGTTTATTTACAGACAGTCTGTAACTTTAATTTATTTGCTTAATACCACAAAAGGAACTCAATTGGAATTAGGTGGAAAAAGAGTGCAACTAGTTTGAAAATAAGTGAAAAGCCAAAACTGAAAGTGACGTCCAACAAGCACATGAATTTTATGGTTTATGGCCACTTCGGGCGTCTACGAAGTTTCAATAAATTATTATGAAATATTGTTGGTTGCCTATTCATAGCTCTTCTGAGCCTCACATAATTTCATAATCACCCTGACAGTAAAGATTTTCCTCTTGAAACTGTGATAACTTCAACAGCACGCCCTCTTTATAATAACAGTGAATGTTGAATCCATCATTGAGTGTGACCTCTAATTTCGAAGTGTTTTTTCTATCACAATATAACATCCTGCAAATACTTGGACACATTCTTTACCACTTGAGAGTTTCTCCAAAGTTGCACTTCTTCGTCCACCCACCTCTTTATATTTGCCAAAACATTTGTGGCATGCCGGATTTTTATTGTAGCACAGTCATGAAACCAATGTGCTCGGATTTGTTTGCGGGTGTCGGTGCCAAGGTTTGAATGCGCTTAATGAAGTGGACATAAACTGTTGCGCCATCCACACTATTCTACTAAACCCACCTATATAATAATTCCCACGCAATCGTCCAACGACCATTGTTTGCTTTGTTCGGCGTGCGCACCAATGCCAACTCACCATAGCACGCCGCTTTAGCTACCAACATGACATTTCTGTTTTTACTGTTGCCACCACTTGAAGCCAGTTGTGTAGATTCTGTACAAGTGAGTTGGTAAAGTGTTACTGCATGCGGGGCGAGAATGGGAGTTTGTGTAAGCGCGAGTTAACCTAAAGCTGCTGTAAGATGAAGTCTTGCAGCTTTAAACTTTATCCTTTACTATTAGCCGTCTTTACCTTATGCGCACAGACTTTTGCCAATTTCTTGTGTATGGTGCGCTTCTAGGACTTCATAAGCTTGTGGGTTAATGCTTCTGGTTCTGCAGACAAACAAACGTCAAACTATGAAAAACTTTTAGTTGCATATTTGACTTTTGAGTAATACATACTCCGATCACATACATACAAACATACATATGTACATACCATATTACAGGATATGAGTTTATTAGAAGTGTATTAAGTTATAATGTCTCACAGGCAATAGTGAAATTATTTATATATATATTACTTACTAGCTAGTGTGTGTACTTACTTTGATACATATATAATCTGGAATTAATCTGAATATATTTTATACATAAGTATTTCCGTAGCTTGAACTTCCACTACGCTACGTTGCTGGCTTCATACTTTTGTCACGCTTGATTAACTTACAAATAACTTCCTCCTTTTCTAATGATTATGAGTAACGCGGTCGGACGACCTTTTCCCTTAATTTTGTTTGATTTTATTTCTCCAATTTCCTGCCCCAAGTCTCTTCAAATTATTTTTCCTTTCTATTAATAGTTATGTACATGCATATATATTTTTATATTTACATATGTATAAAGGGTCTTTCATTTGCGATTTGACTACTTCAAACTCAAGGTTGATAGAATAGAAATTACGACAAGAGCGAAATCATATGTTTAATGACGAACTTTGTTATATTTTGTGGGTTGCCGCAGCTTTTAAAATAAATTTGCATAATTTTATCTATAAAACAATGTAACATTTTGATCATAATATTCTAAAGACCTCCATTAAAATGTATGTATGTAAAAGTAAAGCGTCCTGAATAGTTTTATATCGAACAAAAAATGTACATATTTTAATTTTCAAAAAGTTTTAAATTATTTATAAAAATTAACATTATTTTTTACCAAAAATTTCTATATCTAGCAACTCTAATTTTTGATGTCATGTAATACGAATGCCGTGAGAAAATATTGTCAAAAACTTTGAAAATTATAAAAATTCCAAACGAACGAGCATTATTATAAAATGCCTATCTTGTTAAAAAATCTTGTTTAAACATTCGGAGCGGTGAAAAATTGTGCAGTGGGTTATTGTTGACAAAAATTAAAAAAAAACTTGTGTGAATGATACATATTAATATTTTCTGAAAAATTAAAACAAAGATGCGGTACTGCAGCTTATTCGTCAATGGGCCAGTTTTATGAATTTAGTAATATGTATAAGTTTTCGGGCTGAAAATTTGAAATTTTGGTATTAGGAAAATACTATTCTTTTTTACTGCGGGTAAATTCGATTAACGCCACTGCGGGTATACCTTTGTGTAAGGGTCTTATTCACATTTGGTGGTCATGGGCTACCTAAACCATGGTTTAAACAAAACAGGCCACGCCTTAAATAAAATATAAATAAAAAATAAATTTTGTGTAATATGTGTTTTCTTCTGTATAAGAACATTTTCCCATATATTACATATATATCACATACATATACATATGTGTTCAACAAAGTAATCATCTTCATCGTGGTGAAGTACACGAACGAACAACGTTTACAAATAATTAAAATTTCCGAATTTATAAATATATGATTGAAGTCGAATTCCATTCATATATGCTTTGATAGTACTTCAAGTCAATAAAAGAATTTTTGAGTTGTCTCACTTAGTTTGCGTTTTATTTAAAAAAGATGTTGTCAAGTCGCTAATGAAAGACCCTTTGCATATAGTGTGCTCGCACTAATTCTCCACTCCTTCCACATATGTATAAGGGGCTTTTTGGCAATGCCATATTAATGTTGTCGAAACTACGAGTCGAGCCATTCTGCTTTCGCTGTTTGCTTCCATTTCGGTTTGCCGCTCTATGTTGATGTTGCAGTGTTGGTTTTGCACTTCAGTCCTGTCGTTTTCGTCCTTTTGGTTACGCTCATAAAATACATATGAGTATAAAGTGCGAGCTACAAGTCCTACCTTGCTCTACTTTGACTCACTGTCGTTGATGGGTAAACAATTTAAATGTGTCACCCGAAAATGAGAAATTCGAGTAAACAAACTGTGAATTTCCCTTGGGTATTCATTCTTCTTTACCATTCTAACGTAGCCTTTGTACGGAAAGTATATTAAATCTATCTTTTGTCTTACTCATATTCTCTTTACATGTGAAGTTAGATATATTAGTGTTTATAAACATATACCATATAGAATATATGTAAATATAAGATAAATTAAGAATAAAGTGAGATACTTTATTTCTTTAGTTCTGTAAAAAAGAGAAGTACTTGGTTCATTAATTTCTTAAATATTCCCAGAAGTCCAACATACCTAACTTTGTCGGGTCGTATCAAATGAATATACATATACAATTGTATAAAAAAGAAATTAACGAGTTTATAACTTAAAGTTATTACTTATCTTCTTTCAGTTCAGGCTGCGTCTTAACGGTAAATTTCCCGTGAATAACAAAATTTCAATTGATTCCGTTGAAAGTTTGATTATGTTATCGTTAAAACAGTTATCAAAATAAACTTTATTTCGTTTTAGCCCGAAACGAAATACTATCGTTAATGTTAAATCGTTAACAGATAATATTAACGTTAAGGTTTCGACATTAACAATTTTATTTAGTTTCGAGCACATCACTCCGAAATGAAACAAAATCATTTCGGTAAGTTTAATTTTCATGTTAACAAAAAATGACATCGTTTCGTTAGTTAATCATCACTGGTTAAAAGTGGACTGAAAACTCGATTGAATGGAAAAATCTTAAATTTTGATTTCCATCGTTCAACTGTCGTTCAGTTGGCTTTACTGAATTATACTGGAAGGGAGATAGGTTGGGTTAGGTAGTAGTGCTTGATCTCGGGACACGTATGTATGTAAAACGCGTCCGTTGTGATACCACAGAGAACAATAATATTCTGAACGTTAGACCGCTCTTCATTTGGTGAATCGCTTAGTAAATGGGATAATTCTGCAAATGAACGCGCTAACGCAGGACAGTTTATAAATAAAATTCCATAGAAGATTCCAAACAATTTCTTGAGCCAGAAAGATCTAACAACCAATCAGATTAAGGTGATAGTTGGGTTGGTTTAAGGCTTGTTCGAACGAGGACCATGGCTGCTGTCGTAAACGCAAAGCATGCATGCAATTTATATTATTCGTAAACGTGACTGCAGTAATTTAGACAAAGTATTAAATTCATAAACGCATGACACCTAATTTCATGCGCATGAGTTTTGTTTTACATGAATTGCAGGGAAAAAACCAAAAGAGACGAAAGGGATATGTATATTGCTTATTAAAATTTATTTGATATTTTACTTTATTCATAAAATTATTTTAAATTATCAATTTTTTAAACACGATTATTTAACTGGTTTTAGGACAATGCACTTAAACGTCAAATAAATACATTGCATAATTTGGCAAAGCCGGATTGTAATGCATAGATGCTTTGCATGGCATAAACATGGGTATAAAAAATGATTTGCATATTGCGTTTACGAAAGCAGCCAATATCTTGCCAGGGCACTTATTCTGTGCGAGAGTTTTGATTTGGGATGCCACTCTAAGGTCTGCTATGAAAATCAGTCCCTTTGAAACGCAATCCCAAAATTGTTGAAATTTTGGTTACAGTTCTATTTTCATACAGAAGAGCTCAGTGATTTATTCCTTTCCGATGGTTATTATTGCTTTAACATGTTCAAGAAGATCAGCTAAAATTAAGCGAAAAGGAAAATTAACTTTGAGAACCTAACCAGAAGCGCTTGCAACAAAGTCATTGATTAGGCCATTGTGCTCCTCCCAACATGCCCGATTCGATAATGATCTGTAATACACCTAACAAATTACCAAGTCCTCTTTTACTTAATGCAAATAACAGTTTGGTCTGTCCGCAATATACGCTGCCCCAAAATAATTTAGTAGCCGACTTATATTGGAAATACTCTAAGTTCTTAAGTATTCCTCTATAATCCACTGCTTTAGGCAACGTTAGAAGGTGCTGAAAGATCTGAAACAGTCGATGGTAACAGCCAACCCAGATATAGTCCACTTATCCGCCTTTTCATCACTTCCTACAACCGTGTGTACATGGCTATATTAAAGTGTATACGCACATTGTCTCATTCTCTGCTTGGAAGACATAGTTTTAGTAATTGCTGCAACCACAAAAACACCTATGGGCCCTATGACTCTCGCGCATTTACACTCTGTCATAACTTTCTGATTGCTGCCATGTTCACAGTTAAGGCACTGTTCCCTAGTGTTAAGGACTTTTATATAGCTTGCTGTTATCGCTGTCTTATACGTCACAGGTAAAGTTAATTAGCCTGAAGTCGAGATATCTTCAAGGCGATGTGTTTGCGAATACCTCATTTTCAAGAATTCCAAAGTATATTGTTTGTAAGACTGGTGTTATTTTATCGTAGATAGGTCTATTATTTGTTTTTGTTTTTACTGATCATTTTGAACATCCTCGGATCTCGGTCATATCGAAACTGAAAATACATTCTGATTCCGATCGATAGAGCTGAATCGGACATTTCTTAAGTGTAGTTCAGAAAGTTTTCTTGCAAAAAATATATTGTGAACCTTCTTGTTACCATTACTCTCATATTTTCATTAGTGTGTCTATTATCATTGTGAAATGTAGCGTAAAATACAAGAGATGTAAGCCCCAGAAAAGTACATGTTTATTTATAGACTACAATGACATTTTAATGTACTCACAAGTCCTCAGTCCGTTCGACTAGAGCATCTGGGGTGTGGGTAACTCTTTCGTTTCGAATCATTTGCTATTATTGTCCAAAAGAACGGTATGAATGGGTTCAGTGAGAAAAAGGAAAAGTTGATGATGTTACAATACAATAACTCTTTGCTGCTCTGGACACTCTCGAAGTTTTCAGTTGTGTGCAAGCTCAGAAACAGGCTTGTAGTGGATTACTCAGTGTATAATTCAAGTTCTGCAGATTTATTCTCCTCTTAATACATGATTACATTTCAGCATGAAATCTGCAAATAGTAAGCACAATACGATATAACAAACAGTAGTCGGCGGCAAACGGTCAGCTTTTTTGTGTACCAAGCGCCCACATTTATTCCCAAAAGCAAAAAAAAATAAATGCAATGAAAAAGAAATGAGTGAGTGCAAAAGGCACAAAAAACATAGGGTATGGGGCAGCGGGAAGCGTGCTTCGAGAGGCATTGCTCTGTGTAAGGGTTTATATCCACGCATTGGATGTAGAGAGCGTACGTTTAGTGTTGATGCATGTGTGTGTGTGGTGGTTTTGTTGCCGTATGTGATGGAGACTGCGTCTGCCAACTCGAGCGTGCGAATACATTTTTATTTTCGGTACAAATTCAAAAGTAAATAAACCTAAAATCCTGAAATGTAAATAGGCATGGAGTGAGCATCGACGAAATCGGGGGAAAAGGATTTGATTGAAAGGCAAATAAATAAAATAATTCATGTTGACTATTGCAGTCGCTTCGAGTGAAAAATCTTATAGTTGTTGCTGTCGTAGTTGTTATTGTTATTGCTGCTGCTGTCGATGTGACTTCTTCTTGTATTGCAGTTGGGCTTGTTAGCGCTTCTATTGTTCTTTTCATTGTTGTTGCTGGCTCTGCTGATTCGTCTTTGCCCTGTTTATTTACTTTTTGCTTCATTTTGTCTTCATTGCATATAAATTTTCTGTCGATTTGCCACTCATTTGATCCTTGGTGTACTGCCGTGCGTAGTGACACTTTGAAAACCGGCTGTTGAGCGGCGAGAGGGGCTGGCGAGAGCGACCGGCGACTGGCAGACAAACAGAAAATCAGTTGTGGCGAAATGGCGTGAATTGGCACAGGCGAAAACATTTGATTTACATCTTGTTTGCTCATCATATTTTTACTCCATATACACCCATCCACATACTCGTACAACTGCACCGCGAGTATCTTCATCGAGACGAGGCTGTGGTCTCGATATCCGATTGCCGTTTGACAATTATCTAGTAAATAAATTGTCAGTGCTCGAGTTTTGCTATTAAAACATTGAAACGTCATAAGAATTTAAGGTTTGAAATGAAAAATAAAAACAAAAAATTAACACAAAAGCCACAGCGGTGCATTGGAGCGCGTTCAGCCATGTCAAATAGGAGGAAAACGGTTGGGAAATTGCGAGGTGGCTATCAAAGCGCTAAAAAGCCAGTAACCACACTCACGCGACTATAAAGCCGCCGGCGGTGGCTGGTATTATAGTCTTGTTGTGGCATGCCATCGTTGAGCCGGCTATGTTTATGTGCGTGCCACATCATGTATCGGTCGTGTCATCCCAAATGCTCAAATGAGGTGGCGGAGCGCCATCCAACCAACCAGCTTGCCAACCATTCTTCGTGTGGTATGTGTGAGACAGTCAGGCAGCGTTTGGTGTGAGGAATTGGATTTTCAAAATAATCTTAAGCTCGTACAACGCTGAAATTTACTAAAAAAAAAAGAAATAAAAAGCACTGAGAACACGGCGTAAATAACAAAATGCTAAGTGTTTTTGTTTTTCTTTTTTGTTTTGTTTTTATTTCAAGAAAACATGGCAGATTGTTGTAAAAACAGCAAACACCAAAAATGACAGACACTTCAAATTTGGCGGAGAAATTTGTACATTTGTATGCACACCATAATTTGGCACTATGAGTCTGTTTATCATTCAACAGTTTTTTGTTTCACTGTTTTCTTAGTTTTGTTTTTGTTTTTTTTTTTTGTACGGGGCAATGCAAAATAAAGCTACTTCAGGTTGGCATTGGCTGTAGCGCACACCTGTTGCTTGTTGCAAGTTATTGTCGGTCACAGTGACATCTTAAGGCCCGTTTTCACAATGTCCGATTAACTTTACCTTTAATCGGAGGATAGCTAACCGTCAGATAGGCTAGTGTGACACTTTCGTTTTCAACAAGTTCTGGTTAGTTTGATTATTGTGAATATTTTAAGGTAAATTCACAAAAATTTGCGCTGTGAATACATCAAAACTGCATGACAGCTTGTATTTACATACACGATATGGTAGAGTAGTTTTTAAGATCTTCCGTTTTTTCTTTAATTTTTTTTAATTTTATTTTTTGGTTATGGAAAAAAATTTAATTTTATTCCATATATTTTTATTTGGAAAAAAGGACTTTAATGGTTTTAAATTACATGTATAAAATGTATGTAATATATGTATATGGTTTTCTTGCGCCTCAGCTATGTCTTCGTCGGCACTCTACAGGCAACAATGATGTTCATAGTTGTGCTGAGCGAAACTCTAAATCCATTGCCATATCGAGTACGGATTTGAGATTCATTGTAAAGACGTTCAGCGCGAAGATTGGGATGTAAAAGTTGATACATGATGTAGTTGCTGACTAACCATAACCACTGCCACTCAATTAAAAGAAGTCCCTAAGTTCGTTTCGTCATACTAAGTCCATTATTTCCATTTTGCAAGTACCCTTTTTGCTTTCAAAACTTTCGGCATTTTCTCCTCCAGGTGATTGGATTCTGACATGAGTGTTGCACTCCATACACCCCACCACCTTTGGAAACTTCGCTATTCGGTGAAATATGCGCATTGTGTTCTCAACTTCTCTGCTTTTTTCGGTATTCTGATGAATGATTGGACAAGTGCTGCGGTAGCAATAGATAATATTTAATCATCGATTGGCAGTCACCATTTTTATTCCGCCCAAACACCGGAACACAAATTAAAAAACTTCCCGATGCATAGAAGTGCAGTGTTAAAAGCAACATTTCCGCTGCCTTGATTCCTGCAAAACCAAATAAATTATCAACAATATTTATTTACTCCAAGCTTATTATATTCACAAACCTTTCAGTGCGGCTTCTAATTTTATTTTTTATTTTTTCCAAAATGTATTTTGCACTAATTTTGGAAAGACGAAATCTACGAATAACAACTTCTTCATCATATTTCTCAAAAAAATTTATTTGTGTACGGCACGTTCTTTCCCTATACATACGTCTATGCAGCCAGATAAGCAGTGCGTTCCAAATTTTCCATAATAAAATTTATTTTAAAGCCAATGCCGGAAACCTATTTTCTTTATTATTTTACAATTTGCAGCTGTTAAATTATCTTCTGGTTAAGAGCTAATCGCCACTCGATGTTGGCGTTAAGTTAACCGCAACTTAATTGACAGATGCGCCTTAACCGGATATTGTGAGAACAAATTTTTTGCTACCTTCCGATTAAGTTCTGATTAAGTGCTTAACCGGAGATGGTGAAAACGGCCCTACTTCTTATTTTGTACAGTTCACGCACTGATGAGCTGGCAATTTGTTTGCGCCTTGCTGTTATTTGCTAGAATATTTAATAATAGATCTTTCTTTCTCAACTGCTTTAGCTGATGTCGTCCAGAGTCCTCTCTTATAGCAAAAGTGAGGTGCTCTACTTCCACTGATTAGTGGTGCCAGAAAGGGCTAATTATTGCGGGCGGCGATAATATTTCACTTATTGTCTTTGGGTAGCCAACAGCTATACAATTTTCTTTGTAAAAAATATTTAATTGTTTGCTTATTTGTTTATCGTTAGGATAAATTTGACAATGGTTATGAAAGTAATGAACAATTAGATTTATTTAAAGTTTCGCACCTTAATTATCTCAGCGTCATGATAGAGCTGCTTCAAAGAAAAAGGTTTTGCAACACTATTATGATGGAATCATTGCAATTGAAGGATCTCATCAGTTATTAAGTTTTACAATCTGTACCGAAAACTATACACCACTTTCTAGTCAGGATAACCTTGTTTGATTCTGATTAAAATGATATTAAGATTACGTTTTCTTCTGTGCAAACGTTGATTTTCTTAGCACAAACCATCCTGCGCATTACATAAAGCATTTTTTCTATAAAACAAATTCCTGAAAAGAACGCATTTTCAGTTTTCCGGCAATAACGTTGTGAGTTGACGCCCAGACTGAGATAACCGATCAATTAATTAAGATAAACAAAATATGAAGACTAAGTTTGGGTTGGACAGTATAGTAGATATTTGATTGATATTTATATTAAGTCCACACATCGATCAATGATAGAAGATCCGTATCATCCAATTGTCCGTGCCCTGACAATTGTAAGAATACAACTATATATAATATTGTCCAGTTTCTGAGATATCCTTTTGACCCAAAAGTTAGTGAAGCCACGCCCACCTGAAATTTTATCCACCCTATTCCTATATAAATAGTTGTATATATTAGTTGTAGTAAAAGAGATCCATTATTTTTCCAATAGATGGCGTTATTTATCTGTATCTCGCGTTGTATATGTCTGATCGGGTTCCGGGACCGGGTGTTAGAAAGATGACATTTCGTACTAAAAAACAGTTTGTGATTGATTAATTCAGTTTTGTTTGAGCGTGCGTCAAAGAGAAAATATGCTATAGTTTACAGTTTTCCTTCGATAAGGGCGAAAACGCAAGCCAGGCGGCTGAAAATGTGAGTAGCGTTTATATTCCTGGTACTGTTACAGTCAATCATGCACAATTTCGGTTTCATTCCGGTAATTTTGATGTAAAAGATGCTTAACGGAGTGGAAGGCCAATTGTCGAAAATGTTGATAAATTCTTAGACATTGTCGAGTCCGACCGTCATGTAAGCCTGTTTTGATTTACCAACAGCTAAAGGTTGCACAAAAAACCGTTTGGAACCATTTGCATAAGGCTGGATTCCAAAAGAAAAAATTAAAGTCTGCAATTTCATGCAAAAATAATGGATAATATATTTGGCGCTTTGTAACCGTGGAAGCGATATTCGGCCGAGCTCCTTCTCCAATACGTATATGTGGTAAGCGTCTTAATAATATTCAATAAATGAAGGAACCTACAGATTATTCTAAGCCATCTCCAAATGTACGATGGATGTTTATTATGAGCTTTTATTTCTACTCAGAAATATCCTCGGAGGGCGCGAAATTCTCTCTAGTCGGGCTACCGCAAATAGAAAATTAATTTTTTATAAATTTGGATGTTGGTTTAACCATGACACGAACCCTAGCCTTCCGAGTTGCAGTATGCAATGCTAACCACTCGGCTATTGCGGCCGCCATTAATGAGATTATCCCTAACAAATATGACTTCATTGCACTTTTAGTTACTGAATTGTCGCGATTTGTGTATTTGAACTCGGACCATTTGCTATGGCGGTCGTACTTGTGACCCAAAGAATGTGTGCAACAACACAACATTTCTACATTATTCAGCCGGGTGTAATGCAAACAAATATAACAGCAATAAAGAAAAAATAAAAAAACTCATGTATACCAGAATACCCTAATAAAAAGTTTTTGAAACACACTTTCTTGAATCGAAGTTCTCACTACGAGTTCTGAAATTGGTAATTTTGATTTCAGGGAGAAAAAAAGTCCGCCGGGACCATATCAGGTGAATCTGCCGTTTTTTCGATGATACTTGCTGAATTTTTGCCCAGAAATCCATTCACAGAAATTTTTTTCGACATACACGTATTTATTCTATCAAACGTCTCATGAAGAATCTTCATTTACCGTCTGATCTTTGGGCAAGAACTCCGTGTGCACAACACTTTCGGCGCAGTTGGAATAGACGATTCCGAAGGTTGTTGACTGGTTTGAATATATAATTAGTAATCAAATGTCTCATGGACATGACATGAATAACGGGTCGTAAGTGACTGATTTCAGCATGACTTCAGCGACCTTTACGTAATGACTTTTTGAACAAAATTTAGGGCTTTGTGCATTTTATGTCCAATCATCCGTTTGAAATCCGGTAAAGCTCAGCAACTATTTCTCTCAAACTTAAATTGCGATTTTCAGTCGCCAACTTTCGTAACATCTTGACATTGAACAGTAAACGACAGATCGAACTCAATCTCAGCGTTGGTAGTTTAACAATCCCTTTGTGCGGTATATTAATACCTGTCATGAGCATATTAACTTTGTCGCGAAGTACCCATGTGATGAAGCTGAGGTGGACCCAGCAAAATTTATACCGATCGGACCAGAACGACGGCCCATGTTCGTCTATCTGTCTGTTTGTCAGTTTTGATATTCTATACTTGTAAACTCTGATGAAGAGAATAGAAATCAAAAAACTAAGGACTTCAGAATATGATGTATTTTTTTGATTAATGATCAATTTTTCGCTTTTTTCGCTTCAGCGGTTACAAAGCGCTAATAATAATATATCTTGTTGTACCCAGGTGTTCTTCTGTTTTATAATTTTGTTTGTTTTATATAACGGGTGATCCAAGTAGATGTACTTTATTCAATAGCCTTTTTTTGACAGAGCACGTGAATCGGGAAAAGCTGACATGTTATTATTGTTTCGTATTTCATCATGGAAAGACTTACGCCTGAACAACGTTTACAAATCGTTCAACTTTGGTGCGAAAACTCACGTTATGTAAAGAAGTCTTTCGCGCCCTTTGCTCAACTTACGGTCAACATAATCGGCCTACTGAGCATACTATTCGCAACATCATCACCCATCTTGAGATCCAACATTCATTATTAGACAATATCTCACGTAGGTGAGACCGTGGAGAGTTGATTCGGAGCCGTTCGCAACTCGAGACAAATTTTGTTCACCGATGAGGCTCATCTCTGACTCGATAGTCATGTAAACAAGCAAAAACCCCGCATTTGGGACGAAGAGCAAATTGAAGATATTCCACCAAAAAAGACAACGGTTTGGTGTGATTTGTAGATCGGTGGAGTCACCGATCGACATTTCTTCAAAAATGATGCCGGTGAGAACGTAACTGTCAATGGCGAGCGGTATCGCGCATCTCCGGGTTAGAGGCTCAAGAATTTACCAGTAGTAAGGCATGCCTGCCGCATTGTCGACTAAAATCCAAAAGTTCCCGCGACAGTCGAGACTTTATACCGGAACGATCCGAATCTTTATCCGGTCATGGACTGTCACTAACGCAATATTCACCGAAAATCAAATATTTTACGGTTACAACAACAACAACGTTATCGCGCTGTGATGGCTGAAATCGACACTTGGTTCCAACAAGACGACGCCACTTCCCACACATCGCATCAATAGATTTAATGAGCGAACACTTCAGTGAGCAGATAAATTCATATTTTGGGCCGGTTGATTGGCCACCAGGATGGACCATCTAAAAAGTAGCCGAGGCCAACATTTAAAATAGACAATCTTCAAAAAATAAATGTAAAAGAATATTATTTCGAATGATAATAAACATTCCCCATTAAATTTGAAACTTCTTTGTTTTTCACCCTTTATAATAATAATTTAATTTAATACTACACTGAAAATTTACCTAGATCTAAAGTTTAAACATTTATTCTCTTCCGGAAGCACTGATGATATATTTCTTTAATTTTGTTACTTTTTTGTAATGCTGAGAATTTGCGAGTGATATGTGAATTGATTTATTCAGTAAGATCCTCTCTGCGCACCACCACACTATACCAATCCACATACTTCATGCGCCGCTTATGGCAATAAAAAATACGAGAAAAACTAAAGAAAGTTTTAAAAAATATTAACACAGGCGCGAACGCGATTAATGTCAAGTGGTGTGACAGCTAAAGAAGGATGTGTGTGCACAGAGCAGAAAAAAGGAATAGACACAAGGAAAAACACACACATGCATGAGGAGGAAGCCCACTGGGGCTTTAAGGCTTTCTGGTTTCGATCGGCGTGTGGTTTGCGCAAACACTTCTCTGCCGCTGATGTGACAGACACATTGTTGTATGACGCTGACGTGACAAGGTAGGCAGCAAAGCGGAGCAACACACTACAAACGCCAAAAGCAAACCTGCAAGCTATGATAGACTAGCAAGAATAGCAAACATCTGCCATCGCTGTAACCGCAGTTATTTAGTATAACATTAAGTCAACACGTACACGTACATAAGTAGAAATCGGTACGGATATGCATATGCAGGCATTGAAAATTACGCAGTGTAGAAAATTAAAGCACGGTGACCTTTCTAAAACATGAAATAGAGTTTTAAATTATTTGTGGCAAATCACAGAAACCACAATAAACTTTTATTGAAATTGGTCATAGCTGGGTAACGGAACGTTATTTCCGGATATATCATTTATCCGGATGCATAATTTTCTCTGCAATTTACCATGCTGGCGAAATGTTCCTTACAAAACTCAGTACGATCTGAATATCAGTCACCTCTTTGGGTTCTATAGGGGTATGTTCATGTTTTTAGGCCGCCGCATCCTCTTATACAATTTTTGAGCACAACTTCTGTCGTCCAGCTTCTAAAGCTCTTCAAAGTCAAATAAGATAGGCAGCTTTTAAAGTATTGGTAAGGATTGTGGCCAGACGCTCATCAACTGGAATGAATGACATGACGTGTCAACTGAATCACCACGAACCTGAAATAAAATGTGTCCCTCTTTGTCGGGAATGGAACAGGGACCCACTCATTAATAGCATTTGTCGAACAGCGGTGATGTTGGTCTTTGTTCTTACGAGAAAATAAGCGGGGTGAAAAACAACACCTTTCCAACTAAAGTTCTGGTCTTTCCGAAGTATGGTCCTTAAAACGTTTGTAATAGTCTTCATTAAATGATGTTTTTCATTGTTGGAGCCAATTTCTACGAGGCGGATCGCAAATCCTGCGCGCAACTTCGTGTATATATTTTTTATACATTTATATAGCAAGTCACTTGTCTCAAGACCGACGCCTGCTATTAGTCACACCTAGGGGGAAAAGATATTTCAAAAAAGGTGCGCGACGAGTACGAGTTGGTTCCCTACACCTTCCCAAATTTAGACTCAACCAAACTGTATCTTGTTGATGTCCAAAAATTAACTTAAACTTTAAAGTAAAGTTTAATCTCCGTTGCAACTTCGTCGAGAGCATGCACCGTGATTTAGCGACAGCCGTAAACAACTTAAACACTGCGAAGAGGACACTGTAGTGGAGACTGGTGAACGGGTAGTTGTGGTAGAGCGAAATGTGGTTGCTGTAGCAGCAAAAAGAAATTTGCTCGCAACATCACGACAATCAGTGAGTCAGCCAAGCCAGTTACCTGACAAAACCATAACAAAAGAGAGGCATCATAAATGTGGCAAGAACAACGATTTCAGCGGCGGACAGCCAACAGCAGCAAGCAACCGCCTAGCAACATGTTTATGATAAATTACTTCCGAACAAGATGATGACGCGGCGCGTTGCCGGACTCAGCAAACAAACAAGCGAGCTAGGAGCACACGCCACTTGGCAGCTCGTAGCCACGTTGCAAGATGCTTGTAAGTTAGCCAACCAGCCATCCAGCCGGCAAGCCTATCCATATGCACTACGTTGCAATAAAGTATTGTATAAAAGTTGTCTTGGCCGATGGTGTGCTGTTGTTGTCCGTTTTGTTGTTGTTGTCGGTGTTGCTGATGTTGCAAATGCAAATATGTCAAATATTTACATGCGCTTGTTAATTTATGGCTGCTTCAATATAGTGGAGCCAAGCAATTTTGCAACTTGTAAGTTGCAGCTGCACCAAGACGAGGTGCCGAAAATGAACAGCGTAAGGAGAAAAAGTCGTGAGGGTTATCGTTAAACATGAAATGTTGCACCCTGCTGTGCGAAGCTAAAACTAGCAAAAACAATAAAAAACAAAAAATTGAGTGAGGAAGATGCGAATTGGCAGTTGACGCTTGTTGCTCCAAATCGTTACCGAAACCAGCGAGAAGGGGCGAGCCAGCAATGATGATATGTGAAGACATTTGGAGGAAGTTAAATATGCTTTCGTCGAGTGATGCTCAGGTTTGTTTAGTTTGACATTTATTAATATCGGTTGCTCATCCGTCTACTTAGCAAGTAGGTAATCGCAAACAAGAGTCAGCACACAGAGGAGTGTGAGTTGTGAAAGCGCTCCAGGTGTATAAAATATTTAAAGAATAATGTTAATTATACGAGATTTGTGAAGTTCGCAAAACAGGAACTCTTGGTATTTTCTCTTAGCCGCCACATGAGAATTGTAGACACAAATTATTGTGCATAATATATATAATATATCGTTTATAGTTAGTGTTCTTAGTTTTCAATAAAACTCGAAAAGTTAATTGAAATCATAAAGACGAGTTTGCCCCTAAATTAGCTTTTTTATATAGGAAGATTACAATTTAAATGACCGATAACATTCATCTTCGCCCTATTCGAAGATTAGTTTCCACACGAAATACGAATTCACCACTTGTTGCCATTTTTTCATTAGGTAATGATTGGAATATGTATCAAATAAATAGGCTCGGTTAAGCAGGGGCAGCTGTCAATCTGTACATCGATTTTAGTAAGGTCAGTATAAGGCCCCCTAGCCAAAGAGATGCACAAATTATTATTTTCAATTCCGAAACCTATTACTATTTAAAACAGAACAGTCTATACAAATGTACTCCGCCTTTCTCCAACCGTGCCTCACCACATTTTCCGTGGTGATGCGTCTTCAAGTTTTTAAATCAAACCCCTCATACAAGGTATTTAACGTTTTTGGAAGATCCTGTTATGGCTCAGCCTCTAGACGACTTGCACTTTTGGCTATCTCTATTCACTGCTTCGTTGCTTCTAAGAACATTTTCTGACGTAATAGTCCACGAGATGAATGCTTCAATAGCCACCTGAGTTTCAATATATAATTTGATGTTTCTACTAGTGAAGGGCCATGACAAAAGTATAGCTGTTACATCGCACGATTTTGATGATGTTCTTTTTAAGTTTGAAGAAAAACAAAGCGGCAGGAACTTACAGTCCGCTACTGTTATCGTGGTATTAACCTTTTGTCGGTCTTGATCAAATATTATTAGCTTAGATCTCGTTGATGCACCAATAACTAGATATTCCCAATGTACCAAATCCTAGAAAAGGCCCATGAAGTCGCAAAAAGAACGCAAAGATCGACACTCCTCACTGCTATGCCTGAGTTTGATACTCCCGCAAAACTCATACGGCTGTTCAAACTGACGCTAAGAAATACCGAAAGGTCTGAAAGAAGTGGATAGGACCTTCCTCTCCGAGCAGTTCCTTATCGAACGAAACGTCTGACAAGGTGACTTCTTCAATCTAATTCTGAAGAAAAGAGGTACATAAGTAGAGAAGGGACATCATCGACCTCAACTTCATCGTCGTAAATTGTGCTACGAGGACCAAGTCATGCGAGCCGGATGACCGAAACCACTCAAGATTTAAAGTATTCGTTGCAGTACCCGCTAATGTATGCAAAGAAAGAGAAAGGTCTTCAAAGGATCTAGCGCAGATCCTTCGGCTTCACTTGGTGTGAGAGCACACAAGCAATTAAGCACTGCTCATAAAAATAAAATAAAATAAAACAAAACATACAGTGAAAATTCAAAATTCAATCAACGGCAAAAGAAAGCAACCTCAGCAGTACTCAGCTAGCGCTAAACAGACGGCGAAGTCGGCAGAAAAACAAGAGAACAAAGGTAACAGCAAGCAAAGACCCAGGAGGAAATCGTCCACCAACAAATGAAAAGGAACAGACAAGCGGTAAGCCCAAGTAATAAAAAATAACACAAAAATACAGACAGGACTAGATCGATATATAAATGTCAAGAGGAAATCGAGTCTTATTAATAACACTAACAACAAAAAAGTGCAAATGAGTGGAACCAATGTAAAAATTCAAGAACCCTCCAATAGCAACCGACTTACTCTATTAAGTGAGGACATCGTAAAGGGTACTACCACAGTTGCAAATGCCAAACCACCGCCAATTTACTTGCGCGAACGTGTCTCAAGCACGTTAGTTAATAATATTACTAAAATAGTCGGAACTAGTAAATTTCACGTTGTGCCTTTAAAAAAAGGTCCCATCGATGAAACAAAAATCCAATCTTACAGTGAAAAAAGCTTCATGCAAATAGTAAGCTTTCTATGGACGAATAATAAAAATTATTACTCATATAAACTGAAGAGCTCGAAAGGCCTTATAGTTGTAATCAAAGGTATTGAATCCTCAGTCAAGTCAGACGAAATAAAAGAGGCTCTCGAAGAAAATGGTTTCAGTACTAAATCGGTCATAAATATACTCAATAGAAACAAAGTACCCCAGACAATGTTTAATATTTGCTACATCGTAGGGTAACAGTAGAAGAGCCACACAAAAGAAACGGCGCAGTGCAATGCACCAACTGCCAAGAATTCGACCATACTAAATCCTACTGCACATTGCGCAGTGTTTGCGTAGCATGTGGGGACCTACATCCCACGTCTGAATGCACGTCAAAGAAAGATGATGCCACCATGAAAAAATGTAGTAATTGTGGAGGTAATCACACTGCTAATTATAGGGGCTGCCCTGTATATAAAGATCTAAAAGTTAGGTTGGCAGAGTCGCCGAAGTCAAATGGTAAATCAAATCCAATTTGTAGAAAAAGCTACGGATAAAACTGTTCCAAACGTTCAAAATTTGAATCCAAATAAATTATCTTATGCGAATGTACTGAAGAATGATTCAGATAGTATTCCACAGAACCAATATAATAGAGGTATTGAATCGATGATTTTAAACCTTACGCAGTGCATGACACAGTTCATGTCAACTATGCAAAGTATGATCCAAGACTTGATTAAAGCCCAGAATAACATGCTACAAATCTTCATGCAAAAAATATGAGCGTGCTAAACATTATTTTTTGGAATGCAAACGGTGTGAACCAACATAAATTAGAATTTGCACGATTTTTACCAGAGTATGCTATAGACGTAATGCTATTGTCTGAAACGCACTTGACGGATAAATATAACTTTTATATACCTGGGTTCATATTCTACTCCACTAACCACCCTGATGCCGCCGTGCGCTTTGCCATCAGGGTGGTTAGTGGAGTAGAATATGTACCCAGGTATATAAAAGGAATACTTCTAAGAAACCGCCTTAAACACTGCGTCTTACAGCCTTACGCCACCAATTATCTACAAGCCACCTCTGTAACTTTGAATAATTGTGGCAAAGAGCTAAATCTCTCAGCCATTTATTGCCCTCCAAAATTTAAGATCACAGAAAATCAATTTTAAGAATTTTTTGATAATCTTGGTGACAGATTTATAGCAGGAGGAGACTACAATGCAAAGCATGTATACTGGGGATCCCGTCTAATAAACCCCAAAGGCCGTCAGCTATACAATACCATTATAAACAAGCGTAACAATTTAGATTGTATTTCCCCAGGTCAACCAACACGTACCGATCGGAAGAAAATACCTGACTAATAGACTTTGCTGTCTCAAGAAAAATCGACAGGCAACTTGTTTCAGCTGTGACAGTTGCTGAGCTGTCTTCAGACCACTCACCAGTTCTAATAAAAATTTATGAGCGCCCGAAGATAGTTGCACAAGAATCAAGACTAACAAACAGAGAAACATACTGGCTAAAACACAAAAAATATACTAGTAGTCATATTAACAGCAACCCAATATTGAATTGTGAAAACGATATTGATGACTACATTAATGAGCTCAATAATGTCCTTGTTTCTGCGGCAACCATAGCAACTCAAAACAATAAAAAGCCTATTACGTGCCCAAAAAGCCTAACAAATACAGAAAAAATATTAAAAAAATAAGCGCCGTTTGCGAGAGAATGGCAAGCAACTCTCAACGACAGCCGGTTCTACGTACCGGAGTTGACCCGGATTTTATCCGGCCAAGGGCTGTCACCCTTTCGGCGACCTAACCCCGTTTAGGTCAACAGGTAAAATTAGTTTAAGTGCGCCATCGGAGCAATACCTCGCAGCTGGGTTGCTTCAAATCCTTCTAATCAGGGCTGGCGTAGAAACCAACCCTGGTCCGACGGACTATTTCTGCTGCGTGTGCACCAAAAGACTCCACCACTCCTCCACCTCGGTTAGGTGCAACCAGTGCAATGGTTGGAGTCATCTTAAGGTCTGTTCAGGCCTTAAGACACATAGGGAGTGGACCACACGTTATGTGGCCCCATGTTGCCAGCGCCCAAGTGCGCCCCCAGCCTCCACGGCAGTGCCTTCAGCACACTTACCCACTTTGGGTAACCCGCAGACCTCCACGGTCTCCCGGAGCTCCCCGCAACATGACTCCCGCCAACCCTCACCCCTTTCCCCCCACAACCAGCTCCTCATCCTCCTCCCGTGCGAGGGCTACCCAGCAGCTCTTAGTCCCCCGCACAGTCTGTTCCGTGTGTCAGGCCTTAGTACGTCGGAATGTGACCTCAGTCAGATGCAATTCTTGCTCCGGCTGGTGTCATTTTCGGACGTGCTCGGGCCTGCGCACCACCCGTGAGTGGAGTGATGCGTACGTTGCCCCTTGCTGTAGGAGTCTGCCCCCGCCTGTTAATACGACAACACCGCCAATCAACACCAACGTGCGGAACTAACCTCAGCGGGTATTACAGCAGCAACACACGTCATCCACGCACCACTCCCTCACCCCCCGTATCACGAACGTTCCCCCGAGACGGACCCGACTCCTTCAATTCAACTGCAACGGACTCCAGGGGAAGATCGACGAGATAGTCGACTATATGAGTCGGGAGCATCTTTCAATTGCTGCGATCCAGGAAACTAAGCTGACCGTCCGCTCGGATCTTCTTAGTCGGGCCGGATACAACATAGTCCGCAAGGATCGCGAGCGAAACCACGGAGGGGGTCTGGCGTTCATCCTGCACAACACCGTGCAGTATCGTCTCATCGACGGCGGCATCGACCGCAGGGATACTACCCTAGAATGTCAGGGCATAGCTATCCGGTCAGGCGATGCCGAGCTCGAAATATTTAATATATACATTCCTCCCGTTACAAGTTGCCCAGTTGGATATATCCCTGATATAGGTGCGCTACTCAGAGGCGAAAACCGTTTGGTTTTGGGCGACTGTAACGTGCACCACGATCTTTGGCATTCTAGCCTGTCAAATGACCGTAGAGGAATGGAGCTGGCGGAACAGATAGACGATTCGACATTCTGCACAATGAACGACAACACCCCCACCAGAGTTGTGGGTAATTGCCAAAGCTCGCCCGACATAACAATTGCGAGTACTGGTCTAATAAACAGTATAGGTTGGCGACCTGTACTGACACTAGCATCGGACCACTTACCCATACACATCTCGATTGACAGACCTCCCGACTTTGTTTCCGCGGACCACCGGACCTTCGTTAACTTCAAAAAAGCTAACTGGACCGGCTTCACGGAATTCACTGAGAACGCCTTCAGTGCTCTCTCCACTCCAACAGACGTCACCTCTGGTGAACGATCATTCCGCAGGATAGTTGTGACCGCTGCCGCCCGCTTCATCCCGGCAGGCCGAATTGCGGAAATCCGCCCTAACTTCCTGTCCGAAGCGGCGGCTTTAGCAGCAAGGCGCGACATCCTCCGTAACTCCGATCCCGGGAATCCCTTAATCAGAGATTTAAATGCGGAGATTCGGACTGTTGTAAATAGACACTAGCGGAAAAAGTGGGAGGAGCACTTAGGGTCCTGCAATCTCTCCTCTGGGGCAACCAAGCTCTGGGCTACAGTCAAGTCGCTGTCTAACCCGACGAGACGCGATGACCGGGTGGAAATTTCATTCGGTGATCGCGCCTCGTCGGACCCGAAGAGATGCGCGAGCTATTTTAGCCGGCTTTTTACACTGCATCCTTCGGTAGACAAAGCGAAAAGTCGTGTAACCCGCCGTATGCGCAAACTGCCAAACACAAGCGCGGTGCTTGATTTCTCCAGAGAAGAGGTTCAGGGGGTTATCGGGAAGGCGAAAGCCTCCAAATCCATCGGCCCTGACGGAATAAGCATGCTGATGCTAAAACATCTCGGACCAGCGGGAGCAGAATACCTCACCAAGGTCCTCAATTTGTCTTTGACCACCCTAATCATACCAGATGTGTGGAAAACCGGTAGGGTGGTCCCGCTACTTAAACCGGGGAAACCAGCCAACAAAGGAGAGTCCTATCGGCCGATAACTCTCCTCTCCCCAGTAGCGAAGACGCTTGAGGCCTTACTGCTCCCGAGTTTTACTCACCATCTGCGTCCAGCAGCACATAGGCATTGCTTCCGAAAAGTGCACAGCACCACAACAGCACTTAACGCCATAAACACCCAGGTGGTCAATGGCCTGAACCAAAACCGACCCTGTGCGAGAACTGTCCTGGTAGCGCTGGACCTGTCAAAAGCTTTTGACACTGTTAATCATTCAGTGCTACTCAGTGGCATTGAGGAATCCTCATTACCGCCGGGGTTGCAGAGGTGGGTCATGGGCTACCTGAGTGGTCGTCAATCATCGGTCATATTCCGAGGTGAAACATCTAAATTGAGGAAAATTAAACAGGGGGTTCCGCAGGGTGGTGTCCTCTCCCCGCTACTGTTTAATTTTTACATTTCGAAGCTCCCTCCTCCACCGGAAGGAGTCTCACTAACCTCGTATGCCGATGATTGTTCGATATTGGCGTCCGGCCAGGATATTGATAGCCTATGTTCGAAAGTGAACGGCTACCTCGCTGATCTCTCCCGTTTCTTCACTGCACGACATTTAAAAATTCAACCGACGAAATCCTCGGCTACCCTCTTCACCAGCTGGACGAAGGAGTACCGGCTAGAACTCGATGTGAAAGTTGATGACGTAAAAATTCCAACTGTAAACAACCCTAAGATTTTAGGGGTCACATTCGATAGCCTGTACTCCTTCACTCCGCATACGACCGCAATTGACGCAAAACTCCAGGGCCGCAACAAAATACTCAAAGCGCTAGCCGGCAGCACATGGGGTAAAGATAAAGAAACCTTGCTGGCAACCTACAAAGCAATTGGCCGGCCGGTCGTAAATTACACTGCACCGATTTGGGCGCCGGGGACGAACGAGACGCAGTGGAGGAAATTACAGGCCTGCCAAAACACCGCCCTTAGGACTGCGACAGGAAACCTCCTGAAGTCACCGGAGCACCACTTGCACAGCGAAGCATCTATGCTACAAGTTAAGGAGCATAATGCTTTGCTGTGCAAGCAGTTCCTGTTGGGATGCCACCGCGCGGAGCACCCCAGCAGGCACCTCTTAGAAGTCGAGCCTCCGCCTAGGCACATCAGGAAGGGAGTACTCGACTACGACAGCACTATACAGCACCATATTCAACAACCGCTGGACAGGACGGCTTACCGACAGGCACTGAACGCCATTCACCAGGAGTCAGTTAATACCTTCCTAGACTCCCTCCCAGTGAATGGCGTACTCGGATCCAAACCACCACCCATCGCAGACAGTGAGCTCGAGCTGCCTCGAGAGACCCGCGTGACTCTGGCACAACTCAGATCTGGATACTGTAGCAGGTTAAACTCCTACATATCCAGACTCGACCCCAGCATACCCAACGTATGCCCTGCATGTGGAGAGTCCCCGCACGATACTAACCACCTCTTCACGTGCCCCCTTAAACCGACCCATCTAACCCCCCTCTCCCTTTGGTCCAACCCTGTCGAAACAGCACGTTTCCTGGACCTCCCGTTAGATGACCTCGGCGACTTAGACTGATTATACCTGCCCTAAGCGGGGTTAGCGAACCGCTACAACAACAACAACAACAGAGAATGGCAAGAATATCGCTCTCCAGCCGTAAAGTTACGGTTGAAAGCAGCAGAGAGGAAGCTGAAAAGTGCACTGAAACAAGCAGAAGATCATAATACCAAGGCATACATAGAAAAACTAGCGCCAAATTCTGTCAAAAAATACTCAAGAAATTTCAGCCTCCAATAGAAGTGAATATGCCAATCAGGGACCCAAATGGTAACTGGACACGTAGTAACGAAGAAAAGGCAAATTGCTTTGCAAAGCATTTAAGTAATGTATTCCAGCCAAATGACGCAACTAATAATTTTATTTTGCCGGAAGTTGTTGTTAACGGCCAGGAAAATCAGGTGGCAATTAAAATATCAAGCCTAGATGTGGTAAGCGCGATACAGAAACTGAATCCAAAGAAATCTCCAGGCCACGACCTTATTACACCAAAAATCCTAATAGAGCTACCAAGAGTTGCACAAGCATTGCTCTCTGAACTCTTTAATGGCATTCTTAAGCTAAATTACTTTCCAAACGCGTGGAAAAAGTCGCAGATATTAATGATAGCCAAACCAGGCAAAGACCAAACACAGGCGTCTTCTTACAGACCAATAAGCCTACTACCCAGTCTTTCCAAATTATTTGAAAAAATTCTGCTATCAAAAATATCTCCTTTTCTCCACCGTAATAATGTGATACCAGATCACCAATTCGGCTTTCGTGAAAAGCATAGTACTATTGAACATGTTAACCGAATAACTAATGAAATCAGGAAGGAATTCGAGCTCAGGGAGTATTGCTGTGCAATCTTTCTTGACGTAGCACAAGCGTTCGACAAAGTCTGGCATAAAGGTTTACTATACAAAATACATAAAGCTCTGCCTGTTCAATTTTTATATGATATTTAAGTCATACCTGACTAACAGACAATATACAATTAAACAATCTGAATTTATCAGTGAGGAGTATCCGGGTAGCGTCCTTGGGTCTATTTTATATATTTTTTACACTGCAGATATCCCATTAAACCGAAAAGTGCAGACATCTATCTTTGCGGATGACACAGCTGTTTTATGACGGGATAAATCCCCTAAAGGAGCAGCAAAAACGATTAGTGATCATTTACTCCTCATAGAAGAATGGCTAGAAAACTGGAGAATCAAAGTTAATGAGCAAAAGTATAAACACGTTACATTTACTTTAAGACCGCAATCATGTCCTGCAATTCGCTTAAATGGTATAAACATTCCCCAAGTAAATGATGTTACATATCTCGGTATACACCTAGATAGCCGTCACATAGAGGCAAAAATACTACACATGAATTTAAAAGCAGCTAGTTTAAATTGGCTTTTAAATAAAAACTCCGGTCTAAAACTAGACTACAAAGTCCTTATTTACAACGCAGTGTTAAAACCAATTTGGATGTATAGTATTCAACTGTGGGGTACGACCTGTGCAACTAACATTGATAAAATACAGAGGATCCAGTCCAAAATTTTAAGAGCACTAACGGGCGCACCATGGTACGTTCGTAACGTAAACATTCATAACGACCTTGGTATTTTACTGGTTAAGCCTGAAATTGAAAGAAGCAGAACGAAGTACTTCATAAAGCTGAGAAATCATCCAAACCCGCTAGCTAATGCTTTATGCAACCCAACAAGAAATTCCGGCCTGCAGCGAAGAGATGTTCCCGCCTTCTAAGGAGATCGGCCTATGCCTGTTAAGAAAAAGAAAAGCGGATATTGTTGTCGATGTTGGGGATGATTTTCATACAATCAAGGAGACGGAAAGGTCTTATTCAGCCCCAAATGTAATTCTTGTTTAAAGCAAAATCGAATGTTTTAATTCAGTCAACAGGCTTATAAAATATTTAAACCTTAACTATTACCGAGCTATTAAAGTTGTATATGAAACATACATGCCTACACACATGTGTAGCTCTCTCCATTTCTGTTTCAAATAAATTTCACACCTCATTCCATGGCACGCACAAACGAGTAATATTATATTATAATATAATGAATCCTTGAATTATAATTATATGCTATTTATATATGTGTGTGTGGCTGTATTAATGCGTGAGGCTACCTGATTGAATGGTTGAAAAATCGTTTTGTCCGGTAGGTTTATACCTATATACATATGTAGATAAGTATGTATGTCATTGTAATTGTTGTTGCCATGTTGTCACCTGCCGCCACACCGGCTGTCATTTGCCACCGCAAATGAAGCATTAATTTGTACATTTGTAAAACACTATTACTGCTTTTGTTGTTACCCGGCATTTACTGTCGATTTTACGTTAAAACTAAATTAAATTATCTGTTTACATTGGGTGTGACAGTCAGTCTACATGACATTATGTTATGTTGGCAAATGTATTTAAACGTATGCGCGTACGAGTGTGTGTAAATATGCACTCGTATATAAGCACATCAAACAGTTATATTTACCTAGGCCTTGTTTTTATGTTGCATGTGGCAGGTTGCACCATTTGTTCGCGCTTCTCATTTCGTGGATCTATTTAATTTAATTGCGTCATGGCATTGCAATTCGTCCCGGCTTTAAATGTCCGCGTGTTTTTGAATACAAAATATCCGAGGAGTACTCAGCAGGCATACAATGAACTGAAGGGATGAAGTGATGGGGTAACAGCAACTCACGAGCACTCCATTTTACGTGGTTAGCAAAATAGAGTTGTTTCAAATATACGAAGCACAAAACAGAAACGAAGTGCATTCCCATTCTCACTCTGCGAGTCCTGCCCAAAAGACTGTAGATATTCAAAACGATCCTAATCGATGTTTTAGATGGTCGTAGGATTAAGTTCAAGTAAAGCATACAATTAAAAGCTAGAAAAATCGGTAAAAAAAATGCAATGCGATCCTGTCGCATCTGGCTGTCTAAAAAGATTCAGTACAATATACGTATTAAAGAACTTCCACAAACTATGTTATAAATAATATATTTTTTATAATTGGCGCTTTGTAACCGCTGCAGCGATTTTCGGCAGAGCTCTTCCTCCAATTTGTGGTACGCGTCTTGAGGGTTCTCCATCAAATGGAGGAACTTACAGTTTAGACTAAGCCGCCTCCGAAGGGCTGATGGTTTTTTATGAGGAGCTTTTATTTCATGTCAGAAATATACTCAGAGGGCTTGACATTCCCTGCTCAGGGGGCGACCGCAATTAGAAAATTTAACTTAATTTTTTATTTTAATTAATTTTCTATAACTTTTGGATGTGGGTCGTATCAGCCACTCGGCTACCGTGGCCGCCGAGACCAACATTAACACAAATAATAATGTCAGTCTTGTAACCCAATGTAGAATCACTCTTGCCAACAGGTGCTACTAAAGTTGTTTCTCTCCGAACGAAAACCAAACTCTACAATTCACTCATTACTATATGAGCAGACCCTGGGAGTTAAAGAGACAGCGGCTAAGCCTAAGTCACGGCGTCCGAATGAATGAAAGCGCTCCATCTGTGAAAGTATTCGATACAGTACCCGGTCAGGTGGAGATCTTCATGTGGTATTTCCAACCGGCGCCAACCAGCGAAAATAAGGGACGTATCGCATGGTATTATTATGAAGAAAAGAAAAAAACTTTTGCTTTACATTGCTTTAGTTATCTGTATGCGCTATATTCTACAATTTTTCTTCGATAAAGGCGAAATCGCAAAATAGGAATAGTGTCTGACTGTAACAATCAGGAATAATTTTGGTTTCGTCGATTTCGTTCCGGTAATTTTGACTTAAAAGATTCTTCATGGTGTGGAAGTGGAAGTGGCCAGGAAGGTTTATTTTTGTGTTGGATGTGATTGGCAAGTAATCATCCACTATGAGCTGCTTCCTTACGGTCAAAATCTTAATTCGTCAGTCTGAAGTAAGCAATCGCCCAGAAGCTCTCAGCTTTGGCCAACAGGAGGAGAATCGTGTTTCATAAGGACAACGCCAGACCTATAGTGCCTCGCCAGAAGCTCCGAGAGCTTGGGTGGGAGGTTCTAATGCAAGCACTTATCACGAAAAACGGTGCATATTTGACATAAATCAGTTAATTCCAACTATGGTAAAAATAGTGGATGACTTTTTACAAGACTTAATAATAAGCCACTTCTCATATACATTAATATGTTTAAAAAATCCAATAATTCATTAAAATAATCAGCAATCTCAGAAAAAAACATCATGTTCTTTCAAACGATTATCAAAATAGGAGCGTCCTTTATTGATGATAATTCTATGCAATTACTAAATTTTTTTTTTTTTAATTCTTTTCAAAATTGTCATGTTTTTTCCCCTCTTATAATTAATAAACGATGCAATTGTTGACACAGAAACGATTGTCAGAAATATTTCTAAGTTCTAAGAAGAAAGTTATCATTATAGTCAACTCGTGACCTTCATTTATTTATAACTTCGATATTTTGTGTAATGGCGCTTTATAATATCTTAAGCGATTATCGGCCGTGTTCCCCTCCAATTTGTGGTATGCGTTTTGATATTTATCCGAACGGCCCATCAATTTTTATGAGCGGCTATAGTAATTATAAATCGAGTGTCATGGCCTTCCGAATTGTAGTACGCTCTGCTAACCCCAAAGCTATTGCGGCCTCCTAAAATTGTTGACTGGGTAAAACTCTCTATATCTCTTTCATACCTATTAAATCCCTAGTCCGATTACAACCATAATCATACCACGTTGCATATTAATTTAGAAGCATGTAGTACAGTGTACATACATACATACCATTTGCGTTTGAATCTCTTTTTCACATTTGCGGCTTTTTTTAAACTCATAATTTGCGAGTGACAGGAATGCAAATGGAAATCGGCTCATAAAATATTTTTTTTTTTGTGTTTGCAAATCAAAGAAAAAAATGAAGGTAATGTCAGATAATAAAAAAAAATAACAACAAAATACGAAAGGCACAGTATTTTGTGTGTTGTTCTCATGTGAAAAATAAATGCTTTTATTTCGATTTTGAAGGTTTAATCCATTTCAACAGAACTCGATTCAAATATGGGATGAATTTTCTCGCATATAAGGAGATTTTGTGGTTCGTTCCTATACACCTGCAGAGAAATGCTAAACTAGTCTAGAAAATTTCTATTTCTAAACAAGTATCTAAATTATGGAACTATAATAGTACAGTTTTCATATATATAGCAGTTCGCCATTAACGGTAATAATAACGGAAACATTAATATTTATTTATTGAATCTGCTTCGGCCTTCGGATGCCTAACAATAAGTAATAAAATCTTAAACCAAATTAAAACATAAAGCCCATTAGTAGGAATGAACTGCTGGCTTGACGTTGCTCTTTAGAAGGCTGCTTTTTTTTGCTGCGATTTCTATTTCTTCCTTGATGGTTGGTATATTTAGATCTCTATGAATATTTTCATTACGCATGTACCATGGTGCGCCCGTTATTACTCTTAACGTTTTCGATTGAAATCTTTGAATTATGTCTACATTCGTCGTGCAAGTTGTGCCCCCTAACTGGATTCCATACATCCATATCGGTTTTATTGTTGCATTATATACCAGGCGTGCCGGTTTTTTCGATAAAGAAAACACTTAATTTTCAGAGGAATCTCAAAATTTTTTTATTCAAAGTATTTACCATTGGTTTCTACACATTTCGCCCATCTCTCAGGCAAATTATGGATACGATTCCACAAAAACTTTTTCTCTTTCGAGGCAAACCATTCGACGAGCCATTTTTCGACTTCTTCAAAATTAGCGAAGCACTGCTCTGCAAGGGACACTCCGATCGATGCGAAAAGGTGATAGTCGGACGGGGCGAGGTCTGGAGAGTACGGCGGGTGCGATAATATTTCCCAATTAAGTGTTTTTAATGTGTCTTTCACCAACTTATCGGTATGAGACGGCGCGTTGTCATGTTGCAAGATAACTTTGCCATGTCTTCGGGCCCATTCCGACCGTTTTTCGATCAATGCATGATTCAAATTGATCATTTGTTGTCGGTACCGATCCGTGTTCACCGTTTCACCAGGTTTTAACAACTCGTAGTACACCACACCACACTGGTCCCACCAAACACAGAGCATTGTCTTACGGCCAAAACGATTTGGCCTTGCAGTCGATGGGCCAGCTGCATCAAGGGAAAGCCATGATTTTTTTCGCTTCGGGGTCTCAAAATAAATCCATTTTTCGTCCCACGTGACAATTCGATACAGAAAAGATTTCCTCGAATCGTTGAAGCAGCATTTCACAAACGGTTTTTCGATTTTTCATTTGTCCATCGTTCAGCTGGTGTGGGACCCATTTGCCATACTTCTGGATCTTTCCCATGGATTTTAAACGTTGGTAAATTGCTCCTGGAGTCACATGTAGTGTTTCTGTCAATTTTTGTTGCGATTGGGTTGGATCAACATCCAATAACGCCTGCAATTCCTCGTCTTCGAACTTTTTCGTTGCACCAGGATGTTCATTGTCTGTCAAATCGAAATCTCCACTTTTAAATTGACGAAATTAAGTCTCACATGTTCTAATCACTGGAGCTTGTTCACTATAAGTTTCTACCAGCAACCGGTGAGCTTCAGCTGCTTTTTTCTTTTGATGAAATAAGAAAAGCAACGAATGCCGCAAATGCGGTTTACTTGGAACGAAACTCGACATATTCACTGAGGTAAACAAATACGATTGTTTTGGCGGAATGTGACTTGCGTATTTTTGTAGGTTAATGTCAATAGAAAAAAATTACATACATGCCAAATCATAGAAATTAATTCATATTGCTAGCGAAATCTACTAGTAAAACCGGCAACCTTCAACAAACACACCTGGTAAGAGGATTTTGTTGCTAAGGCTCAGTCCAGACTTCTTGTTAAGAAGCCAATATAGACTGGCAGATTTGAGTTTAAGCTGCAATGTGTCGTCTCCAGGTTAAGCGCCTGTCCAAGTGGATCCCGTGGACTTTATGTAATTTCGTCAGCTTGCGGTATTGATACATTGTTGAGCTCAAGGGTAGCACACGTTTTTGGCCTTAATGTAAAAGTTATGTGTTTGCACTTGTTATCATTAACTTTTATGCGCCATTTCGCTAGCCATTCTTCAATTAGTTTAAGATGCTGCTGTAACACTTTTGTGGCTGTAATGGGGCATTTATGTCGACTTAGTATAGCAGTAGGAATATCTGCGGTAAACAGTATGTACCATATTGGTCTAAAAACACTACCCTGCGGAACACCTGCCGTAATTGGACACTATTCTGCTATGTATTCATTTACTTTTACTGTGAATCGCCTGTTAGATAAGTACGATTCAAGGATATTGTGGAACGTGTTAGGTAATGATTTTTTAATTTTATGAATGAGATCATCGCTTTGTCAAATTCTTGCGCCACATCAAGAAAAAACGGCCGAGCAATACTCTCTCATTTCGAAAGTTTTCCAAATTGATGTGTAGGAATAATATCATTTTGATGGAGAAAAGGAGTAATTTCTGAAAACAGCACTTTTTCGTCTTTACCTGGTTTAGCTATAATAATTTACTGCGACTTTTTCCAGATTTGTGGATAATATACTAGCATTAAAATGGCACTAAAAAGTTTTGGTAGAAAAACGAGAGCAATGCTTGGCAATTATTTTAGCATTTTTGGTGAGATATGATCGTCTCCTGGAGATTTTTTTGGATTTTAGGCGGCAATAGTGTTTTTTAGTTCAGACATATGTAGATGCTCCGCAAGTAATGGTTCGGTGACAAAGGTGCACTATATGTAGCAGTATTTGGTTGAAATACTGTGCTGAGGTGCTCTGCAAAACAAGATGCCTTTTCTTCATCTGTTCTTGCCAATGAACCATTACGCAGTCTCAACGGTACTTCAGTGCTTACTGGCGGCTTAAGTGTTTTGCTAGCTCTTCATAGAGATTTTTTAGTAGAAACGTTGGGAGACAAAGGCGTTATAAGAGGTTTTATATTTCTTTCTTCTTCGTATATTAATGCCTCTTTTAGTTTTTTTTCTGCCACCTTAAGACGAATTTTTGCATCAAGATTTCGTAGGCTTGCCATTCGCGACGCAAACGTCGCTTATTTCGGACCAATAATTCTATTCCGCTATTAGTTAGCAATGATTTTGCATTTGTTTTCTGCTCTGGTGTGGCTATACTGGCTGTGGCTGCTCATTTTCAACATCAGTTCCTCTCCCTATTTGCGGATTGGTCTGTATATGACTGCTAATGCATTTTTTATATTTAAGCCAGTTAGTTATTGATGTAGTAAGTCGAAAAGTATGCTCACTTTTAATTGCTTGTTCGTTCAACTTAATGATTATTGAGGAATGATCAGAAAATAAGTCAGAACAGGTTTCAGCAAATACTAAACTCCTATCCTTCTGGGTGAGATGTGTTTCAGATATAAGCATAACATCAATTTCGTGGGTCTGTAATTTGAGTGCTAATTTATGCTGGTTTATACCATTAACATTCCATAAGCAAATCCTGAGTTCACTCATTTTTTGGTCAACAGGGTTTGGAGCATTTGGTTTTGCGCTTTTATTAGGTTTTGAACCATACTTTGCATGGTTGACATAAATTGTGTCATACACTGGGTTAGATTAAGAATCATGATCTCAACTCCAGTACAGGATGGAGGGACTGGTGGTGCCTGTTCATTGTCTTTTACTACGTTGGCATAGGTCATATTACCAATATTTGAGCTGGGTAGGTTGGAAAGGCTCGGAATGGAAGTAGTATATGGGAGTTGGTTCCGTTTGGCTTGTATACCCTGAGCATGTTTATATTTTAAATCTTTGTAAACCGGACTACCTCTATAATTAGCGGTGTGATTGCCACCGCAGTTGCTACACTTTTTTTGTCTTGTATCCGTTTTATTCAAGGGGCATTTGGTAGAATGGTGAAGATCACCACATGCTACGCAAACGGTACGTAAAGTTCAATATGATTTTGTATGACCAAATTCCTGACAGTTTGTGCATTGCACGGGACACGTAGTTAAGCGCTTCTTTCACCGTGATTCTTCGGTGTGAAAGGTATTTTAAACCGTAAATTGGATTCGTTTCATTTTTCATAAGTTGAGCTGAGCTTGGCGATAAGAACACTTTAAACATAGGCTTTATTTCTGTTAATTATGTTAACGACCGCCCTAATTTCAAGCCCTTGCTCCTTCTTTTATGTCACATGAGTCAACAGTGGCTTCAATTCCCTTAATAACAACAATCAATCAATCACACTCTTCAATTGGTAAGAGTAATAATTCGTGTTTTTTGCAGAAAGAAACACAACGACTTCACGAAAACTTTTTTCACTGTGCACTTGTATTTTTTTGTAGATACACTTTATAATTATAGAAACCACTCATCTGCAGAGAATTAAATCAAAATGCGTAAATGAACTAGTGCTTTACTAGTGAAGATGAACTGATACTAGTGAAACCAATGCATAATCGGACAGTTGACACTGCCCTACGAACGACTTAACTACTAATATTTTCTCTGAGGCAACCCAATGTTTTCCCGTCCATAATATTACAGTCCTGTAACATTGTTAAAATCTTAATGTGATAGCAGGTTAAAATGTTCTTACAGGAAGAAAGTATTAGATCAAGTAAACAGTGCGTTCGGTTTTTATTGATTTTTCAAAATATGATAACTTTGTGTACATTTGTCCGATTTAAGTCAAATATGCGCCGTTTTGTTTGTAAACTTGTTGCCAACTTGATTATACCCCTCTCGCAGAAGGCTGCGTCCCTATTGGCTAAAAACTCGGAGAGCCAATTTTCTTAGGCCTCTCTTGAGGCCAACTTCTTACCATTAAGCGCGTTCGCCATAGACAGGTAATCACCTGGTGCCAGGTCCGGACTATACGGTGGGTGCATTAGGACCTCCCAACCGAGGTCCTGGAGCTTCTGGCGCGTCACCAAAGACATGTGTGGCCTGGCGTTGTCCTGATGAAACACAATTCGGCATCTGTTGATCAAAGATGGCCTCTTCTGGATGAGTGCTGCCTTCAAGCGGTCCAGTTGTTGGCAGTAAAGGGCCGAATTGAGCGTTTGGCCATAGGGGAGCAGCTCGTAGTAGATGATTCCTTGTCAATCCCACCAAACACACATCAAAACCTTCCTGGCCGTCAAGCTTTGATTGGCCACCGTTTCCGCCGGCTCACCGCGTTTCGATCATGACCGATTTCTCTTGACGTTGTCGTAAATAATCCACTTTTCATCGCCAGTCACCAAACGCTTCAGAAATGGGTCGATTTTGTTGCGATTCAGCAGCGATTCGCAGAGGGAAATTCGGTCCATCATGTTTTTTTGCGTTAGTTCGTGTGGCACCCAAACATCGAGCTTCTTTTTGAATCCACTGTTAAGCAAATGGTTCCAAACGGGTTTCCGGCTTATCTTTAGTTCCTCAGTAATTAAATAAGTGCTCACGTGATGGTCTGTTTCCACTATTTCCATGAAATTACCGGAACGGAACCAAGCAAACCACTTGAATGAAGGACGGTTTTATTTAAAATTATCTTACAGGAACGAAATTTATTTTTGGAGTTCCCATTGTAAAAATTCCTTTGTGTTCATAGGTTCATTCAAATGTGTACCCGTAAATATACTTTCCTGGCATGGTGTGAACTTTTACTTCAATTGTAATAACTTTTGTTTTATTATTTATTTTCATTGCAATAACGAAATAAAATATTTGTATACCAAAGAAAATAAATAAAAGATGTAATCAAACATACATACACTCTAATGAGCTACATTCATACGTATCTTTGAACCTTTTAAAATAATGATAAGCTGCTATCGCACATTTTTTAGGCTATCATGCTGGATAATTGCTGTTAAATTCAATTGGATTGTAAAACTATGCACAATTAACTTTCTTTATTAAGATTTTCATAGTGGAATAATAATTGTGTATATACTCTCGTATGTGTGCGCCTGTGTTATAAATACCATCATTTGCACATTTTACATTGCATATCAATTCACACTGCCAAAGAAGGGGAGAGAAAAATTAAATAGAAATGTGAAAATATTAAATAAAAATCAAGTGATGCAGCAACGCAGAGTTGTATACAATAAAAGCTTACAACTGATAAAATTATTCAGCAAATTATGCAAATGAAAACGTTATAAATTCCACAAAAAATCAAAATTCATAAATGTTAATATTTGCAGGATCCTATTGGGTGTATGCATTAATTCGTACGGTTTTCTAAGAGTATTATTTCGCGTCGTGTTCATCTGTGGCTATATTCATTTCAAAGGTACTGTCATTTCGCGTGGACAACAATTTGTTTCATTGATTTGAAAATGTCGAAATATGTACCAGAGAAAGTGTTTTTGTGGGCAGTTCTTCTTCATTACTTTAACATGAAGAAGAGTGCTACCGAAAGCCATCGTATTTTACTTTACTTGACGTTTATGGTGACCATGCTTTAGCCGAATGAACGTGTCAAAAGTTGTTTGCACGGTTTAAAAGTGGCATTTTCGACTTAGACGACGGGCAGCCAAAAAAATTTCAAGCCGAAGAATTTGAGACATTGCTCGACGCAGATGCATGCCAATTTTTTCACAATAAAATCTTAATTTTCCAAAAAAAACCGCACGAATTAATGCATACACGCAATAACAACAAAAACAGCAGCAACACGAGGCGTTAATTATTTGAGTGTCATGGCCAAAATGTACGATTATATACTTTTTGCTGCACGAGGGGAGGAGTGTGGCCGAAAGAAGGGGAGCATGCATTAATAATCATTAATTTGTAAATAAACAGCGAGGCGGGAAAGTGTTGGAGCGCAGTGTGGTTATTGAATGTGCTACTTCACGGCTTGTATTATAATACATACATATGTACTCGTATGTACAAGATATAGGTATATGTGCGTATGTATTTATGTGTGTGGCATGTGCTTGAATTGCAAATATTTGCATATTGTACAAAAACAATAACAATAATTCGTAAGCAGTTCAACTGTTAAAAAAAAAAAAAACAGAACACAACCAATAGGGGCGGCGGAGGAGTATAATCAGTAAATAAGGCAGAAAATGGCGGCAATTTGTTTTGTTGCCTTTAATTGCCGCAATAAAGTCAATACATGCAACAGCCTGTGACTATTTCGTAGGCATGGCGTAGTATATGCCGTAGCGCTGCGGGTGGAGCTGTGTGCATTGTTTGCTGGTGCATGCAACACTTGCAACATGCGTTAATGGTGAGTGCATTGCTATTTATTATTTATTATTACGCGCTTTGTTGTTTTTTGTTACTTTATCTTTTTTGTTTGAACGATTTAAATCACACATATTTTATGCTGCTGTTGTCATTGCTGTTGTTGCACTTGCTACACGCGTAACACATTTCTCGCATTTGCTCCCCCTTAATGTGTATCTATAGTCCGTGTAAAGGCATTCATTATCAACGCCTTTTAGCAATCGTTCATTTTCTTTAATTACATTTTTATCGTTTTTCCCACGAAAGACTGCATTGGGCCATCAGCAGTGCAGCAGTGCCTGTAATTATGTATTAAATGTACGCATGTATGTTATACATATGGAAAATATTACACAACATTTCCGCTGCTGCTGTAAAATTCCTTTGCACTTGGTCATATACACAAACGTATAGGTTTATTTATATACAGTGGGGAGCAAAAGTGATTCCACGATCAACGTTTTCATGTTTGAGCTCACATAAATATTAAACGAATAAAGTAAATGACAAAAACTCTTTTTTTATTGAACACCTTGTTTATTTTTTACAATTAGGCGTATATAGCAAAATAGAAAAAGAAGAAATTGAATAGTTATGATTTAAAAACCAAAACAAGCGGCTTGTACTCTGTTTTGCTCCATCCGCTATTCGCTCATGTTTTTGCTCTTCTTACTATCTTATCAGCAATGGATCTGCAGATTTATCGTTAAGTGCCCTTTGCATTTATTATTCGTTGTCAGAATTCAGAAAATCACTCTCTTTGGAATATAGTCTCTTAGGTATTATTCACTGAAAAATGAAGAAGCTGTCTTCTAATAAAGAAAATAACATTATCCCCCTGACTACAAGTGGGTGTTCGACACTCACAATTGCTGAGAAGCTGCAAATTAGTCAATCAGTAGTTGTCAAGGTGCAGAAAAGACAAAATGTTTGTGCTGAAAAGAAGTTGAATGGTCACTGTTGCCTTCTAACAGACTCTGACGCTCGACTTATGATGTCTAAAATGAGAAAAAATAGACTTTTAACGCCAAAAGAAGCTTCTACAAAAATAAATAAAGGCGTGAGTCCATGGACAGCTAGAAGAGCGCTTGGTAGAATTGAGTACGTCGCAGCAATAAAAAAAAAACAAACCAGCTTTATCCGAGAAAAATGTTAAGGCTGGGCTAAAATTCGCCAAAAAACACAAGAACTGGAAAATAGAACACTGGAAACGTGTTATCTGCTCGGATGAATCTAAGTTTAATCGTTTTCAATCGGATGGAAAGTAATACTGTTGGCGGAGACCTGGTGACATGCTTCAAAGGCATCATGTGAAGCAAACCGTGAAACATGGAGGCGGTAACATAATGGCATGGGGGTGTTTCACGTATTCGCACGTTGGACCGCTGCACAAAATTAACGGGATTATGCTAAAGGAAGACTATTTGAGCATTTTGCAAACCCATCTTACCAAATTTTCTTGACCAGTGTGCGAACCAGAGCAGGAAATCAATTTTCAGCAAAATGGGGATCTCAAGCACACTGCGAAAATTGTTAAAGAATGGCTCGAAAACCAAAATTTTAAGGTATGGAGTGGCCCGCGCAAAGTCCCGACCTCAATCCGATTGAAAACCTATGGTCAATCGTAAAGCGACGGCTCGGGCAGTATCAATCAGCCCCATCCAACTTGGACGATCTTTGGGGACGTGTTGAACAAGAGTGGAATAATATTCCTGAAGGAATATTCGAAAAATTAGTTGAAAGTGTGCTAAAACGTATGAAAAATGTCATACAAATTATGGTCTCTGGACCAAATATTAAAAATGAATTTATTTTGTATTTTTTCTTAAAGGGTGCAAAACTGAGTACATGCCGCTTGTTTTGGTTTTTAAATCATGACTATTCCATTTCTTCTTTTTCTATTTTGCTATATTCTCCTAATTGTAAAAAATAAACAAGGTGTTCAATAAAAAAGAGTTTTTGTCATTTACTTTATTCGTTTAATATTTATGTGAGCTCAAACCCACTGTATATGTATATCCCTTCGCGTCAATGCTTTTTCCATTTTACTGTATGGGATTGCTTGCATTTTCTTCAATCTCCCCTATTTCGTGCCTATCTCAACGCTCAATCTTTCATAATTCCGTCTTGTTAATTGTTTGCTTACCCTACCTGCCGCCTTTGTCTCCCCGATTGTTATAAATTTCTTTATTTAAATTTATTTCTATCGGAGTTCAATAAAAATGTTAAACTGTCGGCTTAAATAGTCAGTAAAACCATTCACCAATGGTGTGGCTGAATAATCATTAATTTTTTTCTCATTCATTCTCATAACTCATAATAATTCAGATTCCTTCATAAGAAAAAAATCTGGTTACAAGTACCAGATTATCAAAAAAAATTATTTAAAAAAAGACAAAATATGTGGTGGGTTGTGAAGTAGGGTTTTGAGTTTGAGATTTTGAAGTGCTGAGGCAATAATTTTGTTGGTACATTCATAGGTAACATAAACGACTTTCCTCCAGTTTTATGCGACTTTTCAACAAATTAGCCAATTTCTGCCAAAGTCCTCTTTGTTATACAAAGGCGAATATATATAGTGCGTGACAATATGTATGTATGATAAAAGCATGTCCTTATTTCCGTATTTATTTTAAGAAAAAAGTAGAAAGCAACTTTCCCATATTTTAAAAGGTTCACGTTGCTGCTTAGCGCAGAACGCTGCTGAGGTGTAACAGAGATCGCTGCTGTATGTGGGGAAACCTGACACTTTATGATCTGAGTCCTGTTAAATATTCCGTCTTGTATTTCTACCTTTTATAGAATCTATGTAGTTAACGGGTGAACGGCCTATTTACTTTTGTTAATTTTATATTATGAAAGAATTTCAGCACGCCATTCCAACCTTCTTTCCGCTGTTTCGCGCCAATTGGAAACTCGACGTCCAGCCAGATTCTTCTCTACCTGTTCCTAACAAAAGAGTGGCCGTATTCCTTTTTAAGTGACTCCAAGAGCGGGTACCGGATCGAAAACTTTCATAGCTGGAGTAAACTCAACCATCCGCACTACATGACCTAGCCAGCGTAGCCGCTGTTTCTCTTCCTTTACTTCATGAAAATGGTATAACTGATACACATAAATTTCGTTTTCGCGAAAAACATAATGCAATTAAAAATGTAAATCGTAGTACTATGACTATAAACAAGGAAAGCTTTCGAATACAAAGAATATTGCTCGGCTGCTTTTAATGACGTTCAAGCATTTGGCAAGGTGGGGCAAGATGATCTTATTATATAATAAAACAATCAATACCTAAAATGTTCCACAAGTGACGAAGTAATTACGTCAGCTTTTGCAGATAATACTGTTCTAAATGAAGAACGGTTTGTAAAATGGCGCATACAAGTTAATGAAAGTACGTGCAAACACATAACACAGAATGCAGCAATAAAACCGATATGGATGTATGGAATTCAGTTTTGAGGCTTAGCTTGCGCAATGAATATGGATGTAACTCAAAGATTTCAATCGAAAACGTTAAGAATAATAACGACCATGTTACATGCGTAATAAAAATATCCCGAGAGATCTAAATAGGACACGGCGACTAAGTCTCGCTCCCACCAGAAAATGAACACCAAATTTGTGTTTCTTTATATTTCCGATGTATACATGTCACAAGAATGTGCTTTCCTCTGCCCTTGTCTTTTGTTATACGAGGATATCAACCATCTGGACAGCGGAATCTTCACGATTAAGGGACCGGATATTCCATGTGAATGCCTTTAAATCATAGTAACTAAGACGGTTACAAATGCATCAACCGAATAGCTCGCCGCCGTGATAAAATTGCAATTTATATTAACTGTTGGGAGCTGTAAGACAGCGTAATATAACTTTATAAATGAAATATATTTTTCCACAGTATTCTAATCGATATAAAAAGTTTCATATTTCCCAATTCTATTACAATACATCAACTCCTTTTGTGAAGTATTTTGTTGATTGGCTTTAAAATAAAAAAAAAATAAAAAATTGTATTTATTTGGCTAAAAAGATTGGTATAATGCAAATTGATAATAAAACGTAAATGTCATTTAAACCAATATAAACGCCATTATTTTAATATGTTTATACATATCACCAAAAAACAAAAAAAAAAAAACAAAGAAATAGTGTAAAATAATAACTAAAAAAATATTAGATGAATATTTTAAACGTTTTTGTCTTTTTTTATTTCCTGTCACTCCAAATGACCTAAATGTGATCTTTTCATCCGTACAAATTGCTACAGCTTCATTAGTTATTTACATACTTATGTCACAGATTATTTATTTACGTTTATGACCAGCATTTTGCGGATCACTGCCGAATAAAATGCGGATTATTTATTTGTTTTACTTATATATTCCTATACAAAAATCAACCGACAGTTTATTAATATTTAAATCTGATAAACAGTTTTATTTTTGTCATAGTGATTTTACGGCACTAAAATATTGATAATTCATAAGCTGCTGTGAACTGTAATATTTGGTATTCGACCTGGTGCGAGCGGTTTATGCACAGGATACAAACAGTGGGAATTAATTTTTAAAATTTGTTCGGGTTTTTAGTGGCACTCACAAGCGTAGTCGCTTCGAAATCTTCTTTTTTTTGGAAACCGTAACGCCTATAGTTTGATCTCCAACGGCTTTTTTCAGAAGGGCGACTCATTTTTATGCATTCACTCTCATACATGCATATATGCACATATATGTATTATATTACATGTATTTTTATGACTTTTGAAAATTAAGTTATTTAAGTGTATGAAGTGTAAAGTCAGATGGGGATTCAGTGAAGTTGGCGCGGCACTGAAATAATATTTAAATTGCATATTTGACATTTTATGGCGGCTCAACAGATTTCTGTTGTTCGCGGCTGCACCAAAGTCAAAGTCAACCGATTCATCTTTTTTAATTTCCCGCTGGCTTATACATATACACATATTCTCTTCAATGTCGTTACGTATATTCAAACAATAATTCTTCTTCAAACATTGACTATGCGTCGCCTCTTTTGTGGGTGTCCACACCTCTGTGGGCTTTACTAACATTCAAATTCTGCGCCGAACCATTCATGTCGCTGTGTGTACTCAATTGCTTTAGTACAATACCTGGCTGGATACCTGGCACTGTGCCGCCGTATTTTGACATGCTTATGTTGACAATTCCCCCTTGTTCACCCGCGTAACCATACCAAAACCCCTACCTGGACGTGGTTCCTCGCGCGTGTTGCTTTAACAATTCGGCTTGTTTGAATTTGTAGTATGAAATATCCAATAATATGTGTAGCATTGAAAGAGCAATGATCACATACTCATATATGTGTGTCTATATGTGTATATAAAAATAGTTGATACATTGAGAAAAAGCTCACAATAGAAATAAAATCAAATATGTAAAACGTTTTAATTAATGACAACAAGCGGCGTGGATATACCGTCTCACCTCATCGCTACAGCGCTCTGGCCTTGATTCTGCTACTCCGTGGAACAACAACAAACGGTACAGTAAACGTTGCCGTCTGGAGCCTAGTTGGAGTTAAAAGAGGCATATTTTTTCATTTTTATTTCATTCAAATCTTTTTTTATCACATCGTTTTCTGCCCCATTTTTCTGGCTCCCAGTTTGTTTCCTTTTGTCATAAAAATGTTATAACACGATTGAGGCGGTACAAAACTGGTTGGCTGGTTGATTGTCATTCGGTTTAATAGCCTCAGCAATTGTCCTATAGTTTTGTTATTGTCGCCAGGTGTTATACCTATACCAGGTGTGTTTGTTGAAGTTTGCCGGTTTTACTAGTAGATGTCGCTAGCAATATAAATTTTTATGCTTTGACATGTATGTAATTTTTTTTTTTTTATTGACATTAACCTACAAAAATACGCAAGTCACATTCCGCCAGTTAGCTACAGCTAAACTGTTTAAAGCTGTATTTTCAAAACAAGACAATCCACTTTACAATATCGGTAAGAACCTCAAAAAGAGGAAAAATCCTCTTAAAATTAAACCTGCCTTAAGTAGAATTATAGAACAATGGTCAGCAGTAGATTTTCCCATAAATCTAACAATAAATAGTGTCTCCGATTTTCCGCCATGATTATTTAACCCAAAAACAATTAACACTGCTCTACATACCTTAAACAAGTCAAACACAAATCCGCTTGAATTCCAGTTGATGTTCAACGAGATCAAAAGTAAATACTATAACTACACAATCATTTGTACTGATGGATCCAAATCCAATCACAGCACTTCATATAGCGTAACCACAGAAAATGAAATTATCAAAACATCAATCGTTCCATATTATAGTTCAATATGCTCAGCTGAAATTATTGCCATATCTAAAGCTATAAAACTAGCTAAACACAAAAAAGAATTATTCGCTATATGTTCGGATTCACTTTCCGCTCTTAATTCCATAGCCGACATAAAAAACAATAGCTACTATACCACCCAAATTATATATATTCTATCACAACACTACCCAAAAATCATATTAATATGGGCACCTTGACATACAAATATATCTGGCAACAACCTCGCCGACCAAGCCGCCAAGCAAGCGAACCAAGGTCCAGTTATCAGTACAGAAAATTTAAACCTCCTAGATGTAAAAAATCATATCAAGCAATACTTCCTCTCGAAACAATGCCCCAAATGGAACCCAACTAATATGGTAATTGGTACAAAAGTATAAATTACACAAAGACCCATCTAATGGACTTTTTACATAAATATAAAAAAAAACCCTTCACGACTCGACGTTATAAAATTCGAGCGCCTTAGACTAGGACACACCAAATTAACACATGGGCATCTTATGAACACCTCAACCCCTATATACCAGGTGTGTTAGTTGAAATTTTTTTTTCGATAAAGAAAACACTCAATTTTCAGAGGAATCTCAAAATTTTTTTATTCAAAGTATTGACCATTGGTTTCTATACATTTCGCCCATCTCCAAAAAAACTTTTTCTCTTTCGAGGCAAACCATTCGACGAGCCATTTTTCGACTTCTTCAAAATTAGCGAAGCACTGCTCTGCAAGAGAGTGTCCCATCGATGCGAAAAGGTGATAGTCGGACGGGGCGAGGTCTGGAGAGTACGGCGGGTGCGATAATATTTCCCAATTAAGTGTTTTAATATGTCTTTCACCAGTTTAGCGGTATGAGACGGCGCGTTGTCATGTTGCAAGATAACTTTGCCATGTCTTCGGGCCCATTCCGACCGTTTTTCGATCAACGCATGATTCAAACTGATCTTTTGTTGTCGGTAGCGATCCGTGTACACCGTTTCACCAGGTTTTAACAACTCGTAGTACACCACACCACACTGGTCCCACCAACCACAGAGCATTGTCTTACGGCCAAAACGATTTGGCCTTGCAGTCGATGGGCCAGATTCACCAAAATAAATCCATTTTTCGTCCCCCGTGACAATTCGATGCAGAAAAAATTCCCTTTCGAATCCTTAAAGCAGCATTTCACAAACCTATTTTCCATACTTCTGGATCTTTCCCATGGATTTTAAACGTTGGCAAATTGCTCCTCGAGTCACATGTAGTGTTTCCGTTAATTTTTGTTGCGATTGTGTTGGATCAACATGCAATTCCTCGTCTTCGAAATTTTTCGCTGCACCAGGATTTTCATTGTCTGTCAAATCGAAATCTCCAATACTAAATTGACGAAACAATGTCTCGCATGTTCACCATAAGTTTCTACCAGCTTCAGCTGCTTTTTTCTTTTGATGAAATAAGAAAAGCAACGAATGCCGCAAATGCGATTTACTTGGAACGAAACTGGACATATTCACTGAGGTAAACAAATATGACGCTATTATTTTGGCGGAATGTGACTTGCGTATTTTTGTAGGTTAATGTCAATAGAAAAAATTGCAAACATGCCAACTCATAGAAATTTATACATATTGCTAGCGAACCTAGCGAACACGCCTGGTACTGTACTTGCAGCGCAAATATCATAGTCACAGTTAACCACCTTCTACTTAACTGCCCACTATATGCCACCCATAGAGAACGAATTTTTACTAACACAAACCCAACTTCTTACCACTCAATTCCCTCAGCCTAGTAGCTATAGCTCCCAAACAAATGGCTTATAAGATTTATGTTGTAAGCTAAATCTTATATAAATAAATAAATAAACTGCGACAAGACTTAACACCTTCAAATCAAAGCTTGATAATCGATGCTATAAATATGGAACTAAAGCGCTCTCTTCCTTTCTCTTCTGTAGCTTATTTATCTGATAAGAGTATTGATTCAATACATACATACATAAGAGGTCTGTCCTAAAGAAAATGTGAATTTTGAATTTTCGCAGACTACGTACACTCGATTATGTTTTTTTTTTAATGTAATAAATAAATATAGTAAATAACCATGCGTGTACCTGCTTCTCTTACATACACGTACGTGTATGTTAGCGCTATCAGCAAATTTGGCTTAGGAGTTTGTTATTGACAACTGAAAAGGTTAGTTACGTTTTAGTGTTATTCGATTTTTCGAAAATGCTCCAAAAATTATTTAGTTTGAACAATGGAAAGAAACCTTTCGGCTATATTTAGGGATCGACAACGAATTTGGTCTGTGTCGATCATGATTGTGAGGGAGGTTAATATCAAAATAACTCCAGTTACACCAGTGATTGGAATGCTTTTCGAATGAAAGAGGCTCCGGGAATTAATATAGAGCTTCGGGCGAGCTCCTCCTCGAATTTGTGGTGTGCGTCTGGATGTATTCTTTTTCCATAAATGGAGAAATATGGAGTTTATTACAAGACGCCTCCGATCGGCTGATGAATGTTTATTAGGAGCTTTTATTTAAATTCAAAAATACACTCAGAATAGTTAACATTCCCTGAAGAAGGTTGACCGCAATTCGAAAAATCAACTTGTTTTTTTATTTAAATTTAGATCAAGTCAGGACCCATGAACCCCCCAGGTGGTGACATACTTCCTTACTTAATTTACTGCCGTAGACACCGCTTACGCGATTTTAGCCAAATTTGTAACATTGCGCCATTCATTCCTTTTTCTCGCTGCTTGGTGCCAATTGGAGGTACCAAGTAGAGCCAGGTCACTTTCTACCTGGCTTTTCCAAAGGAGTGGAACCGGCGGGTACTGCATCGAAAACTTTCAGAGCTGGAGTATTCCTATCCATAAAGACCACATGACATAGCCAGCGCAACCGTAACCGTTTATACAGCTCATCATTCCATCGGCTGCGGTATTCGCCGTTACCAACGTGTAGGGGACTGTAAATCTTACGGAAAATCTTTCTCTCGAAAACTCCTAACGCCGACTCATCAGATGTTGTCATCGTCCATGCTTCCGCACCATATAGCAGGACGGGAGCGATGAGGGACTTGTAGAGTTTGGTCTTCGTTCGTCGGCAGAGGACTTTACTTTTCAATTGCCTGCTCAGTCCGAAGTAGCACCTGTTGGCAAGAGTGATTCTGTTTTGGATTTCCATGCTGACATTGTTGTTGCTGTTAATACTGGGTCCAAGATAGATGAAGTTATATACGACTTCAAAGTTATGACTGTCAACAGTGACGTGGGAGCCAAGTTGCGAATGTGATGACTGTTTGTGTGATGACAGGAGATATTTCGTCTTGCCCTCGTTCACTACGAGACCCATATCATTCGCTTCCTTATCCAGTCTGGAGAAATCAGAACTCACGGCGCGGTTGTTGAAGCCAAGAATGTCAATATCATCGGCGTACGCTAGCAGCTGAACACAATAATAGAAAATTGTACTTTCTCTATTCAGCTCTGCAGCTAGTATTATTTTCTCCAGCAATAAATTAAAGAAGTCACACAATGAGGAATCAGCCTGTCCGAAACCTCGTTTGGTATCGAACGGCTCGGAGAGATCTTTCCCGATTATGATGGAGCTTTTAGTGCTGCTTACGGTCACTTTACATAGCGGTATAAGTTTTGCGGGAATACCAAATTTAGACATAACGGCGTAAAGGCAACTCCTATTCGTGCTGTTGAAGGCGGCTTTAAAATCGATGGTGGGTGTCAAACTTCTTTTCACGGGTCTTTTCTAAGATTTGGCGTGTGGTGAATATCTGGTCATTGATTGGTGATTGATTTACCAGGTCTAAAGCCACACATAAGGTCCAATCAGTTTGTTAATGGTGGGCTTCAGTCTTTCACACAATACATTCGACAGGACCTTATAGGCGATATTAAAGATGCTTATCCCACGATAATTAACGCAGACTGTGGGATACTCTGTTTTTATGGATTCATCAGAGCACACTTAAATTCCAGTCGTTCGACCATATAAATGGCACAACCTAGAAAAAAAGACGAAAAATTTAGTGAAATTTTTTTTTCAAGTTTTTCTACGAACTATTCAATCTACAGTACCTATTTTGTGCTATGGTCTTTATTTTCAATGATTGCTTTACTTCTGCGACTTATACTTTCCATGGGTTTTGAACACTTCACGTTAGGTGTGGTATACCAAGCATCCAGGGCGGTAGAAAAAAAGTTATCTTCCAATTTTATTACAATCTTTCTTTGTGACTTCACTCTTGACTTCATTCCATGGGTCTTCAATAAGTCAAAATTGTGGGCTGGTCAATCTAAAACATCGTTCTTTTCCACATTCAACTAATTAATATCTAATTTGAACGAGTGCTTGGGGCCGTTGTCCGCTATAAAATTCTATTTAATTTGCATGCTATCGAAGGCATATGTCCAAATACTGAAACTTGCCCATTTAGTCGTTTATTCGTACAAGAGGAACTATGCCAAGCCAAGAAAATGCACCCCTCACCATAATATTTCCGCCCCGTCTTCTTAGCGAACCTGGGATTATATTCTAGGCGTTTGGGATGCTGAACAATACTCTGGCATCTAGTCCTATCCTGTTGATTTTCATTTCAACACTCCACAATACGTTTTCAAATAAACGTAGCCAATTTTCTTGATAGACTCTAGCGAGAGTCAATCCCTTCCGAATGTTCTTTTCTGTTAGAAGCACCCATTATTTATATACCATTCTCCTTAATGACAGAATCCGAGCGCGCATCTGCTTTTCGGGGTAATGGCAATTGAATTTTGTCTTTGGTCAATACATTGAGGTTCTGTACACATGAATTAATAGCGTTATAAACTTTCTTCAAGAAATAGTCAAGACTTCTAAAATTTCTGCCACTTTATGCCTTTCTTCATACATTTTCTATATGGTCAGCTGTTGTATATTTTACTGATCCCATTTTTATATATTTTTGTTACTCAAACCACTTTTCATAAAGCAATATACCCAAATAAACAAATATCATGCACTTTTATTGAAAGTTACGAGGGTAATGCATATACAAAGTAATTTGTGCTATATAGGTATGAGTCCACTCAAAATTATCATAAAACTGTTAACCGTAAATAATAAAGAAATCGTAACTAACCCAGCAAAATGAGTGTAAAATTTCTAATTTCTATGGTTATCAGCAACTTTCATAGAAAATTTTTAGCATTTAGCAAGAATCTAATTTTGTGCTATTTATGTGTCCACAGGTTTCAGTTTCATTTAAAAACACAATTTCAGCCAAATTCCACACACAGTTTAAGCTTGGTATTTATTTTTTACTATACCAATTCTCAAATCGCAAGCTAATTTTGTTTACAATTACACATTTGGCGCCAACATCATGTGACTCCAACAGACGCAGACCACCATCACCGAAAGTTCACCTATTCCACCTTAACGCCACAAGCACGCATAAACTGGAGCAAGCCCAGCAGGATTTAATTAGAAAATAAACTCTACACTCACATGGTATATTTTTAGTAATTTGTTGCTGCACATTAGCCGTCACTGTGCTGGTGAGATTAAAAGAAAATTAAAAAGAAAATAGCAACAAAATCTCGTTCGGCAATTGATTTACAACGCGTGAAATAGAATGGAAAACAGAAATTAGAAAATAAAACACACAAATTCACACTCGCAGCTCCTCCCAGCATCAGCTTGTTTGCAGAATTCACTTGCTTGAGCGGGCGCGCTTGTTTATTTGTGGTCTGCATCTCTGGCTGCGCTGCGTGGTCGGGCATGTAGGCGGTTGGTTGGCTACTCACGGCCCCTATTATATGACTCATTTTCATATTGTGCGCATCACTGCCGCCATCCCAGTTTAACTGAGTTGAGTTGAACAGCGCAGTTGCGTGGAGAAGCCACGCACACGATCATTATTACTTGAAGAGTTCATTTGCATTGGGTCGAGAATTATTTTTGAATGAAAAATAATTTCATATATATTCATACATTATACTAATTGGTGTTTGTGTCGTTATGGTGTAGTGGTGTTAATGTTATAGTTGCATTAGCTGCCGAGATTTTTATGTCTAGCATGCAATAGTAACAATAACAAACATCTGAGCAAATGTAACAACATCCAATTTCTCGTTTATTGTTATTGTTTTAATTCATGCTGTTGCAGTGGAAAGGATTGTAGCAAAAGAAAGTGTGGAAATATTTATTTGCCATTTATTATTATTTTGTATGCCTTTATCAAATTGAAACTTTTAAATAAATTAAAAAAAAAACACGGTACACACGTACATATATATTGTATAATATTTATATAGCAGCCGTATACTTTCAGCATGCATATACTAAGTAAAAGCGGGCATATATCACACATACTGCAGTCCCTTTTTCATTACTCCGTATTTTTATAATTTTGCGTATTTATTTTTGTTGGAGAACATAAATTATGCAAGTGGTTTGTTTTGGAAGTCCATTAATGACACTTGAAAATCGCAATAATTTAATGACCAGATATTTACAAAAAAAAAAATAACAAATAAAAAAACATAAATAAACTCGTACAGCGTCCAGTATTTAAAAGTGTGCTCACTCAAGTGGTGGGGTCAACAATAATATTTACAAACAAATTAAGCAATTAAAATTAGTTCGTTTACTTTTAAATATTTAGACCGGAGACTGACCTGTACAAAAACACAGCAAAACTCTTCTTCTCTCCGGCAAATGGACGAGGAACTGACCTATTCGGAAAAAGTTTCTTTATGGGTCGATTTACTCAAAACTCGGCACATAGTAGCTTTTTGCTTAAGTTAACAGAAAGACTACACTTATTAATGGATCGAATTACTTGAAATTTCTTATATAGGTGACTTTTTTTTCTAAAATTAACAGGAAGACTATACTTCTCTCCGGAAAGTGGACCGGGGACTGACCTACTCAAAAAATAAAACTTATGTATGTATCGAACTACTTGAAGTTTGCTACATAGGTGCCTTTTTGCTTTGATTAACAGGAAGGCTACACTTCTCTCCGGGAAGTGGACTGGGACTGACCTATTCAAAAAAAAAAAAAAAAATTTATGGATCGGATTACTTGAAATTCGGTACATAGGTGTATTTATGCTTAGATTAACAGGAAAGCTCTTTTTCTTTGCAAGATTTTCTTGATGTTTGGTACATAGGTGGCTTTTTGCTTAGATCTTCTTCTTCTCTCTGGTAAAAGTACCAGGAACGGACTTATTCAAAAAAATTTAGTGTTCGATTTACTTAAAATTCGGTCAAAGGTGGATTATTGCTAAGATTGACAGGAAGACTACACTTCTCTCCCGGAAGTGGACCAGCTACTGACTTATTCGAAAAAATCTTATTTATCTTATTTATGGTGAGATGGTGTTCCACCGAGAAGTGGACTGGAGACTTGTTTATTCAAAAAGACGAGCTATTCCTCACTCCGGGAAGTGGACCAATGTCAATGGTAAAACCAAAAATTTTGTATTCCAGAAGTATTGAGTAAGTAAAGTCATGATAAAAAGATATCCCATTATTAATTATTTATACATTCAACAAAGCGTTGCAGGGTATAGCTAGTACTTCTATGTAAATATTAGGTCAATTAATTGATTCGTTCGGTTTTTTATTGATTTTTCAAAATATGATAACTTTGTGTACATTTGTCCGATTTAATATGCGCCGTTTTGATCGTAAACTTGTTGCCAACGAGATGCCAACTTCACTATACCCCTCTCGTAGAAGGCTGCGTCCCTATTGGTAAACAACTCGGATAGCCAATTTTCACAGGCCTCTCTTGAGGCCAACTTCTCAATATTTAGCGTTTTCGCCATGGACAGAAAAAGATGGTAATCACTTAGTGCCAGGTCCGGTCTATAAGGTGGGTGCATTAAAACCTCCCATCCGAGCTCCTGGAGCTTCTGGCGCGTCACCAAAGACGTGCGTAACCTGGCGTTACCCTTATGGAACACAAATCGGCCTCTGTTGATCAAAGATGGCCTCTTCTGGATGAGTGCTGCCTTCAAGCGGTCCAGTTGTTGGCAGTAGAGGGCCGAATTGAACGTTGGGCCATAGGGGAGCAGCTCGTAGTAGATGATTCCTTGCCAATCCCCCCAAACACACAGCAAAACCTTCCTGGCCGTCAATCCTGGCTTGGCCACCGTTTCCGCCGGCTCACCGCGTTTCGACCACGACCGATTTCGCTTGACGTTGTCGTAAATGATCCACTTTTCATCGCCACTCACCAAACGCTTCAGAAATGGGTCGATTTTGTTGCGATTCAGCAGCGATTCGCAGAGGGAAATTCGGTCCATCATGTTTTTTTGCGTTAGTTCGTGTGGCACCCAAACATCGAGCTTCTTTTTGAATCCACGGTTAAGCAAATGGTTCCAAACGGGTGTCTTGTTTATCTTTAGTTCCTCAGCAACTAAATAAGTGCTAACGTGACGGTCTGTTTCCACTATTTCCATGATTTTATCGCAATTTTCGACGACAGGCCTCCCGACGCGAGGTGCATCTTTGACATCGAAATTACCGGAACGGAACCAAGCAAACCACTTGTGCTACACGCTCGTTTACAGTATCGGGCCCATAAACTAATTTAATTTTTTCAGCCGCTTTGGCTGCTTTTTCGCCTTGATCGAAGAAAAATTGTAAAATATAACGAATTTTCTCTTTGCTGGTGTCCATCTTTGACGAGCGCTCACAACGTACTGAGTCAATCAATCGAAAAACTGCCAAAGACAAACTTTTAGCGCGAATAAACACTTTTTCAGTGCCATAGAGTGTGACATGATGCGACAGGTAACTAGTACTATGGACAATAACGCCATCTCTTAGATAAAAACCGAAGGAACCAATTACTTAAACTAATATGTACACACTATCTGCATATGCTGTAAATTTGGTTAGATCCGATAAAGCTGTAAGTAACGAATCAACCGTTCTCCAATTCTGATATTTTAGTTAGTACACTTCTTATAAACTGTCGGTATGACACCCAGAATAAGCTGCTTAATTTTGGATGAACTCGGTAAAGCCGTTCGCAAGTTGTAACGTAATATTATATTATATTTTATAAAATTAATACTTAGGCTGCTATATATAGGTCTGGCCTAGGCAACACTAAGTGTTGCCAGGTGCAATCTGACATTTCCATTGGAAAGTTTGACATTTTTTAGCATAACATCACTCAGAACGTTTTGTCATTTAATCGTGAATTGTTTTATTTACAGGAATTAAAAAATTCATCTCGGCCAAAAAATGGAATTAACTCGTGAACATTTTCGTGCGGTCATTTTTCACAACTTTCGACGTGGATTATCACGACAAGAGTGCATCGATGAACTAAAATCTTTGTATGGCTATGAAGCACCATACTATAGCACTGTGAAAAACTGGTACAACGAATTCCATTGTGGCCGACGCTCGCTCAAAGACGAATGCCGGGAAGGTCGTCCAAAAACAGCCGTTGTGCCAGAAAACATCGATGCAGTACGTGAACTGATAATGCAAGACCGTCATGTAACATACCTTCAGATAGAGGCATGCCTATGTATTTCTCCCACCAGCATACATTCGATATTGCATGAACACCTGGCCGTAAAAAAGGATTTCTTCTCATTGGATCCCGCACAATTTGACAATCGCTCAAAAAAAGGCTCGTGTGGATTGGTGTAAAGAAATGCTAAAAAAATACGATCGCGGTGCTTCAAAACACGTTTATAAGATCGTCACAGGTGACGAATCATGGATCTATGCGTATTAGCCCGAAACAAAACAGCAATCGACCGTGTGGGTCTCAAAGACGAGCCAAATCCAAAAAAAAAACAACATTTTCGTTGATAAATATTCGTATTTTCATTATTAGGCCAGAAATAGTAAATATAGCAGAGCCTACGTATCTGATTACATTCTAAAGTGAAACAAATTTTATTTATGCCGAATTACATCATTAGCAATAATTCCAAAACATCCTTAAAAATTACACTGACCATATACACTAACCTAACTAAAATCCATAGGTTTTTTGCAATTCGTAACTCATAAGTTTTCTGCAATTGTTCGTATACATAAATTGCTGTAATAATTTTATAGACAAATTATAAGCCATGAATATTAATATATTAAATATTAACTTTTCAAATTTTAATTTCCACCGGTTTACTCCTTTTCGTGTGCATCCCAAAACATCGCTTGCTGCTTGGCTTTTAATGTGGAGTGAGTTGGTGGATTCATCTTTACGAACAAAAGGCTGGAAGAATGTTCGAGTAAACTATTCGCGGCTCGCTCTGTCAAGATACCTACAATTTCAGATACTTCATATATTCCATCGATTATTTATTACTTCTTGTTTTGTAGACCTTTCATATACGTACATCAAATAGTAAATTAACTTTGATCCGAAGTATGTAACGGAGAAGAGACACACCTACCAAAATTTATACCGATGGAGTCAAAATGACGAGTTAAGTTGATTTAGCCATTTCCGTCTGTTTGTACGCAAACTGGCCCACCAGTTTTTGTGATATTTCAACCAAACGCGTGAATTTTGGTATACTTTTATATACAGACGTTGACAGTTTTAGAACGGACGCAATGTCTGTTTTCTGCATGAATGCATCAATTGGGACTTTTACAGGTATGCGACTATCAAATGATTCTAAATGCTCTAGAAGCGTGTCTCCCGGGTTCAAGCTATGATTCCTTTATTTTTAATTTGTCCAGAATAAATTCTATTAGGTACATTCAAAAGCTCATAGTATCATTGGAAGAGTAGTTGAGGTACACACAAGTCGTTCCAAATGTTTGCAAACGATTTTGCCTAATATTCTCAGAAAGTTGTTACCGTTAGTAATGTGTGCTGCGCTATATATGCCGCCTTCATAATTTAGATTTTACCATGAAAGAACTGAGTGATAGAAATCAAGATGAATCACATGAAAACAGCAGCCGTTTTCATACTGATGCGGCAAATATGAGGAACCCAACTGCAAATAATTTCATGCAATTTTCTTTAGTACTTTATTTTATTAAATATAACAACTAAGCTAAAAAAATATACTAACTTTCCTTTAATAACTAAATCACTTCATTGAGAACATATTTTTGCTTAAAAATGTGGTTGCCAAATTTGTCTTTACATAGGTATGTACTATATACAAAAAATATATCTTAGATTAAAAAAAAATAATTTCCAATTATCTTGCTTGATACGAAGCATTTCCCTTTTTACTTTATTATTTCTGTTAGCAAAACCATCGCCGCATGATGCCCTCGAACACTTTTATTGTGCAAAATTGGCCATCGGGGTACATAAATTGCTTCCTTTCAGTACTGTAGCGGTTTCTTGTAAACTTTGGAGGATCTTCACCAATCTAGACAGCTCTTAAACCGCACCTGCTTCCATCGCAATATGTTACAAGATGTTACAGCGTACTTGGTGCAATGTTTTCTTCATCCGAGGAAATGGGGTTCTTACTTACGCTGAATGAACTTATTTTGGGAATACTTCTCAAACTCTTATATATTCCGGCAAGCTCATCAATTTTTTCCTCGGTATCACTTAAAATAAATTGGTAGAATTGCAATCCGCCACTGGCGGATTTATTGTGCACTTTTCATCACGCCTTAATATTTAGTTCTTTTAAAGCTTACACTAAAAAAAAAAATTGGACTCAATCAGGTGGAAACAGAGATCGAAGCAGCAATGATGTCTATTTTTTAACCATCAAAAAACTTTCGTATTATAACTATTAACAAAGATCCTGATATACAGCTTCCGTATTATTTTACGATTGATTTTACGTGTCATATACGAGGTGTGATCAGAAAATAACCGTTATTTTAATTTTTTTCAAAAATTATTTATTTATTCATCAATAACTATCTTGTCCCCTTCAATGTAGTCCCCCTCAGATATAATACACTTATGCCAGCGGTTTTTAGTGTCGCGCAAACGACGCATACTTCTAGGTAGTACTCCTTATTGACCGTACCTTGTGGCAAGAATTCATGATACACCACACCATTCCAGTCGAAGAAAACAGTGAGCAAAACCTTCACATTTGACCGAACTTGACGTGCCTTTTTCGGTCTTGGCTCTTCTGGACGCTTCCATTGGGATGATTGAGCTTTAGTTTCAATATGTTTGAAGTAATCTGGATCGTCGTTGACGATGTTCAACATCTCCTGGGCGATGTCCATGCGACGTTGTTTCTGCTCAAAATTTAGCAATTTTGGAACAATCTTCGATGCCGAACGTTTCATGCCTAAAACATCCTTAAAAAATGCTTGACATAAGCCGAACGATATGCCATCATCATCAACAACCTCTCTGATAGTGATTCGACAATTATCCAAAATCATTTTCTTCACTGCTTCAATGTTTTCATCGGTCATCTTCTCGGCGTTCCTTAAACCGGTTATACCACAATTGAACTTGTTCTGCTCATAGTAGACTCGCCAAACTCCACAGTCAACATTTCAAATGTCCTTGCGCATTAAATTTCTTATTTTACACAAACCATAATACAGTTTATTCGATCCATTTTTTTCGAATAGTAAAAAATCGAAGAGCACACCAAAACACGACTAACCTTTTTATCTTCACCCAATGACGAAAGCAATTTGTTGTTGTTTTTTTTTACATTTTTTGAATATACACGTATAACAAGCAAAAAGGTAACAAAGGCCTTCCCTACAGAACTCGAAAGCTAAAACTGCCAAGAGCAAAAAGCTCTCATTAAAATAACCAATGTATTTAGTCCTTCTTGTTGTTGTTCTTGTTTTACTCCTCTTAGTTATGTCTTTTTTGGCGGCCGTTATAGCCGAGTGGTTGCCAATGCGTACTGCTATTTGGAAGGTCCGGGTTTGAGTCCTGATTCGATCAACATCCAAAATCAAAGATATCTAGTTTTTCTAATTATGGTCGCCTCTCGGCAGGGGTCATAAATTAAAAACTCCTCATAAAAATCCATCGGCCGTCCGGAGGCGGCTTTTTGTTATAAGTTATTGAGCGCTATGAATTGAATATTTCTTTAATAACAAAGAAAAATGGTAAAAGTAACAGCAGTCTCACACATCTCCTTGTCGTGTGTCGTTTAGCAATCTTGTTAATTTACTGAAAAATGTATAAGTAGATTACTTATATAATTGTAAAGCCTTTTGCGGCCTGTACTATTAATTTTTTTCCATTTGTTGGAAAAACATCAAGACGCACACCACAAATTAGAGGAGGAGCTCGGCCAAAAATCTCTTCAACGGTTTCAAAGCTCGAATTATATATATTTATGTCCTTAAGTATTGTATTTTAATTTACATTTAAATTTTTCTTTTTTTATTTCAGGTAATTGCCTTAAATTAAAATATAATTTACTAAGATTAGAGATGTATACTAAAAGTATTGTTAGTTTGGTAAGTGCAAAAATAAATAATATAATATTTAATGGATTAAAATTCTTCTATATTCTTTAGCTTCAAAATTCCTGATATGTTGCAAAGTAACTCACTTAGGTATGTACAACATATGCACATATGTTCATACATATTTTACTTTGAACTGCATTCCACTTCTTCAATTATTTACCAAAAAATCATGCAATAATCATCGTCGCAATATAATCGTTATATTCATTTGGCAGCGATCATTAAGACCTCGTTCATATACATAAATGTAGAAGTAGTCTATTGTTTCGTTTCAGCTTCGCAAAGAACATGTCGCTGCCACTTCTTCAGCTTATATATATAATTGGCACTTTGTAACCGCTGAAGCGATTTTCGGCCGAGCTCCTCCTCCAATTTGTGGTTTTGTGTCTTGATGTTTTCCAACAAATGGAGGGACCTACAGTTTATACTAAGCCGCCTCCGAACGGCTGATGGTTTTTTTTTTTACGAGTAGCCTTTTATTTCATGTCCGAAATACGCTCGGAGGGGTGAACATTCCCTGCCGAGGGGCGACCGCAATTAGAAAATTTAACTTAATTTTTTATTAAAATTAATTTTCCATAACTTTTGGATGTTGGTGGCACCGGGATATGAACCCGAGCCTTCCGAATATCAGTACGCAATGCTATCCACTCGGCTATCGCGGCAGCTTCAGCTTAATTTTAGTATTATGAGTTGTATATTTGTGCGGTGTGTGCGTTTTTGTGCTAAGCAATTAAAATAAAGCTCCGTTTTGGGTTAAGATCGACGCCTATACTGGCGTCTTAATAATTTGTAAAAATAATATATTTGGTTTGCAAGCGCAGCAGCAGTTGCTTTGTGCCAAAGATTTTTTATTCCAGCAAAGCGCAACGACATTGCGTTGCCACAGTTAATGTACGGATTTTGCTCTGCGCCTTTATAGCTTTCGCTGTCAAGTACATTGTGTTTTACAGCGCACCTCTTGTACAATCAAGTGTTCGTTGCTGGCGTATAGGCGCTTTAGCTGGTTATGAACTTTTGCGGCCGAGAAAGGAGAAGTCATAACTGAGCTCCATAATAAATTTTAAGTGTTAAGACAAAGCAGCAAATCGTCTCACCAGCTAACGCTGACATCATCATTATTTCTTCTCCGCCCTTTATTGTAGCCCGAAAGCGTTTTATTTTGTGCTCCATCGCGCACTTACACTGCCGTCACCCATTAATTTCATTAATGCCAACGAATTTAATAAAATATACGAGTACTTCAACAATTGGTTGGTTTTCTTAGTTTTGCGCAACTTTGGACTTTTTGTCGAAGTGTATTTGAATGTATGTACTTATGTTTGTATACATGTATGCAACTAAATTTTTATGTTCCTCTTAATATGCAGTATAATGAGTTTTACGTGGGATTTTATGTCACCTTTCTTAAGATTTTCTGCAGCCACAATCTAAAAATATACATGTATACCTATAAGTATATGCTTAACAAATGATTGAATTCGTCTTAACAACAACCTCTTACATGCGTTTGTTCTGTAATCCGTTCAAAAAATAAAGTCAACTTTTATTTTTTTTTCTCTGGATTCTTTTTCTATCGCTCACGCAATCTATGCATATGGTCAATACAATACAATACTCGATAGTATTATATGTCTTTGCGATAAGAAATCCTAATACCTCCACGCATGCTAATCAAAGAAAATCGCTAGCTGGTTGGTGTCCTCAATGTTGACTTCATCGCCGTGCAAGTAATGCGATTGACGCGATAAGGACGGAAATGATTAAGACCATGGTAGTGCACATTTGGTTTCGTATTCATGGTGGAAGAGAGTCTTAGCCATCGAACCCTGCCATTCACCCCGGCGGATGAATATCTAGCCACAATATTTATGAAAGTAAAGTTGTTCGGTGTACCGCTGATTTGTGCCCATGCAACGAAAAAAAGAAGAACGATATGATCAAAGATGCATTTTATGAGCGCCTAGAACTCCAATGACTGTTAGATAAGCCTCCTCAATTCTGTATATAGCGCTTTACTAAAAATTTAAAAATTGGGAATAGAGCTAAGAAGATTCGCCAATTGAACTTAGAGTTTGTTAGCAGCAAAAACAGTTTCTAGCTGGAAAATTCATATAAAAATTTTTATTTCCCACAATAGAGCCAATCATTAAGACGCCATAACTTTGTTTTAACAACCCAAAGACCAACAAATGACAAATAAACAAATCAAGCACTTAAATTATAGATACATAGCAAATAACTGAGTTGTAAGTATTGAAAATAGAATTGGCCACCAAACTCACTTAAGAAGTTCATAGTTCTCATTTCCGCGAGCAATAATTGTAGGTAAGAAAAGTTTTTAGTGTATCGCGCGGGTAGTGTTAAACCCGTAAAGTTCACATTTTTTACCCTGAAAAAAATTTATATTACATTTCATATGAAAGCCTATGTAACCGAGGACCACTGTGAGTACCTTGTAAAATTTCAAGCTCATAAAACCATTGCTAGGTGTGACGCAGCAAATGGCACACCATTCGGCAGACGGATGCAAAATACGTATATGTTTGTCTCAGGCTTGCGTTTGTTTGTAATTTGCTTATTTTGATTGGCGATAAAAAAAGAACGAGAGCGTAGATGTTTCATGCGGTAAGCAGCCTCTTTCATTGCCTCCAGCACCTCTCTCCTATCGCACCATCGTACATCAGACAGATGTTTGGGAAGGTGAGTTTGTTACATAAATATGTGGTCGGGAGCTCATTTTGTACTTCTTGGCTGGCGGTCTATGGCCAATTTGGCCTCCTCATCTACACTGGCTACCACATCTTTAGCTCGTTCCTGGCTTCAACTTTTTCGGTTGTATGTTACAGCATGATATACCCTTTTGGTATTTTGACTTTGGTGTATTTGACTATTTATTAAATGACGGATATTTATTAAATGTAGCCAATAAACAATTGACCAGCCCTCCTCTTAAATGAAAAATTTACGTCCAATTAATTTTGAGTGTATAACGTGAGAACCGACCTAACAGTCTAAATGAAGTAGGTCCATCAAAAATCTAATATTAGGTTCCACTCGTATTCAGTCCTCCTAACTTAACTTCTTAATTTGCTTTTGTTTCGCCTGTCCATTGTAAGTGTAAAGTGTAAAAATAACAATGATAACGACTTCTGATAATGCCATAACGATACTCTCATATCCAGCAGGCGAGGAGTCCGTGTGCCGAAATATAAAATAAATAAATTTATGGACAATGCGATAGTGCGATGAACGGCGATAATGATGGCTTTGATGGCACACCAGCTTGTTGTTTACGGCCGTGCATGACCGTGCCGGTTGAAACTGAATGGCAGAAGATATGTACGTAGTTGGTGGGCCAACAGAGCATTGGCATATCGCAAGGCCACAGTGAAAAGGTAAACTTAACATCCGTTGCTTCGTAGAGTAAGGTGGTCTGTGTCCATTTATGGCACATTAATTCCGATGAAACCTTAGAAATATGCTCTTTCTGCTGATTGTTGTTGATTTTACGATCGAAAAAGTGATTTTTTTTTCGAATGAATTTATATTTCAATCTACCTTCATTAATATACACATAGGGCGTGTATTGATTGCAATTATCAAGTTACATATTATATAAGAAATAGTACTGAAATACCCGACACTTTAACATGTACATATATTATATAATAATTTTTATGTTTTGTTTATGTATATGCTTTTTTTTAGTTTATTATATTGTGAATTTTATATAAGTATTACTAGCGCCACCCAGGTGTGTTTCGCCACATTAAACCAAATATTGAAAAAGTTAAAAATTCAAGAAAAGAAATTTGTATTAACATCATTTAATGATTTGTATTTTTTTCAAAAGTGTTGTTTATTTTTTAGAGATTATTTGTCTATAACCGCTTTCTAACAAAACGAGGGAGCGGTTTTATGTTCGGGAAATGGGGGATAGGGGAAACTTCGAAACTTAATCTGAGGAACGGTTGTGTTGTCGGGCTAAACCAATACGTTATTACGTCTTTTCTCTTGGGGGTTTCTTTTAGTCGCTCTAATATTGAAATATTGTCTTTTTCAGTTATGAAAGAACCAACCATTTTTGCGAACATAAAAACGCTCCTTCGTACCAATGTGTTCACGAATTATTAAACACTTCTACAAAAACTCCATCAGTAATACTTTTACCACTTTTTATGCTTCATTGTGCATTCACTCCAATCAATTTTAAATTTTTGGTATCTGTATTAGTAGCCCTTAAACCAGGCAACATATTAAATTGTTTTGTTTTCCTGACAAATTTCCTGCAGCACTCTTCAAAACCTTAAGGACATCTTTGTATTTGGTTACCCATATTTATAATATAATATTATATTTTGTTTGTGGAATCAATATTTTTAATTAAAACTTTTCAAACAAGTTTATAGATTTTCAAAATTATTTTGCAATTAGTTTTTCTGAAATATCTTCATCATTTATTGTATTTAAATAATATGATTGTATTTAAAATAATAAAAAAGAGAGGATCCCCCAAAATCATTTCACACTGTAAGTACCCAAAAATCTTATTAATTCAATATCCTCAGTCTCATTCATTTAACTTACAAGCTTAAGTGTATTAAAATTTGCATACAGGTGGCAACTCTCCTCAAACATTTCTGTAACATTAAGTTTTTGAATTTTCTTTGTTCCCACCCATGTATAGTACATCATTTAATGATTTTATCCGTTCTTTTGCATTAAATTTGTAAACATCTCATTAAGATTGTATTTCTTTTGTAAATTTTTTTTAAATTTACATTCCGAGACAGTTTATAGCTCTTCCGCATTGTAAATTTAAATTATTTTTGAGCCCAGTCGAACATACAAATTATGTTTTTGCGCCAAGCAAAACAATTTTTAATAAGTTCGAAGTATTTAGTTCGCTTCGACCGAACGTGTCTTTATTTCAGTAATTCTTAAATATAAATCCTGGCTTATTTATAGGCTTACAAAATTGTTTACTTATTTTTAGTTTCACAGAATTGTGAAATAGTTTAATCTTGAAATGAAGATAAAATAAGAACATTTCAATGTAGCTGCAAAGATGCAGAAGGCTTGTTATTGTCAAAAATAGCCACATGTGTAAACAAAGTGTGTTGTTTCAAAGAATGACTTCCAATATAAGTTATGAGAAGAATCAATTATGATTTTGTTTACAATTACGGTAAAGAAGCTGTGTGGAGGCTTTCGATAACTCCCCCCGCCGTAAGATTAATCGTCCCCGATTCAATTTGATTTTTTGTTAAATTATAAATTTGATCCAAAATTACATTATATGAAATTTGTTGAAATTCAGAATTTTCAATCTGTTTTTTAGTTTTGTTTGATTTGATCAACTTTTTGCAAATAAATTGTCAAAATTATGCAAAAACCTATAAAAATATAGAAATTTATTAAATTTATTTTTTCTAATTTTAAATGTTCATTTGTAGATTCCATATATTCTAGTATTTCAAAATTATTAACATGATTTTGCGTTAGATAGTTCCAAATCTTAGTTTCAATATTCACATAAGTTATATTATTTATTATTGTTTGATTTTCAAATGTAACTAAATATGTTCCTGTTAAGTTTTGTTTTTCTACTTTATTTTCACCTGAAATTAATATAACACCTTCTTTAATTATTTCAATATTATTGTTTCTTTCCTTAATCTTTTTACATTTTGCAGGTTTTTTATTCAAAAGTTCTGAAAAACATGTTTCAATTTGCAGTAAGTGCTTGTTATTTCAGTTTTGCAATTTTTTACATTAAGAAATTCATTGTTGCGATTTATTACATTTTGGTCAATTATCAACTTACCATCTAGTTGCGCTATACTTCTAGTTTCATAATACTTACAAGTAAATAGAATTTTTGGATATTTAATATAAATTATGATTACATTATTTTTCTGAGCAATTTTAAATTCTGATATGTGCATTAAATCTGTAATTGACATTAAACCATTTTGATGGCCGGTTATATTTTTTTAATTCATCCAAATTTATGATTACTGGGTTTAGTGTTCCCACTTTCCCAAGAGTGATTGTATTTATTAAATTTTGAAACTCGTGCTTTATGTACTGATTTCTTTTCTTCTTTAACGTTTCAACAAACGAATCTCCTTTAATTGTATTTACTGTATTGGTTATTTCAGTAATAACCTTAAAAATTTCGGAATTCTTAGTAAACTGTTTATTATTATTCTCAACCAACTCATCTAATTTGTCATTAATTTTTATAAAAATCATCGTGATCAGGGGTTCCTGCTATCCATTTCCAAAGTGTTCCCAATTCATTTATTCCCCTCCTTTGTCTGAAAGGGGTTTGTTTTAGTTGCCCTAATAGAACTTTGATTAACACAATATCAGATTCGTCATCTAAACTTTTTATGCTCAATTTATCATAATTATTTTTAGTAACTAAAAATGGAATATTATAGAAGTTTGTTTTTTCTTCCTCTACTGAATTTTCTAAATATGTTAAATTTGTAATATGAAAAATATCTCCATAATCCTCGTATATAGAGGCGTATCCATTTTCGATTAATACACAATTTTGTCTGGTGTAATCCACGATGTCAATAGTTATTGAGCCGAACAGGGATGTAATTATTAAAAATATCATTTTAGAAATCTGTGAAAAGTTAAGATTTAACGTTATCCATATGTAGGATTCCATCTCTAATATTTATTATTATTTTGTTTTCTAAATTTTCCTTAACTTGTTGTTTTTTATACCTAGGTCTGAGCTTATTCCTCTCTCCTATGACCTTTTCGTAAACGATTTGGCCGGGACAGTATTGTTTTTCTATCATATTTTTGTTATGTGTTATAAGCATTTTTTCTTGTGCTTTTTTAAGCATTATTGGTAAAGTCTCATGATTCACCATATTGTAAAGTACTTCATTAGGTTTCAAATTCGTGACTGAATGAATTGCCACATTATATTGTTGAGCTGCTCTAAGGATTGTTTCAAGGTCACTAACTATTTTATATTCTTTTTTTATGCATCTAGCGATTTCAATTATAAGTGAATGAGCTCTTTCTATTTGTCCCTTTGTTATGCTATATCTCGGATCGCAAAATTAAATTTCGATATTTAGTCTTTGCATAAAGATTTAAAAGTTGGTGTTGTAAAGCTTGGTTCATTGTCCAAAGTTATTTACTTTACATCAATGAAGGTTTGAAGTAGTTCCAGAACTTTTTCTTCGATATTAGATTTATCTTCTATATGTTTTATTACCAAAAACTTTGAATAAGCATCTACACATGTAATAATTTTAATTTTTGGCGCGTAAAAAATATCTAAGTGAAGCTGTTCCCCTTCTTTTTCTGGAATTGGAGCTTTACCTATTGGAATTCTTTTGGGATGTCGATCTTATTTGTTTTTGTTGCAAATAATGCAATCACGAATATATTCTTTTCCTCATTTCCGGCCAATAATACATTTGCTCTATTTGTTTAATATTTGGTGTGGTTTGTGTGCCGGTGGAATTATCGGATCATATTTCTTCAAAAATGACGGCGGTAAGAACGTAACCGTCAATAACGACCGTTAATGCTCGATAATAACCGACTATATGATTGGCGGCCGCGGTAGTCGAGTGGAAGGCTCGGGTTCAAATACCGGTGCCACCAATATCCAAAAGTTATGGAAAATTAATTAGTTAAAAAAAAAAATTAAGCTAAATTTTCTAATTGCGGTCGCTCCTCGGCAGAGAATGTCCTCCGCTCCAAGTGTATTTCAGACATGAAATAAGGGCTCCTTGTAAAAAAACCATCAGCCGTTCGGAGGCGGATTAGGATAAACTGAAGGTCTCTCCATTTGTTGGAAAAACATCAAGACGCTCGGAGCTCGGCCGAAAATCGGTTTAGTGGTTACAAAGCGCCAATTATATATATTATTATATTTATATGATAATGATTGTGATCTCGGCAACATTTGGTTTCATCAAGGCGACGCCACTTCTCACACATCGTATCAATCAATGGTTTTATTGAGAGAACACTTCGGTGAGCAGATAATTTCACGTTTAGACTTTTTCCTATTGGGATATGTAAAGTCTAAAGTCTATGCGGATAATCCCGCTTCGATTCAGGCCTTGGAGGAAAACATCATTCGTGTCATTCGCTGGTTACCAGTCGAAATGCTCTAACGAGTCATCGAAAATTGGACTCAACGGATGGGCAATCTGAGACGTAGCCGCAGCCAACATTTTAAAAAGATAATCTTCGAAAATTAATGCCAAAGAATTTTCTTAAAAATAATAACAAACATTCCCCATCAAATTTGATTTTTCTGTGTTTTTTTCTTAAAAAAAATTAGGGAACCGCGAAATGGATCACCCTTTATATTCTCGAACTCGCTTGTACACATACTCAAAATTTCATTCAAATCAGTTCAGCCGGAAGAATTTGTTCTTTTCTAGATTTGGGACAAAATAACCATCTGCATAATAGTTGAAATACACTGTATTAATTTTGTTGAATTTCGGAAAGCCGTTCTGGATTAACAAGGTACCAAATAAAACGTAAACTTATTTTTATGTACAGAAAATGATGAACTATCTAAGTAGTAGTCCAAATATTCCGCGTAAGGTTTGTTGGATTAAGTGAAACCACCCTCAAGTTATAATTGCACATTTAGTTTTAAGTATAAGATGAGAGATTCTACGCAACCTTGTTAGACCTCCAAACATTTATTTGCGTACATAAGAGTTTATTTTATTTTAATTTACTTTATTTTATATACCTAATTTAATACCATTATTATATATAATTTTATTTATTTCATTTAATATTTTGATTTTATTATATTTCGTTTCATTCCGTTTCACTGTATTCCAAGTATTTTATTTTAGTTAATTTATTATATATTAATTAATTTAATTATTTAATCTTATTTTACTTTTTGTTTATTATAGTTCGTTTTATTTGGTTTGATTTCAATTTATTTTATATATTTAATTATTATATTTTATTTTTTTATTGTACTCCTTTTTGGGTTAAATATCATATATCGGTTGTTTACAACAAGATATATTGCTAAATTATTTTATAAATTATTTACAGATATTTACATTTCAATATTCAAAAACGATTGATGTTGATAATATTACTGATTTTTGTATACTAAAAAACTTTTCACTTTCCAACATTTTCAGCAATATATGGGAACCACTCCTGCTTTACTTCTGCTGCCAGCTGCTGATATTCCCTGCTCTTCCGGCCATAGCATTCTTGAAGATTATCCGAGTTAGGTATGCCGACATCAATAAGAAGAGCTCAACCATAGGCTTGAAGCGAAAGTGTCGATCTCAGGTTGACTCAGTATATGTGGATGCCAAACTTCTTCTTCTGCTTTATTGGCGTTGACACCGCTTACGCGATTATAGCCGAATCCATTATAGAGCGCAATTCCTCTCTTCTTTTTGCTGTCTGGCGCCAGTTGGAAATACCATGTGAGGCCAGGTCACTCTCCACCTGATCCTTTCAATGGAGTGGAGGTCTTCCTCTTCCTCTGCTTCCACCAGCGGACACTGCATCGAATACTTTCAAAGCTGGGGTGCTTTCATCCACATGGCAAGAGTGATTCTGCGGTGGATTTCCAGGCTAACATTGTCAGCAGCTGTACACACTTATAAAAGATTTTTCCTTCTCTATTTAGCTCTGCAGCTCGTAATTTTTTCTCCAGCATTAAATTGAAAAAGTCACAATATAAAGAGTCACCTTGTCTGGAACCTCGTTTGGTATCGAACGACTCGGAGAGGTCCTTCCCGATCCTGACGGCGCTTTTAGTGCTGCTTAACGTCAGTTAACATAGCCGTATAAGTTTTGCGGAGATACCAAATTCAGACATAGCGGCATAGAGGCAACTCCTATTCGTGCTGTCGAAGGCTGCTTTAAAATCGACGAAAAGATGGTGTGTGTCGATTCTCTTTTCACGGGTCTTTTCCAAGATTTGGCACATGGTGAATATCTGGCCAATGGTTGACTTACCAGGTCTAAAGCCACACTGATAAGATCCAATCAGTTTGTTGACGGTGGGCTTTAGTCTTTCACACAATACGCTTGATAGGAACTTATATGCTATTTTAAGAAGACTTATTCCACGGTAATTCGCGCAGACTGTGGGATCGCCTTTTTTGTGGATTTGGCAGAGTACACTTAGGTTCCAATCGCCCGACCATATTTTGCAAAGAAGCTGATGCATGCACCTGATCGGTTCTTCACCGCCGTATTTAAATAGCTCGGCCGGTATTCCATCGGTCCCCGCCGCTTTGTTGTTTTTTAGGCGGGCGATTGCTATTCGGAATTCTTCATAGTCGGGTAATGGAACAACTTTTCCATCATCATCAATTGGAGTTTCAGGTTCACCATCTCCGCGTGTTTCCTCTTCACTGCCATTCAGCAGGCTGGAGAAGTGATCCCTCCATAAATCCCCTATACTCGGGGCATTTGTCACTAGCTCATCTCCCTGGGTCCTACAAGAGTTTGCTCCGGTCTTGAAACCTTCTGTGAGTCGCCGTATCTTTTCGTAGAATTTTCGAGCGTTACCCTTGTCGGACAGCTTCTCTAGCTCTTCAAACTCACGCATCTCGGCCTCTTTCTTTCAAGGTTGCAAGGTAGGCAGTCTGTTTTCTCTCCGCTGCGACACGGCAGTCCTCATCGTACCAGATGTTTTTGCGACTCTTCCAAAATCCAATAGTTTCGTTTGCAGCTGTACGTAGGGAGTTTGAAATGCCGTCCCACAGTTCCCCTATAACGGGTTGCTGATGAGTGCCCTCAGAGATCAGTTGTTGTTCCAAAAATATCTTCTTTGCCCACCCTGGCGTTGAAGTCCCCAAGTACCATTTTGACGTCATGGTGGGGGCAGCGCTCATAAGTGTGCTCGAGGCGCTCGTAAAAGGCATCCTTGGTCACATCGTCCTTCTCTTCCGTCGGGACGTGGGCGCAAATTAGTGTGGTGTTGAAAAATTTCGTTTTGATGCGCATTGTGGCGAGACGTTCATCCACCGGAGTGAATGCCAGTACTCGGCGACGGAGTCTCTCTCCCACCACGAATCCGACACCAAATTTGCGCTCCTTTATATGGCCGCTGTAGTAAATTTCACAAGAACCCACCTTCCGTCCTTGTCCCTTCCATCGCATCTCTTGGACAGCGGTGATGTCAGCCTTTAATTTTCTGAGTACATCAACCAGCTGGGCAGAGTGGCACCTTCCTAATTAAGGGACCGGACATTCCAGGTACATGCCCTCAAATCGTAATCCTTAAAACATTTGCGGCGGTCGTTATCAAAAGGGTGGTGGGTCCCAAGCCCTTCGCGCAACCGCATGGGATTCGCCTTCTCACTTTAGCTCGCCTCCAAACGGATGTTTGTTGCTTACCCAGGGGATAAGTGGTCTAATACCGGAAGTCGTGAGCTGCTTGAACCATATGCAAAAGAATCGTTTCTGGCCACTCTCGGGTGAATGGCAGTCAAAAACTTGCTCACTTGCGGGAACTTTTGTTTCTGTGCAAATAGCTGTCAGTAATTCTACATATGATGAATTTGTAGGTATCGTCAGTGTCCAACGCTTCCGTTAGTGGGAAATTTCGTGATACCTCTTTCCACACTTAGTGTTTTGCACTTGCGAATAATTTTTCGTTTCGCTGAAAAGTTGAGTTTGCTTCCTTGCGATCTTCCGATAATGTATATCTGCGCAGACGATTTGCTTTTAGCGCAAGTTTTTGCCGCGGTGTATCACGCTATTTAATTGGTCGTGTTTTGAATGGACTTTGTGGATTTCCATAATTTTTTCAAACGACTTTAATAATTTTGCACTTGTGTTTCCTCTCATGCATTGAGTTACATGACCAAGTTGCTTTCGTAGGTCTTCAACCTGACGTACAAGACGATGTTTCCAAGCTGGGACAGCTTTTTTTTAGCAGAATTAAAACTATTCCTTGGTTTTATTTTTCCACCAAGTGAACCGTGTTTTATAACTCATTAAATGTATACATGTTGTTTCTCAAATATGCAATTCAACCAGGCGTGGTCTATATCCGTTCGTTTTCTTTTCATTCGGGTTAATAGCTACGAATTATATTAGGTAAAGTAAAAAGTTCGTTCGGTTTTTTATTGATTTTTCAAAATATGATAACTTTGTGTACATTTGTCCGATTTAATATGCGGCGTTTTGTTCGTAATCTTGTTGCCAACGAGATGCCAACTTCGTTATACCCCTCTCGTAGAAGGCTGCGTCCCTTTTGGTAAAAAACTCGGATAGCCAATTTTCTCAGGCCTCTCTTGAGGCCAACTTCTTACCATTAAACGCGTTCGGCATGGACAGAAAAAGATGGTAATCACCTGGTGCCGGGTCCGGACTATAAGGTGGGTGGATTAGGACCTCCCATCCGAGCTCCTGGAGCTTCTGGCGCGTCACCAAAGACGTGTGTGGCCTGGCGTTGTCCTGATGAAACACAATTCGGCCTCTGTTGATCAAAGATGGCCTGCTTGCTATACACGTAAAGTGTTACCACTTCTCACTTTGAAAACAAACAAAAATAAAAAATAAATGGAATTATTATAAAAATGGCCACCCCGTGGGGAGAGAGTTCAAGTAGGCAAATAAAACTCGAAAGATTCCTGTGGTGCAACCATGTGTCCTGTCTTTTGTAGACGTCAAACGACCCAAAGGAAATGCTATGACAATGGAGAAATCAAAAAGTCGAAAAGGCGGCGAAGCAAATCGGTTCATCGGTTGGTAATACACATTTGTATGTGTATAATGGCTGGCGTGGGTACTGGAGATATTTCAAATTGTAATAAGATTAAATATGAGTAATCGAAGTAGGAAAATTCAATCGTAAATAAAGATAGAGAGGGTAAAGCGATGTGTACATATGTATATGGAATAAGCCGGCAAAAACTCATAGAGTCTTAGTTACACATTTTTTATCTTTTCCTTTTTGTGAATTAATATGTATCTATGTATGTACATGTACACTTACATATGTATAAAAATAAAATTGAAATTTCTATGTACCTACACGATTTAGTATATTCGGCAGCTGCCTTTCCATCTGCTCCTTCATGCTTTCTCGAACAGATTTTGACCAATTTTCTCTTGTATGTATTTTGTTGTTATATTGTTTTATGTCGAATGTTTGTTTTTGCTATTGCTATTGTTGTATTTGCAAACTCTGACACCCGTGAACATAAATATTTAGACACATTCGTAAATGGATTTCCAGTTATACACACATATATATACATATATGTACACAATGCGGCATCCACTTATGTGTGTTTGGTCAATTACACTCGTCCCACATTGCTTTGCCGCTCCGCTAGTTGTTTGGTCTAGGTTATGCTATACATCCCGGGCATCCTTGGTCGCCTCTATTATTACTCTATTGTTGTTGATGACATCGGTCTTTCTGGTGTTGTTGTAATTTGTTGTTTACTTAGAAGCACAATTTGATTTGCGAGAATTGCTGACCTGTTCTTCATCTTTACCATCTATTCATCGTTACAAAAACGAACATCTACAATAGGCTACACAACGAAGGATACATCTGTTTTACAACAGGAAGGACAATAAGCGGTGTGGCAGCGAGTTAAAATAAGATACTCCTTCTGATAGAAGAGAAATAAAAATAAAAGAAAAGAAAAAAATTGTAGCGTTGAATTAGAAAATAGTGTGGTGATCTGTACACCCCGAAGGTCTACTATCAGCGTCAGGTCCTGGGCTCGGAGCATTTGTAAAAGCAAATTGGTATCGAATTAATACAACTTTAAATGAAAAGCCAATGCATAAAAAGCCTATAAATGTACGAATTGAGCAATTGCTCAATAATATTTGATATATACATATGTATATTACGGTTTTAAATTCCTTGATTCACGCCTCTAACATTAAGTATTTGAGGAAATACGAGTTATCCAATATTTCTAAGGGCCATTGCCCCTATGCGTAGACATACATTTCTATTAAAAATACTGCCACCAACTACATGCGTATCCTTGCAATAAACTTCGTTAAGTATTGTTGTCCTGCTAAGGTAAACGTTGTGGCAGCCTTAGAACCTTGTAGACACCAACTCCCAAATACTTGGGGTGGTACATATGTAAGTATACGTATATATTTTATATATACGAACGTGTGTATGACTATGTAAAGTTGTGTATTAGTACACGTAGATGATGTTGTATTCATGCATTTAGTTGTTGGTGGATAACATGAATTGAATTACATCGTAATCACATTTCATTCATTCTACTCACACATGCAACAACAATAATGAAAGTTTGTGATAAAAATGTAGCAGCAATTGAATTAGTTAGGCACAAAAGAAAAAGAAATAAAATAAGGTAGAGCCAGTTCAGTTCAGTTAGAATCGCACGAGCTAATATAGGAAGCGGTGGTGATTGTTCAGGAGCAATTATTGTACCAGCATCATATGAAGTAAAAGTATGACAATTTTCATATCTGAAACCAATAATTCAGTATGCTTTTAACCATACGAGTAGGTATTAGCTACTCTCTAATCGAAAATTATTTATATTGGCTTTCAACGAAAGAACACAAAGCTGAAGTTGTTTTAATTATCAGGTGAAAGTTGATGGAAGTGGGTCTGAGACACGTATATTTGTGCGTCATGGTCGAAAACCCATTATACTTTAACATTATTGGCTGCCCTATCTTGGGATATACCAAATAACCCAGACGAGTGCGAAATCATCATATGAATTGCAGAGATATTGTTGTCTAAGAAAGGGCTTGGTCTATAGTGGCTGACAGGAGATTTTCTAATTTTAACCTCAAGCAGTTTAACAGAGCGACGGCGCGAGAGCTGGGACGAGATTACTTCTCGGCAGTTGGTTTACGCATCATATTTTGGTATAAATACGACAACCTAACACTATTGGATAACGGCTGTAATAACCAAGTGGTTAGCATTTCGTACTGACATTCAGAAGGTCCTAGGCTCAAGTCCTGGCCCAATCAACATCCAAGATTATATTTTTTCCTAATTGCGGCCGCCCGTCAGCAGATTATGTTAAGTCCTCCGAGTATGTTTCTGACATGAACTACAAATTCTTCATAAAGTCCATCAGCCTTGAAATAAACTATGTATACCATAGATCCCTCCGTTTGTTGGAAAGACATCAAGATAAGCATGCTAGGAAATTGATCGCTGTTGGTCAAAGACATCTTATATAAGGGGCATTCTATTCTGGACGAGTATCTAGAGCATTAACCATTTAATTAGGCTAATCCAAATTGTATTGAAATATATACTTTATAAAGGGTTGAGTACCACTTAACATAACTATTTGACACATGTGTGTCGATCATCTGTTTACAAACTTAAATTTCCTCCGTGGATAGTACAACCAGGTAAAATAAGAGCCGAAATGAAGTTTTGCCCCATCTGCCGAGTCCATTATAATGTATGTACACGTGCATAATTTCATATATTATATATACATTCATATATATTTAGGGATTTATGTACATCTACAATAAGGACAGTTTGCACAATTTTTATATATGTATGTATATGTGCAATTGTTGAAGTTCTTCCGAAGCAATTGCTATAATTTTTTTTATTGCTGTTCCAATTGTTCTTCTTGTTTTTGTAGTTCACTTAATGTCTCTACAGCAATTATGTTCAGTGATTTCTCATAAGCCATCCACATACGTGTATATACAACAAATACGCATACGTGTATACAAACTTTATATATGTACATATCCATGTATGAATTCATATATATGTTTGTGCACTTTTTCCCAAAGCTTTTAGTGCAATTTAGGGATATTTCTTATTTCACTCTAAATTGTTTATTTCGCCTTCAATTTTTCTCGCTTAAGACCTTAAATTGACTTTCATGCGATGCTAACGTTTTTCCGGTTTTCTTTATTTGGCTCTCCTTTTTTTTTGTGGCGATTAACCAAAGGATAATAAAATTTGCTTGGCAAACCAAACATTTTAAAGTGGCATAAGCTGACGCACAAACAAAGAGGAAGTGCACATATGACTTTGTACTTGCTTAAATACACATGCATATGTTGTTGTGGCTACATATGTGTGTAGATTTTGTGGCTAACATCCTTTCTCTCTTAATGCAAGGCTTATGCCTCTATATACATATGTATGTGCTTGCAGCTGAATGGAATTTCTGGGGCACTGTGAGTCATTTCGTCAAGTTGTTAACCACATATTGCCAAGCCAACTCATCCTTAGGCCATTTTTCGTGCGCTTGTAATGATGTCATAACACTCATCAATTCAAACATCGCAACACCAAAAGCAGTAAAGACGCATACATACATATATCATATAAACTTAGTTGCGTGTGTATACCTACAACAGGAGCAGAGGTCCAATCAACACTCTCCGAAAACGAGAGGCACACATCAAATTGAAATTACGGAAAATGACATATAACACACATAAATACGTGTACGTCATTTGGTTGCTTTATTGCCTCGGCTTTCATTATCAGTTAATTGTATGCCTTGACGCGCCCAACTCAAAAGGCAAAGCTTTTAGTACATATGTACATATTTATATACTGATTTCTTCTACCAACTTGCAGCGAAGTCATAGTCTGTTCAATCTAAACTGAATTTTGTCAACAAAGAAGTTGGTATTTACATCTCCGTTTTCAAAGCGCCAACTTCATATCATAAGCAACAAAGTCGTTCTCCCAAAATGCTTGTCAGTTAAATGTTTAGCCGAATATCAGCTGTGCCAGGCGAAAGGAAAATTCTTTGCTTGGCTAACACAAATTCGTCCTTCATCATGTCATTTTACGTGTGAATTGAGTGGAGTTCCAGGCGATTTCTATGTCATATGACAAGCTCAATTCATCTCCATTGGCAATGGTTACACAACACTTTGCAGCCCAGCTGCGACTTTTATGCGTGTTTTCGCATTAGTGAATAATTCTGATGGAGTTTTTTTTTTATAAATTTTCAAATGATGTCATTTTGTAATCCAATAAGTCCCAAAGTAAGTCTTACATATTGAGTGGAAAATTAAAAATGGATCTATATACATATATAAATATATGTATATATAGGGTGGGACATCTACTGTTTACTTTTTTGAACTCCTGCCTGGGCATCTTCAATGACATTCCCGATTTGCCAAGAATCTAGTACTTGCCGCGAATGAGTATGAATTATAAGTAGAAAGATAGTGCTCGAGAATTTAGGAATATTCATTAGGATGGTATAAGGGAAATTTATCTAATTTATCCATTCCATAGTACTTACTGCAAAAAGTAACTAGTAGAACCGGCTTTTTCGGTTGCACGGTAAATTAAGATGAAAGTGAAAAACTTTAATGAATAAAATTGAAGTAGGCTGCACTTGCCCGCTTCTCAACAAAGTTATGACACCTGTCCATGAATTGACAATCAATTTTTAAGTTCAAGAAATATAAATATATATATTTTCAAATTGTCGGCCGCGGTAGCCGAGTGGTAAGCATTACGTACTACCATTCGGATAGCTCGGGTTCAAATCCTGGTGTCGTACTAACATCCAAAAAGTTATAGAAAATTAATTTAAATAAAAAGTTAAGCTAAATTTTCTAATTGCGGTCGCCCTCGGCAGCAAATATTAACTCTTCCGAGTGTATTTCTGAGATGAAATAAGCTCCTCCTAAAACAACCATAAGCCGTTCGAGGCGGATTATTATAAACAGGAAGTCCCTCCGTTTGTTGGAAAAACATCAAGACACAAAACCACAAATTGAAGGAAGAACTCGGCCGAAAACCGCTTCAGCGGTTACAAAGCGCCAAGATATGGGCGGAAGATGTGAGGAATATGGTGGAAAAAAGTAATCGTGGCTTTGAATAAGAAAAAAAGATATATACATATATTCAAAGCTACAATTAGTTTTTTCAGCATATTCCGCCCATATCTTCTCATTTTTTATTATTTATTTTTGCGTCTTTCAAAATGAAAGAGTTCCTATTCCTCTTTGGCAGGAATCAGTCAAAACATGAAATGCTTATTTGGGTAAAGAGTGCATCACTTAATTTCCAAAGATTTTGGTAGCTTTTCGTAAGATACAGACATTTGTGATTGTATATTTATGTTTGTTTATATCTAATGTCAACATTTCCTGTAATAAAGATGAGTACTCGCTCCACTAACAAATTTACCTTATTTGATTGGCAAAAGAAATGAAGCTTTAAATAACTATAATTTTGATTTGAATTCAATTTCGTGTAAAATAACATAAGAGATTGGTTTCAAGGCTAAACGAACGATATATTTTAATAAGGCAATTAAATTGAATTGAAAATTTTTACAACTTGGTTTTAATTCAAAATCACGTTTATAATATAATATATTTTATTTAAATACTCAAGATATTTTACGATATTCTGTACCACAAACACTTGTAGTTTTTGTTCTTTGACTATCTATTATTCCGCAATACAAGAAATAAATCTTATAAGAAATTTCAATATTTCAGGTTAAGTTGCTTGTTTATTCATGAAGCGTATAATTCCCGAAAAATTGTTATTCATATTGAAGACGGATCATTCATTCCTTGAACGCTTCTTCTTCTTAGTTGATGTAGGCTCCAATAGGACACCAAAAACTCCTTTCCTTTAGCTATCTAAGGCATTTGGATACAGCAAGTGAAACCACGCAACTCTCTAGTAAATCCTTCCGATGGAATGGAGATCTTCATCTTCTTCAGCAAGCGGTTGCTGCATTGAATTCTTATTAAGGTAGAGTCTTTTCATCCATCCGGCTGAACTATGTCAACGTCGCCATATACCTAGTACATCTTATGTTTTTTTCGACTGATACGCAAAGCTTCAGAAATTTTCCGTAAGAAAATTTCTAAGAAATATTTCTTCAAATTTTGTCATCGTTCCAGCTTCTATTGTACACTTTAAAGCGAGTTAGTTGGTTCTTAAAAGCGATTTAGTTGGTATTATTAATAGTAAATACTGGTTCTTAAAAACTGAAACGAGCCCCATTATTTGCACCTTTCTGTTGACCAAAGGTCAAAAAATCTTGTTTGTTGGTATTGTTATACTCATCTTATTAGTTTAGATTGTTGTGTGAGACTTAAGGTGATCTAAAAGATCTCGACGTATATAAAATACCCCTTGGGGCTTTAGAACACTACACAGGTTCTAAAGCTCCCTCTGCACTACTCATCTTCTCACCAATGCTAACAAGTGTAATGTATTATACCGAGGTACTAACGAAAAGCAGACAAATTGTATTGCAGAGGTAGCAATTGTCTCTGCGTTTATTTTACTGTCTGCTTATCATGCTGTGGTGCCGATGACCTACTACCTAGAACAGTATTCTGCGAGTAGATTGGATAAAAAATACTGCATCTGGCCAGGATATTGATATATTTGTGTAAAACTAAACTTTTATCTCTCTGACCTCTATCATTTCTTCAGTGCATAAAATGTACAACTGTTTTACCAGCTTGAAAGAATATTGGCCTTAACTGAAATTCAAGTCGATGACGTTAAAAATCAGACTGTAAATATCCCAGAGTTGCTGGAAGTCACATTCGACAACTTGCACTCGTTCACTTCGAATACGATTGCGATTGTCACCAAATTATAGCGCCGCACCAAAATACTCAATTCACAATCCGGCATCACCTAAATATCAAATAAAGAAACTTACTTGGCAATCGATTTGTATACTGAAAGCCAACAGCACCTTGATGTAAAAGGAAACCTCTTGATGTCTTCTGTACCCCATTTACTCATTCGAACATCCACGTTCCCAATTAGGGAGTATGATGTTTTGCCGTGTAAGCAGTATCGGCTGGGACGAGCTGCGGGCAGGTCCCAAACATCGTTTATAAAGAGTCTGTCAATTTCTTCTTTAAGTACCTACTAAAATGTGAGATATTTCGAAAGATCCATGTAATTCCGGCGCAATGAGAGAGGCGCAATGTGACTGTAGCTTAATATTTAGAATGACTGACGAAACAAGCCACAGCCTAAGCCACTGATCGTAGAGAACTGCGACTTGGGGGGTGTGTCTTGTGTATAAAGGAGAATGATATGTTTTCCGCGGAGCGCCCATGGTGTCAATATATTCGGAAAATGTTTCTTTAATTTTGGAATATTGCCTAGGCTAACATGTGGACAACTTTTCCTTGCGGGAAGTGGACCAGGGACCGATGTAAACGTTAATTTCTTTCTTTTTTCTCAATGTAATACTCTAAACAAACTCTTCCTTATATTGTTTGGCAAGCTAACGGGAATTTATATTGAGTACGAAAAACTGTTATTGTTATTGTTTTATTTAAATCGTTGCGGTTTAAGTATTGCGCCAAAAAGAAGTACATATTCGTTTAAACGCATTGACTTATTTTTCACATTGTAGATATTTATTTAATTTTCAATAGTCAATTGATTCTCCATTATTACCATACTAATGATCTAAAAGTACGAGTTGTCATCGAGTTCACCGAATTATACTGCATTGAAATGGCTCCGTACAGTCCCGATTTGAATCTAGTGGAGAACATCTGGTGACGCGTGTCGCCCAAAATAGGTATATAGACAAAGCCCAAAGAAAACCTTATAATACAGTGTTGGAGATCAACTTTGCCATTAAGGAAGCTTGGGAAGATTTAGACCCCAGAATAAATAGAGGTTCAATTGATTATTGAAAATTAAATAAATATCTATAATTCGAAAAAAATGTGCTTGTTTTTGATGCTGTACTTAAACCGCAACTATTTATTGAAACAACGACAACAATTGCAGTTTTTCGTACTCAATATAAATTGGCGTTAGCTCGCCAAACATATGTTCTGAGTATTACATTGAGAAAAAAGAGAGAAGATAAACAAATTCATGCAAACCAGTATGGACAGAATATATTATATACCGTTAAACCGAACTTCTCCTCAATTTAAGAAATGGACTGCCAACAGCTGAGAGTTTTTTTTTTTTTTTGTTTTTTATTATAAAAAATTATTTCTTTCAAGCGTAGGAGTGAGAAATCATAATTGGAATAATTTAGCAAGCATCAGTCATATTAATTAAAATCTTTCCAATGTCAAATTAGGCACAGGAACACTGTCAGAAAAGCAGAAATAAATCTAAAATTGAATTTCTATTTGAACTATGTTCCTTTTTAATAGGAATGCGTCAAGCGCGAAAGTAAAATGGTGCGACTTCTATCATTTTATGCTCAATTCAGTATTTATTTAAAGAGGAAAGGTTTCACTCGCGGTACTAAAACTTTCGTTTTACTAAAATAAAGTGGATGAGGTTTACAAACATGTACATACGAATATTCCACACGTTTTTAATCGAGCTGAATCATTACACCCTTAACTCGCATAGTTCTCTATTCACATAAATAAATAAGTTTCTTTCATTAAGTGCTACCACTTTATATACATAGCGCTTCCCTCTTCCACGTAACTATATAGCGATATACGCGCATTAAAATTCATATTTATGTACATACTACATACATAGTTTATATATAGCCAAAATCAGTAATAGAAACTTACGGCGGGCAGGGTGAGATATGTGTGAAATCAGAAATTAAGTCATAATAAAATTGGGACATTTCTTCCGTTCGAATTAACACATACTCTTGGAAGCAAAAAGTAAGTAACGGAAAAAAAATTAAGTTTGTATATATGAATGTACATATATGAAAAGATATAATGAAAAAGCAACAATTTTTACAAGGACACTTACAATGAAACCTTAATTAATTTGCACGCCCTTGCCCACAATCTGACTCAAAGTCACCAGCGTCGTTTCCGCAACTCAGCACCCTGCAACTCATCTCATCTTACCTTCTAACCTCGTTGTGGCTCGTGCGTCTTTTCGTGCACCCTCTTTTTGGTAAATATTCCGTTTTCCTCTTGGCGTACACACAACTCAGCCGCATGCGCTATTAACACATTGCCACAACGTTTCATAAGCATTTATGCAAAACCGTAGAAAATCTTAAAATCACTTTCATTGGCGTCGCAGATCTCTCTACGCTTGCCTATTTCTATGCGCGTTTGGTTGAGTATGTAAATTCAGGGTTGCGGTATGTTGGGCTCATATTTGCACAGTGACGCCTGATAGGCGTAAAACCATCGCCACCTTCACTCCCGTTACTAAGATAACGCCATCAGTGGGTTATGGGTGAGTGAGGCAAAACAGGCGACAGCCTGGACGTCATCCCCAAGTGAATCAAGGCTCAGTTAAATTACTCCAACAAACATACAAAGCTCTTTGTGCCTGCTCCGCTACAAACTTCCACACATTCTTGACTAATCCATATTCACAATTCGCACTGGCACAGCCAAAGCCACAGCCTTGCCTTGTTGATTCTATGGCATTTTCCTGTGCTTATGCGCTCACACACATAAAAGTACATACTTGCGTATGCTCCTGGCTGTATCCAGTCAGACAGCAAGCCAAGTCATCTAAGTCGTCGTCGTCGTTGTCGTTTTCCTTACTGATTGCGTATAAGTTCAGACTCTTTCTGTGGGGTTTTCCATGGGTACGTCTCTGTAGCCATATAACGATATTCTTCACCCTCTGGTAGTTTTTACCGTTACTTACCATTATATATATGTATGTACTAAGTTGTTGTTTTCTTTATTGTAATGGTGCTGCTACTGTGCTGCAGGTTGAGCTCTGGGCTTTCTTTATAATTTATTCATACGCCAAATCACCCCAAAATTCATTTGCTACTTAAGTTTAAAATTGAATTTGGTCATTTTGCCACTTATCAACTCACACACACAAATATATAAACCATATTTATATGCCAGTGCCATATATAAATACATATATATTTCTATATACATATATTGTAAATTTGTATTTCAATGCACCTCTCTTCGCTGTGTTGCTGTATGCGGCTGACCGACTGACTTGACTGACTGGGCTAAGGTTGTAATCATTGTGTTGTGTTGATGATCATTGTGTTTAATTTTTTAGTGTATTTTAATTTTTTGTCTTCCTTTTTTCATAATGCAACTTTCTAGTCATTCTCAACTTGTATGCATGTATGTGTATGGCTTTGAGTACGCGTGTCTGTTGTGTCTGCTCTTTTAAGTTATTCATTTTTGCTGTCATTATTGTCGTTATCCTGTCGTTTTCTAAGCAGTTGTGTGGTGCGAATCACTAAATCATATGCTGCAATGTCGTATGACCGCATTGGCAGCAAAAACTTAAAAAGAAAAAAAATCATTCACTCACACACACACGTACGCTTCGATATGTGTAAAGCAATATGTTGTCAACAAGTTGACAGCTGTGCAAGTTGCCACCCATTTGGTGGTAGTCAGGGTGCTCATAAATTGTCGTAGTAAAATTCGCCGTTCTTTAATGTAGAAATTGCGAGCTATGCATTGTGCGCTAACAGTGTAGTTGCATGAACTGAATACAAAAGGGATAAATACCAATAACAAACAACTTAATTGTCATATGATTTATTTGAAATTTATGTAAATGGTTTGGAATTTGCCACTCTACCACTATATGTCGGCTTAAGCTTCATTATCCTTTTGTGCAGCTCTATTTCAACTCAATTGCATAAGTATTCAGACAAGCTCTACTCTGGTGTGTACTATATTTTATTAAAGGGATTTTGACAGCATGACCTCTAACGAAACTCCCTTTATAAATGAAAAAAGCAAAAAGGAGTTAATAAGACGGGCTTACTTTACTGACGTAGACACCGCTTACGCGATTATAGCCGAAATTGATACCTTGCGCCATTTGTCTTTTTTTTTGCTGTTTGGCCCCAATTGAAGATACCATTTATAGCCAGGTCATTCTCTATCTGGTATTTCCAACGGAGTGGAGGCCTTCCCCTTACTCTGCTTCCAACAGCTGGTACTGCAAGTTTTCAAAAGTAAGCCCCAACTTATTCTGATATTTCAGATGAAGTGATAACTGAAATTTTAAAGAAAATGAAACTCTTCGAAAATAATCAATACGCATGCAATGACAAATGCGACCATCAGATACTTTTCTACGCAGGTTTCTCCACCAGTCCGCTATTTAGAGTTTTAACTACATGACTGCCCCCTTAATTTGTATTTTGTTATCAGCTTCATCTTACTTAAAACAGAGTTCTTAGAACAATATTCATACAAAAGTTTGATATAAGTGCTTAATATGGGAGCTAAATATTACAGTTTCACAATATCGATAATTTTCAAAGGCATCCATATTGATAATGGGTGATGTATACTAATTCTCATGCTCATAATCTTAGGACTTAATTACACATCGAAATGCAGCAGTGTATAGTCGTCGATTTGTATTATTTTCTATGTTAATTTCACCAGGTAAAAGCATTGTTGTAGTTTGTCATTCTTAACAAATCCCTACACATTTTTTCCATTCAAACAACGTCTTCTCTACTCATACTTTGGACGGGTTTGTTCCTCGCGTTCGCTTCTTTTTTCGCCTCAAATTTGCTCGGTCGAAAACATTAACCGACCAAAGGGAGCGACTTCTATATGACCAAATTCCGCTTTGATTTAGCCTACGAGCCTCGAGCTAAACTAAAATTTTAAAATTCTTTATGATATCAGATCAAAGAGTTCTTACTTAAAAACACTAAAAACTTTATAAAACTTTATTTTAATGTGTTAACCGCATTTTTGCGCTACAATTTCCCTTTAGGTATTCTTCCATTGGATTCCATAAACGCTTATTAATTTTGACTACAGAGACTAGGCTGCAGCTTCGAGTTTAATTAAAATTTGCGAACCATATATTTTACACACTATTTCCTTTATTCACACCCACACACACACCTACATCGGCGTACATACCCAACGCAAGAGCCGTTGCTTCTTGCATTTCGATTTGTTATTACATTTCCGTTTCTCAAAACAGTTTTCGGCGGTTTTTAGCGAGCATCACTGTAAAGCGCGAAAATGCAATTAGCAGCAAGCACCTGTGCAGCAACAGTGCTGCCTGGCAGCCCTGCCAGACGAGAAGCGCTGGCACGGGCAACAGTTGCCAAATAATAAAAACACTGAAACAACAACAGCAATTATTTAAACAATCCCAAAAATTGTTGTCTGCATTCAGTTTCAATTACTTAAATTGTCGCTCAGGTGGAGAAGTCTCTACCAACGGATTGGTGACTTGCTGGAGTGGGCGGCCAATTTTGTTTGGCCTCGTCTTTGACCAACCAACAGGACATTGAACATTGTGCTCGTAACGTTCGGTTTATTGCTCATACCAAATACTCTTTCTATGCTGTAATTGTAGTTATTATTTTTATTTTTGATGTTATTATTGTTGCTGAAGTTTGATTTTGCTGCCCGTACCGTTGAGCTATCGAAATCAATGGCTGGCGAAATTTGCACCGTGCCTGTGCATTGATGTGTGCCATTTATTTCGCACGTTTTGCACAAAATGCAAATGTGCCAAATAAAAAATACCAAAATGAAACAACAACAAATGTGGAACGCTAAAAAAACCAACAAAGGAAAACAAATTAAAAATGAAATACCAAAATATGAGGCAACTATGTATGCAGAAATGTATAAAGCCCGGCAAATAGTCGCGCCGCCGTTCGGTTGCTGCGACATTTGGTAGGTCGGTGGGAAGTTGGTGGTCTTCCGTTTGCATTGCTTTACTGCCAGCGTTTTAATTGTATTTTGTCTTGTTGTCATTGCAGTTCGTGTGCAAGTAGCTGTCATAAGTATGTATGTAAGTGGATTTCTTATATTTTTCGCTATTTTTTCCTTTATTGTTTTCCCTTTTTTAATTCGTTGTTGTTCATTTCCAGCAGTAATTTTTCTGTCTATTTTTCCAACCATGTTTTTTTTTGCACTTTTATTTTTATTTAGCATTTCATTTTTTTCTGCTTCTCGGCCGTTTTAAGCTTTTAAGCTTTCATTACATAATAAACAATGAATAAGTGATGCTGGCAGTTGTTGGTTGTTGAATTGGGCGCATTGCCATAAGCCATACACATATGTGTGCTCATTATGGTGCTCTCAAAAAATTAAATTTCCATTTAATTTTTTTATTTTTGTGTATTTATCTTCTACTTTATTAAAAAATGCACCTCTTACGCCATTATAGCCGAGTTAACAATTTCGCTGCATTCACTAATCATATTCTCTTTGCGGTTGACTCCAACTAAGTGAAACCAGGTCCCTCTCCACCTGATGCTTCCAAGTTAGTAGAGTGGTCCTCAAAAACTGTTTCTCGAAAGGTCCCTAATCGGATGTCATAATCGTTCTATGCGGTAGAACGGGAATAATGAGGGACTTAGATTTTGGTCGTCGTGACAAAAAAAATTTCTAATTGCGGTCGCCCCTCGACAGGGAATGTCAAGTTCTCCTAGTGTATTTCTGGAATGTAATAAAAGCTCCTCAAAAAAATCGATCGACCGTTCGTATGCGGCTTAGAAAACCATCAAGACACAAAACCACAAATTGAAGGAGAAGCTCGGATAAAATTCGCTTCACCGGTTACAAATCACCAAAATAAAAAAAGCCACACTGATAAGGTCTAATCAGTCTATTGACGGTGCACTTCAATTTTTCACATATCACGCTATATAAAACTTCATATGCGGGATCTCCTGTTTTATGGACTGGGAGGAGCATAATCGCCGGGCATACTTTCATCCGATCACATTCTGCACATTCTTCGGCCTTGCTTGGCCGATACTCCATCGGCTCCCGCTTTGTTTTTCTTTAAGCGAACAATGGCTCTTCGACTTTTTCATTGTCGGGCAACGAAAACGTCTATTTCATCGTCATCGATTGTTGTTTCGGGTTCAACATCTCCTAATGTTTTATTTTCACTTCAATTCAGCAGACTGAAAAATTATCATCGTTATAAATTTGGTATACTCTGAAAATCGGATACCAAATCAATTCTTTGATTTACGAGAGTATGCCCTAGTAGGCCGTCTTTTTTCTATCCTCATCGCAAAGCTCTTCTCTCGACCTTAGCAAAAATGAATGTAAGGAGCATGGAATTGTATTAAACAGTTCCCTTGCTCCGAATTGTGAAAGAATGTTCTTAGAGAGCGGAAGTTTAAGTCGAGTAAAACTTCTTTGGCTTGTCTGTTGAGCTTGCAACTTTTCCTTACTTTCCACAGACAGAAATGTTTGTTTGTTTTTCAGACGTGTAATATGAGCAGTAAAAGTTCATGAATTTTTTCGAACACCCTGATAAACCTATATAGGTATGTACGTGTGTTACTTGAGTCCATATAAGCAATGAAAAATATGTTTCATGTGTGCAAGTGTTGCAAAAACGGATGTTGTCCCATATTTGCAGTATTTCCGTTGCCTTTTGCCGTTCTGGTAGTCTTACTTGTCGTTGTTCAAGCGTGGTTGTGCCGCCATGTTTATCGCTATTTATTCGGTAAGAATAGGCTGAATGAGTTGAGCTGGGCGGCTGTTCCCTGGCGCTGTCTGTACTCTGAGCATGTCTAATTAACTGTAAATTTAATTTAAAACATGGATGAACCAACGCGCACAATGTTGCCACTCATTGAAGTGCACACCAGGCTATATGTATGTACAATATCTGTTAGTAACACTAAAAAACATTGTTGTGAAAGATGTATTATTATTCTATTACACACCACTTTAATGGTAATAAAAGAAATAAATACATTATTTCGAACGGAAATTTAGCACACAAAAATTGCATTACTGATTTGATAGAAAAACAGCACTTTATGGAGTCCTATCCATTCGAATTAAAATTTTTAATGTTTTCATAAAAAAAATTAAAAATATTTCAATGGCACAGTATTTTAATTGAATTGTTTATTATAAAATTTGTTAAATATTACATATTAAAAATTAATGCACTATAATCTTTAATGCATTATTTTTATATTAACACTAATGTTTTCATGGACCAGTAATGCACTGAGAGATTATTTCAGATTTAACAATTGTCCATATGTATGTGTTTGCAGCGACATTTAACAATTGCTGTCTACCAAAAATTCCCGATATTCGATTGGCGCCGAATATCTTTTTTTTCTTAATTATTTTTTTTATTGCCACAACCTTTATTGCTGTTGTTATAGTATCGGTTTTAATCTCGTTTGTTTTTCATCTTTTATTCCCAGGAAAAAGTTGATCGATGCGCAAAGTTGTAAATTTTTGCTCGTGAAAACCCTTATTTCATTTACAAAAGTTTTGATTTGCAACGATATATTTTTTCAAGTTGGCAAAATTGCCACCAGCATCAGTGGCGGTTTAAAATTGTTCACCACTAGTAAGCCTTAGCTAAAAACTATATATATTATATATATTTACATATGTATATATATATATATATATATATATATACGTATATATTATATTACACAATTTGCGCTCGGTAACCGCTGAACCGATTTTCGGCCGACCTCCTTCAATTTATGGAATTCTAAGCCGCCTCCGAACTGCCAATAGATTTTTATGAGGAGCTTTTATTTCACACCCTGCTGACGGGCAACCGCAATTAAAAAAATTAACTTAATTTTTTATTTAAATTAATTCTCTATATTTTATAATTCCATTCAAAATTTGGTAGTAAACCCAAGTTTATAGTAAATAAGCTATCCCAAAAATTTGGGCAATTAATTTTACTATAAAACTTAGTTTCAAACAAATACCTATATTCTTATACTACGAACACATATTCACATAAGCACTTCAATAAACTGATATTTAATTTGCACATATAACTATTTCTACTATTTACATCAATTATTACATTATTTTAATTCAGTTTTGTATTGTAATCCTAGTATGTTATGCAAGCAAGCAAAATAGAAGGGCGACAAGTCAAAATCTTCGAAGTTTATTAAAATGCGGCGCTTGTAAATTAGTTTATGAAGTCTCAATTCTGTAGATAATAATCGTTTTATCGTCTAAACCAAATTGCTACTTAAATTATTTTTGTGCATAGCTATACATCAAAAAAAAAAAGTAGTAAGAAAATATAGCTTTTTTTATTGTTTTTGTTGCTCAAAAATGTTATATTTCGTTTATAATAAAAAAACTATATACTATAATGTACAAAAAAGTCCGATCCCAACAAAGAAAACGCGGTTTTTTTTTTTGCTAAAAATTTACACTTTCATCAACGCAATATCAAATTCAATTCCACTTTTACAGAACGATTGATCTTTTGCTTCCTAATAAAGCTCAAAATATTTTTTTTTTTCAAATATGCGCTCGCTTCATTGCAATTTCAGCCTTCAAACGTTCCAATAATGCTAAATAATATTCATTGTTTATATGTAATATTTCCCTTCTCAAGATAAGCGTTCAATATTACATTATATAATACCTTGCACTGTAACATACTTTTATATAGTATAGTTATTTCCATATAACTGTCCGCATTGTGGTTGTACTGAATTCAATGTTATCCATATCCTCGACAACTGCCCAAACTCACAAGTAATAAGAAGTGGAATATTCAACAACTCCAAGCCTTCTGATCATCTTAAAATCCCTAGTGACCGTAACATTAAACTAATTGCAAAATTTGTATCTCTTTGTAAAATAACCTTATATAAAAAAAAAACATTATCAGATATAAATATTATTGATATTTTTGCTATATTTTAATTATTAGCACATAAGCTAGAAATAATTTATAATATTGATACTTTAATAACCTTTCATTGTATAACACTTTAACATTAGTTTTAAAATAAGCCGAAGGCCCTGGCAGCCAGTGCTTTAGTTTGTAAGTGGAATAATTATTAATAATTATTTCTCTTTTAAATAAATAAAATAAATAAAAATTTACGATCATTTCATTTTCACTTGAAATTTATCGTGTACTTTTATTTAAACCACGACTGTGCTTGATGAAAATGTTGTTAATGTTCTAATACCTAATTGTCGCTGACCTAAGCTGACATAACTGTAACTTATTATTTTATGTTCTCATTTCACTCAATTCTTTGGATATTTAATCATCTGGCGGCAGATAATATTGAGCATTCTATAGGGAAACTAATCACTTTCTCTATAGCACATCCTAAAATAACGAAGCCATAACCTTTCCAGCCGATTGTTGTGCACCTTTCTCGTTATCAAATGTACATGCAATTTAAATCCAAAATGTTCTCGTTGAATCTTTCGATGCCAGCTAACTAACGCAACTGGACTTTGTGATCATTCAAATCGATTTTAACACACCATCGTTTTATTGTTATTTCTGACAATACTTTACCACTTTTCAAGCCATTGCTCCACATGGGACGTATTTTCCCTTAAGAAGCAGTGTACGATTAAAGCTTCGAAGTGGTTTTTTATCCACTGTTGTGAAAATATCAAAAGTAGTGCCTCCCTTAGGACAATGTCTCACAAAATTTTTAATAGAACATTGTGAAATTTTAACTTTATTTTGAAGAGCAGCACTTACTGAAAAGCAAAATAAATCTAGCGCCAAATGTGAGGCCTTCGGCTTTTCAGCCCATATGTTATAGTATGTTTCAATATGTGGAAGTCATTGCTCTACTGTATCAAGGGATCAATCTTGTCATAGCTTAAGTATTCCTATAACTTCTAAGAGTGGGGGCAGGGACCGCATTTCTCAATTTCATATATTTTTGCTACATACCTCTGATGGCATTTCTCCATGTATTGAACATGTATTGAGAAAATAATGCAAAATATCATGGCTAGCTGATCAATCAGTATATAAAAGGTGGTCCATTTTGAAGTTCCCTACCTTAAAAAAAAAAACCACAGAAAATTCAAATTTAATTGCGAATGTTTATTATAATTCGGAAGGAAATTCTAATGTCGCCGAGATCACGGGCTTCAATTTCAGGCACCAAATAGTCAGTAATCATGGTGCGATAACAGTCGCACGTAACGCAGATATAGACCGATGATTCCACCGGCTCACTTACCCCACCAAACCGTTGTTTTTTCAGGATGAAACGTTCCGGATATCGTTCCATAAGTCCAAACGGCCGCCAAACGACTCTCCACGGTCTTCGTGTACACTCTTAGCTACGGCCGCTATATTTTCTTTACTGAGTGCTGGACGTGGTCTATTCGGTCGAATATTATCCAATAATGAATGCTGAGGCTCAAGATGGGTGATGGTGTTGCGAATAGTGCGCTCAGTTGACCATAAGTGTAAGTTGAGCGAAGCGTGCGAAACATATTCTTTACAGGACGTGAATTTTTGTAATAAAGTGAAACGATTTGTAAACATTGTTCAGGCGTAAGTCTTTCCCTGAAATGAATGGGAAATGAAATGAGAAACCATACTCAAGAAAAATAACATAACATAACATGAGCTTGACATAACTCACGCGTGATATATAAAAAAAAGGCTATTGAAAAAATGTACCTCTACTTGGATCACCCGTTACTTATGTTTTCTTTGGTTTCGATGTACAGGTTTCAGAATATTAGGTTTTAAATGTCTCAGAAAATTCAGATTGAAATCTCTGTAATGAAGAATCTAAGAGAACAGACATAACTGTTGGGATTGCACTGGAAAACTGTTTGGTTAATTGTAATATTAGGAAATGTTGTACGACTAGTAAGACTTCTATATTTCTTATTGTGAACCTGTGAGATTAAGCGACGGAGAAGTTGTGTACTGTCCGACATTATAACCAAGAAAATTGTGTAAGTCAGTCATATGAGGACATATAGTCGTATGGCATTTTTAGACCTTCAGCTCGTAGCATCCACTGCAACGTACGCGATTACAGTAGCTTCAGTACGGTTACAGGATTACACAACCACATTGACTTTAAACAGAACGATTTTGTATATAAACTCTACCTCCTCCTAGGAAACCTATTTTTAACTCGGTGACTTACAACGAAATAACCCTGCAACACCGCAGTCAGTCATTCAGTAAAACCATTGAATGTTTTGCAATCAATCGGCTGCAAAGAGGACACAAAGCGGCGCGTAACGTTTGAGTGAACTTCGCGATTTAAATTAACCAGCCACAAAATATTCAAGTTTTATCTGTTGATTTTGGATTTGTGATTCCATCTTGCAAATAAATGTACATATGTATGTATGTACTCATATGTAGGATCCCTGAAGGAAAAAACTACTCTTACATCAACTAGTTCATTTTCAATAATTTTCCGCATATACGCATAGAATTGGAGCTTTATAGCCGCAGAAGTAATCTTCAGTCGATCAATAGATGTAGGGGTCTATCGGTCTTCTCCTTTCCATTGAGATATTTGCCATCGCTCTAGCTTGTTTAGTTCGCCTGCTGTGTCGTGTTGAGTAAACGTGAGTTCGTGGGGCTCGTTACGAAAATAGAAAAACGAAATCAAGAGCAACGCGTCGCGATAAAATTTTGCGCCAAATTGGGCGAAACAGCTTCGGAAACGTGCGCTAAAATTGTAAAAGTGCATGGTGATAGTAAAGAGTTTAAGTTTAAGTAAAGTAAAGCTTTTTTGGTAGCCGTGGAATCGTCCACAAAGAATTTCTTTCACCCGGGCAAACCGTAAATCAAGTCTACTATCGCCAAGTACTCGAAAGATTGCGAAAACGAGTCAACATGGTGCGCCCAGACAACGCTCGTAACTGGATCCTTCATCACGACAACGCGCCGTGCTACACCTCCCTCAGCGTGTCAAATTATTTGGCCTCTAAAGGAATCGCCGTGTTGCAACAACCCCCTTATCCGCCTGATATGTCACCCTGTGACTACCACCCTAGAACAAAATCGTTGGTCGAAGGAATCCATTTTGAGTCGATTGAGGACATCCAGGCGGCCGTGACGAGGGTACTCGCAGACATCCCAGTCGAAGCGTTTCAGAAATGTTACGAAGCGTGGAAAACGTGCCGGAATCGTTGTACAGCTGCCCAAGCGGACTACTTTGAAGGGGATGGCAGAGTTGTAGAATATAAAAAAGCTGAGGCGCTCGATATATGACAATTACGGCACAAAGCGCCCCACGCTTTTCTCTCAATTATAAAAGTATTTTTTATATACTATTGTCTTTAGTATATTTTCAACTTTTTAGTTTAATATTCTTAAGCATATTTTTAGTTTTTTTAAACTATATTTATTTAATTTTTTAATAAATAAAAGCTTTAATTGTTGCATTTTAAGACTTATTTGTTTTATATATTTTTAACTTAAAGTTTTATCAATTCAACAGTATTTAGTAAAATCTTAGTAAGAAATTGATATTTTTAAGTAGGCATTCGTTTAAGCGCACTTCACTTCGTATCAAAAGTAAAATAAAACTCAAATCAACCCAATATTGCTGAATTAAAATTTTTAGCTCATTGACGCTTCTGACGCCCATTACTGTAAACTTTTCCTGCCATTACTCCCCACAGATTTTCTATGAGGTTAAAATCCGGACTGCATTCCGGCCAATCAAGTAAAGGCACATTCTGGCTCTCCGACCATGCCTTTGTTTGCCTAGAAGCATGTATCAAGACATTGTCCTGTTGAAATACGTATTCGATTTCCTTCGCTTGCCTTACAAATGGTATGAGGTTTTGTTGGAATAGGTCTGTGTATGCTGTGGAGTTATGGGTACCAAATTAAGCTTGGAATCGTAGCAAACTGCTCCCCAAACCATGATACTCCGAAATTTCGTTTCGATCGCACCACATTTTCTTTGGTTAGATCGTCCCAGTAACAACTGTATCTATCTGGCCCGTCCAAATTGAATTTCTTCTCGTCCGAAAAAATAACTTTCTGACACTCATTTGTCCAGAACATGTATTTTTTTAGCAAATCTTAACCGTTCTTGCAATCGCAGAATTTGAAAACGATTCTTTCTTTAAAAATTTTTCAGACACGCGTTCTTCTATAAATAAGATCCTTTAGGCATGATCTAAATTATCAATAATAAACATATAAATAAATAAAATTCTACACTAAAAACCCACTTCTCCTTTTATTTATTATATTATATAATCTTTTTATATAATTGGCACTTTGTAACCGCTGAAGCGATTTTCGGCCGAGCTCCTCCTCTAATTTGTGGTTTTTACGTCTTGATGTTTTTCCTGCAGTTTATACTAAGCCGCCTCAGAACAGCTGATGGTGTTTTTACGAGGAGCCTATATTTCATGTCCGAAATACACTCGGAGGGGTGAACATTCCCTGCCGAGGGGCGATCGCAATTAGAAAATTTAACTTTATTTTTTTATTTAGATTAATTTTTCATAACTTTTGGATGTTGATGGCGCCTTCCGAATATCAGTACGCAATGCTAACCACTCGGCTATCGCATCCGCCATATTGATCCTAATAAAAAACGAAAAGATGTCACACTGTGGCTCCTCTTTTAAAAAAATATGAATTTTTCCAACATGCGCTTATACGAATGTCCGCGTTAATACTGCGATGTTTCTTCTGTTTTGATTTGCCTTCTTAAACATGTACCGTTCTTTCTTGTTTTATTTATTTGAAATGGTGGTCTGGTCTATATTAGCAACTGTTATTTATAAGCCCGAATTTTTACTTCGCAGATAGAATTTTTGTGTGTACCATCATGGCTATAGTGCGATGATACCCAACTAGTCGGCTCTGGTGACCATATCAAAAATACCGACAAGCTGCACACTTTGAGGCCGCATTAACTGAACGGTTAGTTTTGTGTAATATCATGCAGAAAGCTATGGATTCAAATCTACTTACACTTTTCACTGCTGGGATCAATCAATCGGCAGTTGTCTATATGTACTTCTGATTGTAAACATTTCGTTGGTTGATTTGCCGACCGCATTGTGACGCGCGTCTGCTAGTGCTCTTTTTCGGCGCCGCTGACAAATTCGCCCACTAAAGTTACAAATTATAAATCACGTATAATTCTGGCTAGCTTTGAAAGCAAATGGAATTCACTAGAGCTTATACCAACATATCATCGTGTTAAAGCCAACCACTGCATAAGTGCCCACTCCAGCGTGGACCCACACTCACACTCCTATTCATTTCATGAAGCCTTATGTTCAATTTTTAACGTATATTTCTTTGTTTTTTTTTTTTTAAATTAATTTTCAATTGTTCGCCATTGAATTTATTGTGTTTAATATTTTCTTGCTGCAATAAATATTCAAGGGTTAACAATTAAGAGTAAATAAAAAATTTCGCCAGACAGCCGGCAATTGTGTGCATTAAAAATGAGGGTTTAACTTATTGCTGAAACTGCAGCCGAGTGTTAAATGTCGAAAATGTAGTAATAACGCTGCGGGAAATTTAAAAATTTAAGTTGCTGCCAACTTAACAATTTGCACTGAATGACAGCGCCACCAACAACAGCAATAACAACTGCACTGATTGCCAATTCCAATGCCGAAGTTTCAACCCGCAGCCCGCCGTCCTTTGAACTGTATTGTTGTTGTTTTGGTAAAGTAAATCCCTGCACGTACCAACTGGTAAACGACGAATTTGACTGACAGGAGCTGGCGATGCGTTTGCGTTCAAACCTGTCCGTACGCCCATTGTGTCATTGTGCTGCTTGCACTTGGTAGTAGTTCATTGCGCACATGCATATATTATACATGCATGTATTGAATTTTGTATGTATACGCGTACCTATTTGCTGAAAGTGTCAGCAGCGCCGGCATCGCTTGAATTGAAATTTTTGAGTTACCATTTCCCCTTATTTATTTGTATTTATTTCACTGTTCCATTCATCTGTTCTGGTTACTTTATGACTGTCTTGCTTGTTGTGTATGTGTGAGATTTTTCTGTCATATTCACTGTTGCTGCTACTGCGTGTATACGTTTTCGAAAAATGGTAAATGCTAAAGTTCATTTTCGAAAATGCGACATAATCCCATTAGTAAACCATTTGTTTTCCGCTCAGCATTTCATGCACATAAATACACACACAGATGCACACCCGCAAACTCACGTTCTGCTCCTGTTTTGAAAAGCAAATTGAAAAATACCGGAATCTGTTCAGTTTTAAACTACCCGAATTATGTAAGCAAAACCAACATTTTGTGTGCCCAGTGAGTTTATGTGTTCGCATGTGAACATTCCAATTGTAGATATGTATATTTATATAAACACTGCGGACATACATTTGTATTTCAAAATACTAACACGGCACAATAAAAAATTAATAAACTCTTAATCGTGACAAATGTCGTGAAATCTGACTGGTTCAAATTCTCCTGCCGCAGATCTCACCTATCCGCTGAAAAAACAATTGTTAAAAATATTCGCTATTTCCGCCGTTCTAAAAGGGAGGGGCCTTAAAACTGTTGACCATAAACCAGATAGTGATTTGATTCCACTTTCATCTATGCTTTTAATGATCTGATCTCAGCCCCATTAAGGATTGGTAGAATGAGACCAAATAAGACAAGAACGTGTGAAGCGGAAAAATGTGCTGTCTTCGTCCATGACTTTATACCTTTCATGAATTTAAATTAATATTTATTAAATATCCAGTCCCGACAAATGATTAATACAGTATTAAAACTTATCTGCTTTGATTGATATATCTCAAAAGTGGGCTAGTTTGCGTTCAAACAAACGGGTAGACAGACATAGCTTAGCTCATCAGTCTGATCCGAACTGTTTAAATTTTGGAGGGTCTCCCTTTTCTCCTTCTGGTACTTAATGCATGTTAATATATTTCATGTTCATGAAATGTAATTGTAAGATTGTGGGACTACTGGTTATAAAACTTTCTTCATCTCACACCACTTGGCATTATTGGTTTCTGATAATAATACAATACTATATGATGTTCAATAAAAAAAAACAGGATTCACTTCTTCATGAAAATTATTATATACTGATGAAATATCGAAACCAGACGACCATGTCTCTCATATCTATAACAAATAGGAAATATGTACATCTCATCTTATATTTAATGTCGTATGCACTTCCAAGCAACTACGAATCAAGAGGGAGGGTTCCTATTTTCGCGGAATGTGGGATAAGAGGTGGAAAAAAACCAAAATATATATTTTTTGTTTCAATCTATTCTCCTGCAAGACGGAATCATATTTCAGATCTTTCAATTAATTGATTTATACCCGAATAAAAAATGTTTACCCTTATCATCAAAATATGCCGGAACGGCCTCCTGAACTTCATCATCGGTGATAATTTGTTTAGCCCTCAACTCTTTTTTATATTTAGAAACAGGTAATATTCACAAAGGACCAGGTCTTGGCTGTTGGCTTCCATATATATTCAATATATACAACTTGGCTATTTTGCGTGGCGTGAGCATTTTCAGCACCCATCTTGCGCTGACTTTAATCATGCCAAGATAATAGTGCGGGTATTTAAAAATTGTTGTATCGGATACTCCAACCATTTCTGAGAGTGAATGTTTCTTTAGTCCAGCATAGTCGAGGAAAATTTAATCAACTTTTTTGGAGGTGACCTCGAACAAAGCAATGATATATAATTCATTATAGTCCCAACTAATTTTCTCTTCAAAAACTAATTGCCGAATAACAATGAAGCCTCGCATTTATACCAATTGTGAGTCACCCAAAATGCTACGATCCTAATGAGCCCCCCCCTTCATTCCACGAACATAAAATCCTTCCTTCGAATTTTTGAAGTGAAAAAATGTCAGTAAATTGACCTCACTTTACCTTCTTCTATAATTTGACAACTGCAATAAACCACTGTGAGAAATTTGACTGACAATTATTTCAGACTTTGTCTTAAATGCATTGCTAGTCAAGTTATTCGCTCAGACTCAATGCTAAACGGCCAACAATTTAAAGGTTAGAATACAAAAAAAAAATCGTGAACCCCTATTTCAATGCCTAATCACTTAAGTGAAATACAAAACCTTCTTAGTTGTCTGAGGCACTTGTCCTTGTTGTTCTTCTAATTATACCGCTGCCTGGAGTTACGCCGGCCACTATGGAGCTGGATATTTTCTGTGACAACAGGAATTTTTGCCTACGTACATGTACATATGAAGGTTTCATTGTGCGGAGTCTTTTTTTCGCAAGTGTAGAGAGGAGATCGTGAGCGAGAGCTCAAAAATAAATGACAACTTTAAAAAAGATGTGGTTTCTCCACATACACAAGAAAATTTATATTAAATAAATGTGTAAAGGAAACTGTAAAAGTATTTCTGAAGCAATAAACGATTCAATTTACTTGATTCCTGCCGTTTTTCCGTACAGTTTTCCAAGAAAATACCGACCATTGAATACACCTTTTTTATTTATGCGCTTCGGGTAATCACAGTAGAAATATCAAAATTGAAGTAAAAAAATGAAGTGACAATTTTCCACTGTTCTATTGTGATTTTTACTTTATATTTCTTTTATCCTTAAATCGTATTTACGTCTTAGGGAGATGTTCCTTTGTGCGCTACCGTGCTTACATACTAGTGTATGTGCATATAGGTACATAGGTAAGTATACGAGTTGGTGGTGTCTTTAAGCGTGATGCGTCGGAAAGAAGATCCATTGGGATTCAGATATCTGATGGTGAGCGTACAAGGATATATGACACTTTTAATGCCAACTTCCTTCTCTTTTCCAATTGTTGTTGGAGCTGTTTTTTTATCATTATAATATTTATTTATATTTTTTTTACTGCAACTTCCATATCTGTTAGGTTTGACACTCGACGGCCAAACCAGCATGGGGGATCCGCACTTCAGTCTCACTGCTTAATTATGCTTCTTTCTCAAAACGATACTAACTTTTGACACTTTTTCTTTGTGTTTAAATGTAAGGTCACACCTATTTCACTTTTACATTATTTTACACGTATATTGTACATATAAATATTTAGTACATACAACGTTTATTCAGTCCTGTTAGAATTTCTCAACTTCCTCTTTGTTTAGTCTTTTTGGGATATCTGTATCATTTTTAATTGTGTTCGACACTTTCATAGTCGAATGTTCAAAGTCAGCTCCTAAGTTATACAAATTTGAACAGATTTCCCGACGTTGATTGAACTTCTCCTCCGAGTTTCGGCTTAAGTCGCTTAGGCACCGTTTGCACCAATTAAAGCCGAATCAACAAAAGCCCGTTAGTCGGTCTTCATTTTGGCACTTTGGAGGTACCAAGTGAAACAACCGTTGCCAATACTTAAGAAACAATAATCCCCAGCTTAAAAGCCCGACATTTAAAGAGAGTTACCAATCTAATGAATAGATTTCACGTTGCTACTAAGATTTCCGTTATGCGTCGTGATATTTTCTCTACAGTTTTAATCTGTCTTCGAACAATTTAGAGTTGGATGAAATACATAAAGCCATGTCAGACACACACTAAAAGAAATTTACAGATCATACTGAACTTTTTCCTTTACTCCTCCTGCTCGTAAGAAGACTGAAATCTATAAAGATAATTTTGAAGTTCAAATCACTTTTTCAATATTTAGATCCAACCTGGCTTAGTCTTCCTAACTTGTCTCCTTCACCAACTTCTATTCTCACGATGTTCTTACAGGACCGAAATTTCATTATCCAAACATTTAATATACCACTTTGTTGGTTCTTTTATGATTTTTCACTTTCTATCGTTTCCATATTTCTTTCTCGTCGGGCTGTCTGTTATATACGAACGTATTCATATATATGTATACATAGGTATATACCCGTACAACGTTCCCTTTTTCACTGTGTATCTCTCCATCAACGCTTAAATAGTTTGTGTAACAATTCAATTTGATCCTGTCCATAGCGTCCCTACTCTCCTCCACCTATTTCCCCTATCCATTTACCACGGAGCTTACAATTTTCAATTCTTCCTCACTGTGATTTCTTGTGACTATCCGTGTGTATTATGTGTGTATTTTTTGTTTTTGTTACACTGTATCAGCATTTGTGTCTACTTTATTGTTGCTATTGTCATTTGCAACAATAAACGATTTTTTATTGGTTCTGCCATTGTTATCTTATGATCCCCGCTGATGGTTTTATTATGCACAGGGCATGGCTTAGCATAAATTTATGAAATTAACAGTTTCACCACCTTATTCGCTGCCACATCGGCGGTGCCAGAACTTTGGATAAAACATATTTGTATAACTATTTTTTATTTTATTGGATAACGTTTGCCTTTTTATTCGAGCAATTTAAAATTCCACTACGTTGAGAAATGTGATTTTGTAATAACGCGTGTGCAGCGAAATGAAATTCTGACTGACAGTTTATGATTTTCTTAGGGAATAAATAAAAAAATATTGGAGTTGAATAATTTAAGCGAAAATTGAACGGCGACAGTTAATTATTTATTGAAAATAATAGCCTATTTCCACCAAGCACTTAAATGCATTTAAGGCCTCTGTTAAGTGAATGAAATGTCAAACGTTTCCACCGAAAGTGAGTTAACTCAAACAACTGATTTTTGTTTACATTTGCAGTTTGCAAAATTTGTCACAAGTATTAAAATCATGAATTCAAGAGACCGCATTTATTTTATTTTGCTATTTATACAATATTATGATTTGCAAGTGCAGATTATTGCTGCACGGACAGATGTTGCTGAAAGGAAACTGCTTTTTTGCATACTTACAACTGCCAGTGACTTCGATCCCCGATTGCGTTAACTCCACCGCCATTTCTTTGTATACATGAGAGTTTTTTCGGTAACCTCAATTCCTGTGCTCTTCATTCTCAGCAATCCAGGAAACTTTGCTCCTCCGTAAGGTTCCACTTGCGTCGTTTTGTTTCCATATTCAGTTTAGTTTATTTTTTTAAGTAATTATTTATTTTGTTGTTGTTTCGGCTCGGCCGAAAAATCGCTTAACCGGTTACAAAGCGCACATTATAGATACGTAAATATTTGTTTTGCGCCAATTATATATATATGCAATACACGTAATTTTTTGTTTTGCGCAATCAGCTGATAGTTGCCAGAGTCGTGTATTTTTTTATGTTGAGGGGATCGTTTTGTATTCCACAATTGCTTTTTGTTTGTTTTTTATTTTTATTTTTTAAAGAGGAGAAGCATTATCTTCGCCAATTACTTAATATATGCTTTTATGTCAATATTAATGCAAAGAAGTAACTTTTGCAGAAAAAATTTCGCCACGCAAAATAAAAGTCTGGCACCTCATTAAATCCGAAAATACACGACTCTGGCAAAAAATATACCGAAACGTCCGAAATGTTTACATTAGTGGTGACAGCATCGACTGTTAACATAACATTTTCTGTTAAATTACCGAAAGTGAGTTAACTCACATTGAAAAGTGAGTTAACACACTTTTTACAACAACAAACACATGGGAATTCACGTATTTAAATGCGATTGTTTATTTCCGTACGAAATAATAAAGAATGGAGAGAATTACATATATTTCGATTTATAAATTCACTTTATTTCTTCAATTTTTAATTTAAAAATTAATGTTACATGAGACATTACATATTTTTGAATGTAGTGTTATTTAAAATGAATGATACGAATTTGTTGGGTTTATTAATTTAATAATTTAAGTTGCAATAGATTAGAGGCTTTAGATTCGATGGATTATGTTCACCGAATTACAAGTTAGAGGGTTTTAGATGAAAATGTATGCACATGTAAATGTTGTGATGGCTGGTATTTTACGCCTTGATGGTTGGTTTTAGACTGACTTCAAAATAAAGTGACTGAGCCAAGGGGTCATGGCGACGCGTTGCCAACATTTGGGTCTGCCTTAGCCCTTTAAGGACTCATGTCCTCAACAGCGATGTTTAAATGCATTTAAGCTAAAATGCATTTAACGTCCGGTGGAAATAGGCTATAAGCTTATAAATTAAAAATGATCCCGTAAGAATTATGCATTGCCTGGCCTCAGATTTTATTAAATATGAAATCAAAATTTTTGAAGGAATGCATCATATGTCGATTACGCGTAAAAAATTGGTTATGGTATATACAAAAACACTTTGATGAACAATATAATACAAAACAGACAATTTTCGGCCCAAATGTATAAATACATACATATGTACCAGGTGTACAAGTATGAAATGTCGGTTCGAACATATAGATGTCTCGCAAACGTAAATATTTATCGATTGTCATAAAACTTTGACCTTGTGAAGTGTCAACCTTGACTGTCGAACCACCATAGTTTTGCGCGAATCGAGCGTCATTATCGTTTACTCTCAGTGCAGACAACATGTCGAGTTTCGTGCCGAATAAAGAGCAAACGCGGATAGTGTTAATTTTCTGTTTTCATTTGAAGAAAACAGCTGCGGAATCGCACCGAATGCTTGTTGAAGCCTTTGGCGAACAAGTACCAACTGTGAAAACGTGTGAACGGTGGTTTCAACGCTTCAAAAGTGGTGATTTTGACGTCGACGACAAAGAGCACGGAAAACCACCAAAAAGGTTCGAAGACGCCGAACTGCAAGCATTATTGGATGAAGACGATGCTAAAACGCAAATACGGCAAGCTACCAACAACAATTGATCAATTTGAACCGTGCGCTTCAGAGAAAACGACCGGAATATCAAAAAAGACAACACAAGGTCATTTTTCTCCATGACAACGCTCCATCACATACGGCAAGAGCGGTTCGCGACACGTTGGAAACATTCAATTGGGAAGTGCTTCCGCATGCGGCTTACTCACCAGACCTGGCCCCATCCGATTACCACCTATTCGCTTCGATGGGACACGCACTCGCTGAGCAGCGCTTCGATTCTTACGAAAGTTTGAAAAAATGGCTCGATGAATAGTTCGCCGCAAAAGACGATGAGTTCTACTGGCGTGGAATCCACAAATTGCCCGAGAGATGGGAAAAATGTGTAGCTAGCGACGGCAAATACTTTGAATAAATGATTTTTTCTTTTTCCACAAAATTTAACGTGTTTTTTGATTTAAAAAAAACGACATTTCATACTTGTACACCTGGTATATAATCAGCGCTATTTAACTGCTGAGCCAAATTTCGGTCCAGCTACTCCTCCAAATTATGATGTGCGCATTGATGTTTATAAGCCGCGTCCGAACGGCTCATAGAATTTTATGAGGACCTTCTTATCGGAAATACACTGAGGGGTTGACATATTTGCCGTAGGGTAAATGCATTAACACAAACTTTGTCCATAATTTTGGGTGTTGTTTTAAAATTGCATCATAACCGATAGAGTAGATTAGGTTCTTGCTTGAAGTGGTTGACTCTAGGGACTCTCATATAGAGGATACCATGTTCATAATGTTACCAGATATACTACATACTGTACTGCCACACTTTCTGCTGTGTCTCGAGATTAAAGAACATAAATTTTCATTTCATAAATAGAAGTTGTAATTTTTACCCTTTATCAATAGTTAATCGAAGTTTTTACAGATTTTCTTCTTACTGCCGAATTACAGGAACTCACTGCTCTACTGTGTTTCCTGCAAGTGTTGTCCTTTAGCAGACATCAATTGAAGGCACACGAAAGCAACAGGGGGTATTAATGTATGTAACATTCCCAGTAGAAACGTTTAATCTAACCTCTTTGTAAAGTCATTAGCCTGACGAAACAACGTCATTTCTTGTGAGAATCATTAAAGCAGTATCCCATTTTAAAAGAACACTGTAAATGACGGTCTTAGCATATGTTAGTCCCACCGTGTGGAAACTTTGTTGTAGTTAAAATATTTCGTTTTCTTTATAGCTCGTCCGTCGGTCAATAGCCTGGGATATCCATTAGTCCAGAACAATTTCGCTACATTTGTTCGAGAGTCTGTTCAATGAAATTCTGCCTTTCATCGTAATTTTTAACGTGAGGGTGGAAGAAGTGGTGAAAGTCTCTGCAGTGGTCCAATATAACTTCTCGTTCAAATCAATCGAGAGCTTCGTTGTTTTGTAATATACACTCTAAACTCAAAAGACTACACTTCTCTCCTATTAAAAAAGTCGCACTACTCTTCTCTCCGGGAAGTGGACCGGTGACTCGCCTATTCAAATAGTCGGGGTATTTCTCTTTCCAGAAAGTAGATCAATGTCAATGTTTAAAGCAAAAATGTTGTATTACCACAAGTATTGAGTGAATAAAGTTATGATAAAAATATATCCCTTGATTCATTTTTCATACATTCAATGAGTATGAGCGACAGCGAAGCATTGCAGGTTACAGCTAGTTAATAACGAACGGTGAAACATCCAATAGTACTAGTAGCACTCCATTCTTGTATCACTCATTAAACTTCGCAGGCATACACGACACGTAGCGCGAAGAGTAAGGATGCGTTAAATCTTGCTTTTATCTCATTATGTCGGATTCCACTTTCCGTCAATTTAACACTTTCACTTGTACGTATTTCTTTTTGCATGTCAGACAGAACTGCCTTTTTACCGTAATTTCCGGCTGTTGCCTTTTGGCTTGGACTTTATCGCCAACATTCATTTGTTCTTTTGTTGTTGTTGTTATTTATCTTATTTAATCGGCGACGTACAAATAGTCGCTTTAGAGGAAAATGCGTGATTCAGATCAGCAGACGGCTGCGTGTCCTGTGTGAGCAAGTTTTAATTTGTATAACCGGCACGGTGGTGTGCAACAGTCTTTAACTTTTCTCACAGAATGCTTAATTTTAATAACGGAGAATAACACGGTTTCAACTAGGCATGCAAAAGTGTTTTTTATGTTAATTTAGGACACTAAATCCGAATCTTCCGTTCTTTACGATTAATTCTAGTTTTTGTTATAGTTAACAACTTATTTTTTTATGAAATCAGAAAAGAAAGAAGTTGGAACTAAATCTTCTGTATTGATTGTCAGAATCCAACAGTAGTCGCTTTTTCGATGTTGGCTAGATTTGGCCTCAAAAAAGTCGAATTGAGACTGCAAGAAATGTAACTTTGGAGATATTATAGATCCAATCAGTACCTAACTTTCCAACAATTTGCCAATATATTATAATTGGCGATTTGTAACCGCTAAAGCAATTTACGGCCGAGCCCCTTCCCCAATTTGTGGTATTCGTCTTGACGTTTTTCAAACAGAGGGACTTAAAGTTTATTCTAAGCTGAATTCGAATGGGAGCTTGACACTACCTTCCGAGAGAACCAGGACTCCAACTTTGGCCCTCGGAATGGCAGTACTAGTCACACGAGTATTACGTCCGCCAATAGTTTGCTTAAAATGCGGGGATTTGTGTTTATCCAAGTCCATGCTGCTGCTTCATCGGAAACATTTTGTAACGACCATTAATTTTCTAATATCAGACCAAATAGATATTAGCGGTATTTATCAAAATAGATAAAGGGATAAATTGCTTATATATATCCGTTTATCATGAACTTACCTGATAGACTCTTATTGTAAATACGTCAGTAATTTTGTGCCAATTATAAAAAAATTTAAAAATGTGAAGCTTAGCCTAAAAAACAAATTGCTTTTACATGACGCTCTGTTTTGGCTGTTGTAGAGTTGCAGTTTGTTGGCACTCTACTTGTAGTCACGATAATCGACTGATTTGTAGTTTTACTTAGATATGAAACATACATAGGTAAGCAAGCAGTAGACAAAATAAAAGATGTACTCCCTTCAGTAGACAAAAATCTAAAAAATCGTCCTCTATGGAAAAATGCGCGGTCTGGAATTTTCGGAACCAATTAGAAATAGTCTTTAAAGACGGTGCAATCGTTCCATATGCAGTTTAGGATTCACTGAATATTTGTATTGGCTGTGAATTACGCCGAAACCCGAAGAGAATCACATGGCGAGTTTCTGTTTGCGTTGGCGGTGGAATTTCGTATGACCTATCCTCAGCTATCTTGCGTTTTCTCGGCTCCATTTTAGCCGATTGTTCTAAAATTTGAAAGGAAGACTAATAAAATAATTGCAAAGGATCTGGTATTTTAGATTTCACAAAAACAAATTGAAAGGCACCAACTGACCGAACTTTTGGTAGTCCCCTCGAATAGCACTTACTTGTCATTTTTGGAAAAGCAGTTCGTCCATTATTAACAAAAATATTTATATTAGGTCAAGTAATTGGTTCGTTCGGTTTTTATCTAAGAGATGGCGTTATTGTCCATAGTACTAGTGTTACGTGCCGCATCGCGTATTCGCGTTAAAAGTTTGTCTTTGACAGTCTTTCGATTGATTGACTCAGTACTTTGTGAGTGCTCGTCAAAGATGGACACCAGCAAAGAGAAAATTCGTTATATTTTACAATGTTTCTTCGATCAAGGCGAAAAAGCAGCCAAAGCGGCTGAAAAAATTCATTTAGTTTATGGACCTGATACTGTAAACGAACATGTAGCACAAATGTGGTTTGTTTGGTTCCGTTCCGGTAATTTCGATTTCAAAGATGCACCATGCGTCGGGAGGCCTGTCGTCGAAAATTGCGATAAAATCATGAAAATAGTGGAAACATACCATCCCGTGAGCACATATTTAATTACTGAGGAACTAAAGATAAGCCGCAAACCCGTTTGGAACCACACGAACTAACGCAAAAAAACATGATGGATCGAATTTCCATCTGCGAATCGCTGCTGAATCGCAACAAAATGGACCCATTTCTGAAGCGTTTGGTGACTGGCGATGAAAAGTGTATCATTTACGACAACGTCAAGCGAAATCGGTCGTGGTCGAAACGCGGTGAGCCGGCGGAAACGGTGGCCAAGCCAGGATTGACGGCCAGGATGGTTTTGCTGTGTGTTTGGGGGGATTGGCAAGGAATCATCTACTACGAGCTGCTCGCCTATGGCCAAACGCTCAATTCGGCCCTCTACTGCCAACAACTGGACCGCTTGAAGGCAGCACTCATCCAGAAGAGGCCATCTTTGATCAACAGATGCCGAAATGTGTTCCATCAGGACAACGCCAGGCCATACACGTTGGTGACGCGCCAGAAGCTCCAGGAGCTCGGATGGGAGGTCCTAATCCACCCACCTTATAGTCCGGACCTGGCACCAAGTGATAACCATCTTTTCCTGTCCAAATTGGCTCTCCGAGTTTTTTACCAATAAAGACGCAGCCTTCTACGAGAGGGGTATAATAATGGCATCTCGTTGGCAACAAGTTTACGAACAAAACGGCGTATATTTGCCTTAAATCGGACAAATGTACACAAAGTTATCATATTTTGAAAAATCAATAAAAAACCGAACGAACTGCTTACTTGACCTAATACTAGTTATTTTGTTAAATTATTATTTATTTATTTCATTATTTGAAATTATGAACTTTTTCTTTTAAAATAATTTAAAAAATTATAACAAAAAGTGTTCCTATGCAAGCCGATAGCGCAAACTATTGGGTGTATGAATTAATTCGTGGGTTTTTTTTCGAAAATTAAGACTTTATTGTGAAAAAATTGTCTTGATCAACTCCTAATTCTTTTGCAAGTTCTTCTTGCGTCTGGCATGCATCTGCGTCGAGCAATGCCTCCATTTTTTTGCCTGTCCGTCGTCCAAGTCGAAATTGCCACTTTTAAACCGTGCAAACCACTTTTGGTACGTTCGTTCGGCTAAAACATGGTCCCCATAAACGTCCACTAAAATATGATGGCTTTCAGTACCACTTTTCTTCATGTTAAAGTAATGAAGAAGAACTCCCCGCAAAAACACTTTTTCTGGTACAAATTTCGACATTTTCAAATGAATGAAACAGATTGTTGTTCACGCTAAAACAAATGACATCTACTGAAAACGACGCGAAATGACAGTACTTTCGAAATGAATATAGCCACAGATGAACTCGACGCGAAATAATACTAGTAGAGCCCTCTCTTAGAAAACCCCACGAGTTAATGCATACACCCAATAGGAAAGCTGTCGGAAGAATCTCAAAAATATTGTTAAAGACAGTACGTAGGCTGCTATATATAGGTCTGGCCTAGGCAACACTAAGTGTTGCCAGGTGCAATCTGACATTTCCATTGGAAAGTTTGACATTTTTTAGCATAACATCACTCAGAACGTTTTGTCATTTAATCGTGAATTGTTTTATTTACAGGGATTTAAAAATACATCTCGGCCAAAAAATGGAATTAACTCGTGAACATTTTCGTGCGGTCATTTTTCACAACTTTCGACGTGGATTATCACGACAAGAGTGCATCGATGAACTAAAATCTTTGTATGGCTATGAAGCACCATCCTATAGCACTGTGAAAAACTGGTACAACGAATTCCATTGTGGCCGACGCTCGCTCAAAGACGAATGCCGGGAAGGTCGTCCAAAAACAGCCGTTGTGCCAGAAAACATCGAAGCCGTACGTGAACCGATAATGCAAGACCGTCGTGTAACATACCTTCAGATAGAGGCATGCCTATGCATTTCTCCCACCAGCATACATTCGATATTGCATGAACACCTGGCCGTAAAAAAGGTTTGTTCTCGTTGGATCCCGCACAATTTGACAATCGCTCAAAAAAGGCTCGTGTGGATTGGTGTAAAGAAATGCTCAAAAAATACGATCGTGGTGCTTCAAAAGACAGGTGACGAATCATGGATCTATACGTATGAGCCCGAAACAAAACAGCAATCGACCGTGTGGGTCTTCCAAGACGTGCCAAATAAAAAAAAAACTAATTTCGTTGATAAATATTCGTATTTTCATTATTAGGCCAGAAATATATATAGCAGCCTACGTCCTTAATTATCAAAGGTGGAAATTTTCAATAAAATCAATACATAATTCTATTTTTGCCCACATCTTATATAAGATAGGGATACTAAAAATGATAATATGAAAAGTTAACTCTTACATTTTTGGATTTACGGTCTATTACTACCTCAATAAATGTAGTTTTATATATCAAAATAGCATAGTTTTTATTGAAATTTTAGCCATACAGTTCCTAGTGCCCCAACAACTCGATTCCATCGAGTTCATCCAGTCTTTTTAATGATCTCAAAATTATTAATTTTATTAACGACTTGGAGATGACTCGAATATATGACTCTTTTAACTATTCAAACTTTGACTTGATAGTAAAATAAATTATATATGACTTCAAACTGTCTCGACACTGTTCAGAAACAGGGGTACCTAGAAGAGTTGCGTCTATGGTACCATTTTCTCCGGACAAAAGCATCAACTATCATACTCATCACTAATGATGAAAAAAGTTAGTGCATTAATAATTATTTTACGTGTAAGCGGACATATGACTCCAAAACAACGAGATACGCTTACATCGCATGTATGTATATACTTAATTGAATATCTACAGCGAACCTGATTTTATTTTAGGTAGAAGTAATTAAAATTACCTACTTCTAATAACCTCCGCTTCAAGCCTTTATTGGAAATTTTGTCGCTAGAAAAGTTAACCTTGAATGTAAAGTAAAATGCAGCGAAAAAGTTTAAAACAACAAATACTTCGAATTCTCTTCTCTGTCTGATATGAGGTACATCAAGTGCCGCAATGCTAGGATTTTTCGAAAGATCGCATTACTTTTAAAGATGTACAAGCGAGCCTAGAAGTGTGCTGCCAAATGCAGGGCGCTTGTATCACTGTTCATATTATGTTACTTTTCGCTAAGACTGATTCGGGTACTGGGTTATAGCATACTCACTCGTAGCTGAAAATTTTTTTGAGGCCGCGAAAATGGACACCCTGGAATATACCTACATCACTAGAATATCTCTGCTTAGATCACTGTACAAGAAACAGCCAGAGATTTCTTCTTAGACTGTTGAAGATAGTGGGATCTATTGCACTTGTTAAATCACACTTTTCGCTTTTGCTGGATTCTCTGACTGTCCGATTGGTATACATTCGATCAGAGTGGAAACGAAAATGTTTTTGTTCAACATAAATCATGGACGGCTCGAACCAGAGGGAGACGGTTGTTAAATGAGTTGGTTTATTGGGGATGCAAAGAAGGGTAAGGGTCGTGCAGGGACTCATTACATGCAGGACATACGAAGGGTATGTCGGGTTAAGTCTAGAAGGTACTAGTTTAGTCTACATGCCTTCATTTTGCAAATATTATTCGAGGGGTCCCGAGGCAATTCGAACTCTTTATCTGCTATAGGTGGTGGTGGGATTCCGGGTACCCCATTCACGAGAAGACAGTTTATGAAGGTGTTTACTGGCGTTTAAAGCCTGTCGGTATGCCATACCTTCCACAGACTCGATTCCATGATAATAGAGTCCTTCTGGACGAGTACTCTCCTCCTGATGTGCCAATTAGTGGTTCAGTGTCTAACCGATGTCTGGCAGGATAGTCCCTGTGTCCCTACCCAATAAAATATTGATTACACTGCAAAATATTATGGTCATTTGCTGGAGGCATGCATGTGCATGGGAGACATTAGGAAGTTTGCCGTCACGGTCCTCAAGGCTTGTAACTTCTTCATCTGCGTCTCGATAATCCCCGGCGTCGAATTTTTTTTTACCGGCAACCCGATTCTGTACGGCTATATATTTCGGCCGTAATTACTATCGTATGTGGAGTGAAAGAGAGCAAGAGTCAGACTGTCGAAAGTAACTCGCAGTAACTTGGGGTTATTCATTGTCGAAATGACCACTTTTCCCTTTCAATCTACTTATTTGTGAATGAAAAAAAATAGTAAGCAGTGAAAATTTTCAAATAATAATTTGATCAAAAACAAAGCCGGTCACATAAAAATTCGGGAGTTTTCTGTTATCTTCAGCGTGTATCCACTCAGACATCTTCAGGAAACAATTTGAATTGAAATTTTGCTTTCCTCCAGCTGCACTAATGCGCTTTCGTTTATTACGGAACAAGTCAGGTGAGCCAATGCAAATGTTTTTGACATGAAAACTGATGCTGTTAGTGATGTCATTTGCTACTATGTATTTGTTGAGCCTTTGCTTTTACACTGAGGATGATGATATTGTTTGTTGTTCTTGCCGTCTTTCCATCCTTTTACATTTTCTACTACACACCCATACTAGTACACTCATCGCCAAAAAAGCCTGATGCTGTGATTAAGTTGTCGTTGCCTCAGTTGTTTGCCTTGATTGTTTATGCAATTGCGGCCACCCTTTTCGGTAAGGGTGAATGAGGTGGTGACAAAGTGTATGTTTTGTTGTAACGGTAACGACGGTAACTGAAACGCACTAGGTGTGAATTTGTGAAAAGTGCAAAAACATTTTAAGATCTTGTCTGTGTTTCCTCATCAGCAATGTAACATTTTTGGCTACAGCATATTTCCTTGCCTCCTTTTTCCTTCTTCTGCAATTGCGTGTCAATTGCTATTACTATCTGCTATGCTGCATTGGATTCTCCTCCTGTTCAATTTTCTTTGATGCGCGTTTTCACTTGCTCACACTCAACCATATACTTTTTGAGCTCTTAACCTACCAAACATTTTTCCTCCCAACTCTCGCGAGGGGTGACAATATGGGATTAAAGCGGATTGAAAGCGTAATTGATGTCATAGCTTCGTGGCATCGTAACAACGAAGCAGTAGTGGTGGAGGGCGAGAAATGCCTAAGTGAAAAGCCAATGAGAACGGTGTGCTTAGTGCTGCACCTTTTACCACATTTCCAATGTCTATCAACGCGTTTTTGCGGAAATTACTTTCTTTTATTAAGTGCGATGGCTTGTCTGCGCATTTGTGGCACCTCTCCGAGCCTTTCATTGTCACTTCGACTCATGTCATCGAGGCATTGCAGGTTTAATGTTAATATTCTGCTACAGCAGTACATACCATTTTGAAGGTTGTGTAGGAGCAATAGAACATAAGCCGCCTATCGGTGTTGATGAGAACAACGCCTAGCGGCAAGGGGCGCTACTCAAAGAACAAACGTATACAATTATTTTATTTGATCATGTTACAATTCTGTTTTTATTGAATTTGGCCAATTTGATACATTTCATTGAAAAGTAAGTCAAAGGCGTTGTCGACATTAATTATTGGCACGCTAAACTCGTAAATGTAAGGGCATTACCGTAAGCCAGAGCTCCTTCTTATATAGTTGTATTAGCGTTCATAGTATTTGCAAATACCCAAAACTGTATTAACCCTTTTTGGCATTAAGTTAAAAAAATTTGTAAATTTTGCAATGAAATTACTGCGTTTAAAGAAAGGAGTTTTTTAAATTCAAATGTGAAATTAACTAATTTATAGAAAATAATAAAATAAAATAAATAAAAGAAAACAAATTAAGTTAAATTAAATTAAAGGTACATAATTTAATTAAAAAATAAAAATAAATAAAATAAAACGAAAAGAACGAAATAAAAAATAATAATATCAAAAAACAATTTAATAAAAAAATCAACTGAAAAACATAAAATAGAATAAAAAAAATTAATAAACCAAAAAATAATTAAAGTAAAATCCATGATTCAATAATTAAAGGTTGGATAAGTAGTGACAAGGGAGTTTTGACACTCCCTTACAAATGGTTGTATTTTGGAAAGTAGCGGAAAGGGGGAGAAAATATGACCCATTTAAACAAAAAACAGGGAAAAGGTAGTAAAAAAGGAGTGAAAAAGTAAGAGTAAATTACCTGCTTACAATGGCATTTATCATATTTCATTCATTTTAAATACAATTTAAATTCTTTTGAAATTAAAATAATATATCCATATTTTCTAAATTATATATAACAATGAGATGAAAATCTATACTGTAAAAATGAATGGATGTATGTGCAAAATAGTAAAATTATAAATAGTAAAATTAGACAAATTTTAAAATATATGATAGCAAAAAAAATTTTATTTGAGTAATTTAATCCGCTACCCAGCTGGTTGATGTCCAAATAAAATTAAACGCTGACATCGCCGTCGTTCAAGAAGTGCGATGGACGGGACAAGAACTGAAGAAGGTGGGTCCTTGTGAAGACTACAGCGCCCATATAAATTGGTGTTGAACGTCTCCTAACAATTCGCATCAAAAAGAAATTTTTCAACACAACGCTGACCTGAGTCCACGCCATGTCGAATAAGAAGAACGATGTGGCAAAGAATACCTTTAGTAAGCGCAAAGAGGATATCTTTGGCACAACTGTCGGAAAATTCAGCTACAACAACGAAACATTCCCAAGTGGCTTGAGGCCAAAAAAAGGGTTGTATTTAGTACTCGATTGCAGCACAAGAAAATTCATCAAGGTACTTATTAGTCTCTGGAATACATGTCTCTAGTATTCTTGACGTGCATTCACTCCAAGGATCCAACATCGATCAGAACATTATATTGTAGCAGCCAGGATACCCACACACCTCTGTGCAGCCAGGAACGACCGTCAACAAGCACAAGGGAAGTTCGACGTCGAAAAGCTGCAATTACAACAGACTGCCGAGCGGTTTTCTACTCGACTTGCACTCCTGCTCTCAGAGAGCACCGATCAACAACTCGCTGTAAGAAAACTATGGGATGACATTTCAAGCTCTCTGCGTACAGCTGCAAACGAAACTATTGGTTATCGAAATGATGTGGAATGCCGTGCAGTAGTGAAAAGAAAGCAAGCTGCCTGCCTCACAACCTTGCGACCGACCACAACATTTGCTGGGTGGGACAGATACCTGGAGCTGAAGAAGGAACCAAGACGCATTTGCATGAAAAAAGAAAGAGGGCGAAATGCATGAGTATGAGGAGCTTAAGAAGCTGGCATGGAACAGGTTTATTATTCGAAAAATCTACGAAAATTTACGGCGACTTATGGAAGGTTTCGGGACACATTTACGGAGGGACAACTTCTCCAGTCTACTGAATGGTAGTGAAAATGAAACACCAGAAGATGGACCAGAGAACTCAAAATTTGACCATGGAAAAGACCTTACACTACCTGATTATATTGAGGTTCGAATAGCGATTGTGTTTAAAGAACAACAAAGCGGCTGGAGCTGAGCTAATCTATTCAAACCTTGCTGTGAAGAGCTGACAAAATCGATTGGTCTGCAAAATTCGTTTTAAATCACAATAAATTACCAACTTTAACGTGTGTACGATTCGCAGATTCCGCAATTAGAAAAAATAATAATTAAATAGTTGTCAAATTATTGAATCAACCAATCAGAAAAGAGTATGTGATGTCTAGCAAATGTTTTCATAAAAAAATAAAGAATTTAGCTACTTTTTAAAAATTTTTTCCAAGAAAAATGCTTTTTTTTACAAAGAAGCATTATTGTTTTTCAGTAAGGGAGCCTTTTTGTCAAGAGGGAGCGAGAAAGCTGTTTACTTATCCAACCTTTGAATCATGAGTAAAATCAAATAAATTTAATAAAAAACTGAGAAATAAAAATAAATAAATAATGTAATATGAAATAAAATGAAATAAACAAAAATAATAAGTGAAATGAAATAAAATTAAAAATATAAAATTTATTTTTTCAAATAAAATAAAACAAACTAAAAAATCATGTAATAAAATGAAATAAACTAAAATACCATGAAACAAAATAAAATATGCTAATTTTACAGTCACAACTGTTAAATCATTTTCTTGTGCTCAAGTAAAAATGTGTGTCCAAAAAATGAATTTTGATTTGTTTTTAAAACTTATTTAACAGAAAACCTGTATCGAATTATTTTTCAGTACTTCTCAGCTTTTGTATTAGTAGAAAATTATGGCACACTACTACAAAAGGAACACAACTTTTGTTGAACTTCCAATTAAAAGCTTCTTTCGACATAAGGTCTGGAATCTGCTGGTAAGTTAACACAAACTCTATGAGACTTGATGCAGGGGACTATTCAGATATTATCTAACTAATCTAGTCGTTGTGGACGTTGTGCCAACACAAAGGTATAAAGTACTGACAATATTCCAGCCAACTTTAAATGGAATTGACCTAAGCCTTAGAACTAAGCAAAATATCTGTGCGTAGCTCCCTAAGACTTGTTATTGGGTCTTTATGTATGTTGTGAGCCAATGCTTTTGTGTTGGATTACTGTATGGTTGCCCCTTTATCGCAACCTATTTCAGGGAATCCTAAGCCAATCAATAGATCGCTATCTATATGAAAAATAGATTTAACTATACATAAACACCATTATACCATATATATTTTTAACAGATGTATATATATATATATAATTGGCACTTTGTAACCGCTGAAGCGATTTTTCGGCCGAGCTCCTCCTCCAATTTGTGGTTTTGCGTCTTGATGTTTTTCCAAGAAATGGAGGGACCTACAGTTTATACTAAGCCGCCTCCGAACGGCTGTTGGTTTTTTTTTTTTACGAGGAGCCCTTATTTCATGTCCGCAATACACTCGAAGGGGTGGACATTCCCTGCCGAGGGGCGACCGCAATTAGAAAATTTAACTCAATTTTTTATTTAAATTAATTTTCCATAACTTTTGGATGTTGGTGGCACCGGGATTTGAACTCAAGCCTTCCGAATGTCAGTACGCAATGCTAACCACTCGGCTACCGCGGCCGCCATCAGATGTATAAATGTATAAATTTTGTGAAAAAAATAATCAAAAAAGTATTATTTGTTCTGAAAATTTCTAAAAATTTTGAAAAGGAAAAAAAAAATAATCGTGTAAATGAATTGACCAGTGCAGTTTACATAGTACATAATAAAATAAGATCATCTACATTTTCTTTTGCCTTTCACGTATTTGCACTAACTCGATGCCATCATTATTTCTCTCCCTAATTTCATTTCAATCTTAGAGGTGTAACGCATTTTCGTCTTTATATTTTAATCTCCTTTCCCTTTGCTTGAATATATTTGATTTCATTTCTCTCTTTGGCGGTTTGATTCATTACATTCATGCTCTTTTTTTATAACTTTTTTCCTTGTTTTTCTTATACTTTTGATTCCTTTGGTTTGGCTTAAGGCCCCCTTTACTTTGATTACTTTTGCTTTTTTTGTGACTGCTACCGACTCACTTTGCTGATGAAACAAAAGCGTTTGAAGTGGTTTCATTTTCTTTTTAAGTCACACTTTATTCATGGTTTCCTTACCCCTTACGTTTTATGGTTTTCACTTTAATTTTATTAAAGAATATATTTATGTATGTTTATATAAGATATATTTGTATGTTCACGTATATGCTTTATTTTACAACTCAGCATTTTAAGCACTCGAATGCCTTTGTTCCTTCAGCCACAAGTCTGGCACATTAATTTTCCTATTAGCCATATTCGCACTTTGCCATTAAATAACTTTTATTGGCTGCATGAAGTATTTCTCACAATTGTTAATTTCTGCTTCAACTCTTTCCATATACCTAAATAAACATGTGTATATGTACATACATTCCTCATGACCGTCTTTATAGTCGCCGGGAATTTTCAATCATTGCTATTAATGCTTAACTGCTTAATTGTTGTGTTACAAAATTGCTTTGTCAATATTTTCCTATTTGTACGGCAGTGAAGGCTTTAACGTACATACATCTTTCTACTAATATCTGTGTGCATACCATCTTGTTGTTTCCCTTGTAAGGTAATGTGTATGTATGTCTGAAGGAAAGTGTGGGTGGGACGGGTGTGTCCTACTATTTCACTCAATAGAGCCCTCATCATCAACCGGAATTAAGCTTTTAACATTGACCAAAGCTACATAAGTACATACTCGAATATGTATAAAACTTGCATATACTCGTATACACATATAGTCAACTCATATAAACATGCATTGACAATACTGTCCTGCAAGGGATAGCTAAACTAGTATAAAAATATTTTATACTAGTCCTCAGCTAGTATCAGTCTACCAAAAACGTGATTAGCACGAAACTTAGTAACTATAAGTGGCAGTAAGCACCCACTTTTTTTTTATTACTGCGAAGCATAATTCAACTAATACTTAACGGCATTTCGTAGAATTCATCGCCTTATTATAGAGAGCAGCAGACCAGTCGCTAATATCGGAAAATGATCCCAGAGAAATGCAAACTAGTATCATTTTAGTACAAAATTAGCATCTTCGCTTGCTGGGTGCACATCATCCTTACTGTAGAGGCATTTCTCCAAGCCTAAGTACATGCACATGCATACGTACAGAGTATTATATATGTGTGTGTACACAAACTTCAATACATTATTGTTGCGAAAGGTACTATTGCTGCTGAAGTGCGTGCAGATGATAAGGATGTCGATAGCACCTTGCCGACTTTCCTGTCGTCCAACTTCATTTCATCGCAATCTGCTTACCAGCCAAACATAATTCTCTTACAATTTCCTTTAATTTTAATATGTCGAAACAAAAACCCAACTTGGCTTACTCTCTTTGGTTCTGGCTCTTTAATGCCATCATAACCATTTTATCCGCTCAACATAATTCCGTGTAATACAACACTTATATTTACGTGCTTGTATACATTCTAGTACATACAATAACAACTATTAAAGAATGATATTATGAAAAATTTTTTTAAGGAGAGCATAAAAAGTGAATACTTAAAAATTTATTGTAAGCGCAGATTAAATGGCAAAGGGTGATTGCACAGGCCAACCAACAAGTAGATATGTTATTAAAAGGACGGCTAGAAATATGCACATGCTGTTATTGCAAAGCTTGTTCTAGGTTGCAGTGTTGTATTGCACAAGACGGAATAAACATCGGTAGATGTGGGGCTGTGTCATGTTAAAAAGAGAGGAGAGGCGAAGGAAAGTACGAGGGGATTGACAAAAGCTCTGTCAGTTGGTGACTTTCAATTTGTTTCTGTCAAATACCGAATCCTTTGCAGTTATTTTCTTAGTCTTTCTTTCAAATTCTAGAATGATCGGCTAAAATGGAGGCCAAAAAACGCAAGATAACTGAGAATAGGTCATACGAAATTCCACCACCAACGCAAACAAAAACTCGCCATGTGATTCTCTACGGGTTTCGGCGCAATTTACAGCCAATACAAATATTCAGTGATTCCGAAGATTCCAGGCCGGACATTTTTCCGTAAAGGACGAAGCCCTGAGAAGGTCGACCAAAATCTTTCACTGATGATGTCGCTGTAGCTCTAGTGAAGTCCACGACTGACACAGGAAATGATTTTTAATGAATTGGGGTTGAATGCCATGGCTGTATCGCGAATATTAATTAGTCATCTGAGATACGCGAAGAAATCTGCTCGATGGGTGTCACGAATTTTAAATGAGGCCCAAAATGAGTCTCGAGTGCATTTTGCTCAATTTTCCCTAAACAAATTCGAAAATGGTCAATTTTAGTAAAGTCGATACTGGTGACGAATCTTGTTCCTATAAGTACGATCCAGAAACAAAACAGCAGTTCATGATATGGGGCCCAACAGGAGCAAACCCACCCGTAATATCTAAGCAACAAAAAACATCAGCAAAAGTAATGATATCAGTTTACTTTACCCGATCTAAAATCGTAGCTGCTATTCCACTGGAAAAGAGTCGGACGGTAACTGCAAAATAGTACGCCGAATAATGCTTACCAAAGGTGTTTAAAAAAATTTTTGGGAAACAGAAAAAAAATTATTTGCGGCGCTACTGCTTATTTCCAAAAATTTTAAAAAAAATTTAAAAGGAAAGGTCTTAAATAGCAACGATGGGATTAATCTGGTTAATGCTGAACTTGTATAAGCTTGAAAAAACAAAATTTTGGAGACTGTTTTCAGGAGTGGATCTATAGACTTAAGAAATGCATTGAAATCAATGGCGATTATGTAAAAAAGATAAAAAAGGACAAAGATTACGTATAAATACAAAAAAATTTTTTTTGTTCAACTTATCGAACTTTTGTTGAGCCCCTCGTTGGGGCTGGTTGTATAAAGGGGTACAAATTTCAATTTGTCGTTATACTTTGTTATCGAAACGTATTGCTCACCACTATGCAAAGACAAAGCGAAATCTTCGTTGAAATAATTTCTTCTATGAGAGTATGACCATGCTTGAAGAAGTATAAATGGTACTTGACTATGTTAATTCCAGAGGAGACAATTAAGCTATCTTTGGTATTTTTTAGGCATATAATTTAATGTTATGGCCATATTATGAAGATAACGGTTTGCCGTTATGTTTTGAAAACAATTTCGGGTAAGTGAAAGCCGCAGTCCACTTTTTCAGCAATATTATCTTCCAAGACGTGAATCGTTCGGGCTAACCTGCGTAGACAAGCGATTTCACGTAACCCCACAAAAAATAGTCCAGCGCTATTAAACCACACGAATTTGGAGACCACGACACGACGCGATATATTGCACTCACCTTTCCTTCAATAAACTGTTTTTGTAAAATTCTTTCACTATTAGAACAATGACCTGAAAAAGAATCTAGGAATTACGGAAGAGCCTGCCGTTCGAACGAAATTTTATAATAATAAAAAAGGCACTTGATCGTGGATATGTAGGTAGGGAAAAAGTCAAAAACAACAATAAGTGAAAGTGGCACACATGTAGCTTAATGGGGTAACCCTTGGCTCTGGCATCACAAGTTCGGTTCCAATTCGAAAAATGGTATCTGGGAAAAGAAGTTTGATGAGTAAAAATAGCAGCTATAACTTCTACCGTCTAAACTGTTGCTTTAAAATTTTTTCACTATCCCAAAAATAAGTTTTCTGCGACAGCTCCATTAAATCAAACTTGACAGTTTCGTTGGCTGCATGGCATGATTATCTCTGCTCATAGACAGTGTGACTCTTTGAGGGTGCAATAGCGTCTTAACAATGGCTTGTGGATTTTCATTGCTTCCAATGCGTCAGTTTTGTTTTGTAAGCCTGAAAACCAAGATCCTTTCACAAATTTTTTCATAACATGAATGACTTATTCGGGTCTTCTTCACTGCGCCACACCAGCAATAGCGTCTTCAGTGGGCACGTCTGAGGTGTGATCTTTTCACTGTAGTAAAAATGGTGCGATCCGTCTCTGTTGGGCAATTGTGTCGGCCAAACATTGGACACAGAGCGCGATGCGTCACGCGAACCGAACCATTATTATGGTAATAAATTTGCGGGATTTGAGAAGCGTTGTTGAAGAATAAGTCTGTTCATTATGATATAGCAAATCAAGCTGAGTATAAATCATAACAGCTGTCAAAAATACCAACTCTGAAAAAGCATTGCTTCATTAAAAACCACACGCCTAAAAAACACCATTTGACAGATTTGTAACTGATTAAAGTCTAACACGAAAAGCGAAATTCTCACTGTTCGAAGATTTAGGTCGTCTTTTAATTTAGTATAATAAGCTCAATTAGGACAGCACTGTTCCAGTTTTTAATATTACAACGCACAATTGATGGCGTATGCAGTTTATGTTGATATCATTTCTGCAAAATTTAACAAGGAAGGAAGGGCTGATAATTAAAGAGGGTATCGCATTGACGCACATCACTGTCTAGCATGTCGATACAAACCATGATATCTTTGCAATCAGCTATTACAAGTAATATATCATAAAAGACACTTGAAACCTCTGAGACTAAACGACTCTTTGTAATTCCTTAGCAAGACAAAGATTTACCAAATTAACCCAAAAACTCAGTCAAATGTCTTGGTGTTACTCTTGATAAAAATTAACTGGAGGGAGCATATTGAAAGCACTAAAGCGCTTCTGGAGTAAAGACATTACACAGAAGATTTACGCATTACATCTTCCCCCATATCCCAAGCTATAGCTTTACAGGAATGGTTACGCATGGATTGAAGAAAATAAAAAAAATGTATCAAATCGGAAGAGCTTTTCAATAGCACATATGTTTGTCTTAAAGACAGCCACTCGCGTCCAGGTACGCAATCTCCCATATCAAGTAAAAATGAACTAACTAACTAATACCCGTCATGCTATGGGCTTCCGGAAAAGCTTTCAAGACTAAATTTTTCCAAAAAACGTATTCCCATTTGCGTATTAGCATAACCATTGACGTTGAAGCCATGAAGCTCTCTCCATATCGTTAAACGGCTTACCTTTATGCTGGAAGGCGAAATAGAGTGCAACAACTCTTCATAGAACTATTCGCAGCGCGGCATATTTTTCTTTCATCGCGCGGAATTAGTTTTCTTATTTTTTATCAGAATTTACTTCGACAGTAATAGAGTTGCCAATGCTCAAGTTACTTAGAAAAAAATGTCTTTAAAATACTCACTGGTTACTAGTAACAACTAATTTTTGGTTGATCATATAATATTGCAACAGAGTGTATATAAGAATAGTAAATAACTAACTACAATAAAAATTTCTATATGTACATATGTACATACTTACTTTACTAACGTATACACCGCTTACGCGATTTTAGCCGAGTTAACAATGGTATGCCATTCGCTTCTTCCTTTTGCTGTGTGGTGCCAATTGGAAATACCAAGTAAAGCCAGGTCCTTCTCTACCTGGTCCTTCCTACGGAGTGGAGGTCTTCCTCTTCCTCTGCTTCCACCGGCGGGTACCGCATCGAAAACTTTCAAAATAAATCTTACGCAAAACTTTTCTCTCGAAGACTCCTAGAGCCTACTCATCAGATGTTGACAGCGTCCAAGCTCCTGCGCCATATCGTAGGACCAGTATGATGAGCGATTTGTAGAGTTTGGTTTTTGTTCACCGAGAGAGGATTTAATTTTCAATTGCCTACTTAGTCCATCCAAAGTAGGACCTCTTGGCAAGAGTGATTCTGCGGTGAATTTCCAGGCTGGCATTTTTGTTGGTATAAATGCTGGTCTTTAGATAGACGAAATTATCTACGATCTCTAAGTTATGACTGTCAGCAGCTTTGTTGTCTTTTAAGCGAGCGATTGCTGTTCTAACTTCTTCATGGTCAGGTAGTGGAACGTCTTTTCCATCGTCGTCGGTTGAGGTCTCGGGTTCACTATCTCCGGTTACTCCGTTTTCAGTGCTATACAGCAGGCTGGAGAAGTGTTCCCTCCATATATTTAATATGCTCTGGGCATCGGTGGCTAGATCACCTCTTTGTATCCTACAGGAGTCTGCTCCGGTCTTAAAACCTTCTGTAAGTCGTCGCATCTTCTCATAGAATTTTCGAGCATTACCCTTGCCAGCTTCTCAAGCTCTTCATACTCACACATCTCGTCCTCTTTCTTTTTTTGTCTGCAGATGCGTCTTGCTTCCCTCTTCAACTCTCGGTATCTATCCCATCCCGCACGTGTTGTGGTCGATCGTAACGTTGCGAGGTAGGCAGTCTGTTTTCTCTCCTCTGCGACACGGCAGTCTTCATCGTACCAGCTGTTTTTATGACCTTTACGAAATCCAATGGTTTCGTTTGCAGCTGTACGTAGAGAGCTTGAAATGCCGTCCCACAGTTCCCGTATACCGAGTTGCTGATGAATGCTCTCAGAGAGCAGGAGTGCAAGTCGAGTAGAAAATCGTTCGGCAGTCTGTTGTGATTGCAGCTTTTCAACGTCGAACTTTCCTTGTGTTTGTTTGTGTTTGTCTGAGTCGATGTTGGGCCCTCGGAGTGTACGCACGTGAAGAACACTGGAGACATGTCTTCCATCCATCACAACATGATCAATCTGGTTTTGTGTTTTTCGATCAGGGGACGGCCAAGTGGCTTGATGTATTTTTTTGTACTGGAATCTAGTATTACAGACAACCATATTTCGGGCCCCGGCGAAGTCGATCAGCCTCAACCCATTAGGGGATGTTTCGTTGTGGAAGCTAAATTTTCCAACTGTCGCACCAAAGATACCTTCTTTGCCCAACCTGGCATTAAAATCGCCAAGCACGATTTTCACATCGTGTCGGGGGCAGCGCTCACAAGTTTGCTCTTGGCCAAATCGTCCTTCTCTTCCATCGGGACGTGGGTGCAAATCAACGATATATTGAAAAATTTTGCTTTGATTCGGATTGTGGCGAGACGCTCATGCCAGTACTCGACGACGGAGTCTCTCTCCCACCACAAATCCGACACCAAATTTGCGCTCCTTTATATGGCCGCTGTAGTAAATGTCACAAGGACCTACTCGCTTTCGTCCTTGCCCCGTCCATCGCACTTCTTGGACGGTGGTGATGTCAGCCTTTATTCTTACGAGGACATCAACCAGCTGGGCAGCGGCACCTTCCCAATTAAGGGACCGAACATTCCAGGTGCATGCCCTAAAATCGTAATCCTTAAAACATTTGCGGGGGTCGTCATCAAAAGGGGGTATCTCATCCAAGGCGTTTTTAACATTTTCATTGGGGCTGGTTTCTACGTGGCGGGTCTCAAACCCAGCGCGCAACCCCGCTAGGCGAGTAAGTTTAAAGATTTTACGCAATTATATAGCGAGCCGCTTGCTTCAAGACCGACGCCCGCTCGCAGCCGCACCTCTGGTGAAGAGACGCTGCAATTAGACTTCAGCGGACCCTTAAACCGAATAAGTCGGTGTGTCTCCACTGAAGCTTCCTCCCTCATTAGCCGTGACCCAAGGCTCCACACGGGTTAGTTACCGCATCTTGCACAAGGGTCGCTCACGTTTCCAGGGTGCGCGACATGGATGCAAGAGTAGGAATTGAGTATAGCCTTACAACTGTAACAGCATACCCAGAAGCTTGACTACACCCAATTACACCCCATACATACACTATGTATTTATACATTAATATGTATTTGTAGAGTATACTGTTATACATACACGGTGTGTCCCAAAAATAACTGAACTTTTTATTTAATTCATACAACATACAGCGTATTGTATATGTATTGAAAATTTGCAACATTAAAAAGATACATTCATCTTCTTTCAAGCGCACCTGACTTCATGTAAGTCGGATGACAGATGTAAAAGTGACAGCCATTTCAATAAAACCAAAAGTGTGCTAATGGTTCCAAAAAAAAAAGAGCAAATATAAAATTTTGTGTCAAACTTGAAAAAAAATTGAAATTGAAGTTTAAAAAATTAAAAAAAAAAATTTACAAAATGAAGCAGCCTCAACCGAGGTCCTGAAGAACATTTCTATCAATGACATAAAAAAATCTATGCATGCGCTGATTGGTCGTTCCAAACGTTCTGTTGGGTCAAATGGAACCTATTTTGAATAAATAATAACTTTCAAAGATAATATAATGTGTATTTTACTATTTTATATCCAAAAAGTTCGGTTATTTTTGGGACACACCGTGTAGTATGTACGTGCTTAACAAAATGCAAGTCCTGTGTTTTTAATATCCTGGAAATGTTATCGCCATTAATTTTCAGTACTTGTAAACCATTTTCAAATAATAATTTCAATTGTTTATTTAAAAATATCAAATAATAACAGAAGATTTACTTGGTGTAGCACATGGAATGAAAGGAAATTTCATTATTAACAGACCGACACGAACATATTCTGCATTGCGACATTGTCTAGCAACCCAGAAAGCGTTTATATAAGCTAGGGAGATGATGTTTGAATTAGAGCTCAAAGTTTTGTTCGAGTGACTCGAGTATTTGAACAAAGAATACTCGCACATCCGTTCACTGCTCATCGCACAAAAGTTTTCAAGCCCGAGCAAATATGAGTATTTTGACTTTTCAACTTTCAGATATGCTCGATATTACCATAGTGGGTAACACTTAAACTCAAATTAATAAAAGTCGAAATGGATTCAGTAACAATATGGTTATATCCAGATGAAGTTCAAATGACGTAGGGAGTCCAATATATCGGCAATGTACAGCCTTGGCCAAAAGTATTAGGCACCCCACTAATTACTGAATTTTTTAGGTTATATATTTGGAGCTTTAAAGCCGTTAAATTAAAAACGAAAAATTTTTTGTTTTATTAATTGAAGTAATGAAGTTTTATTAGTAAAACAGTGAAAATACAATGAATTAGTGATAATAACATTAATATTTAATAGGTCCACCCTTCGATTTAATAACGGCAGCAATTCTCTTAGGCATGCTGCGTACAAGCTTTGCACATTCGTCCGCACTTATAGCGTACCACTCGTTAATTAAGGCATTCTTTAAGGCAGTTTTTGATGTTATACTGTGTTCCCTAATCTTGCGTTTTAAAATAGCCCACACGTGCTCAATGGTATTAAGATCTGGAGACTGTGCGGGCCAATCTAACAAAACAATGTTGTTATCTCTAAACCAACGCATCGTAGTCGCTGATTTGTGACAAAGAGTATTGTCTTGCTGAAATTGAATCGCTGAAAATGCGTTAACGCGCAGTCTCCAGATCTTAATACCATTGAGCACGTGTGGGCTATTTTTTTTTTTTTTTTTTTTCGCAAGCGAACATTTCGCCGACACCATCAGCAGCCATGCAGCCCCAGATCATAATGCTGCCTCCTCCATGCTTAACAGTGCCACGTACCAGTACCACGCAATCTGGATGATATTCTTCCCCAATCCGTCGCCTCACGAACGTCACACCAGGCGTTCCAAATATCTGTAGAAAGGAAAAAAGAATGTTTTCATAAAATTTGTATTATGTCTTCAAAATTGCTCTAGGGTAAGAAGCTTTGGCTGTTAATACTTTAAGACGATCTCAACTAAGCTTACCTTGAAGTTTGATTCATCAGACCACAGAACATTCGCTCAATCTTCTTACGTGAAATGTTGGTATCGGCGAGCCCATTCCAAACGATTTTTCCTATTCTTTTCTGAGAGCCACGGCTTCTTTCGTGCTTTACATCCTTTTATACCTGCTTCCAGAAGTCTTCTTCCAGCTGTTCGTGCACTAACTGGTTTACTAAATTCATCCGAAAGGGCAGCTGCAAGGGCAGGAGAAGTTTTTTTGTGATTCTTGAGAGACTCGCGTATAAGTAATCGGTCTTCGCGTTTACTGGTTAGACGCTTTCTTCCACTTTTTGATTTAATATTGTGGGATTTCGTCTCCACAAATCGCCTCATCGTAACTAATTTCATTTTTTTAAACATTTCGGTAAATATGAACTGTTTTTATAAGATTGGTAACTTTTCACTAAATGTAATTTACACTTTCACTTTCAAATTTTAAATGGGGAAATATTTTATGAATTTCTTAAAAATGACAATTTTTAGGTTTAGCTTATCCAGAGTGCTATGACATTTAATATTACACAATTTATTCGTTTAATCAACAGTTAAACACCCATGTAAGACATTTACAAAAAGAAGTGGTAACTTTGATAGCCACATTTGAGAATACTTGTATTTTAGCAGGGTGTCTAATACTTTTGGCCAAGGCTGTTGTTTAGTGTTGAGTGCGGGTAGAATATCGGCCGTTTCCAATGGATAGAATAAGTCTAGGTCTTTTTGTTTATAAACGGTAAAACCCTGAATTGGTTTTATTCAGTTGGCTACGTTACAGTATGTAGGTATGATTGAAAAAATAATAATTTAGAGTTAAAATTTGTTGTACAGGTTTTAAGACACAAACTGTCTTAGTGTCTTTGGGTCCATTTAATTATTACAAGACTACAACCAGATGTTGGGGCTTTAAAAATTAGGTGAAGTGACAGTATATAAATATAAAATTTAAGAATTCAAGATGTCGATGCGTTGAGAGTTGAAAAACGATGAATGTGTCGCTGATGGCTACTTTAGCCGGTTCGTTCATACAAAAGGGTGTTGCTGGTGCGGAACGTTAGCAACATTGGGCCGCACATTGCGGCCCTCCCACCTGGGGGAATTACTCCGAAAACTAAAGAAGAACCATGTCCTCAACAGCTGTATTTAGTGCCAAATATAAAAATATTACTCTATTTGTGGACTATGTATGCTATTTTATAATTTTAATTTTTCTGTTTTACAGTTTTGCCCAAAAATCTCTTAACAAGCAAGAGAGGAGGCGCGTTAAACAGATTGAGCTGGTAATATTTTCTAAAGTGTTGAACATAAATCTTGTTTCCTTTATTTTTTCTATTATTCTATGTCTGTTACTATGAACAAATACTAACAGTTTTAGTTTTGGAAATATGCGAAGTCATTATTTTAATAAAAAATTTAAAACAAAATTATACATTACTTTGATGTTTTATAGCTACAGGGCTAGCAACAAACCAAATATGTTTTGTTTTAGCGAAAAGTCAGGCATTTATGAAAACGGTTCACTTAACAGCTTAACTTTGCGTACAAATTTTTAAAACCTGCTACAAAAATGGTGATTCAAACGTGGCCATATTTCGTCCTTTAAAAAAAGACTATGGTGCACATAACCGTCCAACTACTCAAGCATTTGGTCAAATCTTAAAAAAATTTGAAGGGACTGGTTCGGTTAAAAATATTGTAAGAAAATAAACCGCAGAATAGCTGCTCCTCACATAATACATGTATTTTATCGCCGAGAGAATTTAAAATTGACTACTCGAGTACCTAAAAATTGCTTAAGAGTACTAACTGCTAGCTGGGTTAACACAAAAATGTGTAAATATACACGTAGGTATGTCTAGGAGACACCGTGTAGGAAATTTGACAGTCAAAATGTGACTTTGTGCACCAGTGAAAGCAATTGAAAATATGTGATATTTCTAATTACCAAACTGGGAACAACTACATAATTCAACTTATCACAATATTGGTTTTATAGCTACTATTTTAAGGTAGTGGTATGACCTCCTTAATATTTTTAATTGCACATCTTTCTACACTTTCTTAATGTATCTTATGTTTAAGTTAATTTTACTAGAAAACTACTACTTACAACTTTGAAAACTTTATAAAAATGTTTATGGAATAGGTTGAAACTTTTGAAAATGTTTTCGTTAAAGCAATTATCAAAATAAATTTTACCTCGTTTCTACTCGAAACGAAATGCTGTCGTTAATGTTAAATTGTTAACAGTTAATATTAAAATGTTAGCTGATAATAAACCTTAACTTAAAGTGTGTTGTTAATGTCATAGCAGGTAGCCATTTTAAATTTTACGTTAATGATGACTTTTGTACGGTTTCATTTCGATTCGTTAACATGTCGCCGAAACGAAACAAAATTATTTCGTTAAGTTTACATTTCATATTTACAAAACGAAATGGCATCGTATCGTTAGTTGAGCCTCTCTGCTTTCAAACTTAATCTAACCGCTAAATATATGGAGATATAAAATTCGAATTTCTCAAGCAAAAGTCAAAGATTTTCAATTATTTTAAACTTATTTATTAGAATAAAAAAAATAGCTTTTAGGTGGCTGAATCTACTTTCCAGAAATACGTATAAAATTAATTTCGTAAGATTTTACCTAAAGAATTTTGAATGACGAAAAGTAGAGTTTACAACAAGCTTCTGCGAATAGAATTAAAAAATACGTTATTATTATTTTTTTAATTTTGTGCTGTTGCTCTAATTTCAAAATTATATTTATTTCCTTTAAGTCTAACATTGCTTAGCTCCCCAACTTGTATACAGACACTGCATTTACGAAGCGTTTGAGTTTGAGCAAAGTTATTACTAGTGAAAAAGTTCTAAAAGCTTTTTTCTCACAAGGGTTCTTACACGTACATATGTATGTAGGTATATGTATGTATATACCATACATCTGTTATGTATACGAACGTTTATAGTTATTTATATACGTAGTGTGCGTTAAATAGAATAACGCTGAAGCAAATAAATGAGAGAAAATTTACTATCTGCAGATATTGCGGGCAGTTTGCAGAAATATGGTTCAGACATACTGTTGCGTTTTGGCCACAATCGCGTACCGCACATTCCGTCCAGCGAGTAAGAGCGATATTTTTAATTAGTTTGTTAGAAATTGTGCCGTAATAATGGATGGAGGGCACAGAATAAATGCTTATTCCAATTATACAGATATGAACCAACACACACGCAGCAGTTCTCGTAGTTTTTAGAAAATGCTTATTCAGTGCAGATGGATGAAATGAGGTTGTGAGGCGTTTTCACAAGTATGTTTTGTTAAAATTCGGTAGAGAAGAAATTGAAAGTGTCTTACTTAAGCCTCGAGTCCTGAAGTAATGTTCATACACACTACATGTATGTATGTAAGCACAACCAAGCGCTGAGTTGAATGCATTTCTACCGACAAATTGACATCATCGCCCTCCTTCCACATTAAGCTGTTGAATATTCCCTACATTCCCTAGACAAACTAAAACTATGGCGGCGAAATGCATGTTCTTGTAGAAATGGCATTATAAGTGGGAGTGACAAATTATTTTAAATTCCATCTGCACAGCGATCTGCGGTTGGTCATGGCGAATGTGAACGACTCTGCAGTGATGTCATAAGTGGATTGTCTTACTAACTCGCATACATATGTATATACACTGGCGGTCATAAAAACCGCACCACACTGAAATTTAAAGAAAATTGTTTCTAATAAGAGTTAAAACCGTTTTATTGTGAAACAAATATTTTTCATTTATTATTAAGACCAAAAAGAGGAACTGTGTTAAACATCAGCTTAGTTTAAAGAAAATTTCACTGGTTTTTGTTCAAAATAAAATAATTGAAGAAAATTCACATTTTTAAGGATATTGGTAAAAATCAAGAAACAAAATAAAAGCAATGCAAGTTTTTTAAAGTTTTTCCTCGGTTTCATTAGTTTAATATCAGAGCATTAAAAATAAATTATTAGTATCGTGTTGCTCCCCCTTTAGCCTTTATTACAGCCCCAATTCTGGACGGCATGGAGTCAACAAGGACTTGAAAGATATCATCGGCTATATCTTCGTACCAGACTTTATCCAAAGCTTCAGCAAGCGTTCTTTTGCTCTCTAGCTTATTCTCAGCCACTTTTCGTTTCATAATGTGCCAGAGGTGCTCTATTGGATTCAAGAGAGAGAGTTTCCTGGCCACTCGAGTTGGCAAATCCCAATACCATCCAACAATTTTTTAATCTGCAACAAAATAAAAAATTATGTGAAAGTTTGGTTAATATTTTGCAAGTTATTAATCATTAGTGAACATTAAAAAGCCCTTACTTACCAATTTAGCACGATGGCACGGCGCAGAATCGTCCTGGAAAACAAACTCATTACTGTGGGATAAATGCTCCTCAATGGCTGGCAGAAGTTGGTCCCTAATAATTTGTCCATACTTTTCAGCGTTCACAGTTCCTTGGATATGAAATAAGGGACCCCGGATAAAGTAGGAAAAATAGCCCCATACCATCTGGCTTTCTGGAAACTTCACTGTTTTCACCACACAGTTATCCTTGTATCTTTCACCATCCGACCGACGAACATACGGAAGATTGTCCGCGCATAGCAAATTGAATTTGCTTTCGTCCGACCATAAAACGTTTCTACAATCCTCAAGGGTCCAGTTCCGGTATTTTTTGGCCCATGATAAGCGGTTTGCTTTCATCCGCTTTGTTAATAGAGGTTTTTTGGCCGGTCGTCTTCCAAACAATCCACAGTCCCGAAGTCTTCTATGTAAAGTTTCGGCACTTAAGTCCACATTGTGATAGCTCTTCATCTCAGTCCTTATTGTTACTGCACTTTTAAATCGATCCTTTAAACTTATTCTACGAATAACGCCGTCTATCCGGGTGTTAGTCTTCCGAGGTCTTCCTGATCCTTTCGTCCTTGCGTACGGGTCCAAATTATTTTTTTTCTTCATGAGTCTTACAATAGTGGAATGTGAGCATCCCACTTTATGTGCTATGCGACGATAAGGAACTCCCATATCCTTTAAAACAAAAATTTCGACCTTTTGGTCACGCGTCAATTGCTTATAACTGGTAGACATTTTTGACATCTTTTACAAAAAAACATTTACAGTCAATGCGGTGCGGTAAAAAGTGACAGTCTTTGCTTAAATCAGTTACATAAATGTAAAAAGGGAAATCCCCATTATAAAAAGGAAAGAGTTGCCGCGGTGTTTTGAAATTTTATCGAAATTACTGCAGTATTGCCAATGGTGCGGTTTTTATGACCGCTAGTGTACATACATATCTCCGCAATTCTTTAAACTTATTCCATACACTACTAATGGGTTATAGGCTGGCAGATGATAGTATGAGAATTGCAGTCAAACTTTGTTGTAAAGTATGTATATATGTATGTATATGTGCTGTTACAAACATTAACATCGCTAAAATATTATATTGGTGAGGGTAATCAATTTGTCGTATGCTTTCTACTCTCATATATATATATTGGTGAGTACGTCGAAAAGTTCTCTTTGTCTGCTTCAAAATTAAATTGTATGACTAAGTTTGTCCAATTAGATTGTCGAAATCTTGTGTCATTTCCGCCACTGTGACTGACTCCATCCAAGTCATGATTACCACTCGTTGTGCACTGTTTGGGTTACAGTTTGATTTGTTGTCACATTTGAAGGTCTTGCATTTTACTTGTGCAATATTCGTCGAAAAATATATAAAGGTGTGTATATACTTTCAAATGTATACCATATATCTATGTACCTAAAATAGAATTCTACTTTCTGCACAGACAGTCATGCGAACGTGAAACTTCGACATCCTACACAGCCGGCGTGCAATTCTTAAATAAAAGCAAAGCAGTGTAAAGGTTGTAAAAATAAAGACTTATATTTAATTAATAAATAAAATGTATCGAGTTCTAGTGGAATCAAATTTTTATACCATTTATATAAAAAATGGAATTATTTTGTGTGTAAGAAAAATAGAAGACTCCAATCCGCGGCTTGCAAAGTGGGTTCCGCCAAAGCTGGCTCTCGAAATGCTTACCGATGCGACGTGTATTTTTTGCCAATAGCTTAAGTGCTCCAAAGTTATCTTCGGCAAAGTATTCGATGACTAAATCGTAAAGGCGCTGTCCAACCTTGATTGGTATTTATCGCTTCTAGAAATTGATTGCTAGCCTCAACGGTAGTATAGTACGTAATAGTATAAGACGTAGGCATGTGAAGGACGGATTGTTATCAATCCTTGCCTCTCAGCCCAGAAAGGATTACTTCGTAACAGAGTAGTCCTCCTTACCAGGCTATGTTGTTATTAAAATAAATAATAATTGTGTATAGTATGTTATTGTGACGAAAGGGTTGCAAATTAAAGTTCACATTTTTGCCCGTGGGATATTTATCGAGGTCCTTTTTTGCAACTAGAAAACAGTTGTTGGGGGTTCGCTACCTGTTTCCTAAAATATCTGTCATTACAATTTTTATTACAGAACCCCTATTTATTTTATTTTGTCACAAAAGAAAATTTATGACTATGATTAATTGAAAATTGAAGAATGCTGTTGTATGAAAATATGTATAGAAAGGATAAGACAGAAAATAAATATTTTTGTACATAAAAACCTAAAACCCAAAAACAATTTAACAGAACAATGACCTGATAAAGCATTACGAAAAAGCCTTGCCATGCGAACGAAATTTTCCAATAATAAAAAATCCTTGCCTTAAAATATTTGCATCGCGCCAAGTTTTACCTCTACAGAGTATCTGAGTACTTGATCGTTGATATGTAGGTAAAAGGGAAAACCTGAAAAACAACAATTAGTGTTGTACGGCACACATCTAGCTTGGAAGGTAACTATTGTTGTAATTTTTTCACTATTTCCAAAAAATTTATGGTCTGAGACAGTTCCATAAAAACTAAAAACCCAGAAATTAATTAATGTTGAGAAAGGTTAGTTTGAGAGCATATGGTCCAAATGTCAATTGGGTTAATAGTATTTGATGATTTTACTTCATTCAATTTAGTGTAATAATACTAAAAATTAATTAAAATATTTTGAGTTTTTCTATTATAAATAAGCAAATAAGACAGATAGGTTGTGATTGTCCTTATCACATACTAGTATACCATATACCTATTAAATTATGTTATATAAAAAATTAGTTCAACCTGACGTATACAGGGTCTGCCATCTAACATTTTTTTTTTTTAACTAGTGGTTATTTTGTGTGTGGTAACACTGATGTTACATCTGATTTGACAGAAAGTTAGTTTTATCCTTCCGCTGAACGAAAATGGTTGTGTATACGATTGAGGAACGCGTTAAAATAGTGTAGTTTTACTCTGAAAATTTTACCAAAAAATCATCTTTTCCGACGAAGCTCATTTCCATCTTGACGGCTACGTCAATAAACAAAATTGTCGTATTTGGGGGACGTAAAACCCGCACGTGATCGAAGAGAAGCCAATGCATCCTCAGAGAGTTACTGTTTGGTGCGGATTTTGGGCCGGCGGCATCATTGGCCCATTTTTCTTCGGTCAATGGCGAACGCTACCGCGCCATGTTAACGGATTGGTTCTTCCCGGAAATCGAAGAGGAGGACTTGGACAACATTTGGTTCCAGCAAGACGGCGCTCCGTGCCACACAGCCAACGTTACGATCGATCTTGTGCGCACTGTTTAAAAAAAAAAAAGTTACGTGGCGGACCCTGTATATAGTTTTAAATTAAACAAAAATTTTATGTTGTCGATGTCGATGATATTTACCTTAAGCCTCAGCTGAAATCTACAACTTAATGTGGGATTTTCAAATATAGCTTTTGATCAACGAGATCTTTAAAACGTTTTCACATCGTTTATAGACGATCCTCGCTGTTAACACATGTACGTTTTAATCAAACATTAATATGTCGTTTAAATACACTTATACCCTTTTAAATCAACGCATTTCGCTTTCAATTCTTTAGTACTTTTTATTGCACAATACGAATTTATGTACATTTTATTGAAGGGCTAATAATTAACAAATTTTTTCAGATATAAAAGGAAAACCGAAAATAAAGCTATAAAAATTCATAAGTGCTCTTACAGCTTCGCCATAAATATCACATTGGTCTCTTGCCACTTGTTCGGCTCTATAAGCGAGCTTAATGCAAGTAAAATACTCCGAAACGAGTCCTTGTGCCAGTAAGTGTGATTCAGCATGGTAGCGGCAGCTTTGAACGGTTTGAAGCTCTTGAAAGCTCTCGACCATATGAGCGTTAAAATAGAGTTTTTCGACTCGTCTACATGATATTAAAATAAAATTTTTATTGAGTCTTCTAAATTTGAAGACTTGGCCTCGTGGCTATCAACCATAAGGTAAATCCCACCTTGTATAGAGGGTAGGCTTCTTCAAATGATGCTTTTTGTAATACTCTCAACTACTGCGTATATTTCTGATATGGATTTCAACTCTTCCAGCTATTTCACTCTACGTCTATTTATAATGGTTGGAGTGCTGCCTACGTTAATAGCGAGAAGGAATTACTGGAACAGAGCCAGCCTCCTATCGTTGCAGTCTGAGCAAACAAACATACAGATGAAGCTTCTAAAAGCTCTCTGAAAGTGCAAATCGCTAAAATCATTCAGTAGCCTAAATTAGAATATGTGGGAAGATGCCAAAACTGACTCTTCACTCATGTTTCGCTCCTTGTATATTGCTATACTGCACACCTTAGTACTTATAGATTCATTCTTATATGTGGGGGATTCGTGTATTAACTGGTCAGGCTGGCTAGTACTTTAGAAGCCATGCCTTTCGCTTTCTATTTTGATTTCGAATGAAAAATACTCGTATATGGTCTGCAATAAAAGAAAAATGTCGATTATCTAAAGAATAATTTATTTAGGGCATAATTTAAGCATTCCTACCTCTTTCCGCTTTATGACTTACATAATCACCTTTTATAACACGCTCCCTTTCCTTCAAGCAATATCAATAAAGCTTTTCATTCTAATTATAATTTCTTATTACATATTTACTAACTTCTTATTTGCAGGTGTTTCCGCCGAGGTGTACTATGTTCGCGAGGGACACGTCAACAACTATGCTCTGAATTTTATTGTACCAGTGCCGGCGAATGTGCGTGACATAACTTTCACTTGGCAAAGTCTGGCCGGTCGGCCGCTTCCCTATAGCATTAATGTTGTAACTTCACAACCGGATATCTTGCCACGCCCCTTCATGAATATCTCACAAATCGGTGAAATACCAACCAACGTACAAACGTTCGCCATAGGCCTTAAATGTTCGGGTACACGCGACTCCGAAGTAGACGTTACAATATCCGTTGAGGTTATACTTAATCGTGCCCTCAGCAATGTTACTCATTTAGTTTTTCGACGAAAAAAAATTTGTCTACTGGCCGAACAAGAAGAAGAAAATATAGTGCATGGGCCGGTATTGTTAGGAACTGCTGTCCCGCCTCCGACAGGCATATTGACCCTCATTGTGGGAAGCTCTTTGGCCTTGGCCCTTGTCATTATACTACTATTGACCGCTTACTGCGTGCGACGCTCGGCGAAACGTCAAAATCATGGTCAACCCATGCGCACATCGAGCTTCCAGCGTCTCAATACAAGTGCGTCTTGTCAGCAGCCAGCCATCTATAATGGCGCATCATCCGTAATAGCACCCATTCATAGCTCCTTGCCACGCAAGATGGAGCATCAGCAACCGGAAGAGTTACATAGACGTATATCAGAGTTGACTGTGGAACGTTGTCGAGTGCGCCTCTCCAATCTACTGCAAGAGGGCACATTTGGTCGTGTTTACCGTGGCACTTATAATGACAACCAAGATGTGCTGGTGAAGACGGTAGCTCAACATGCCAGTCAAATACAAGTATCTCTCTTGCTGCAAGAGGGTATGTCGCTGTATGGTGCTTCCCACCAGGGTATTCTTTCGGTTTTGGGTGTTTCTATTGAAGATCATACCACACCATTTGTGCTCTATTCAGCACCGAATACCACTCGCAATCTGAAGCTGTTCCTCCTTGAGCCGTCTTGCGCACGCACCATAACCACCATTCAGATAGTGATGATGTCCACACAATTGGCGCTGGCTTTAGTACATTTGCACAGTCATGGTGTTGTACATAAGGATATAGCAACAAGGAATTGTGTGTAAGTAATATTTGTTTAAAAAATGGTTATCTACTCATAGCATTTGAACTGTTCGTGAGAGTCTTATTAATTCCTATTTGTTCACATCTTTTTTTTTCATTTCACACGCCAGCATTGACGACCAATTGCATGTTAAGTTATCGGATAGTTCCCTTTCACGCGATCTTTTTCCGGCAGACTACAATTGCTTGGGAGATAGCGAAAACCGACCAGTGAAATGGCTTTCTCTGGAAGCGTTACAGCATAAACAGTTTTCGGAAGCGAGTGACTCTTGGGCATTCGGCGTTTTGATGTGGGAGTTATGCACATATGCAAAGCAACCTTATTCGGAGGTCGATCCTTTCGAAATGGAGCATTATTTGAAAGATGGCTATCGATTAGCGCAACCTTTTAATTGTCCCGATGAACTGTGAGTAATATTTTAAAAATGCCTATGATGGTATATGCTTTAGGTTAGATTAACTTCAAAATCCAGAGCTAAGCAATGATATTAGCACAACACTTTCCAGTTTTCGCTCCTCAATTTTTAAACACTTTCTACGAAGAAGGTTTCATCAAGAGGATATTCAATGCCCCTATTAAGCAGGTATATATAACAAAGAGAGTTTTCATCGGACTTTATGAGGCTTTTACTAAGAAAGGCAACATCCTGAACTCTGTTACGATATCTTCATCCTTGCAATTATATTTTAGAAAGGAATCTTTTCGAATAAAGTCAAATATAAAATATACTGTGATCCCGAATGGCCGCTGTAGTCGTGGAGCATGCGTATGTGCCGAGGGCCATGGGTTGTAATCTTGGCCAAAGCAGCATCTAAAGTTAAATTGCTAAATTATTACCCATATGAAGCTGCCACACAGCAAAAAATGCCAGTCCCTCAATATATTTCATAAAAATCGATTAGTCGTTTAGATTCTCGATTTGTTATAAAAATGTCAGTATACACACCACAAATACCAAAAATTTGAGGAAGAACTCGGGCTATTTACTAGGTGTGTTTGTTGAAGTTTGCCGGTTTTACTAGTAGATGTCGCTAGCAATGTGTATAAATTTCTATGATTTGGCATGTATATATTTTTTTCTATTGACATTGACCTACAAAAATACGCAAGTCACATTCCGCTAAAACAATCGTATTTGTTTACCTCAGTGAATATGTCGAGTTTCGTTCCAAGTAAACCGCATTTGCGGCATTCGTTGCTTTTCTTATTTCATCAAAAGAAAAAAGCAGCTGAAGCTCACCGGTTGCTTGTAGAAACTTATAGTGAACAAGCTCCAGTGATTAGAACATGTGAGACTTAATTTCGTCAATTTAAAAGTGGAGATTTCGATTTGACAGACAATGAACATCCTGGTGCAACGAAAAAGTTCGAAGACGAGGAATTGCAGGCGTTATTGGATGTTGATCCAACCCAATCGCAACAAAAATTGGCGAAAACACTACATGTGACTCGAGGAGCACTTTGCCAACGTTTAAAATCCATGGGAAAGATCCAGAAGTATGGAAAATGGGTGCCGCACCAGCTGAACGATATTCAAATAGAAAATCGAAAAACCGTTTGTGAAATGCTGCTTCAACGATTCGAAAGAAAATCTTTTCTGCATCGAATTGTCACGGGGACGCAAAATGGATTTATTTTGAGAACCCGAAGCGAAAAAAATCATGGCTTTCTCTTGGTAAGACAATGCTTTGTGTTTGGTGGGACCAGTGTGGTGTGGTGTACTATGAGTTGTTAAAACCTGGTGGAACGGTGAACACGGATCGCTACCGACAACAAATGATCAGTTTGAATCATGCGTTGATCGAAAAACGGTCGGAATGGGCCCGAAGACAAAGTTATCTTGCAACATGACAACGCGCCGTCTCATACCGCTAAACTGGTGAAAGACACATTAAAAACACTTAAGTGAGATATATTATCGCACCCGCCGTACTCTCCAGACCTCGCCCCGTCCGACTTTCACCTTTTCGCATCGATGGGACACTCCCTTGCAGAGCAGTGCTTCGCTAATTTTGAAGAAGTCGAAAAATTGCTCGTCGAATGGTTTGCCTCGAAAGAGAAAAAGTATTTTTGGAATGGTATCCATAATTTGCCTCAGAGATGGGCGAAATGTGTAGAAACCAATGATCAATACTTTCTTTATCGAAAAAACCGGCAAACTTCAACAAACACACCTGGTATACGCTCATATATATACATACCTATATCCTTTTATATTCACGATATCCCACCGCTCGTTCGCGTATAAATATAACAAGTTTGGGTGCTCTCTACCGTCATTCGGTATTTGCATCTTAAGAATGGCCCAGTACGATCTCCCTCATGAAAACATCGCTATGAATCTATAGCCATTACAACCGTGCTTACCTCACACTATTTTCTTCTGTAAAGCTGTCCCTATACCTCAAACTCTATAATTCTCCCCACCATCCGCTAAGCACCTTTTGTAGCCAATACCACCGAGACAGATGATTTCCTAACTTGTAATGGAATTCGCTAATTGAGGCCTTGGATCACCCTTCAGAGTTAGAATGAAATTTGCATACACAGGTGGCAGAATATTGCAATCATGGACACAAATCAACCAAATAAATCATATGCAGTTAAGAAAGTAAGGGCCAAAAATGCTTTCAGGAATACTACAATTTTAATCGCATTGGGTTTCTTGTTGGTTTCCAACAATTTCACGGTTTCAAGACGCCTTGGAGCACATAGAAGTTTTTTATTAAAGGCTATTATTTCAATTAAGTTAAATAAATTCCGAGCTATCGACTTGGCCTGTTGATAGAAAAACAAACTTTTAAGATGTTAGTTCTGCCAGCATTCGAACCCAGAAGTGAACGTTGATTTCGTCCGATGCCGACCGTTTTCAAACTTAGTTTTATTTTGTCAGACTACTTGTTAGCCTTGGAATAACTCAAAATGGGGGATACAAACACAAATAGCGGTGGGTGATATTAAAGAAGGTGCCATATTATGAAACAGAGCTAAATATATAATTCGACCGAGAAACGGAAACCTTCTGCCGGTTGGATGCAGCCTACTCTTTCCCGAGGAGGTTAAGGATGGATGAAGGCAATGCTGTCAGTAATTGTTGCTTCAAACTCTGTGCCATATGGGTATGCGCTCTGATGGGAAAATCTATTAGATTTATTCGAGACAGCCAAGCGGTATTTAAGGGAATTAAATGTGTCAATACAAAGTCCAAATGTTTTTGAACATGCCAGAAGGCAATTAACAGATAATCGCAAGAGAACACAGTAAGCCTTACTTGGTTCACCTGGAAGTAGGACCCACCATATCACAGATTCAGACAGAGATTTCGAATTATTTCAAATGCAGTGAACCTTAGAGGAACTCTTAATGTCCTAGAGGATTTACTACATAGAGCATAACACTAAACTACAGTGGGGCAGCGTTTATTGAAGTCAGAAAACACTTGCAGGTGTACTGACGAGAACCTTGCTCCTGAAATATAATCTTTAAAAACGAGATAAGGTTAAAACAGCTGAGCACAGAGCATGCGTAGCAGTTAACGAAATCCTGGATCACTTATTTATCGTCCACTATATCCAAGCTGCATCCTAACTGAAATGGACATGTATGGAAGGAAGAAATTAAGAGAATCGATCGAGTTTCCGATAAAATACATTTGGGTAATGTGAGGGAGTATAATGAGCACATTAAACACTCCTGCGGAATGGGGGTTCATCCTGTCGTAAGAAGAGATTAAAGTCCAATAGATCCCGACTTTGTGTGGAGTTTTAACTAATAGTTAATAATTAAACTTATTTTTTTTTATTTTTGGACATAAACACGATTTCTTAGATATTAGCAAATTTATTTCGAAAGAATTTTTGGTTATTTTCTTTATTCCTTTACAGTTTCACAATTATGGCCTACTGCTGGGCACTGCTACCGGGTGAAAGGCCTTCCTTTGCTCAGTTGAACGCCTGTCTCTCGGAGTTTTATGCACAGGTGACGCGATACGTTTAAAATCGAAAAGGAGCACGTCGCCAATATTTCACTGTACTATTTTTTCCCTTATCAAATACATAGATACTCCCATGCTATTATTTACACACAAACAACTACATGCAAGCGCACATAGATATTTAGTTAGAATAAAATTGTGAGATTGCCAAATTTTATACACCAGTATTTATTAAAATTAACGTTGATTTTTATGTTAGTGTATAAAAGGTACATATGTATTTGATAAGTTAGTTAGTTACATAAATATATATAATAATTAGTTGAGCAAATATAAATTTATTATATTATATATGTAGTTAGTTATGAAAATTCTATAACGAATACGTTATGTAAAAAAGTGAAAGAATAGGAAATGAGAAAAGTGTTTCATTAATTAATTATTAAGGATTCTATAAATCAATTGTAAATTAATTGAGCATGTAATATTTTGAATTTTTACAAATGTGAAATGCATACGTATGCATATGTATACGAACGATTCGAATCACAGGCATACATATTTTTTTCGATTGCTTTTTTTGCATTTCAATATCAAAGACTTATTTTAAACGAACTTCTTTATTTTGATTACCAATATATACATACACATGAATGAAAAATTTGTATTATATTTAATAGTAAACGAACCTGCAGACTTGTACATGCATATATACAAACACTTTCATATATTAAGCAAATTAATAGTGATAATTAGTAAAGTAAGTCAAATTTTTTGGTATTTACATACATAAGTGTATGCATATGAATGTACTTATTAAAGGGTACTACTATACATATTGATATGTACATATGTTAGCATGTGCATATAAAGTGGTATTAAATTAAAGTTAAACGTACATTTTATATAAATTAAAAATTTGTTATTCTCTCAACAAATGATACACACACATATGTGCATACATAAATACGTTTACATAATATAATAAAAATATATAGAAATTAATGTAATAAAAATTTATAAAAAACATTTATACAAGGGTTAAATGAATAAAAGTTTTTTTCTGCAAAGCTTTTTGTGAAATATAATACAATAAATAAATTAAACTTGTAAACTATAAATCAAAAGCATTTTTACTTTAGAATTCATAAAACATCACCTCATCAATCTCGCACAATTGCTGCTTTGATTGATTATTTAACCCATAAATTGAACTGACCACAGCGGAGATTTGTTGTTCCCCCACTAGTAAAGTATCACTGACAATCGGTGTCCCTTTTTATTTTTCCCATTTTAATAGATTTTTGGAAATTTTAAATTGAAATTCTCTTGCTTAGCTTACTTTGGTGTTGCCTAAAATGAACGCTGGCAGAAAAAGATGCCAACAAATTCAGTGGGGCACTTAGCTTTTAATGTAAGAAGATAAATGACGATGGAAATTTCTATACAATAGGGCAGGGAAAAGAAGAAGAAAATTCGTATAAGTATAGGACTATCCATATCGCTGTTTAAAAAGTACTGGGCTGTTTTTTAACAAAAGTACTGTCAAACTTAACTATCATACCAAACATTATTTGTTTCAGTTAAAAGTCAGGCAGTTATGAAAATGGATCGCTGAACAACCGCAAAACCTACTACAAAAATGATTATTCAAACGTGACCACATTTCGTGCTTTAAGAAGCGATTATATTATAGTGCACATAATCGTCCAACTGCTCAAACAATTGGTAAAAATTTAAAAAAATTTGAAGAGACTAGATGGGTTACAGATATTCTAAGGCATCATCGTTTTTCTCGTTCCGCCTCAAATATCGTTGCATCCATATAAATATATGTATATATCGAGCTCACACAGCAACTGAAGCCAGCTGACCTTCACAACCCCAGCAATAAATCGATTGGGTGCTTGAGCAGCGAATAGTGACGGCGAGGCACATTTGTCGCCTTTGAGGTTTATTGATGAAAGACCATGACGCTAAAAAGCTTACTGTCTGGTGCGCTCTTTGGTCCGGAGGTGTGAGTGGCCCTTACTTACTTTGACAACGACTACCGAACCGATCACTGTCAATTAGCAGTACCATGGTCGTATGATAACCAAATAACTTTGTTCGGCCTGATATTAAAGAATACGACTTGGGCAATATGTGGTTTCATTGCGAAAGCAAGTCTCCGAACACGTAGTCCCTCATCTTGGCCATGTCAATTGGCCTCCGATATCGATTGATTTGACACCGTTGCAATTTTTTGTGAAGCTACGCGAAAGACCGTGCTAATGTGGATAAATCTTTAACTATTATGAGCCAAAGAGTGGACGAAAAATAACTCAAAAATTTGCGAAGCAGTTATTTGAACGATGTAGTGTTTCACAAACATACAATGCGGAGGTTCAGTCTTTTGTAATGAAAAAGGAGTCTCATGGAAAAAATTACTTTAAATGCACACCATTTACGTTTATTTTCGAAACACCCCTGTACAATACGTAAGGAGGTTTAAAACTGCGGCGGAACAAGATATATCATTATAAGCTAATACTCATGTCATATTAAGAGATCACACGATAAGATATCACTTTGTCTGAAACCACGTTTGTATCGAACGGCTCGGAGAGGTCCATCTCGATCCTGACGGCGCTTTTAGGGCTGCTTAACGTCAGTTTACATAGCCGTATAAGTTTTGCGGAGATACCAAATTCAGACATAGCGGCATAGAGGCAACTATTTTTCGTGCTCTTCACCGTCGTATATGAATAGCTCGACCGGTAATCCATCGTCCCGGCCGCTTTGTCATTTTTCAAGCGGGCGATTGCTATTCGAACTTCTTCATAGTCGGGCAATAAAACATTTGTTCCATAGCCATCAATTAGGGAATCGGACTGACAATCTTCTGGTGTTGCAGTAAAAATGACATTCAGCATGCTGGAGAAGTGTACGTAGGCTGCTATATATAGGTCTGGCCTAGGCAACACTAAGTGTTGCCAGGTGCAATCTTTGTATGGCTATGAAGCACCATCCTATAGCACTGTGAAAAACTGGTACAACGAATTCAATCGTGGCCGACGCTCGCTCAAAAACGAATTCCGTGAAGGTCGTCCAAAAACAGCCGTTGTGCCAGAAAACATCGATGCCGTACGTGAACTGATAATGCAAGACCGTCATGTAACATACCTTCAGATAGAGGCATGCCTATGCATTTCTCCCACCAGCATACATTCGATATTGCATGAACACCTGGCCGTAAAAAAGGTTTGTGAAAATTGATCGCGGTGCTTCAAAAGACGTTTATAAGATCGTCACAGGTGACGAATCATGGATCTATGCGTATGAGCCCGAAACAAAACAGCAATCGACCGTGTCGGTCTTCCAAGACGAGCCAAATCCAAAAAAAAAAAAAAAAAAAAACAGTTTGGTTGATAAATATTCGTATTTTCTGGCCTAATAAGAAATATATATATATATAGTATATCAGTTACTAGATCACCTCTTTGTGTGCTCCAAGAGTCTGCTCCGGTGTTGAAGCCTGCTGTAAGGCGCTGTACAGTGCAACTAGACTTCAGCCGATTAACCGAATAAGTCGGAGTGGCTGCACTGAAGCTTCCTCTCTTTTAGCTATAACCCAAGGCTGCACACGGGTTGATTACCACATCTTAGACAAGGGTTGCTCACGTTTCTAGGGTACGCGACGCAAGAGTTGCTTGACTATAGTCGATTTACGTGATATAAGGAAAATCTTTTACACAAACTTGATCAATTTATCTCATGAATATGGTGCATACAAAATTTGATAAAATTATGCGAATATTGCAGAAGAAAGCGGTACAACCCTTCTCATCGCTGGACCGAGTTTGAGATTTTCAGTATCATTCAAGGAATGGAGTCTACAGTCATTTGAGGTATGTAAAGGCATAAATGTGTGATTGTAAAATTTGAAGCATAATATTACATGAGTAACTTTATTATAAAAGTCAAATATATTTAAAATTTTTGATGTAGGTTACAAGCATGATTCAATAATTAAAGGTTGGATAAGTAAACAGCTTTCCCGCTCCCTCTTGATAAAAAGGTTCCCTTACTGAAAAACAATAATGCTTCTTTGTAAAAAAAAACATTTTTCTTGGAACAAATTTTTAAAAAGTAGCTAAATTCTTTATTTTTTTATGAAAACATTTGCTAGACATCACATACTCTTTTCTGATTGGTTGCAAGGCGAATTTAACAAGGTGGAGTTACTAGGGCAGCGAATTCAACTTTTTTCATTTAATTAATTCGCCTCAGTGTAAAGGCTGTCAAAATGTTTGTTTATGTTTTATATGTTTGTTTTTATTTTGATTTTCTTGTTATTTTTATTATGAATTTCTAATTGTATGCATATGTATTTAGCTGAAAATTTTCAAATCAAATTTGTGACTTTTTTCAAATAAAAAAATGTTGGCCGTTTATGATTTGAGTGGAATTCATACGGCTATTAATCAGTGATCAACGTACTAAGGCTAATATACCCATTTTAATACCGCTATTATAAGGCTCTTATCTTCATCTTTACAAATGTTCGAACCATTTCGTGTATATTATAAAAGCAACGAGATTGATAGTTTTCGCTGAAGCTAGCTCAGCGTGAAAGACAAAGAAGTGTTAGTGTTCTATAGAATGTTTCTCTGGAGCAAAAATTATTATAGTGAAAGCCTATATTTCCATGTAGCCAAAGCTATCTGGTCACGTTACACGTGATCTCATTCTGCCTCTAGTGTTTGTATTTTTCTTATCATATTATTTACCATGACAAACGTAAACCTGCATCTTGCACATGGTTTGTTTTGGATAGAAGGGATCCTTCTCTCACTAGTTAGTCTGCCGTGCAATTGCTTGGGGTGTTCGGGCACCCAAACTATGGTGTTGCATTTAGTCGAGAGTTTTTTCAGATTGCTTCTACATTTTATAGCCACTTTTGACGTGGTACTGTTACACTGCAGAGCTCTGATGGCAGCTTGACTATTGGAATTTATCGTAAATCATATTCCTGCTACCGTTGATTTGATCAGATACTCGGCGGCTTCCATGATTCTGCTAGGTAGGCGCTGCAGTACTAATCTCATTATTGAGAGCCCGCTTTTTCATCAAGCTTGGAGCCGTCTGTATTGGTATGGCTGCCTGATAGAGGGCGTTTGTTTTTTCCCATTCGTTCCTGTTTGGGATTTTTGTTTGCAGAGATTGTGAAAACAATCAGTTGTGTTTTGTTGGTATGTAGAACGGGGAGATCGATAATTTTTCCAAGTTGCACAAGATGAAGGATCTACATCTTTCTGGATTCATGTTAGCTAAAGAAATTTGAAAAAGTGGCTTGGTATGCATAGACTATTTTTTTGAAAAGAAAATTACGTTTATATTATGGTTAATTACAACATATTTTTACATATATATATTTTTTTAATGTTACATAAACTAAAGAACTGCGGTATTTCTAGTAATCCCTTAAGAAGGAGATAGTAAGAAAACACTACATAAAAGAAACCTACTCTACTTTTAATGCCATTTAAATAAGCAAACTTTGATTTTTAAGCTAACGACATCAATTTTAATTTTTGTTTTTCATCTTTTCTGACTTTTGTTTTGAATTTTTGATTAAATTTGACAAAAGCGAATTGCATGAACTTGCCTTGATTTTGGCAATTGTTACATTAAAAACAAAAACAAAATACATGGTAATTGTTGTATTTGTTCTCCTGCTCTCACCTTGTTAAATTCGCCTTGATTGGTTGAGTCAATAATTTACAAATATTTAATTATTATTTTTTCTTATTGCGGAATCTGCGAATAGTACACACGTTAAAGTTGGTAATTAATTGTGATTTAAAACGAATTTAGCAGACCAATCGATTTTGACAGCTCTTCACAGCCAGGTTTGAATAGATTAGCTCAGCTCCAGCCGCTTTGTTGTTCTTTAAGCACAATCGCTATTCGAACCTCAATATAATCAGGAGGTCCAATTTTGAGTTCTCTGGTTCACCATCTTCTGGTGATTCATTTTCACTACCATTCAGCAGACTGGAGAAGTTTTCCCTCCGTAAATCTGTCTTGAAACCTTCTATAAGTCGCCGTATACTTTCGTAGATTTTTCGAATAATAAACCTGTTCCATGCCAGCTTCTTAAGCTTGAGTATAACTCATGCATTTCGCCCTCTTTCTTTTTTCCTGCAAATGCGTCTTGGCTCCTTCTTCAGCTCCAGGTATCTATCCCACCCCGCAGATGTTGTGGTCGATCGCAAGGTTGTGAGGTAGGTAGCTTGCTTTCTTTTCACTACTGTACTGCACAGCATTCCACATCATTTCGATAACCCATAGTTTCGTTTGCAGCTGTACGCAGCGAGCTTGAAATTCCATCCCACAGTTTTCTTATAACGAGTTGTTGATGGGTGCTCTCTGAGAGCTGTAGTGCAAGTTGAGTAGAAAACCGCTCGGCAGTCTGTTGTAATTGCAGCCTTTCGACGTCGAACTTCCCTTGTGCTTGTTGACGGGCATTCCTGGCTGCACAGAGGCGTGTGGGTATCCTGGCTACTACAAGCTAATGTTCTGATCGATGTTGGGTCCTTGGAGTGAATGCACGTCAAGAATACTAGAGACATGTATTTCGGAGACAAATAAGTACCTTGATGAATTTTCTTGTGCTGCAATCGAATACTAAATACAACCCTTTTTGGGGCTCCGGCGAAGTCGATCAGCCTCAAGCCACTTGGGACTGTTTCGTTGTTGAAGCTGAATTTTCCGACAGTTGTCCTTCTTTTTCGTCGTGGCGTGAACTCAGGTCAGCGTAGTGTTGAAAAATTTCGATTTGGTGCGGATAGTTGGGAGACGTTCATCCCCCGGAGTGAATGCCGGTACTCGGAGACGGACGGAGTCTCTCTCCCACCACAAATCCGACACCAAATTTATATGGGCGCTGTAGTATTCACAAGGACCCACCTTCTTCAGTTCTTGTCCCGTCCATCGCATTTCTTGAACGACGGCGATGTCAGCGCTTAATTTTATTTGGACATCAACCAGCTGGGTAGCGGATTAAATTACTCAAATAAAATTTTTTTTGCTATCATATATTTTCAAATTTGTCTAATTTTACTATTTATAATTTTACTATTTTGCACATATGTACATCCATTCATTTTTACAGTATAGATTTTCATCTCATTGTTGCATATAATTTAGAAAATATGGATATACATATTATTTTTATTTCAAAAGAATTTAAATCGTATTTAAAATGAATGAAATATGATAAATGCCATTGTAAGTAGGTAATTTACTTTTACTTTTTCACTCCTTTTTTACTACCTTTTCCCTGTTTTTTGTTTAAATGGAACATATTTTCTCCCCCTTTCTGCTACTTTCCAAAATACAACCATTTGTAAGGGAGTGTCAAAACTCCCTTGTCACTACTTATCCAACCTTTAATTATTGAATCATGGGTTACAAGTGCTAAGCAAAGAAAGAATAAACTCAATTTATTTCCAAGGAATATTTTTCGTTTTCTACCTCGTGTTTTTTTTTCGTTTTGCAGTGAACACATTTTTCTTGAAACATTTAAGCACAAGGTTTATATTGTACAATACACGGTTACAATTATATCATAAACAAATCATTTTGTTCAAAAATTGTATGTGTACGAGTATGTAAACCTAATAACATAAATATGGAAAACATATTCATATACAGAAGAAAACACAAATTAAACAATATTTATTTTTTTGTTACTTACGTATTATTGGCGAGTTTTCTTACTATAAAATTACACAAGAAGTAGCGAACAACAAGATATTGTGCTAGGTGTAGCCTTTGTAGCCTGTGTTCATTAAGCCTGGGTCTAGATGGCCGAAGACCATCAAATATGAATAAAAGCTTTACACAAAGGTACTGCTGCGGTGGCGTTAATATGTTAATAAAAAAAATTTTAAGCAATATATGTATTATATATTATTAATATATATGTACATATGCAAGCAATGCTCTTCCCTTGCATATATGGTATATTACATATTTAACTATCTGATGAATTCACGTTTTCTTAATACCAAAACTTCAAGTTATCAGCTTTAAAAATTGTACCATTAAATTATATTAATTGTTATTATAAAATAGACGGTTAATGTGCTATAATATCACATGTTTGCTTTAATTTCTTAGGCCACTTTCTATCAATTCCCCAAAAGCTTTTCAGCACATAAAGAAATTATGCCAAAATTGATTTCTATATTAAATTTGTATAATTACTATCCGTCAGGAAAGCAGCCCCCAAGATATTTGAAAAGCTTAAAGCCATCCTTGCCGACAAACTGACGGAGGTTCAAAAGGCCAGCCCGACTGGGCAAAAAGCATTCTCGCTGCCGTAGAAAAGCGGACGATAGGGTCAGGCAACGAGAACACGAAACCCCCCTCAACAAAGAAAACACCTGGAGTGGCTCCAAGAGGTCCATGCCTACTGTCCCCCATCAAAGGCCTGTTGCCCAAACTGCAAGGACCTTTAGCGAGGTTGCCAAAGAGCATCTCACTCTAGTCGTCGTAAACAGGGGGCACCCGGACGGGTACATTTCTCCGAACAACTGGTAAACTGTACTGTTGGGGCTGTGCAGGGTATACAAGAGTATACTTCAAAGATACCCTGGCCCTGCACCCGTAGTACGCGACGCAGAGTGGATTAAAGGCAGCGTAAAACTTGTGTAGTGTGCAGAAGATAGAGCGGTAAGACTCTACAAGGAGGCTATCGCTGAGGTTGGGGAGCTCTGGCCTGGTTCAGACTTGGCGGCTTTGCTCAGGGACGAGATCCCTAGCAGGCCACGAGCTTGGCTTGGGTGCCAGCAGAGTCCTCCAATACAAGAGATATCTTAGAGCTCATTTGATTGGGCGATGAGGAACTACCGACCAGTCGCTGGAGGATAGTCCAAGTTGGCGAGGTCAAGGAGAAACAGCGTTTTGTGAGACTCGTCATAAACGATGCTTCCCACCCAGCCCTCGTGGCCTACGGCTTTTACTCCATCACCCTAAAGGTCCACAAGAAGGATGAGAAGCAAATGAAGGAAGGAGAGAACGCCACGAGCGGGCCCACCAACCTAAATGCTCCCAAAGAAGGGGTTCCTACTGATCCTTGAGCGAATCGAATGATGGAGCCATTCCAAGGGAGGAGTGAAATGCTCTGGGTATCTGAATACGTTGGTACGGTTTTCACTGCGCACTGCAAAACTATGGAAGAGGACCAGCTTTTGGACTCTGACGCAGAAGGGGAAGATATCGACGCCACAGTCATAACCTTCCTCGAGGCAGAGGAAACCACACCCATGGACCTATCAGCTTCTCAGGATGGTGCAGATACTTCAGATTAATCTGCACCACTTCAAGGCAGCGTCAGCTGCCCTCATTCTGCGTCTCTGTGAGAAAGCGGAGGACTTAATCTTAGTCCAAGAACCCTGGGTAACTAGAATCAGGGTTTATAGACTGACATCTGATACCTGCCAAATGGTATCCGCACCAGGAAAATGTAGGCCTAGAGCTTGCATTCTTGTTAAAAAACCATCTCTTATTTTCTTCTCTCTCAACACAGCAACGCACACACAGTAAGCATTGAAATAAAACTGGGGGAGAAGCCCCTGTTAATATTATCGTCGTACTTCCCGCGTGACGATACTCTGCTGCCGGTCCGGCTATAGGAAGCTGTAAAGGAGACGAATCACAAAAAGCTTCCGATAGTAGTTGGAGCCGATGCTAACTCTCACCACACAGTCTGGGGTTACAGTGACACAAGCATCCGAGGTGAAGGAAGGAAGTTCTAGACATTACATTAGTTTCAAACTCTTTCTCTGACCATCTATACATTACTTTTCATCTCACTATGAGAACACCATCAATCGTTTCGTACAGAAATAGGAAGAGGGCTGACTGGACGACCGTTAGGATAGTCCTGGCAGCATCCTTGGTACACGACGCTTCTCACAATAAGTTCCGCTTATCGTCAAGAACTGATGAAGCGGTGAAATCTCGCACAAGGTGTGTTTCTCTCGTTGAACTTGACTCATCGTCGAAAATTGATGAAGCAATAAAATTGAGGCCTCATGCCCTCTTTCTATACCAACTGGACAGAAAAGACCCAAATGGTGGAATAAAGAAATCTCTGAGCTAAACAAAAGAAGCCGAAAACTCTTTAATGAAGCCAAAAGAACGGGATCATGGCATTCTTATAAAGCATGCCTGAAATAGTTCAAAACCTCTATAAGGAAGGCAAAACGAGAAGCTTGGAAGGCCTTCTGCATTGACATTGATAGAAGTGCAGAAGGTAACAGACTAAGGAAAGTTCTATCCAAGAGTTTCGCTATCACAAACTATATCCAGAAACAGGATGGGGAGTGGACTACATCTTGTGAAGAAATGCTGGATATCCTCATGACCACTCATTTTCCGGGATGTTCCATCGTTTACGACCAAATCCCACGTATGGAAGGTGAGCACATCTCTGACATTAGCAGCATCGTATCTTGCAAAAAGGTGGAATGCCCGATAAAGTCAGAGGGCTGAGGACATCTTATTCCCACTTTTATGCAAAATTCCTAAGACGTGGACTAGGGCCAATGTAATTTTTATCCCAAAAGGAGGAAGAGCCAACCACGTCAGTCCTAAGGACTTTCGTCCCAGTAGTTTTACCTCCTTCTTCTTAAAAATCTTTGAAAGACTGCTTGACAGCTACATACTCCTGAATCTACCCTCAGGCAGCCTCTCGAAGAAGCAACATGCGTACTCTAAGAGTAAGTCTAATGACGCAGCCCTGCACGATATAGTTGGAGGCATCGAAAAAGGACTCGCCTTTAAAGAATATACGCTCTTAAAGAACTGGGACATCAACAGTCCATAGTGAGTCTGGTAGGGTTTGCTTTGAGAAACAGGATCATCTTCGCAGAGATGGGCAGCGCCATTACCAGACATACCACAAAACGCACCCCCCAAGGAGAAGTTTTATCGCCACTGGTGGTGTGGTGTCTAACAGCAATCATGCTGATTAGGAAATTACTTTGCCCTAACAGCGACAGGTAAACATATTCAAACTATAAGTGATCTCCTCCAAAATACTCTGGTGCAAGGACAGCGGACTGGATGTCAACCCAGATAAAACCGAAATAGTTCTTTTTACCATAATGCTCAATCCGAATCCTTTTAAGCCACCTAAACTTGAGGACGTGGAGCTCACCCTCTCTACCGAGGTAAAGTATCTCAGCATAATCTTGGATAACAAGCTTAATTGGAGCCTGAACACGGCAGAAAGGTCAAGGAAAGCTATAACTGCACTTTACGCCTGCAAAACGGCGAAAGTAAAAAGAGGGGGTCTAAGACCGGGTATCGTGTACTGGATTTATACATCGGTAGTTAGACCAATCCTATTCTAAAGCGTCACCGTTTGGTGGCCGGCACTCGATAAAATTACTTTCAGGAGCAAACTAGAAAGACGTCAACGATCGGCTGCTTTCCTGGTAACAGGAGAACTTCCATCAACTCCCTTGAAAGCCCTGTTAACTCTTTTCAACATCCTTCCTCTAGACCTATACGGTAAACTACAAGCAGGGTGCAATGCAATCAGACTGAATGCGGCTCAACCTTGGAAGAATTGCAGTATGAGCAAAATATTATCTCTTGCAGAAGTGCCAAAGGAGCTAGACTACACCACCTCCTGTATGCGCTTCGAAAATCTTTCCTCCAACCCATAGTGAATCTAACTCCCAAACAGGTAAGAGTGGGAAACTATCAACGCCCTCGACCAGGGAGCCATAGCCATCTTCACAGATGGCTCGAAACTTGATGGAAAAATGGGCTGCGGAATTTATTCTACCATGCTTTCATTGAATATGAGCATGAGACTACAAGACAACTGTAGCGTTTTCTGGGCGGAACTCTTTGCAATCATGGAGGTCGCTGAGGGGTTGCATAATTCTACGGCAGCAGAACAATCAATGTACTCCGGCAGTCAAGTTGCAGTCAGATCTCTCCAATGTAATGGCACCACGTCAAAAGTGGCCATAATATGTAGGAACTTTCTCAACAAACTCTCTACTAAACATAACACTGCCGTTGTCTGGGTACCTGGACACAGAGACATCCCAGGCAACTACATGGAGGACGAACTAGCAAGGAAAGGAACCCTTCTACCCACGATAAAACATGCACACGATGCTGGTTTACCTCTGTCCACGGCAAAGTACATGCTTAAACTGGCTTTTACCAGAGAAGCTGACTCAAGATGGTTGAACGAGATCACGTGTAACGTAACCAAACAGCTATGGCCGAAGCTGGACGCAAAAAAATCAAAACATCTTATCCTTCTAGATCGGTAACGACAGGCATAATAACTGATCACTGTTTAATGGGGCTTCACGGGTAAAGAATGGGATATCATTCTAAAGATTTTTGTAGCAGCTACAAAGAATAAAAAGAGGAAGAAACCATCGAGCACTACATCTGCCACTGTCCAGCCAAAAAATTGAGCCAACTTCGTCATTAAAGATATGATTTCGCTCTTAACGTACCCTTCTATTCTATAAACATTGATTTAAGCATATTTTTTTATTTTAAACAACGAATTACCTTGTCATTTTAAAATAATTATTTATTTCCTCTTTCGTGCAGTGTTTGTATTACAAAAAAACTTATAGTTTGAATTTATTTATTTATGGTACACAAACCGCTTATATTAGCCTTTGCTACGTCAGCCAAGCAATTGAAGAAGTACCTTGCTATCCTTGGTACTTATATCGCATAGTGCTGAGGGCTGGACGTTGATAGTGGTAGTACCCGACAATCTCTTCCTCTTTTTCGTCATTATTCTCCATTCTCTTACCGTTAAGGGACATTAAACAATTTCCAATTAGTATACCAGTTGATCGATTGATGGTGAACCAGTCAAGGAGGATAAAATTCCTTAATTTTTTAATTTTGGTGATATCAAGTTTCAGCGTGTCTTTTGCCGTAGACAGAGCTCGCGAAGACGACGGCTGTGTTGCATCTAGCTGAGAGCTTGGTGGAATTGCTTCTGCATTATACCGCCACTTTTTATGTGGTGCAAATTCATTGTAGAGATCTGCTGGGCTAACCGAGTATATTGTGATTGAATGGCTTGTAACTAGAAATCCGAGAAGCCTTCTTCCTGGATTCCCATAAGTTCTGCTTAGTAAACACTGCAGTAGTCTGGTAGCCTCAAACCGTATTCCCAAGTATGGTGCTGGGATAATTGATGAGGGAAATTTCAAACAAATTTAATAGTTCTTTACTTTCATCGTACTTGCCAAATGTATACTAATAAAAACAATAATTTAGAAACAATTGGTAAAAACTTTTGTTTTGAAAAAAAGTTTAATAAACATAATCAACTTAAAATGTATACAACCAATTGATACCTGTAAGGAAATTTGGAGCTAAATAGCCCTATCTGGTAACCCTGGTATCAAATCGTTAAGAGTGTTGGTGAGTTAATTTCACAGACGCACCCACACGGTCGATTGCTGTTTTGTTTCTGGCTCATACGCATAGATCCATGATTCGTCACCTGTGACGATCTTATAAACGTCTTTTGAAGCACCGCGATCAATTTTCACAAACCTTTTTTACGGCCAGGTGTTCATGCAATATCGAATGTATGCTGGTGGGAGAAATGCATAGGCATTCCTCTATCTGAAGGTATGTTACATGACGGTCTTGCATTATCAGTTCACGTACGGCATCGATGTTTTCTGGCACAACGGCTGTTTTTGGACGACCTTCACGGAATTCGTCTTTGAGTGAGCGTCGGCCACGATTGAATTCGCTGTACCAGTTTTTCACAGTGCTATAGGATGGTGCTTCTTAGCCATACAAAGATTTTAGTTCATCGATGCACTCTGATAATCCACGTCGAAAGTTGTGAAAAATGATCGCAAGAAAATGTTCACGAGTTAATTCCATTTTTTGGCCGAGATGTATTTTTAAATCCCTGTAAATAAAACAATTCACGATTAAATGACAAAACGTTCTGAGTGATGTTATGCTAAAAAATGTCAAACTTTCCAATGGAAATGTCAGATTGCACCTGGCAACATTTAGTGTTGCCTAGGCTAGAACTATATATAGCAGCCTACGTAAGTGTTTTTGTGTGAATTTTAGTAGTTGATGTGCCGAACTTCACACTCCGTGTTCGTTTTCAAACACCAAGTTGCAGAAATCAAAAATGTAAAATTGTTGGCCTTTTGAAAACGGACGGCTGAAGGCACGCGAATTGAAAATTAGTTAGTATAAAATTTAGAAAAATATAAGTTTACAGATTTTGTTTGATATACCTATTTTATATGAACTTTTTTAGGTTGGTACACATACCTATGTACATGTGTTTATCATATTATACCTATGTTGGCATTATCAGCCAATTTGCTTCAATATTTGAATATTTGACGATAATCCGATCGAAGTTACAATATCACGTTCTGAAACAGTATTGGATTTATATATTCATATGCAGTTATTTAGCAAGGTTGTGGCTCTTTATTTCGACTTATCCGAAAATTCCTATCAGAAAGATTAGGCAAAGTTTTACTTGATGGATTGAATTCTTTTTTCAGTTTTTTCTTTGAAGCATAAAAACCTAAGAAAAAAGGTAAATTGCATATTTTAAAGTTGTTCTGAAATTACATTATCTAATAAAACAAAGTGGTTTACGTAGTGACAGCTCGTCTGGTCGGCTCCCTTAGCTCAAGGTTGCATTTTAAAGGAAAAAAAAAGAAAAAAGGTGGCTTTGCGAAATATTATTAAAATTTAATACTCTTCGTTACCAATATGTAAAAAATTAAGTTAAATTTTATAATTGCGATCGCCCTACGGCAGGAAATGTCAAGCCCTCCGAGTGTATTTATGACATAAAAAACCATCAGCCGTTCGGCTTAGTACAAATTGTAGGTCCCTTCATTTGTTGGGAAGACATCAAAACGCATGCCACAAATTGGGATGGAGCTCGGCTGAAATTTGCTCCAATTATATATGTATACATAAACATATAAGCCAATTTTGGAAGTATAACAAAGTTGTTCTTCCGCCTACACGCATATACCTCGCACAATCGTCCATTTTGTTGAGAATCTGTAACTCCCCCTCGAGTTGCATACCAATAGGCTCTTGAAGGGAAACACTTAGTTTGTCGATAGCTTCATGTTCATAAGATCGAACCGACTGTTTCGAAAAAAAATTATGTTTCCACAGCTTTCTAGACGTTGACTTCTGACATTAACTTTTGGACACGTCTGAAACATAAGTGTGGTCTATAGGATCAGCAATGGTCCGGGAAATTAAGTGATCGCTAAGAGACGTAATTCCAGTGTCATTGAAGTGGTTTCGTTTTAGCTGTAGTAAATGTGGTGTATCAGCAAAGATAACAAATTGTAAACCATTTAACGGATTCGTAAACCACGTTTTGTCTAAACAAATAAGGCTATAATATTCTAATCTCAAGTTTTCTGTGAATTATTTAATGCCAAATTTCCTGGACCTATGTCTGAGACGATCCCTTCAACTGTGTATTCTGCATTCGTACTTGCAAAACACTAGCTGTTTCCTGGACAGCTTGCGACATCGAGCAGTTACTATCTGAAAGTAATTCTAACCGTGTAATTAACTTGAGTCATATTCGTAGGCTAGCTTCACTTTCATTTCATCGAAGGCAAAGGTAAAACGTTTTTCGTTAGTTACCACGTCGTTCACGCACTACCCCAATCGAAATATTTCAAAAAAACCTTTTGCCACGGTTGATTCGCATGGAAATGATAACCTCGTCCAATGTATACTCCTGGACGGATTTTTAATTTTTCTGAAAAGTATATAAAAATACATATTTACGGTTTCCAGAAAAATAGAAAAAGCATACATACATGCTTACCGTTCCTTATAAAATAGATACAAATATACAAAGTTTCCTGAAGCTTTTGCTGGAAAATGAAAAATACTTAAATCGTTACCGAAAAATAAATAAAAAATTTTAAATTATAAATAGATGTGTAAATATGAATAAAAGGGAAAAATCTTAAATACTCAAGGTACATAAATGTAGAGGAAGTACACAAAAAATAATAATTATTTAATAAGCCATATCTCGAAAAAATTAGTTGACAAGAAATACATGAATGTGCATGAATGCATACGAACCCAGCAGTGCAGGTACCAGGGTGAGAGACAAAGTGCAAAAAATAAATCAACTTAAGACCAAAACAAAAAATTAAAACGGAGTTTTTAATAAATATGAAATATTAAAAACGAATTTAACAAATGCACGATCAACAACACGCAACGAAATAACAACACCACCAAGGGAAAGAATTATTCAGAACAAGCAAAGCCAAAACAACAACAACTACCAGCGAAACAAATTACATTTCACACTTGTACAAAAAAGTAGGTTTGCCAGAGTAAATACAGCTCTTACATTAAAGTTCAAAATAATTCGGATCATAACTGTGTTTCGATTATTCTATGTATCTATATACGAGGGGATTAACAAAAGTTCGGTCAGTTGGAGATTTTCAATTTGTTTTTGTTAAATTTAAAAATACCAAATCTTTTGCAGTTACTTTATTATCCTTCCTTTCAAATTTGTAGAACGATCGGCTAAAATGGAGACGAGGAAACACACCAACGATGACGCCGCTGTAGCTCTGGTGAAGTCTAAAATTGACGAAGACCCATAATTAACACAAGAAATGCTTGATAATGACCTGGGCTTGAATGTCATGGCTGTATATCGAATATTAAGTAATAATCTGGGATACACAAAGAAATTTGCTTGATGGGTACCACGAATTATAAATGAGGCCCAAAAAGAGGCTATAGTGCGTTTTGTTCTAATTTTCCTAAACAAATTCGATAATGGTCAGTCTAGCAACCTTAGTAAAGTTGTTACTGGTGACGAATTTTGGTTCTATAAGTACGATCCAGAAACCATAACATAGTCCATGGTATAGAGCCTATCTCATCCCAGGCGTTGCATAACTTTTTATTGGAGCTGGTTTCTACGTGGCGAGTCCCAAACCCAGCCCATAACCTCGCTAAGCGGGTAGCAGAAACAAATATTAAATGATTTGCATTTTGTCAACGAAATAAAACTGTAAAGCTTTGCTAATCCCCCTAAGGTTAGTTAATTAAAATATGAAGGAATTTTTATATTTTTTGCTGAACGCGACGCAAATAAAAATGTGTTCACGTGTTTGCACCTTTACTTAAAACCTCTTTTTTATTTAAGAAAACTTTTAGTGCATGCAATTTACCTACATTTCTTAGGTTTGGTATTAGATTGGCTTTTACATTATATGGGTTTACGCGTCCTTGTACTACCCTACAAGCAATGTGAGTACCACATGCACGCGTGAAATAGTGAAATACCTACTCTACATAGGCAATAAACAATCACAAATATATATATAATATACATATATAATTGGCGTATTGTAACCGCTGAAGCGATTCTCTACAATTCGGAGTAGGCGAATTAATATCTTTCCGACATATGGAGGGACCTACCCGACGCGTCCAAATGACGAATGGATTTTAATGAGGAGCCTTTATTTCTGAGGAATACATTTTGAAGGCTTGACGTTCCCTGCCGAGATTGCAGTTTAGATTTTTTTTGATGCTGTTCGACCCTTGGCCTTCAGAATGGCAGTAAGCAATGCTAACCATTCGGCAATTCCGTCCGCCACAATTTATACAAAATATACTTCACCACTACATAACACAGTGGGTTACGGTATGGAGTATATACGAAAAATTACATTCGAACATACTTTTTAGTTTCGAATGGAACACACTATGGCAAAAAGTTAGTAAAACATAAAAACATTATATATATTAACATAAATTTATATCAATAGTATCAATAGTTGCTTTATTACATTGTAAAATTTTAGTCCAAACTTATATACACGTATACCAGCAGAGCTCACTTGCGAAACGAAACTGACTCAGTTTCCTTTTTTCAGTACTATTGCGCATATGCATAATAGCATATACCTATGTACAGGCGACAAATATTTGCAGGGCACAGATATTTGTTTTCATTGCGTTGCAATGCAGTTGTCAATTTTCAACAACTCTCTATTTTTTGAGAGACATATTTAAAAAACCTGTAATAACTCCTGAATTAGTCCCGATTAATTCAGCGATAGAAGGGTTATTACTATTCACCATAACCTTTTATTAGCTATGGTGGATCGCAAAATATGCAAACTTTTCTTTGAAAATGTGTTTACTCAAATGATTCATATGCGGCTGCACGTCACTCCAATATATCAAAATTGTGTGCAGATGTTCCGTTTATAAAAAATTTAATGCTTTTCGGCATATAAACCAATGATGCATCGTAAAGATAAATTTTACGATAATCAAAATGGGTTCAGGAATCTGGAAATGTTATCTTTAAAGCAGTTATCAAAATAAATGTTATATCGTTTATACGTTAAAATTAACGATGACGATGACTTTGTACTGATTGTAATCAGTGAGGTACTGCACTCATTAATATGCAATTTGATTTCAGAAACTAAATTTCCAGTTTCTAGTGTTGCACTACAAATTTTTATTTCTCTTGCAATTGCTGCCAAAGGAGTTGAGTATTGTCAAAAAAGATTTTTGATAATATATTGTGAAATATTATAAAATTATGTTTTAATATGGAATAATTTATGATAAAAATATATGTAAATGTGGAATTTTTATGCATTAACTAACAAGGTCGGGTTAAGAAACGACGAAACTAAAATGGATAAAAAGATGCTAAGAACTTCAATGAATTAAATGAAACTCTTTCTACACTGATACATAGGTTATCTTTTAATATTTTCATCTTGACACCACCATCACACCCGAAAGAGAACAAAAATAAGGAGGAAATAAAAATCGCACCGTGTGACCAACTAGAAATTTAATTTCACAAAATGGACTCTGCGAATTGCCTACGACGGTACCTTTACACATGACGACGCAGGCTAGCTTCTAAGAATTAGAATAGAAAACTAAAAATCTTATCAGGATGTACTTTCATTTTCAAAAAAGATTGTTATAATTTTTGTTTTAGATAACTTGTCATTAATTAGTAGTACCGTCTCTTGTTGTTGTCATCCACATTTTCCGTATTACCACTTATGAGGTGATCCCAAATATGTCACACATGTTGACCTCGATGGAGCTGCATATTGTTGTGTATAGGATGGGCGTGAGTACGTCTTTGGAGCTGGTCTATGGTCGGTAAATAAAAAAAAAATAAGATGTACTCGTATGTATTTATATTGAAAAAGTTATTGTATTTATTTGAATAATGAGTTAATAAAATAAATGATTGCTGCACAAGGTAAATTCTAATGAATTGCCTATAATATCATCAACTTCTGTAGCTTAATAACCATATCCAAGTGGGGGAAGTACGTACGATGGCACATATTGGGAGTAAGCGGCTGATGATCCATAACCGCCGTTGCTACTAGGCGCACTGCAAGCTACTGGTGACAAAGAGGGCTGACAACTGAAGAGATAGTTTTTAGGGCATGGTGGTGCGGGATACGATGATGTAGCTAGGGGTGCTGGTGGAGCATACGCTACTGGAGCTGGAGCGGCGTATGATGGTGCAGGAGCCGCTGGTGCCGAGTATGATGATGCAGAGCCACCATATGATGGCACAGGTGCTGCTGGTGCAGAGTACGATGACGCAGCGCCGCCATATGATGGTGCTGGAGCGGGTGCAGCCGGTGCTGAGTATGATGAAGAAGAACCTCCATATGATGGTGCTTGAGCGGGTGCAGCTGGTGCTGAGTATGATGAGGAAGAACCGCCATATGATGGTGCTGGAGCGGGTGCAGCTGGTGCTGAGTATGATGAGGAAGAACCGCCATAAGATGGTGCTGGAGCGGGTGCTGCAGGTGCTGAGTAGGACGATGAAGACGAGCCACTACTGTAACCACCACCGTACGATGAAGACACCATTTGTTTGGAGCTATCACTCATTGCGCTTTCCACCGCACTAGTGGCGATAGCTGCAAGTAATGCAATTATGATGAAAGCATTCATTTTCTACTCTGCTCTTGACTTGATTTCCAACGTATGAAAGAACCGTTTGACTGCTGACGACTTCCACATGCGCCGGCGTTTTTATACGAAATGAAAACGAAATGCATTCAAAATTGCAAAAAAAAGTAATTTTTTTTTTTGTTAACGCAGCTGATGTAAGTAGAACAGAAAATAAAAGAGGAAGTAAGAAATCAGTTTGTCATGATTTTTGCCGCAAATTTAGTAGAAATTGTATTCTGTTTATCCAGCAAAATGAAATCTTCGGTTGTGTTTTACGGCGACAATGAACTGAATTTCATAATTGACCAGCGAGCAACAACAATTGCGAATTCAATATTTACATACATACATATATGCATATACACATTTTGTTCAGAAACCTCAAGTCATTGGCCTTCTTTACTTCCTATTTAAAATTAAGTTTCAATTAGTTACGCTTTGACGTACATATTTGCATCCATATATATATATATATATATGTATGTATACGTATAGGAATACATAATTAGTTAAAGGTACATATGTGCATACATAATGTTAAGTATGTATAAATATACAAACAATGTACATATGTACATATACGTACATACATACCTATGTTTGTTTCAAATATTATCTATTTTTTTTTTATTTCTCTCAAGTACAATTCTATGTAATTTTAATGTCAAATATACACAGTCGGGTCTTCAGTCTCTTTAAATTTCTGTCAAAAATTACCAATTGCTTGAGTAATTGGACGATTATGTGCACCATATGTTAGAGAAACTGTAGTCGAAGACCCGACTGCGTCTATTTCTCGACGTTCTCAGGAGCTGGAACTTTGGCATACATATATGCAGCTCACACAACGAGTGAAATATTTAAAAAATATGAAGCGTTTTACTGGCACATGGCGACGATTCATTCGATTTTAGCCACACCCATAATTTCTCGGCCAAAAATCGTTTCAGCGGTTACAAAGTGGCAATTATTATTATTATTATTGTTATTATTTCTAGGAAAATTCATTTCAAGTCAATTTCTTACAGCTTTAGCACGAAATTAAGCAATATGCAAAAATTCAGCCAAATTGAAGACCATCGCGCATATAATCTCCACTTTTTGTTAATATTTATTATGGAATGGCCGTACGTACATATGCATGTATGTATGCATTTATTTATCAAATTTGTTATTTATATTTTTTAATTCCTCTTATGTGGTAAAACAAAAATATAGCACACTATTGTTAACTTACTGATTGAGCTTCTTATTGCTGGCCAATTTCTAAAATGAGATCAGCACAATTTTATTTAATTGTTGTTACAACGAAATTTGATATCGTAGAAAATATATGGTAAATATGCATATGTATACAAGTATTTAGGTGCATTAAATTGGGTCATATATTTCCTAAAATTTTATTTCATGTCAACGCGCTTATGACACTTACATGAGTTGGCACGAACGCATGATCAAACATCAGTCCCTGATATGAAAATAATGCAAAAGGAAAAAATGCTGCGCCTTACTATTTTCTATTTTCTGTAATACACTTTTTATTAATTTGATTTTTTAAATATCTGACCGTAACAATAAGAGTGAAATTTTCGAATGATAAAATGTGTGTTTATATAATATAAACTCTGTAACAAAAAAAATTAATAATAATGAAATCTCCAAAGAGCTAAAAAGCAAAAAATAAAATAAATATTTAATAAAATTAAATATTAAATATTAAATTAAAATTTTAAGCTATTTTAAGCACATATGTACATATGTGTAAGTACTTTACTTTTTTAGTTCCCTCAGAGATTTTAAATTACTTTTTTTAATTTTTATTTTGTAATTATTTGTAGCTTTAATATATTAATTACTACATGATTATTATTTTTTTTTTTTGTAATACAGAAACCAGCATTAAAATCTGTAAATAACATACATTTTTCCATTCTGTTTATAGAGTTTTTAAAAGTTTCGAGTTACAATTTCGCTTAAGAACCCGAACCAAATTAGCTTAAGAACATAAGCTCCAAAATGCAAATAGAAATTGAAGTAGCATGTGAAGCAAATTAAAGGCGCTGAGAAAAAACTGGGAAAAATTCCAATGTCTTTAGAAAAGGTGTACTAAAAGATTTAGACTTAAACGTCGAATTCTTCTTAAAGAAAGGCCGAAAATAACTTTAAGCCACAAGTGAAAACTGAGAAACCGCTCAGACAGATAACCGATATCTGGGGGCGTTTTTAAGAAGAAAAGGAAAAATGTTTTGCAAATAACCTTAAGTATTCCAACCAAATTCAGCAATGAATAATTCTTAATTTCACATTCGTCTCCCGATATCTATTCCCAAAGTGAGTACAACTTCATCAGAGTTAAAAGGCATGACAAGAACGTTGAATAAAAAAGTCACCTGTCTAAGACCTAACATAATACCAAATTTTGCTTTCAATTTCTTGTCTCAATTCTTTAATGCCGTCTTTAAGAGGAATATTTTCTGAAAACTTCAAATCCATGACGATTATCATGATAGCCCGACGAAAAAGACGTTTTCGTCTCTCTCTGCTATATCAACTTAATGTCTGTTTGAAGGCATACTAATCCATGCAACCGTTAGTTAAAAAATTAAATCCTTGTAAAAAAATGATAAAAACCTAATGCATATTATTAAATCTATACGTGTTTTTTAATGCAATTATTCATTCGGCGACTGCGGTAGTCGAGTGGTTAGCACTCCTTACTGCTATTCGGTATGCTCGGGTTCAAATCCTGGTGCAGTACTAACACCCAAAAAATTATAGAAAATAATTTAAATGCCCCTCGGCAGGGACTGTCAACCCCTCCGAGCATACTTCGGACATGAAACAGCCTCCTCATAAAACACCGTCAGCCGTTTGGAGGCGGCTTAGTAAAAACTGTAGGTCCCTTTGTGCAAAACCAAAAATTGGATGAGGAGCTCGACCGAAAAACGCTTCAGCGGTTACAAAGCGCCAATTATATTATATATATGTATTCATAAATTTATAAGTTTTACTTATGTTTGCAGTCTTAAATAGAAGGGAGAAAACCGGGTGTACAAGTATGAGAATTCGGGCAATTACTTTTCATTTAAGGGGGTCTCCTCATCAGTAGCTTACAAAAAAAGAGGTTTTTCAGGATTTTTTTTGAACATGAAAACAACAAGAGAAACAAATGATCTTTTGCATATTTTTGAACATATATTTATTCAACAAAAAAAAGTTTATTGTATGTCAAAATAATTAAAAATGGCTGATTTATGAAAAATCTTGCGCAGCAGCTCGCGATTAACAACTCAAACTCCGTGCATGATTCAGCCCGTAATTTTTATCTGAAACAAAAAATGGAAATACTTCCTTGTTCAGAAGGCTTTTTTGCAGATCATAGACTATTATGGTGATTGAAAGTTGAAATTTTAACATTTTTGTCATTTTTTTAAAAAAGTACTCGATTTTTAGTGCTTTTTCTAAGAATAATTGAGTTGATAACATTGTAAAATAAAAATTTTTTAATAAATATTTTTAGTTCAATCTATGGACAATAAAATTATCTAAACAACGGTGTCTTACTTGTATACATAGCTTTAATGGTTCATTTTTAATCGTGCACGGAATTTTAAAAAATACGGTTTTCGGGAAATAGGCTTTAAAGTTTTTAGTTTAGCTCGCGCTTGCCCCACGCGAGACTCTACTCAGATTTGTAAATCCTAAACGAGTTTGAGTTGGACTCTCAAAATTTGCAAGAATATTCTTTAATAATAATTCTAACGATTGAAGCAAAAAAAAAAAAAATCGATTTTTTGAAACTGACTGATGAGGAGACCCCCTTAAGTGGCTAATAACATGAAATTTGCTAACACATTATACTGATCCTCGAGATGAGACAATCTTATGATATAGCCCTTGAACAAATTATTCATTAGAACATCCTATTAGATCGTTGGTGTTGACCGGTGAGCTACCCGTGGCTCTTTATTTAAAACGCAGTTAACTTATGTGCATGTCTGGCGGCCGCTCCGTTCTATCTGCTACCCTTGCACTCGTCCCATGTGAACCAGCTAACTATATATTGTATGTTTAAGCCAAAAACCTTAAAACTTTGAGAGCCATTGTGTGGTTGTCAGAACTGTCGAATTTGTAGATAATCTGATAACTAGCGGTGTGCCTCTTTCCCTATTCGTAAACATTTATAACCGAAAACGGAAGAAGAATTCCGTATTAGTTGTTCATCAACAGTCTTACGAAGTCAAATAATTTCAATTGGTTGAGTTTAACTAAAATACCTACATATTTCATCGGATGTTGGATATCATATACTTCGCTTATATCTCGGTTTAATTACAATAAAAGTTAGTACTTCGTCTAACACCTATTTTATTTATTCGTTTCGTTTCATTCTTTCAATTGGGTTGTGGGTTTGTACTGACGTTCAATAATTTAAGACTTTGTAAGTTCTCTAATAAAAATAAAAAAAAGAAATAACTTATTAAATTTATTACAAAATGCAAAATTAGATTTCGTTAATTAGAATTTATTTGTGGAGAATACCAAAGGCTGATATCTTAAAAATCTGTTCCTTAGTCCTCAATTAGGGAATCGCGATCGCCATCTCCTGGTGCCCCATTTTCACTGCCATTCAGCAGGCTTAAGAAGTGATCCCTCCATAAATTCAGCATACTTTGAGCATTAGTTACAAGATCAGCTCTCTGTGTCCTACAGCAATTTGTTTTAGTAGAAGTTTAGGAAAACCGCAATGTATATGTATTTTATTTATTTATTATAATACAATTATTATTTTGCAGAGAAAGAAGCTCTAACTGCTCTAATAAAATTATATTGTCTAAGAATATTAATATATTATATAATATTAGCCAGTGAAATGTAGGAAAATATATGGTTAATTTTACTGTCAGTGCATCGATTAAAAAGTAGTATGTTAGTAAAGAAAATTTTTATACGTAAGATAACTTAAATAAAATTTAAATTAACTTTCTTAAGCCAGTTTTGAACAAAAAAATCAGCTACCTTATAAGGGCTCTTTAAGCAATTCCGAAACAGGCTGGTCACCAAAGACTATTTTTCTAATAGCACTGAAATTTGTGCATTCATCTGGAAGGTGTTTACCTGATCCTCTAACTCGTTGCCGTTAATGCTAATGTGACCACGAATCCACATAATTTTGATTCCCTTGCTGTTTTCTATTAGCTTGGTACGTATTTCAGATATTAGGGGTGACTTGTTGGCGATATTCGGAATGGCAGAGATCGTTGACATACTATCTGTACAGATTATCGTCTTGTTGTTAGATTCTGTGGCTAAAAATATTGGGTTGTGTATTGCAACGACCTCCGCCGTATACAATCAACAGTAATTTGGCAGGTGTCCTGAGCTTACTGTTTTTGAATCAGCTTGAACTACCGCGAATGACGTGTGATGCTTAGACTGGTGCTCTGTATTCTGCTGGTATTATATTGAACTTGTGATTGATTTGGCAGAGAAGAAATGAAGTATAGCATAAGTGCCAAGGTGGAGAATTGGCAGCAGCCAGTAAAGAGGGTCGCGAGGTTACTCCTAGTTTTTGGCATACTCAAGCACTCTATATAGCGTTGGCGTTGGCTTACGACTTGGTACTTGGTTAGCGCTCCAAATTGTTGTGATAGTGTCGTGCAGAATACTACTTCTGCAGAGAAATACTTTTTGCATAAGCCTCATGGTTGTGTATTCTATTCTCTCCTGTAAGGTAGGCATTGCAGCCTCCGCCAAGATACATTGAATCGAGGATGTTGGAAACGCACGAATACTTCTTCAAACGGCTGCATTATTTATTATTAAAGCCTTAGGAGCAATTATTAAAGTATTTGGATGAATTACACTATCTTTAGAAGATAAGTATTTAATACTATTTAACCTGACAGCTAAGCTTTTTTTAGTCTTAGGCAGTGGTCCTTAAATGTAAACATTTGCCGAAAACGATTCCAAGAAAACGTAAGCTAGGTTCGTTTACAATTTCGATAAATATTATTGTATTATGAACTAGATGTAAATCCTGAGCAAATTGACCAGTTAGATATGTCCGTTAATATGTTTAGAAATTTATTTTTAGCGGTGTTTAAATTGCTTAATTTAGAATAGAGTAAGACGCCATCCGCATAGAGAATGGGTGAGATGTTTTTATTTTTGGCAATTATGTGGCTTATTTCGTCGAAAGCAATAGCAAATAGCGTAACAGAAAGGGGAATCCTTGTGGGATTCCATTCTATTGGTTGTATAAACTAGAAAACCCATTATATACTTCTGAATTTTCGATTGATGAGAAACTACTTGATAAAATGGTATATTTTATTACCGAATTACCTTTTTTCTAATTGTCAGCTCCTACAAGAATGAGAGATTTTTTCGAGTAACTTACTCATGCAGCATACTCGTATAAGTGAAAATATGGGTGCAACTGTTGGGGTTTTCAAGTTTTGAGTATAAATTCCGGTAGTTAAAATTTTATTGTACAAATTGATTAATCTTGATTTAAGATCACAAGGCAAGTTTTTTAATATATCATAAGAAATTCTATCGTGACCGGGAGTTTTTCCAGATAGTGAAGAGATAGCACTATCGAAATCTGGGTAAATGATCTTTGATTCTGTTACTTTCACTGGGGAGTTTGGCTGATTGTTACTGCGACTCAGTGTTTTTTTTATATGTGCTATGAAAGCTGAACTAAAGTTTGAGTCGCTGGAATACATAGACCAAGTGGAGGCAAAATGTTCGGCAATCGCCTTGTGGTCAGATGCTGGACGAGTTGGGATGTTAACCGAATTTATGTATATGGTTATGGAAAAATGAACCTGTGAGTATTTTAATATCCGGCACACCCTTAGGGTTAGAACAAGGATTTATTTCTGCGGTATGTTTTTCGAAGCTCATTCGTTTTGCTTCTTTAGACTTTTTACGAAAAATGGCATTTGCTTTTTTATATAAAATTAGGTTGGCTTCTGTTCTAGACCTTTTGTATTGTCTTCTGCTATCCTGTTTAATTTTTTTTAGTTGTTCAGCTCACCAGTATTGCGCTATTTTTTTGTAAGGTATGTAAGCAGTTTGTGGAATTGAAAGGTGCGCACACGACTTTATTATTTTGGTGATATTAGCGACCTCTTTATTAATGTTTTGAGATACCGGGAGCTCATCACAAAACAAAATTGTCAAAAACTTTGGTTTTTGAAAGAGGTTTGCAAAGGATGGCGTGGCTAGTTCTGTGACTACTGGGTAATAAGCTGTCGAGTGTTTGGCTATTTGCTTTTGGAGCGGGTTTGGGTACTCACATTAAAATATGCCTAAGCTCAACAAGCGGAAATCTTTGTTGTGGTGGTATATACAGACAAATAATCGTCATGTATCCTATAGATACCTAAATAACTAACAGAGCGATATTTGAATGGATTGGTAGGTATTTATGTAGATTGTATTTTTTTACTAAGGCAGCGATACCTTGTTTGTTTTATGGTAAATTTAAAAAAAAAAAACTTACATATCGATTTAGTATAAAAGCATCTTTATTTACGGCAAGGTAAGTTTCTTGTAAAGCAATGAAGTGTGGGGAGATTTTTTTAATGAGAATTTCAAGTTCGGTGTAGTTGTTGTAGAAGCCCTTTATATTCCACTGTATTACATTAAACATTCAGTAAAAATACGAATCTGAATTAAGTTTCTTCATCGTCTGAGATACGCATAATTTGATTCTCATCTTGTAGACTGTACTGCTGAGCTGTTATTGTTGCCAGCAGTTTCAAAATGAGGAACTCTTGCGTTCGGAAGGCGTATGAATGGTATCTGCAGTAGTATTTTAGAGTTCTTGTATTTGCTTTGATGATTTTTCTTTACTATTTTGGCGAAAGAGACGTTTGGTAGAAACGGCACTTTTGCTTTGTGTAATTTGATAGCTTCTTACATCGAACATTTGAGATAGGCTTTGTTGTTGCATCTCTTAATGGTGTGCCCTAAAAGTTCACACGACTTGCATTTCGTGAGTTTTTGGAAACATGGTTTTACACGGACTGAGCGCCCTGAAGCCTCTACGCAAATTACATAACGCTTCCAATACTTTATGAACTGCAAAACATGAGTACTTTGATAATGGTTTACTTGAATCAACTGTTGATATGGTAATGAGTTTTGGATTTTCTTGTTTGGTTTTTGGTAATTCAGGAAATATTTGAGGTTTGAGGACTTTCAGCTAGCAAAGCGAACCTATTGTCCCCCAAATTTGGTGGTCCAGGGGCCATTGGAGAAATATTTTTTTGCGCAAGCAGTTACAAAGAAATGACACGTGTATCATTTGATGTTTAAAGTCACGTTCACAAGAAACGTGTTGAGCAACAAGAAGAGAGCTGAGCAACCACAAAAAAACACCAATCTTAAAATACGTCCACTCGCAGTGAGTATCCGTCGGAGACTGCTATGTATTATATTTTAAAAACTCATCATTTTTGAATAATTGTTGTCTCGTTATTTTCTTTTGGCGTCATTTAGACGTTATGAGTTAACAAAGCAGCCGAAAAGTAGTCGAAATAGTGTAGGTAATAGATGTGTGGAGGTGTGCTAATACAGAGATGCAAGAATACCTATAACTTGATAATACCTACAGTCAAAACCGGTGGGGGAAACATCATGGTTTGGGGTTCCATTGTCTGCGGTATTCGCCGTTTCCAATGCGCAAAGGACCATAAACTTTTCTTTCAAAGACTCCCAAAGCCGACTCATCAGTTGTTGACACCGTCCACCCTTCTGCGACATATGATGAACGACTTGTAGAGTTTGGTTTTGTTCGCCGAGAGAGGACTTTACTTTTCATTTGCCTACATAGTCCAAAGTAGCACCTGTTGGCAAGAGTGATACTGCATTGGATTTCGAGACTGACGTTATTATTGGTATTAATGCCCTACCGGTAGGCCGTCGGCCCCAGCTGCTTTATTGTAATTTAGGCGAGCAATCGCTATTTGAACTTCGACATGGTCAGGTAATGGAACGTCTGTTCCATCGTTCTCGATTGGGATTTCGGGTTCACCATCTCCGGGTGTTTCATTTTCACTGCCTTTCGCAGGCTGGAGAAGTGTTCCCTCCATAAATTCAGTATACTCTGGGCATCCGTCACTAGATCACCCTTCTGGGTCCTACAAGAGTTTGCTCCGGTCTTGAAACCTTCCGTAAGTCGCCGTATCGTTTCATAGAATTTTCGAGCATTACCCTTACCCGGGCCAAACGACTGACGAAGTATTTTACTGGTAGTCGTAATAAATATTTTAACAGAGCATGGATTTTTAGGCTTGTATTTTTTGGTTTAAATTTTAAAAAGATGAAAAATTCAATTGTGAAACTTGAAGCAAAAAACTTAAAATCACTTCACAAGAGGTCTTTAAATATCTGCTCATAACCTTTGTTTTCATAATTTCTGTTTACCCGCCGTTACTCACGCCGGATGTAAATTGCACCCCACTACTTTTAATTGTTGGCATATATTTTTTTCCTTATTGAGTATTTAGAAAATACCGATTGGTTTCTCTTGTAGCGTTGAACTGCACGGATCGTTGGAAATTTAGTTGGGGTCTGTAGCATACCCCGAGTAACGGCGTAAAAAAGTTTGAAAGGGTTTAAAACAATTTTTACATTGTTGTTAATATATATAATATTTATGTTAGTAAATTTACTTTTAAATTTAAACCTAAATGGCTGGAGCACGAAAAAAAGAGGAAGATAACTGTATCAAGTATTGGAACAATTTTGTTTTGTTACTAGTCACATAACACTTACTGATTATTGGCCGTGTTTGTATTCTTAATTATGCACAATACGATTATTGAAATTCAATCAGGTTATAACATGATAAAAGTCGGTGTCTACATTATCAGATGTGTAAGACTTATGACGTGTCCAGAAAAAGCTTCCGAAGGCCTCTGGTATTAATTCACATGTCATTTTTGGATGTAACTGTCCTAACAATATAATTAGCAGTGCTCAGTTTCTGGAAGAAACCGGACTGTCTCTTATTCACGACCCGGCCGTCACGGAGTCCCACTGACTCGTAACACTCACTGCTATATACTTTGCCACCTTTCTCCTCCTTGTGATAATAACAAATATTTCATTATTATGTAGGTATGTCACATTATGTTTGTTCCGTTTGTTACGACTGATACACCGTTTTATACTTACCAAACACTTCAAAGCAAAAAAATTAAAAATTAAAAATAATTCGATTTTTGGACGTTTATTTCATTTTTGTTAAAGTTCAGATTAGCAACTACGGGTTTAGAACTTGTTTTTATTAGGAAACGTTTGCAAATTGATGAAAACATAAAATTATATAAAGAACGTAAATATGTACATACCTACAAGTATACTTTTGTATATACCTATGTATATATTTATACCTGTTTACAATATTTATAGGTATAGATGCATATAATCATGTACGCATAAGGAATAAGAACTAGACCTGAGTGGGGGAGTATAGTAACTGAATATAAAATACGAGTATAGTTATGTATATATGAAAGTGTACATTTGTATGCATTTATAGTAAGTCTAGACTATTGGGATTACAGTTAGTTATGTGCATATAAATTCCATAAATTAATTATGCACTTAAGAATTATGAGCTTACTAGCTTAGAGATATTCAACTGTCATTACCTAATAACTTTTACATTTACTTCGAGGGGACTTAAACGCGGACATCTACTACCTTCAACTTAATGTATTGTATGTATATTTAAATAAGCTAATATTTATAATCCTTCTTACACGTACATTTACATGGGGTGCGTTGAAAAACCCCACTTCTGAAAGGGCAATGAGGAAAGGATAATTTCTTCACTCCACTTCGTTTCTTTTTAAAGCTTCATACATTTAACTTAAACTTTTTTTATATATTTGGCACTTTTGACTGGCCATTTATTGATCACGCGTGCTCTTCCCTTATTCATTAAACAACTTATCTAGTATTTTGATAAATTATTATTTTTTCCTGAACTCAAATTAATGAAGCTTAAAATTTTAAAATAATCTTAGAACTATTAACCTCCTAAATTATATACATACACGATTGTTTACACAACTATTTCTAAATATATATAAATTTAAGTATGTATGTATGTACATATGTACACATAGATAAGAATCTATCCAACATTTTTTCAATAAAAATTATCTACCTTTGGGTTGTTGAGTCTAATGAGTTCATTTAAATACGAACTCGCTTACTTATTTATGTATGTAAATACTTATTACGTATGTGTGTATGTATGTACAATCCACAATCCAATAAACCAAGCAACCAATTCCCTTCGGAGCGTCGGGATTAAACGTATCTGGTGATTTGCGTGTGGAATTCCGAAAGGCAAATTTGCAATTGGCAAAATGAGGGACGTTCCGTCGGCAGTACTGCCCAACAGTAGGCCATTATGGTGAATCTAAGCAAATGAAAACAAAGAGCAAGCACAAACAAAAACACAATTAACACCCAAAAGCGAAACATATTTAAATATCTAAAAGGGATTTGGTTTAAGCTTAATTTTTTTCTCGAATAAGCAGCTAAACATTTTTTATACTTTGGACTTACAATTCATCGGGACAATTGTATGGCTGTGCCAATCGGTAGCCATCTTTCAAATAGTGCTCCATTTCGTATGGATCGATCTCCGCGTAAGGCAGCTTACCCAGCGTGCACATCTCCCACATGAGTACTCCGAAGGACCACACATCACTGCTCTCGTTGTAGTGTTTCTTTTGTATGGCTTCCAGTGACATCCATTTAATGGGTCGATTTTCACCATCGCCCAAACAGTTGTAATCGCCTGGGAAGAGATCGCGACTCAATGAGCTGTCGGTTAATTTGACGCGTAATTGATCATCAATGCTGAAAATGAAAGAATTAAAAATGATTGAAAGTTTTATGTATGTGCGTTAATGTGGAGAAACCATCTATAGGTGTCTGAATTCAACGATCAAAGTAGGATAAGTAATAAATAAAATTGGTAATAGCCTATTATATTTTTTAAGCCTTAGAATGAGGAGGGAACCTCTTTCGGTGGCAAACTATATAGAGTTCAGCACTCGGCATTTTGTTACTTTTTTTTACTTTGAGCTAAACGGCGAGCTGCAACGCTATTAGACTGAACACAGCGCACAACTTCCGCAAGTGCCAACAACTAAATGCAGCAAGCCGCTTGAACTTGTATAAGTTTAAAGTAGTAGTATGTGATAATACTTTGATAAATTTTGTCGCAGTAGCAGGGAAGAAGAAGACGCATAGTATGTTGTGCACTGCCTCTCTCAATGTCCGGCCTTAAGCACAGCATGCATACATTTCTAGGAAACAATTCTTTAATTGCTTTGCTAAAGTTGCTGCAGCTAGAGTATGGGTTTCTCTACATATTTAAAATGCCTATTAATATTATTATCATATAACTTTATTTTTTTTGCTAGACACAACTTTCAAAGCTTTCACACTTTTGCAAGAAGGCCACCTTTGTTTGTCATTACCTAGGCGCAAACGGATTCTTTTAAATATTTAGTATAACGCTCTGCCATACTCTCGATTACTGCGGCAGACATCTTGTCTGGAAAGAAAAAAATCATCATAAAAATCCATCAGCCGTTCGGAAACATCTTAGAAGAAACTGTAATTCCCTTGTAATTTATTAGAAAAACATTAAAGCAGACGCCACAAATTGGTGAAGAAGCTACACCGAAATTCGCTTCAGTGATTTTATAGTGTGCTTATTGAAATGCTGACCACTTTAGGTGGAACTGAAAGCATCCTAAAAGAAGAGTCAGCCAATCGCAAAAGATATACATATGGTTTCAATATACTCCTTTGTACTAATTTAGAATATAGGGGTTCATAAAAAATCCTACCTTCCATATAACAGAATGCATTGTCCTCAATTTAAGAAAGTTCTCAATAACAAATATACTCCTTGAAGGCATAAGTGTATTTTTTCGTATGTGTTGTTCGGATTATCTAAACAATACATAATTACACGAAATCGGAGAGCGCCGAAGGTGCCTATGCATATATGATACGAGTATATTCTGTACTAGCAGCATTAGTTCCTTTGAAGGCCTTGCTTTGTACAATTGAGGTTCATAACTTCTAAGGTCATTCTCATTAACTATTTTCTGGGGTGACGAAACATTTTCGTTTCTTACCACCTTCTTCATTTTCCTCTCAATGGAACTTAACTTGGTTAGCCGAATGTAAAATGATTAATTCGATCTAAATATTTACAAGCCGACCGCAATGCCAATGTTTACTTATATCATTCATACACTTTCTTGTGAAGTGGACGAAGATATCGAATACTTTGTAATGCAGTAACTAACATATGACAAAAGCTTTTTATTCAGATATTCTAATCTAACTTACTCTTGAAATATTTAAAATATCTAAATGACTACTTACACGCAGTTCCTGGTCGCAACATCCTTGTGTATTACACCGTGATTATGTAGATGTTCCATGGCCATGGCCAACTGTGAGGACATCAGAACGGTCTGTATGGTGGTGACACTTCGAGCGTAAGCCGGTTCTTGCAGGAACAACTTTAAATTGCGCGTATTGCTGCCTGCTGGATAAAGCACAAATGGTGTGGTGAAATCCTCGATGGTTACACCCAAAACAGAGAGCACATTTGGATGTGCCGCGTCATATAGCATCATACCCTCTTGTAGTAAGAGCGACACTTGCATTTGATTAGCGTGTTGAGCGACGGTTTTCACCAGCACCTCCTGACAATCATTGTAAGTGCCCTTATAGATACGACCATATGTGCCCTCTTGCACCAAACTGGATAGTCGTACACGACATTTCTGCACAGTCAACTCGTTGAGACGTCGATTGAACTCCTCTGGCTCATGTTCATACTCGCGGAAAGGTCGAGTGAGTGTTGCGTAAGTGGGAGTGATCACCGAAGGACATACGTAGATTGAATTGTGTGCAGTTGACGATATAGTTGGCAAACGTTGAAAGCTTGAAGTCTTTATGAGATGTACGCCATGATTTTGGCGTTTCGTAGGGCCCTTAGCGCAATAGGCTACAACAATTAGTGTCACTACAAGCAGCAGAGCTAATATACAACCAATAATGAGCGATGTGACACCGCTGGTTGGAGGCGCGAGTGTCTCCTTTAACATGGGATCAAAGTCATGTAAAATAGTTCCTGCTTCGCTCTCCCTCACTCCACTTAATAAGTTTTCATCCAATGTGTGTTGTTCGCCATCGCTGGTCGCATGTTCATTATGAGCAGTTTTACCCACATGAACCATCTCAGAATCGTGCGCAACACCACCACCCGCAACATCTTCCAAAATACCCTCAATCGGGCGATTAATATGCTTATTCATGCTGGCAACACCACTGCCACTGTTGCCACTACCACCATGACGGCTATCATCCTGTGGGCCAGCAAGGCAAATTTTTTTGCGTCTGAACATCAAATCTGTTATATTATTCGTCTTTCGGTCCAGTATTATTTCAATGGCGATGGTAACTTCCACTTCGGCGTCACGCGTCCCTGAACATTTCAAACTGACAGCGAAAGTCTGCGGCTCCAGCGGAATTTCACCAATACGCGAAATATTCAACATTGGCCGTGGCAATACAAACGGCTCCGATGTGATAATGTTGACACTGTAGGGAAGTGGATGATGGGCTAGACTCTGCCACGTGAATGAAATTTCGTTGACGTTAGCTGGCACGGGAACGGCAAAGTTGAGCGCATAATCGTTGACCTGGCCATCGCGCACATAGTACAGTTCAGCCGAGACACCTGCAAGAGAAAAGATAGCGTACATCATTAAAATACCCCGGTAAAATCGAGTAAAATTCAAACCTGAGCACATAACTATGAGTTAAGTGGAGGGTTAGGTGTGTGTGAAGGCAACAAAATATGAACAGAGTGGAATGGTTGCAAGCTTAGTTCCACCGCCAATGAGAATAAGATTGTGAGCAGAGGAGTATGCTACCCTTTTATTGGGCCATGTTGATGGTACTGACACCCCGATTATGTGGTTGGCGATTAATAAAAAAAAAGTGTCAAAAAAGTTACAGTAATGACAAGCGCGTGTTGGTATGATATGTGTGTCTGCAAAAAGAACAAAAAATTTCATATTTTGTTGTTGTGAAGGGCGTGAAGAGAGGTATGATTTTAATACATTGCCAGTTGTGCCTTTATAATCAACCATATTAATTGGTCACATTGGTGCTTTGGTTAAATCAGCTAGTCAGAGCAAAAGGGTATCTGGTGCCACATATCTCTTTCATGTTAAAATAATGTGCACTATGCCCTGGACCCTGTATAATTATATAATTTCTAAAATAAATAAATACTATGCTTGAAGTTTGTTAAGAAAGAGAAAATATGTGAATTAATTTAAATTATATTTTTATTCATTTTCACTCTATTTTTCTCTGTATTATTTTTTATTGAAATTATTCATTTTATTTTATTTATTTTATTTTATTTTATTTTTTTTAATCTAGATCAACTTATGTCAATTTAATTAAATTTAATTCTTTTTTATATTTATACTGCACTTTTTATTTTGTTTTGTTTTATTTGTTTACACGACGAGCGTATATATTTGCCTAATTTTGGGCGCTGGCTAATTGTTTACAGCTAAATATTTGAGATTTTGCTTTTTGGCATATGTATATGTAAGAATGCAATTCCAAAATGATCAGTGCTTATTGCTTGCAATGGAATTTAACTCCTTATGGTTCAGATCAGATATTCAGATTTGCGGCTTCCCCTCCCTACTTTCTTGTGCCACTGCGATTGGCGTCTACGCAGCGTCAGATGTCTCTTATGGCATTGAGTAAAGACCTTCTTTTTTAACGAGCCATTGCTCAATTTTAATACAATCAACATTCATCTCCACCCGCTTAGACATATTTAATTTAATTCAATTGATTTAATTTTATTTACTCTATTTTTAGTTACTTTTAATTTATTTTATTTTATGTTATTTACTTTCTTCCATTTTATTTTAACCTCATATTTAACTTATTTTAGTGTTATTGTTTATATTTTCATGTTTTTATATTTTGTAATGTATTTTATTTAGTTTTAATTGTCTTATTTTAATATATTTTATTTTACTTTTTCATATATAATTTAGTTTAATGTTGTTTTTTTTTTATTTCATTGTTTTGTTTTTTCTTTGTTTATTTTATTTTATTTTATTTTATTTTATTTATTATATAATTTATATTTTTTAAATGAATTTAAATTAATATTGTTTTCTTATTTTGTTTTTATTCAATTATATATTATTTCATTCAATTTATTTTATTTAAATTTATTTTATTTTATCTTAATTTAATTTATTTATTTCTTCTATTTTTTATTACCTATTTTAACTTATTTTACAGTAGTATAATTTCTATATTATTTTATTTAACTTATTTTATTCTATTGTACATTTTATATTAATTTAGTTCGTTCTCTTTAATATATACATATTATTATTTTTTTAATTTTAATTTGTTCGATTTTGTTAATTTATTTTATTTTATTACATATTTACATATATGAGGATAAATGAGGTTTACAATTGTCTCATGTGGCTTTTGTTTACACTAACTAAGTTAGACAATCATTGTGGCATTTTAAATCAACGATGATTGGTAGAAAAGCTCAATTACCTTTGTTTGAGATTAGCAGCCCTTGCATCACAGCATACACACTTTAACGACAGAAGCAGGCAATATAACAACACTACCAAGAAATAGACACCGATCAGCTGCCAACTTAATGTTAACTCGATTTCAATTTTAGAAAATCCGCTACTAACTGACCAACGACAGTAACCATTGAAGTCAGACGGAGGTTACCCAACAACCAACTGCCTGCCACCATGGTGCACACGAAACATACCAACTGGTGTGCTCAACGACCAAATACACCACGCTATGCTGAGAGCAACATAACATACCTAAATGAAAGTCAATTCATTCACATACTCGAGTATGGAATCGTGTGAATGATTCCGACCACCCGACATTTGTCCCCCTTGTACAACGACGGTGTTGTCATACGCGTTATGTTTTCGACATTGGTATAAAGACACACCCACAAGTCCAGGGTGTTGGTGTACGGGCACCCAACACATAAATAGTAAATGTCTGTTGGTTACTGTGGCTTTGTCCGCACATTATCATTCCAACACTTTTGCGTGTATCACTTTTTCGTTTTTCCATTATTTTGGCGTTCGATTATACGCGTTAGCTTTGCATTGGCCTCCTTTGTTGGCTGGCCAACAGCTGATAATTACATGACCGCATGGTCACTTTTGCGACAGGAACACCATCAACGACTGCAGGTTGCCAGAAGGTTTGATGCGACCCTGAAATGATAAGCTTGTATTGCAAAAATATTGTGTGTATGCAAGGGTTTTTTTCTTCTTATGAAAATATCACTAAGAACTACAGACTTTGTGGATAGTTGGGTAGATGTGTTAGTAAGCTATTGGAAAGATACCTAATTCATGGTTTAATAGGTTTGTGGCTTGCATGCTTGCAGCATGACACAAAATGAATGGAATAAAATGGGGCTGCCAAAGCTCAATGGGGAAATACAGAGAGACCCAATTAAAATCCGAACCCGTGGAAACACCCCGGTTCCTCTGTCTCCGCTGACAAATACTCGTCTCGCCTAGTCCTAAGCGGGTTAGCAAGCCGCAACAACAACAACAACAGGTGTAAAACGGGATGATTCTCCATCATATGACTAATTTAACTTAATGCTGGAGATATTAATCTTTTACAACGGTGTAAAACTGCACCTAGGACATTTAGTTTTCAAAGTTTTCGACCCAGTACTCACCGGTGGAAGCAGAGAAAGAGTGAAACCTCAACTTTGTTTGCCTCCAATTCGCGCCAAACAACGAAAAAGACACAACTGGCGCGCTTCACCAATTAAGCTGTTGGATCTGTTTCTAATAAATTTTTAAGCATTTTGTTATTCCTTTCAACTGGTTTCTGAATAATTATGACTGACGTCTTGGTGTACTGTGTTGTCAAAAAAAAAATAATAAGACTGCAAACCAATGCAAATCTACTAACGAAGTGCTAACTAAGCTTGTCAATGAATCTTCATTTGTATTTTAATGAATGTTGACTTTTGAAAAATAAGTTAGCAAGAAAGCAAAAGCAAAGTTGCTGATTTGAGTGGAAGTAGTAGTACTCGGATAGCATTACGTTTTTTTCGCACACAAATAAAATATGAAAATTTCGTATTTGTCATGCGATTAATGTTACAGAAAGTAATGAAATCAAATCGCAACGAAATTGAATTTTTAATATATATCTTTTCTTTTGTTATTACCTTGTATCCTGCCATTTCGTCAATTACCTACCTCACTCTCAATAAATATACACATTTGTATACAGTTAAACAAAATGCCTGCATATACATTTGCAAAGCCATCAGCGTCTACAATAAAAGTACTTCGCCACTTTTTTAACGCTGCAGCACTTAAAGTTCTGCTACAAATTTCTTGTTAACAAATTTCATATGCAACAAAACACAAAGGAAAGTTCTCAGAAAACTAACCAAATAAGAAAGAAAAACAATTTTATTCGATTCTTAGCTGGTTTTGCAATTTCCAGTTGTTTGATTGACAATAACACCAAACGCTTCGCCGCCTACAAACCGCTTTTTCGGCCCACACATCTTACAAATGCGTTCAACCAAATATCACAAGAGGTTTGTTCCATAAGTAAAGATAATTTTGCACTCTTCGAAAATATACTTGTTAATTTATGAATTTCATAAACTTCGTTGAAACGTTGGCACTTCATGACGACAGGCGACCGAAATTTTTTGGTTAACGAGCAGGATACGAGCCCACGGCTCTTTGCCTGGCAGCACGCACCGAAAAAAAGCGTCACCGACTATCTGGTGTTGTCCTTTTGTTCCGCCCCCATTTGCTAGCGTATTTACTTTTTAGACGTATTTACATATTCACATGTCTATCGTAGTAATGCTAATATTAGTGAAAAAAAATTAATTCCGAGTTTAGGAATATTTTCAAGATATCCCGGATAAAGCTGAAGATTTAACTTTTATCAATCTTAAAACTATTTTCGAAACTCCTCTTTTATAGTATTTAATTCGGTATGTCTGCAATATAACATAAACCGAGGCGAGGAGCTCTGTTTTAACGCTGAAATGGTGTCAAAAGCTTTTAAAAGCTTTAAACTGTTTAAAGCTGCCAGCACCGATAGAATTTTTCTTGCTTTGCTGCAAAAGGGTCACACCTAAGATTTGCTTCGCTGAGAGTAAATTGTGTGTAAAAGTGTTGTGAAATCCATAATAACATATGAAGCACTATTATTGTGGCCGAGGTACCAAAATATACATTTGGAACAGGTGTGACATACCTGTTTGATGGGTATATCGGGCGCCATAAAAACTACCTCAGCAAGGGCATGTTTGATATCTGGCCAATCAACCAACAAATGATAGAGAAGCAGCACTGACAGCAAGCCTCTTAAAAGTCCATATCCATCTATCTACATATATCTATACAGACGAGCGAGGTTCTTCTGCGACTGCCCCAATAACCAAGTTAGATTCAACCCAATTAGTGCAACTGCGTCTTGCAAGCAGAGATTGTGAGCTTAACTGAAAGTTCCAAATGAGCAATACCTGCGCGGAATTAAGAGAATTAAGTGTGTTATGTTAAGTGGCAATTGACAGGCATTCGATGACGAACATAATGAATATCACTTGGGTTCCAGGTCGCACGAATATAGAAGGAAATGAAAAGGTGGAAAGTACTGGTGTCACTAGCGAGGCTTTCACTATCGACTTTGTCACAACCTTCAGTGCCTTCAGGATGTTTTGTAATAGTTAGTATTCATAAATAAACAATTTTTCCATTTTCACCCTATGGCCCTTCCGAAATAATCAATAGCTTTTATAATAAATATTAAGGTCTGCCACTAGTAGCTTAGGGCGCCGATGCTAGAAAAATGCGGCAGTCACATTGAAAGAAAGAATAACATTTTCGCAATCGCTACCAATTTCGCATTATTGCAAATGCGGCTATTCTTACCAGCAAAAACGACTAAAGTAGTAATAATGGTAGCAATAAGGCTAACCAACCGGCAGAAAGAAAAGAGCAGAAAGAAAAGAAAAAGCAATAACAATCAAAAACGAAATCATCGCAACATTGATTCCGCCTGACATTCAAATAAGCCTATATTGTCCATTCAGCATATTTTCGGCTTTGCCATTTATTTTTATTTGTGTAAATTTTTTTTCTTTCCATGTATGTATTCTTTTTCCGCCTTCCGAAATAGTAAAACCTGAACTGTTTATAAGTACATATAAAAACCATTTTTTACTCCAAACAAATAAAATGTTGAGAATTTAGTTGACATTGCATATTCGCATATTCTTACTTTGAGCGTAAACCCGAAATAACGCGCACATTTATTTTGACAGGATCCACATAAGAACTGTTATTAACGAAGATGGCTCGGGTCCGTTCTAAAGAGAGTTGTTATTTATTTAAGAGGGGAGGGGGATTTCCAAATGTTTCATTCGAATCAATTGAAATTTTCTGATAAACGTGAAATTTATCGTTACAAAGCAGCCTTGATTAGAATACATGCAATGCAAGGTTTATAGATTAGAGGGTCACGACAAAAGCAAAATCTTATATTTAATTACCAAGTTGGTTCAATTTTATGGATTGCAGAATATTATAAAACAAATTTGCATAATTTTATCCATAAAACAACATAACATTTCGATAAAATTGTAATTTTTAAAAATTAATAACAATTTGAATTCAATAGTCCAAAATGTCGTGGAAACGTATTTTAATTTTTAAATATTTTTAAATTATGGAAAATAATAGCTAGAAACTCAATAATTTGGTGATACGAAAAACGAATGGCATTAGCAAATAATGTCAAAAAAATTCTAAGCGAAAGCATGTGTATATGTGCATATACGAGGGTTGCTATATATATTTCTGGCCTAATAATGAAAATACGAATATTTATCAACGAAAATGGTTTTTTTTTTTTTGGATTTGGCTCGTCTTGGAAGACCCACACGGTCGATTGCTGTTTTGTTTCGGACTCATACGCATAGATCCATGATTCGTCACCTGTGACGATCTTATAAACGTCTTTTGAAGCACCGCGATCGTATTTTTTCAGCATTTCTTTACACCAATCCACACGAGCCTTTTTTTGAGCGATTGTTACATGACGGTCTTGCAATATCAGTTCACGTACGGCATCGATGATTGAATTCGTTGTACCAGGTTTTCACAGTGCTATAGGATGGTGCTTCATAGCCATTCAAAGATTTTAGTTCATCGATGCATTCTTGTCGTGATAGTCCCCGTCGAAAGTTGTGAAAAATGATCGCACGAAAACGTTCATGAGTTAATTCCAATTTTTGGCCGAGATGAATTTTTTTATTCACTGTAAATAAATCAATCCACGATTAAATTACAAAACGTTCTGAGTGATGTTATGCTAAGAAATGTCAAACTTTCCAATGGAAATGTCAGATTGCACCTGGCAACACTTAGTGTTGCCTAGGCCAGACCTATATATAGCCGCCTATGTATGTACCTATATGTTACAATAGAAGGAATTTCTTTTTTTATAAAACAAAATTATTTATATATTTATTTATAATTTGTATTTTTTTTTCTGTATAACAATATTTTTCCCATATATACTTTGTAAGATTCATATACATATACACATTTTTATTAATGAAAAGAATAAAATACTTTTTTTGACTGTAAATATGACGAAGTCAGTAAGGTAATGTCGACGGTTATCGTAACCTTCTATTCCACTAACCTAGCATTCAATGTACTTGAAAGTTGTCCCAAAAAAGGAAATTCGTAAATCGGACGACTATAGTAGTATATAGTTCTCATCTAACGTTTTATCCAGATATATAAACTCTGCTCCTTTAATTTTTTCTGGATTTTTGATCAAACGGTTTATACAAATTTCATACGAATATTAGAGCCCTAATCAATTAAAATGAAAAAATACGAATTATTCACTTTCTCCAGTTAAATTTGCAAATATTTGTCTGATGCTATTCTGGTGCTTAATAACGTCAAGCCAAAAATTTGTTTGCCAAAAAATCCTTGCTGAATAGTTGTTGGTTAGTAATTGAATTGGATACTAAAAACCGCAGAGTGCACGTTGGATCAGTGGTAGAGTACTCGTTGTTAAGTCAGGATCCGTTGGTTAAATCTCTTCTAGAAGATGAGGATATATGGTGATCTCCGAAATAGCTGTCACTTCTATTATTTTATTTATTGTTGTAGAATAAAATATTCAATTCACCAAAGGCAAAAGGCCTCTAGTTAAAGCTCATTAACTTATTACAAAAAATCTGAAAAGTGGAATAAGAGAAAATAAAACTCGTTAGCATAATTTTGCACAGATTTGGATCAATCACTAAAAAATGCTCATGTTTTTTTACTCCCTTAATTTTTTGCGGAAAAAATTCGAAAAAATTTAAAAATTCCTCAGTCCAGAGAGCAACCACAACTCATGTTAATTTTAGAGCTTATTTACATGGTATGACTCAGTAACACACATAATAAAGAAGTGATAAAATACAAGTTGGCTTTTTGTATAAATATTAGTATATTCACAGTGGTTTATTGAGAACTTAACTAACAGAAACTACAAAAAGGTGCACGTTGATATAGTAATGCCAGATTTCAACAAGAAATATTGCTTGATGGATCTGTGTTTAGAGGCTTTATTTAATTTCATATTAGGTGGTCAAAATGGTGTGGGTTTGGGACCCGCCACGTAGAAACCAGCTCCAATGAAAAAGTTAACAACGCCTCGGATGAGATACCCACTTTCTGTTCACGACCCCCGCAAACGAATTAAGGATTACGATTTGAGGGCATGCACCTGGAATGTCCGTTCCTTAATTGGGAAAGAGCCCCTGCCCAGCTGGTTGATGTCCTCAGAAAATTAAAGGCTGACATCATTACCGTCCAAGAAGTGCGATGGACGGGACAAGGACGAAAGCGAGTAGGTTCTTGTGACATTTACTACAGCGGCCATATAAAGGAGCGCAAATTTGGTGTCGGATTTGTGGTGGGAGAGAGACTCCGTCGTCGAGTACTGGCATTCACCCCGGTGGATGAGCCTCTCGCCACAATCCGCAACAAAACGAAATGCTTCAACATATCGTTGATTTGCGCCCACGCCCCGACGGAAGAGAAGGACGATTTGGCCAAAGATGCCTTTTATGAGACCCCAGAGCATACTTATGAGCGCTGCCCCCGACACGATGTGAAAATCGTGCATGGCGATTTTAATGCCAGGGTGGGCAAAAAAGGTATCTTTGGTGCTACAGTTGGAAAATTCAGCCTCCACAACGAAACATCCCCTAATGGGTTGAGGTTGATCGATTTCGCCGTGGACCGAAATATGGTTGTCTGTAGCACAGCACAAAAAAATTCACCAAGCTTCTTGGCTGTCTCCAGATCGGAAAACTTTCAACCAGATCGATTAAGTTGTGATAGATGGCAGACATGTATCCAGTGTTTTAGATGTGCGTACGTTCCGAGGTACCAACATTGACTCGGACCACTATCTTGTCGCAGCGAAGATACTCACGCGCCTCTGCGTATCGAAGAACGCCCGTCAACAAACACAAGGAAGGTTCGACGTTGAAAAGCTGCAATCACAGCAGACTGCCGAGCGGTTTTCTACTCGACTTGCATACCTGCTTTCTGAGAGTACTCATCAGCAACTCGGTATACGGGAACTGTGGGATGGCATTTCAAGCTCCCTACGTACAGCTGCAAACGAAACCATTGGATTTCGTAAAGGTCGTAAAAACAGCTGGTACGATGAAGACTGCCGTGTCGCAGAGGAGAGAAAACAAACCTACCTCGCAAAGTTGCGATCGACTACAACACGTGCGGGATGGGATAGATACCGAGAGCTGAAGAGGGAAGCAAGACGCATCTGCAAAAAAAGAAATGGGCCGAGATGCATGAGTATGAAGAGCTTGAGAAGCTGGCCGACAAGGGTAATACTTGAAAATTCTATGAGAAGACACGACGACTTACAGAAGGTTTCAAGACCGGAGCGAACTCTTGTAGGACCCAGGGAGGTGAGTTAGTCACAGATGCCCAGAGCATATTAAATTTATGGAGGGAAAACTTCTCCAGCCTGTTGAATAGCAGTGAAAACGGAGTAACCGGAGAAAGTGGCCCTGAAACCACAATCGGCGACGATGGAAAAGACGTTCCATTACCAAACCATGAAGAAGTTCGAATAGCAATCATTCGCTTAAAAAACAACAAAGCGGCTGGAACTAACAGCCTACCGGCAGAACTATTCAAACATGGCGGTAAAGAGTTGACAAGGTGCATGCATCAGCTACTTTGCAGAATATGGTCTGACGAAAGCATGCCCGTAGATTGGAATTTAAGTGTGCTAAGCCTCCTTAATATCGCCTATAAGGTCCTGTCAAGCGTATTGTGTGAAAGACTAAAGCCCACCGTCAACAAACGGATTGGACCTTATCAGTGTGGCTTCAGACCTGGTAAGTCAACGATTGACCAGATATTCACCATGCGCCAAATCTTGGAAAAGACCCGTGAAAAGAGAATCGACACAACCACCGCTTCGTCGATTTTAAAGCAGCCTTCGATAGCACGAATAGGAGCTGCCTTTACGCCGCTATGTCTGAATTTGGTATCCCCGCAAAACTTATACGGCTATGTAAACTGACGTTAAGCAACACTAAAAGCTCCGTCAGGATCGGGAAGGACCTCATCGAGCCGTTTGATACCAAGCGAGGTTTCAGACAAGGTGATTCTTTATTGTGTGACTTTTTTAATTTAATGCTGGAGAAAATAATACGAACAGCAGAGCTGACTAGAGAAGGTACAATCTTCTATAAGAGTGTACAGCTGCTCGCTTACGCCGATGATATCGACATTATTGGCCTCAACAACCGCGCCGTTAGTTCTGCTTTCTACAGACTGGAAAGGGAAGCGAAGCGAATGGGTCTGGTAGTGAACGAGGGCATGACGAAACATCCCTTGTCATCACACAATCCGTGTTCGCATTCGCGGCTTGGCTCCCATGTCACTGTTGACAGTCATAACTTCAAGGTCGTAGATAATTTCATCTATCTAGGAACCAGCATCAACACAAATAATAATGTCAGCCTTGAAATCCAGCGCAGAATCACTCTTGCCAACAGGTACTACTTTGAACTAAGTAGGCAATTGAGAAGTAAAGTCCTCTCCTGACGAACGTAAACCAAATACAAGTCTCTCATCGTTCCCGGCCTGCTATATGGTACGGAAGCATGGCCGATGACAACATCTGAGGAGTCGGCGTTAGGAGTTTTCGACAGAAAGGTTTTCCGTAGGATTTACGGTCCCATACGAGTTGGTAACGGCGAATACTGCAGACGATGGAACGATGAGCTGTACGAGTTATACGACGACATTGACATAGTCCAGCGAATCAAGAAGCAGCGGCTACGCTGGCTAGGCCATGTGGTCCGGATGGATACGAATAGTCCAGCTTTGAAAGTTTTCGATGCAGAACCCACCGGTGGAAGCAGAGGAAGAGGAAGACCTCCACTCCGTTGGAAGGACCAGGTAGAAAAGGCTGTACTTGGAATTTCCAATTGGCGCCACACAGCAAAAAGAAGAAACGAATGGCGCAATGCTGTTAACTCGGCTATAATCGCGTAAGCGGTGTCTACGCCAGTAAAGTATGTAAGTAAGATAAAACGGTTATTATAATTCAATAATCTTGATTAATAAGCAACACTGCAGATTAATATTTAAAAGCATTGAATATCGTAAAACATTAAATGAACCTTTTAATTCGCATTTTACATGCCTTTTATAATAACCGTATTCATGCTGCAACTATTATCTAAAATAATATCCTCGTAAGTATAAACAAATTGACTACTGCAATTCCGAAATTGCTTTATTGAAAATCTCAAAATATTTAACAGCCGTTCACAGTTATTAACAAAGCTTTACAGAATATAGTAGATGTTTGAATTTCAATATAACACATTATACACGTACAAGCATATACATATAGGTATGTACATGTATACAAACAATATATTGACGAGGTGATAGTAAATAAATCGTCCTTTGAGATACTGCCATCAATCGCAAATACGAAAACACAGAAAGAGAAATTTGCAACATTGCAAAGAGCAAATCAAATAAAGTAAATTGAATATGTGTAAGAACCCCAGTAAAAGGGGGTGTGTTTGTATGTCACAGATGGAAATCGAATGTTGTTAAATAACACGATGGCAGTGCCTTGGAGTGCTGTTGTCCCACATATTTTGGATGAGTTCGAAAGCAATGTCAATATACAACACACATTTCGGAATTGTTCTCCTGCTATATTCAGCAAATGGCTTAGGAACATCATGAAGACGCACTCTAATGTGCATTTATTTAGAGATATTTAATTATGTCCCTCACAAGTGGGCTTGAATTGGAAATCAAAATATCTTGATAATGGAATTATGTCTGGTTCGAATTGCATTATCTGTTTTTATATTATCCAAACATGTATGGCTTTTTATATTTGAATGCAGGTATGTTGAACGAGCCATTCATTTCCTGCGAGTATATCGGTATTAGTCGCAATCGGGTGGAATTCGGTCTGAATTGGGTCGAAATACGTGGGCCTTACTCTTCAGATCTTCTTTAATTTAATGCTGGAGAAAATTTACGACCGAAGTCATTAGCCTGGATTCAAAGTGTCTCTGGTGTCTCCTTGCGGCACATTTCGCCCACATCCCAGACCCCTCGATGATGTCACTGGGTTCCCCCTGTTGCAGGAAAAAAATTCAATTTCAAAAAATACTCAACAGTTATAGTTTTCATACATATCTTATATATTTTTAATATTTTTAGTATTACAAATACAAAAATAAATTTTAAAATAAATATATAAATATAAATATAAATATAAATATAAATATAAATATAAATATAAATATAAATATAAATATAAATATAAATATAAATATAAATATAAATATAAATATAAATATAAATATAAATATAAATATAAATATAAATATAAATATAAATATAAATATAAATATAAATATAAATATAAATATAAATATAAATATAAATATAAATATAAATATAAATATAAATATAAATATAAATATAAATATAAATATAAATATAAATATAAATATAAATATAAATATAAATATAAATATAAATATAAATATAAATATAAATATAAATATAAATATAAATATAAATATAAATATAAATATAAATATAAATATAAATATAAATATAAATATAAATATAAATATAAATATAAATATAAATATAAATATAAATATAAATATAAATATAAATATAAATATAAATATAAATATAAATATAAATATAAATATAAATATAAATATAAATATAAATATAAATATAAATATAAATATAAATATAAATATAAATATAAATATAAATATAAATATAAATATAAATATAAATATAAATATAAATATAAATATAAATATAAATATAAATATAAATATAAATATAAATATAAATATAAATATAAATATAAATATAAATATAAATATAAATATAAATATAAATATAAATATAAATATAAATATAAATATAAATATAAATATAAATATAAATATAAATATAAATATAAATATAAATATAAATATAAATATAAATACAAATATAAATTTTAATATAAATATATAAATATAAATATAAATATAAATATAAATATAAATATAAATATAAATATAAATATAAATATAAATATAAATATAAATATAAATATAAATATAAATATAAATATAAATATAAATATAAATATAAATATAAATATAAATATAAATATAAATATAAATATAAATATAAATATAAATATAAATATAAATATAAATATAAATATAAATATAAATATAAATATAAATATAAATATAAATATAAATATAAATATAAATATAAATATAAATATAAATATAAATATAAATATAAATATAAATATAAATATAAATATAAATATAAATATAAATATAAATATAAATATAAATATAAATATAAATATAAATATAAATATAAATATAAATATAAATATAAATATAAATATAAATATAAATATAAATATAAATATAAATATAAATATAAATATAAATATAAATATAAATATAAATATAAATATAAATATAAATATAAATATAAATATAAATATAAATATAAATATAAATATAAATATAAATATAAATATAAATATAAATATAAATATAAATATAAATATAAATATAAATATAAATATAAATATAAATATAAATATAAATATAAATATAAATATAAATAAAAAGGGCAAAGTTAAAGTTTTTTAACAAAAATTATAGTATACATTACAGAATTTTATTCTCTATTCGTTATGATGACTTTCGTTTGTTATAAAATTTTTTTCAATGTGTCGTTTAAATAAAATACGTTAGAACTAATTTTTCGAGTAATTAATTGAATTTTAGTTAAATTAGTATAAAAATATCTTATATTTAATGATATTTATTTATTAGATATCTATAATTCACAAGTGTCCAGTGTGGTTTCTTGAAGTAAATTTACTTTTGCGTTTATTGGGGACAAATATTTTTGAACGATTTTTATGTAAGTAGTAAAACAAATTCTTGAAGACAAGTATTATATCAATAATGTTTTAGCTGTTTTCAACCAGCAAGTGGATTTTGTCGCTACTACATGTCCGTAGAATATATCAATTTAAAAGTTATCTAACTAAAATTTCAAGAAAGTAATAAAACTAATTCTTCTAATATTTTCGCTTAAATAAGAGTTCTAAGCCTCCGTGACCCCTGAATCACTTTTATATATTTTTTAAAAAATTTATATATGTATAAATGGACAACGGACAATGAATACAACACACATACATCCTCGTTAATATTTTTTTTAGGTTATACTAGTGCAAGGAAATAAGGATATGGTCTTGTGTATTGCCATTCGGAGGGTTGTGGTTCAAATCCTGGTCCGACTGACATCCAAAAATATAGAAAATTAATTTAAATAACAAATTAAGTGAAGTTTTTCATCTGCGGTTTCCAGCTTTGTTAACTGATTGAGACATTAATGGAGCGGATGTGTTATCAAGGATAGATAGAGGGAATTTTGAAGTGGTTTGACATGATGATGAAAAAACTAAAAATATGCAATTTCAGAAGTAACTTCTATATATCAGTTGATGCATAGCAAAACTGAAATTAAACTCATTCTTTTATATGCTGATGTATGCTATTTTATGGCTCAACATCAATCATACTTCTTTACATATGAATAAAATAGCGTTTGGTTTTAAGCACCCTCGAAGAGCCTAATGTACTTTTAAGAAATGTTTATTTGGCCAGTAATTTAAGAATTGATCATGTTTTTATATATATTGTATGTACGTACATGTACATGTAAAAACGAAACAAATGCTGCCACAAATATTAAACATACCACATAATTTTTCTTATATAACGGACTTTTCACACATTTTCACATTTATCTTAACTTTGAAAATGTTTATTGTCCGAATATAAAGTTTAATATATAATGTTTTCGAATATTGTAGTATTAAAATGCCAAAAGCAAGCTGCATTTTGTGTCAAAAGACATGGACTAACGAAAATGTGAAGCTTTTCCATGTACCCAAAAATGAAGCAAAACGAAGAATATGGTCTGAATCCTGTGGTGCTGATTTAAAGCTGGGGTCGAGAGTTTGTGCCCTCCACTTTACCGACACAGATTTTCTTTCTGGCTCAGAATCGAAGAGAATGAAGCTAGCAAGCGATGCCACTCCAATAGTTATCTATTCTTTAGATACTTAGAACAAACCAGAGGAGCTAAAATCGAAATTTGTCGAGGCATCTACCCAGACTGAGTAAAATTTAAACATACGTTAAAAATTAGGTATTTATATATGTATATATATATATATCTGGTATCGGTGGTTAAATTGTAAGGGCCGATGTTGAATGTGAACCACACCTAAACGCCAAGTTTTTTTCCGAATTTAATTTGACATTTCTCTATTTCAGACTTACTCAATTTGAACCATGGAGAGATACACAATCCAACAACGTGTTAAAGTTATCCAGACTTATTATTAAAATTTTCGAAGAAAATCATCTTCAGTGATGAGGCACATTTTCACCTCAGTGGATTCGTCAATAAACAGAATTGCCGCATTTGGGCGAATGAGAATCCAAGAGTGATTGTCGAAAAACCAATGCACCCACAAAGAGTGACTGTTTGGTGCGGTTTATGGGCTGGCGGCATCATCGGGCCGTATTTTTTCCAAAATGAGGCCGGTCAGGCAGTTACTGTGAATGGTGTTCGCTATCGTGAGATGATAACGAATTTTTTATGGCCACAATTGGAAGATATGGATGTGGACGATATGTGGTTTCAGCAGGACGGTGCCACTTGCCACACAGCTAACGAAACAATGGCTCTTTTGCGCAACAAATTCAATGGCCGTGTTATCTCACGTAATGGCAATGTCAATTGGCCCCAAAGATCATGTGATTTGACACCGTTGGACTTTTTTCTCTGGGGTTATTTGAAAGAAAAGGTGTACGTCGATAAGCCAGCAACAATTCAAGAGCTAAAGGATGAGATAATTCGGCACATTAACGGCATAGAAACTCCATTATGCCTCAGCGTCATCGAAAATTTGGACCATCGTATGGAGGTGTGCCGCCGAGGTCGCGGCGCTCATTTGGCCGATATTTTGTTACATACATAATTGAGTAATACCAATATATCATAACAAAATAAAATTTCAATAATTTCCTAAATAGTTTGTGTTTTATTCAAAATCAACATCGGCCCTTGAAAATTTAACCACCCTTTACTTTAGATCAAAAATTGATGAACACTTAACATCGCTTGAAAATGAGGTGATGATTTTAAGTGAACGCGTAAGAGAGTTAGAAAAGTTGCAGGAAAGCTTACGGACAATATTCAATATTGAAGGGCAGTTGCGAAAAATAACATTCCCTGAGAAATCAACTTATTGGACATGGAATGATATATCGCCAGCAATAGTATTACACTCCGCTGGACCACGAGCATATCGATATTTATACAATAAAGGTTATCCTCTACCCTGTGAATCCACTACCCCCAAATGGCTGCAAAAGTTGAGGTTTGACGATGGCATTTTAAATTTTTCACTTGGTGTAATGAAGAGCGCCAATAATACTTCAGATGCAGATAGGCATTGTATTTTGTCGTTCGACGAAATGAAAGTTGATTGTATGTATGAGTATGACGCGTTGTCAGATACAGTACGGAAACCTTGTAACTACGTGCAGTTAGTAACGGCTCGTGGCTTAAAGAATTCGTGGAAGCAACCAATTTTTTATTCCTTCGACTGCAAAATGTCGAAGCAGATTATGTTCAACATAATTATACGAAATTCGCTATTAAGTCATTGGTATTGTGTCCGACATGGGCCAGTCAAATCAAAATTTATGGAGAGACCTGGGTGTTAATTGTGGTAATCTCAATTTATTTGTTTTCTTATATATTTGTGCAATATTAAGCTTTTTTGTTTATCCTTTATTTTAGATTTTTTGGTTTCCACATCCAAATACGTCCGATAAAGTGTTTGTGTTTGCAGATACACCGCACTTAATTAAACTTTTAAGAAATCATTTTCTTAACCCTGATATAGTTCCAAAATCAGTAGCCCAATTATTATTGTATACCTCCGTTTCAGACATGTCTATTGTCCATAAGTTGACAGAAAAACACCTCACTGTCCACCATGCCGAACGTCAAAAAGTCAAACCAGCTGTGTAACTATTTTCTCATAGTGTTGCAAGTGTTATGCGTCGTTGTATGATGTTAGGGTTAGACATTTTTAACGGTGTTGAAACATCAGAAGCCACAAATAAGTGCCGCAAAGAAGCCATTCGGTTTGGATTTGGTCCAGCAATTGGAAATTTTAAGCAAAATGTATAATTGTATCATATGCTTCACACAAGAGCAGGTAGCCGGTCAACATTGTTACCTTGTCAAAAAGGGGTTTTATTAAATAATAACTCATTACGTGAGCTATACAAGTTTGTCAATGCGAAGTATTCCCTGCAATACCTGCTGACGAATAGATTAAACCAGGATATTCTTGAACATTTTTTCGGGAGGATTCGTGGTCTAGGTGGCACACAATGCAATTCAAATACAGATTGAGGAAATACTTGATGGGTAATTGTTGTGATTGTTTATATATGTATGTTGATTGTTACATTAAGAAATTGTGTTCTTATATAGCAAGAAATATAGAAAGTTTAATAGTTCGAGGAAATGTGGAAGCCGATGAAACCGAGTGGTTCCGGCTATCAGAAAATTCTATTGATTCCTTAAAAATTGTTCATCGTCATCGTTCATCGGCAACATTCACATGGGTCGACGAAATATCTATGGGGGGCTTATTAAGCCTTCTGCCGACTTTCTTACAAAAATAAAATTACTTGAAGCGATAGTCTTCAAACTTGCTCAGGATTTCTGCAGAAGTTAGAAAGCAGGCCCGAAGTTGCTGAAATCAGGTCTGATGTAAAAAATTTGTTTTTCAAGTGTAGAATGTATTTTAGGATTAAAAGTTTAAATAAAAATAAGGGAACCCGTCCAAAAATTTAGATGGCTTCATCGTCGTTTCCGTGTAATATAATGTTTTTATATATCGTTACGTGTAAAACTACTATCCTAACTTTCAATATTCAAGTTAGCTTTATCATTTTTTAAACTTGTTTTGCACTCCTGCTATGTTGTTAATTTTTGTACACACAAAATAGCCTATAATGGCTATTTGGACTTTAATATTGTACTTATCAATGTGTGTAATGTTATATAATTATAGAATAAATGCAAGTACATACGGATTCATGTATGTACTTAAATATTAAGATTATTAATGACTATTTGCCGTCAGCTTTCCTGTTCAAGGAGCTCATATTACATGTATATGTATATTTTTCGAAATTTTCAATATTTTATAAATTTCCCTAAAAATCCCTGAATTTTCGTTTATTCCTCCCCTTTCTCTTCAAATTCGAAAATATAACGTTGAGCTAAGGCAGTGTCAAAGCCTCTTTCTACTCTACTTACTTCACCTGTATATTATTTCATCATGTTGCCAAACTGAAAAATTTCAAAGTTTTTAATTTCTTTTTTTGAACTAAGTGTGCGACCACTGTGCTGCGTAAGCATTAAATGTTTTATAGAAATCGGTGTGAGCATGATGAATTATTGCAACAATGAGAACGATGCGACATAAAACTTCTCTAAACTCTCAATCGACATTTGCCCATAAATAAATGTTAAACAATGACAAAATGAGTAATGGCATTCAATTATGAATAAATTTTCAGCATCAGATAAAACAGAAATGAAGGAAGTTTTCATTACTCGCACAAACTGTGCATTCGTATACTCACACCGATGCAAAATCACACATGAATTCACTCGTACCGCAAGCAATCAGCTTGTGATGTGTGTTGATGGAAACTAAGAAATGTCGTTAAGGAATTGATGCGACTAAAAGACAGCAACCACCAGCCACCAGTCTGAGCCGTCGAGCAGCCATGCCGCAGATGTCAATTGACGTGGTGATGTGGAAAAGTGAAGATAAAAAATGAGCTACTGCATAGCATCCGCAATGCCGTCAACGATAGCTGAGGAGGCAAGTAGAGAGTGCAGGCCTCTGGCATGCCAGTAAACATCGGTAAAGTATCGGAAGCAGCAGTGTCGGCAGGTCGATGAGAAAGACAAATCAGTGCAGGTGCGACAAATGCCCGAGATGTTAACCATTGTTGGCTGAACGAGTGCCGGCGTTAAACACCAAATTAAGTGACGGTTGGTTGTGCAGTATAGGATGCTTTAAAACTCACTCACTTTGTGTTGTCGTTTGCTGTATGTCAGAATGTTAGTGGCAAGCAGTAACATTAGATATTCCGAGTAAAATAAATATAGTTTAAAAAACTAAAAAACACGCTTTTAAAGAATATTGTACTAAAAAGTTGAAAATAATTTTGAAAATAAACTTAAGACAATAGTATATAAAAAATACTTGTATAATTAAGAGAAAAGCGTGCTGCGCTTTGTACCATAATTTCCATATATCGAGCGCCCCACGCTTTTCTCTTAATTATACAAGTATTTTTTATATACTATTGTCTTAAGTTTATTTTCAAAATTATTTTCAACTTTTTAGTACAATATTCTTTAAAAGCGTGTTTTTTAGTTTTTTAAACTATATTTATTTTTAACTTTTTAGTTTAATATTCTTTAAAAGCGGGTTTTTTTAGTTTTTTTAAACTATATTTTTTATATACTATTGTCTTAAGTTTATTTTCAAAATTATTTTCAACTTTTTAGTACAATATTCTTTAAAAGCGTGTTTTTTAGTTTTTTAAACTATATTTATTTTTAACTTTTTAGTTTAATATTCTTTAAAAGCGGGTTTTTTTAGTTTTTTTAAACTATATTTATTATATACTATTGTCTTAAGTTTATTTCCAAAATTATTTTCAACTTTTTAGTTTAATATTCTTTAAAAGCGTGTTTTTTTTAGTTTTTTTTAAACTATATTTATTTTATATATTTTTCTAATTAACTCTATTTTGATTTTTTTTCTCTGAATTAATGAGAGAACGTATAATAATTATTAGTATGGATTATTATACGTTCTCTGATTAATTCTGTCAACGCTACGATGTATGCAACGATTCGCATTTCAAATATTTCATATTGGGATCGCGTCACCGCTAAAAAGTTACAAACTGACAGACGGACATACTGACAGACATACTGACAGACATACTGACATACAAGTGAAGCTAATATAAAGCGTGTAAAAATCTGACAACAGAAAAGAAGAACAGCGGCAACATTGGGTGCTTACTGCGTCACTGCGTTAAGGCGGACCTAATGCCCTTGTCAATGGCTGGTGTGGCTCGTTGTCGTTGTCGTTGCAACAGAGCAATATTAATGATACCCATAAACGTTGAGGCAATAGGGCAGACAGTGGCCGAATGATGAGTCGACACTGCGCCAATGTTAAATCAAAATATTATAGGTATAAACTCCTCGAGGACCAAGTAAAGTGCTGATGCTCGTCTGTGGAAAAAGTGTTACAGAACTGTATATATCGGCAACATAAGAAATTAAGAAGTAGAGATAAAAATTAATTGCTCGAAATGAAGTTATAAAAAACGAAATTCGAAAATTGACAAATTTGACTCTTATGTAGTCGTATGACGCAAACCAATGATACAATAATTCTATAAGGTAGTTTCACTGCGAAATTTTTTTCACTAAACGTGTTTGCTCAGAATTTTTCGATGTTGCCACTTATAGGATATTCAATTTGGAGATTTTTTAATTACTTTTGGAGTTATATTCTAGGCAAAAGCAATACTATTGAAAATACGAATGTATTAAAATCTTTTTTTCAAGCCATTTTTCTTAGGCGGCAGAAGTAAGAAAAGGTTTTGGTAGATGCCTTTTTTCAAACTGAGATTTTAGATTTTCTCGACTGTATGCGAAGCGTCCGTGGTCTAGGTCCCTGGTTATAAGGATATCCCAGGGAACTGTGGCCAATGAACTGACCAGATGAGAAACAGTCATTACATCGGTAAACTGTGATTCGGGCATACCTATTTCCTTGACAAAGTATCTGTTGAGACTAGATTTCACCAGAAGAGCCAACAGCAGATGACACAGTGAAACTAATTGCAAAGTGGCCAGACAAGTCTGGCCATTGATCGAAGTACACAGAACTAAGTCTTTACTTCTTCTAAAGAGGACCTCCATAAGTATAACAAGCGGCGTAATAACCGGGCACTATGTTGTGGCAATTCATAATAGAAGGATGGCCTGTTTCTCAAACGAATTTTGCCGCATCTGCAGGGGCATAGATGAGGAGGAATCGGTGAAAGATGAATTCCGCCACTGCTCAATGCGGTTAGTTGTCGCTTTCTGGGAAATTTCTTCCAGATAGGTGAGAAGAATCTCTTATCAGAATTCCGTAATCCAGTAACCTTTTTAACCAACTAACTGACTAGATTTCCAAATCTCAATATATTTAGATTTGGTAGATTTTTTTAAGGGAAGACGGTAGCATGAAACAGACAAAACACATTTAATGTCAGATAGCTATGAAACCGACTGCGATGAGAGAATGAAACTACCTTTAAATTATTATATCGTGCGCAAATTCATAACATAGGCCCTCCAGTTAATAAACATAGTAGACTATCACTCATTTGGGTTCCCGGTCCAAAGAATTGGGACGTGAAGTGTAATGTAGACAAAACAGACCCATACGGATCAAGCCTTGGCTAATAAGCAGGCCGCATCATGATGGACCTAGACCTCGACTTCGAAAAGACAAACTGAAAGGCACTCTCTTAACATTATGGCCCCCTAAAAAAGTAGGAATCTTGACAGACCACTTCTTGCTAGTACGATATACAGAAAGACTGGATGCTTCTTTTTGAAATGCTGCAGATGGTGTCAGAGCGATCTCAGATCTTTTATGAAACTACCCTGCCTAATCTCACAAAACTTAGGGTTAATCACCTTGCCAACATCGTGGACAATGGGTTTACTCTGTCTTATTATTTTTTTTTTTTGATGCTGCCACATCGAAAGCCACATTAAGCACTCTATCCTTCCAAAAGTAGACCGATATATTAACCTGATTTTAATTTAGCCTCCTTTTTTCTTGAGAATTCACCACAAAAACAAATTCAAAGTTTTGTAATAATCTGAAAAATTATCAGAGACGTATCAAGAACGTAAATTAGTTATAAATATTATAAAAGAATGGCAATTTAAAATTAAATTTAAATAAAGTGGACAACCAAAAGAAATGCAGAACCACAAAAGTTTTTCTGTGAATTAGTTTAATCTGCTTTGTGTAAAATATCGAACAAAACTCTTAAAAACAAGAAAAATAAATTCCAAAGTAATTTTTTAACATTTCAAGATAACAACAATAAATCTCAAATGAAAAAATTTGGAATCGAGACTGAAAGAAGCTCAGAAAGAGAAAAAACAGACGCAGCCAGTCAGTTGAAAGTATTGTATAAACAAATACAGAAATAATTAAATTACATCCACGAAACTTACAAACAACAACAAAAAGTGACAAAATTAAAAGTGTCAAAGCGACCAACTTCCTAATGAAATAAAAATTCCAAAAGTACTCGCATATACGAGTATATAAGTATGTGTACATAGTTATATACAAACATACGTACATTCTTGCTTCGCACATCCGCTGACATGTACCCTCTTTAATTAATAACAAAAATAATCGTAATATAATTCAACATCAAGCAAGGCAAATTGTTGGCTACACCATATTATTGCTAAGAAGAAGAACATAGCACTTCAACATCCGCAACAGACATTTGTACATGAGCCCAAACAGCACCACCAATAATAACAGCAATAAAAAGTGTACTGTAATTATAAACTTTGGATGTGTTGAAAGAAAAATACGAACACTCATCCTTAACGTGCAACTCAAAAGTTGAACTCCAAAACAAACGAAGGGGTGAAACGGTGGTAAGATCTGAAAACTAAGTACTGATGTAGAGTCTTAATGAGAGGAGTTGTGACATTGGCAACAGAGCAAAAACACCACTTCTCTATTCTGCTGCTAAATAGAGTATAAGCTTACGTAATCAGGTCAACAAAGTACTTAGAATATATGATTTCCAGGGAGGGGATTGATTAAATCAAATTCAGTGCATTTAAATAAAGGTTGTTTATTAAATTTAATAGGTACATATTTTTGTGTGCAAGTAGTAAGAGTCAAGGCCTACATAATAAAATGTAAAAAAAAAATTCATTTATTAAACGTTTTTCATCTTAAACTAACCGGTCAGCTTTGCACGATCAATATAAAAAAATCAAAAATTATAAATGACATGATATATATTTCTAAAATGCGATTGCACTGTTTGACTTAATGACGCATACAGATGGATGTGTTAACATCTGTTGGCTTTTCGAATAGGAAAAATACCTTCCCAAGTTTAATAGTTGTTAAGAGAAATCACTATATCTGAAATAGAGTTCTCATCCACAATGTTTCTCTTTATTTTTTAAATTTTAATCGAAGTTTGTGAAAAGGTATATCATTAAAAGCGCTTTTAACCATCCTAGATTGTACTTTGCATGTCATATGAATAGGCTTGAACGAATACAACTAGTTTATGTTCGCTTTGCCCTCCCTTCTCTGCATTTTGTTTAACTTGTCCCTCTTTTTTCCTTTCATAAGAACTTTCCTTGCCCTTAATCCCGTTTAAATCAATATTAAAGGAACTAATTACTTAGTGGCCGCGGTAGCCGAGTGCTTAGCATTGCATACTGACATTCGGAAGGCTCGGGTTCAAATCCGGTGTCACCAACATCCAAAAGTTATGTAAAATTAATTTAAATAAAAAATTAAGTTAAATTTTGTAATTGCGGTCGCCCCTTGGCAGGAAATGTCCACCCCTCCGAGTGTATTTCGGACATGAAATAAAGGCTTCTCGAAAAAAACCCATCAGCCGCTCCGGAGGTGGCTTAGTACAAACTGTAGGTCCCTCCATTTATTGGAAAAACATCAAGAGACTTCAGCGGTTACAAAGCGTCAATTATATATACAGCCTTGGCAAAAAATATTAAGCACAAGTATTCTCAAATGTGACTATCAAAGTTACCACTTCTTTTTGTAAATGTCTTACATGGGAGTTTAACTGTTGACTAAACGAATAAATTGTGTGATATTAAAAGTCATAGCACTCCTGGTAAGCTAAACCTATTGGGTGTATGCATTAATTAATGCGGTTTTCTAAGAGAGGGCTCTACTAGTATTATTTCGCGTCGTGTTCATTTGTGGCTATATTCATTTCAAAGGTACTGTCATTTCGCGTCGTTTCAGCAGATGTCATTTGTTTTAGCGTGAACAACAATTTGTTTCATTGAATTGAAAATGTCGAAATTTGTACCAGATAAAGTGTTTTTGCGGGCAGTTCTTCTTCATTATTTTAACATGAAGAAAAGTGCTGTCGAAAGCCATTAAATTTTACTGGACGTTTATGGTGACCATGATTTAGCCGAACGAACGTCCCAAAAGTGGTTTGCACGGTTAAAAAGTGGCAATTTCGACTTAGACGACGGACAGGACAAAAAAAATTGGAGACATTGCTCGACGCAGATGCATGCCAGACGCAAAAAGAACTTGCAAAAGTATAAGGAGTTGATCAAGACAATTTTTTCACAATAAAGTCTTAATTTCCGACAAAAACCGCACGAATTAATGCTTACACCCAATAAAAATTGTCATTTTTAAGAAATTCATAAAATATTTCCCCATTTAAAATTTGAAAGTGAAAGTGTAAATTACATTTGGTGAAAAGTTACCAATCTTATAAAAACAGTTCATATTTACCGAAATGTCTAAAAAAAGTGAAATTAGTTACGATGAGGCGATTTGTGGAGACGAAATCCCATAAAAATATTAAATCAGTGGAAGAAAGCGTCTAATCAATAAACGCGAAGACCGAATACTTATACGCGAGTCTCTCAAGGATCGCAAAAAATCTTCTTCTGCCCTTTCGGATGAATTTAGTAAACCAGTTAGTGCCCAAACAGCTAGAAGAAGACTTCTGGAAGCAGGTTTAAAAGGATGTAAAGCCCGAAAGAAGCCGTGGCTCTCAGAAAAGAATAGGAAAAATCGTTTGGAATAGGCTCGCCGATACCAACATTTTACGGAAGAAGATTGATCGAATGTTCTCTGGTCTGATGAATCAAACTTCGAGGTAAGCTTAGTTAAGATCGTCTTAAAATATTAACAGCCATAGCTTCTTACCCTAGAGCAATTTTGAAGACATAGGTAATACAAATCTTATGAAAACATTATTTTTTCTTTTCTACAAATATTTTGAACACATGGTGTGACGTTCGTGAGGCGGCGGGTTGGGGAAGAATATCATCCAGATTGCGTGGTACCCACTGTTAAGCATGGAGGAGGCAGCACTATGATCTGGGGCTGCATAGCTGGTGATGGTGTCGGCGAAATGTTCGTTTGCGAGGGTCGCGTGGACAGTCAAAAGTACATAAATGTATTAGAAGCTGTTATCTGCCTTCGTTAACGCGCATTTTCGGCGATTCAATTTCAGCAAGACAATGCTCCTTGTCACAAATCAGCGACTACGATGCGTTGGTTTAGAGATAACAACATTGTTTTGTTAGATTGGCCCGCACAGTCTCCAGATCTTAATACCATTGAGCACGTGTGGGCTATTTTAAAACGCAAGATTAAGGAACACAGTATAACATCAAAAACTGCCTTAAAGAATGCCTTAATTAACGAGTGGTACGCTATAAGTGCGGACGAATGTGCAAAGCTTGTACGCAGCATGCCTAAGAGAATTGCTGCCGTTATTAAATCGAAGGGTGGACCTATTAAATATTAATGTTATTATCACTAATTCATTGTATTTTCACCGTTTTACTAATAAAACTTCATTCCTTCACTTGTTAAAACAAAAAAGTTTAGTAATTAGTGGGGTGCCTAATACTTTTGGCCAAGGCTGAATATATATATATATATAATTATTATTAGTATGTAGATTTTATTTAAAAAACATGAGACCAGATGAGTTTTTGAAATCGTTCTGTTTGTGCTCTCTGGCGAAGCATTTAGCGATTCCATGATAATAGGCAAAATAATAACTTTCACGAAAATCGATGCAGTAGTTGCAGAGCATATTCGGAATAAATAATTACAACTTTTCTCATTATAACACTATCCTATATATGTATATATGTGTGTAAAAAAAAAGAGTGACGTTAGCTACTACGTTTAAATCTCAAGAACGCCTGGACAAACTTCGATGAATCGCATCCAATCTGATTGATCACCGGCTAAACAAGAAAAATACGCAAGGATGTGGATCAGCGTCCGACCTATTCAAAAAAGTCTTATTTATGGATCGATACTATTCATTTGGAGTGAAGATACTTACACATAGTTTGACATGAATACCACTTTTTCGATTTAAAATATAAACACTTATTGCAAAATGAAAAACAAATTAGAAAAAAATTTAAATTTGAAAAATTCTTGAAAAAATTAAGAGTTTTTAACGAATTGAGAAAGGCTGGACCGATTTGGGTAAATGTTTTTCAATTCTTCGTATTTAATAGGAAAAGATTTTTACAAAAAACATATAACTCTATTCTGGGAAGTGAACCAGAGACCGAATAATTAGTTAGAACGTCTGTAATAATCAAATTGGAGAGGAAACAAATCAAAGGGATGAATGCTAGTTATTTTCGCACGATCAGTGCAGTTAATCCAATGGCGAAATCCACGGGTCCAATAGTATTTTCATAAATAAATTAACGTAAGACAAATTAAGTAATTCAGGCAAATAGAACAAAGTATCAATACTTAATTCTAGATTTGAAGCAAAAAAAAATATATATTTTTTGTATATAGAGAAGTAGCTGATTGCTTTAGGGTAACTAAAAAATTATTTCAGAAACCCGATTACAAGTAGTAACATTACATAAGCAATAGCTTAAGATTAATTGTTGTAGTCATTAACTCTTAACCCCGGAGCACTTGGTTAGTTTAGCTTAGCTTTCGCAGCCATAAAGTAACCTCGAATGTATGATTGAATACTTTACTTACTCTACTGGCGTAGAGACCGCTTACGCGATTTTAGCCGAGTTAACAATGGTACGCCATTCGCTTCTTCCTGTGTGGCGCCAATTGGAAGCACCAAGTAAAGCCAGGTTCTTCTCTACCTGGTCCTACCAACGGAGTGGAGGTCTTTCTCTTCCTCTGCTTCAACCGGCGGATACTCCATCGAAAACTTTCAAAGCTGGAGTATTCGTATCCATCCGGACCACATGGCCTAGCCAGCGTAGCCGCTGCTTCTCGATTTGCTGAACTATGCCAATGTCATCGTATAACTCGTACAGCTCATCGTTCCATCGTCTGCGATACTTGTAGAGTTTGGTTTTCGTCCGTCGAGAGAGGACTTTACTTTTCAATTGCCTACTTAGTCCAAAGTAGCACCTGTTGGCAAGGGTGATTCTGCGCTGGATTTCAAGGCTGACATTATTATTGGTGTTGATGCTGGTTCCTAGATAAATGAAATTACCTACGACCTCGAAGTTATGACTATCAACAGTGACATGGGAGCCAAGTCGCGAATGCGATGACTGTTTGTGTGATGACAGGAGATATTTCGTTTTGCCCTCGTTCACTACCAGACCCATATCCTTCGCTTCCTTGTCCAGTCTGGAGAAAGCAGAACTCACGGCGCGGTTGTTGAGGCCAATAATGTCGATATCATCGGCGTACGCCAGCAGCTGTACACTCTTATTGAAGATTGTACCTTCTCTATTCAGCTCGGCAGCTCGTATTTTTTTCTCCAGCATTAAATTGAAAAAGTCATAAGATAAAGAGTCACCTTGTCTGGAACCTCGTTTGGTATCGAACGGCTCGGAAAGGTCCTTCCCGATTCCAACGGAGCTTTTAGTGTTGCTTAACGTCAGTTTACATAGCCGTATAAGTTTTGCGGGGATACCAAATTCAGACATAGCGGCGTAAAGGCAGCTCCTATTCGTGCTGTCGAAGGCTGCTTTAAAATCGACGAAGAGGTGGTGGGTGTCGACTCTCTTTCTCAATCAGTTTGTTGACGGTGGGCTTTAGTCTTTCACACAATACGCTAGACAGGACCTTATAGGCGATATTAAGGAGGCTTGTCCCACGATAATTGGCGCAGACAGTGGGGTCCCCTTTTTTATGGATTGGGCAGAGCACACTTAAATTCCAATCGACAAGCATGCTTTCGTCCGACCATATTGTGTAAAGTAGCTGATGCATGCACCTTGTCAACTCTTTACCGCCATGTTTGAATAGTTCTGCCGGTAGGCCGTCAGCTCCAGCCGCTTTGTTGATTTTAAGCGAGCGATTGCTATTCGAACTTCTTCATGGTCAGGTAATGGAACGTCTTTTCCATCGTCGGCGATTGTGGTTTCGGGTTCACTATCTCCGGTTACTCCGTTTTCACTGCTGTACAGCAGGCTGGAGAAGTGTTCCCTCCATAAATTTAATATGCTCTGGGCATCGGTGGCTAGAGCACCTCTTTGTGTCCTACAAGAGTGTGCTCCGGTCTTGAAACCTTCTGTAAGTCGTCGTATCTTCTCATAGAATATTCAGGCATTACCCTTGTCGGCCAGCTTCTCAACTCTCGGTATCTATCCCATCCCGCACGTGTTGTGGTCGATCGTAACGTTGCGAGGTAGGCAGTCTGTTTTCTCTCCACTGCGACACGGCAGTTTTCATCGTACCAGCTGTTTTTACGACCTTTACGAAATCCAATGGTTTCGTTTGCAGCTGTACGCAGGAAGTTTGCAATGCCGTCCCACAGTTCCCTCATACCGAGTTGCTGATGAGTGCTCTCAGAGAGCAGGAAGTGCAAGTCGAGTAGAAAATCGTTCGGCAGTCTGTTGTGATTGCAGCTTTTCGACGTCGAACTTTCCTTGTTTGTTGACGGGCGTTCTTCGAAACACAGAGGCACGTGCTTATCTTCGCTGCAACAAGATAGTGGTCCGAGTCGATGTTGAATCCTCGGAGTGTACGCACGTTAAGAACACTGGAGACATCTTCCCGGCGAAGTCGATCAGCCTCAACCCATTAGGGGATGTTTCGTTGTGGAGGCTGAATTTTCCAATTGTCGCACCAAAGATACCTTCTTTGCCCACCCTGGCATTAAAATCGCCAAGCACGATTTTCACATCGTGTCGGGGGCAGCGCTCACAAGTTTGCTCTAGGCGCTCGTAAAAGGCATCTTTGGCCAAATCGTCTTTCCCTTTCGTCGGGGCGTGGGCGCAAATTAACGATATATTGAAAAATGTTGCTTGGATGCGGATTGTGGCGAGACGCTCATCCACCGGGATGAATGCCAGTACTCGACGACGGAGTCTCTCTCCCACCACAAATCCGACACCAAATTTGCGCTCCTTTATATGGCCGCTGTAGTAAATGTCACAAGGACCTACTCGCTTTCGTCCTTGCCCCGTCCATCGCACTTCTTGGACGGTGGTGATGTCAGTCTTTATTCTTACGAGGACATCAACCAGCTGGGCAGCGGCACCTTCCTAATTAAGGGACCGGAAATTCCAGGTGCATGCCCTAAAATCGTAATCCTTAGTTCGTTCGCAGGGATCGTCAACAGAAAGGGAGTATCTCATCCGAGGCGTTGTTAACATTTTCATTTGGGCTGGTTTCTACGTGGCGGGTCCTAAACCCAGCGCGCAACCCCGCTAGGCGAGTAAGTTTAAAGATTTTACACATTTATATAGCGAGCCGCTTGCTTCAAGACCGACGCCCGCTCGCAGCCGCACCTCTGGTGAACAGTCGCTGCAATTAGACTTCAGCGGACTTTTAAACCGAATAAAGCGGAGTGGCCCCACTGAAGCTTCCTCTCTCATTAGCCGTTACCCAAGGCTCCACACGGGTTGGTTACCGCATTTTGCACAAGGGTTGCTCACGTTACTAGGGTGCGCGACGTGGACGCAAGAGTAGGAATTGAGTATAGCCTTACAACTGTAACAGCATACCCAGAAGCTTGACTACACCTCATTACACCTCGATTGAATGACGTTATGATTTTTTCGCGAAAATATTCTTCAAGAAACGGGATCCGTTCTTTCGTCGCATTTGTTCAGGACGACAAAGTGTTTATATAGAAGGGTTTTATGTGAGTAACGATATTCACAATTACTATCTTTTCGAAATTAAGGTATGTCATCTAGCTCCATTCAGTAACTTTAGTGATTAATAAATAACATGTATAAGTAGTAGTTGTATTTTATCTGAATCGCCATGATGGCAAAGCAAATAGTTCTTGTTCATAGTCAATTTATTTATTTAATATCAATTTAAAATAATTTACAAGATGCTCGTTATATACGAATATACATAAGTTTGAGAATTTTTGTGGAATAAAGATTCTCTACGATTTGATCAGCCAATCAGCTGTTTTTTGACTCATTATTGCCAATTACGACATTTGATTAACGAAGAGATAAACCTTTATGTTCATTTTGCTTATCAGCAGTCGTCTCCATTATCCTTACAATCCATTTAAATCATAGCCAATTCGACTTTTGGCAGTTATTCATTGTACAAATTTTTCGCAAGCCTTTTCTTGTGCCATCATTTTGTGGCCTTATTGCAATCATTCCCCTCTTTGTGGTCGCCATTGTAATTTTTTTTTTTTTTTTTTTTGAATTTGAAGAAGCTTCGTCGCAATAATGCGCCTCGTCATGGAATATCAACTAGCCAAGCAACGAATCGACTGTTATTCTTCGCTCCCCAAGTCCCATGCCTCATCTACTGAAGCTTAAACAATGTGACGCTCTCAAAACGAACAGACTATTTATTATGCTTGTGTGTGTATATATAGTCAACTTTCTGTATATTTTCAACTTGTCTCTATAGTTATTGCAGTGAAGAATGCACAAATTTGGTGTAATGGGTTGTCAACTTTTAAAACTCTTTTGAAACGCGCGGCCACAAATTCGCTGAGCTTTGTACAATACCATATACATATGTATGTATATACGAGTATGTATGTATGGCCCATGCGCCTATTTGGGGTCGCTGTAATGGTAATGGTTATCTCTCAGGCTGAAAGTTTAGTAATTTTATTTTTTGAAATGGGAAAGTGTGTTGGAAAAAAATTGGATTTAGCGCCCAAAAGTATGCCACAAATTTTGACGATATCTCTCTGTTTCATGCGCGAAAGTACGTTTTCAAATTTAAATATGTGAAATGTGCTTAGATGTGCTGTTATATGAATACAAATGTCATATTCTATACGCTTCATTTCTGATTTCACATTTTTTGATTATTCAGCCGCAGGCAGCCAAATAAATTTCCGCTTTTGCAATGAGGATTTTTATTTTATTTTTGTAGTTACATACGTACATATGTACATACTCGTACAAACATCCACATATTCTTTCATCTAAAATATCTAGAAATATTTAATAAAAAAAAAGTTACGTTGTGAATAGGTATAAGAATAAGTAAAATTAGACATACATATGTATGAATGTATGTAACGGGTATTTATAGTAGTGTAGCATTCAATTTTTTAATATTGTTTTGGTTCTTTCTTTTTTATTGTTTTGCTCATTATTTAAGTTTGGCAAATACTAATTTATTTCAATAAAAAATGTGGTAACTTTTCTACCAATCGTGACTTCCGTTTCCGCATCAATCAACCTTTCTTTTCATTTTCTAAAATCCGATGATGCTTGAGGTGGATAAAAGATTTTATTTGAGAAGTATTATAAATGTATGAAATTTGTTTGTCTAGAAAAAGATTTTAAATTTCACCTTGGTCAACGTCGATACTTAAGATTAAATAACTGTCATGGATTTTTAACAGGTAAATCTATTCTAGATCTATTTCGGTATCCATAAGTCAAGGCTCAGAATGTCTAAAGAGATAATCGATGGTAAAAAAATTACCATCTCTAAAGCGAAAAAGTAGTAGGTAATTTTTGGTTAATTATTTCCTCGCCACCACGATTTGATTTCCTTGTTCAATTCTATAGTCCGAGGCTTCGTCACTCAAAAAAAAATTATTAAGAACTTAGCGGAGAGCTACCTAACCGATAGCCATTTTCCTATGCATTACAAAAATGGCAGTGACTATAGGCAGGCCAGCTTTTAACAATGGGCCTTTTTGTACTACCTCTATTCTGGCACTAAACACTTTCCTAATTATAATATGTTTTTTGAAGTATTAACAGGCAGCCGCAATAGCTATGTAGTTATCAGTGCAAACAAGCATTCAAACAGTATTATTCCTAAGCTCTCGTCAAAATTCATCAAACGTTCGGATGCGGCATATAATAAACTGTAGGTTCCTTCATTTAATTGTCGAGGAACTCGACAGAAAACGCCTCAGCGGTTATATAGCCTCAATTATATTTATTATTTATACAGATAACCGAGTTATAGTTTGAGTTGTAGATTCAGTTAATAGTATGCACATCATGTAACCTCACAGTTGAATCTACTTACTAAACAACTCACCACTCCACAACTCTCCACTAACAACCACTCTCGCCGCTTCCAAGAAAGTATTATCTCAAGGGACTGGTTAGCACATGTTGGGATCTTCTGCTCCGTTGCTCTGTTATTAAGATTGTGGTCATGGTCGCAGAAGGCCTCATTTGATCCATATTTCCGGCGACATTTAGGTGATGGCACACCCGTCCAATTTTGTCTTCAAGTTCTGTTCCAAACAATGTAACAAATAAAAATAGGAGTAAAATACCTTGTTTCTACTCCGCTCTATTGGCAGGTTGTTATGCTTGCGCGGACAAGGACGAGACTAGAACAGCTAACTTGGTGACAAACGTCAGGCGATCGCGTCTACAAAGTAGACAACTTCTCGCGGGAGTAGTGAAGCTCATTGTCCTTTATGGCTCTACGATTTGGTACTCAGCATTGGAAAGAGAATTTTACGCCCATGACAGCATAGGTTTTCCCCTCGATATCGCAGAGCGAGTCAGCAAGACTTAAACGAAACTACAATATCAAAAGCGCTAAAAGACATACATATTAATGGAAGGTGGAGTCACCGTCAGATACCAAATCTGGCAGCACGGCTAAGCAGGAAGCATGGATGGATGGATTTAAGCTGTCATAGTTGTTTTCAAAACTACCTTCACCGCTGTAATGAACGCATACTGTGAAATTTGTGGTCCAGAATCCGTATAAGACGACGTACACGTAATATGGTTTCCGGGACAGCGGCGAAAGCTGAACTAGGGTGTAGGGGTAAATTAATCGCCGAAAGCGTTAGTAAAATGCATGCTGAATGCAGTTAGCAGTACCTAAACTGCCTACGTGATACACAGTGACGAATACTGAAACCAGGACGGTTGAACATACGATAGATAACGACATATGGTATCGACTTAGACTATTGAGCTATTTGCTGAAATGGCCTCCTGACGAAATAATGAAAGGTATTACCTGGGTTTACCGTACTGAGGATGGTGGTTTTAGTCGATAAAAGTCACCCACTGACGCGGCTAAGGTTTTACTTGTCTTCCATCCTCCACATATAAAAAAACATTCTTTCTCTCCTCTGATGTACGAAAGTCTTAGATAAATCTAATCGAGCTTAGTCGGTATATGTTAGAGCAATCAGCCTTCTTTTATGTGCCCAAAGCGTATAAGAAAATATAATTTATCTGTAATGTTATACTTCTTTTCTTAAAATCTCCTTCTTGGTGAAATTTCCCTTATTAAAATCAAAGAGTATTTTAACTGATCTTTCAGTATTAGATTGTTCTTTGTATTGTAGTAGAAGGTCTCACCAAATGGTAGATGCATATTGGGAGGAACAGTATTATCCTCCTAAACTGCGGTCTTTTGCTTTGAAACGATTTCTTGCTGAGCTTCACCTTCTATTTGTGCTGTGAGTCTTGTTTTCCTATAGAGAATTCGGACCACCTCCGAACTCCTGATGGATTTTTATGAGGAGCATTTTTTTTCATGTAAAAAGGACACTCGGAGGAGATAAAAGCAATTAGAAAATTTAATTTTGTAAATTAATTTTCCTCAATTTAAGATGTTGTTCTACGTGTGCAGGCTCACCGATTTTTGCAACACAATACATAATTTGCATTCACAATTTATTGCCACATATGTTTCTATAGACACATAATATTTGCTTGCCATTAATTTTTATTTTACCACAAACATATGTAAATGTGTTCACCATCTCTTTTTACTAGCGGTTTGACGCAACGCCTTTGCTACCAAATAAATAAATAAAACTAAAAAAATAACTATAATTTAAATCTCAGCCCACAGTGAACATTTCTATGCCACAGCCAGTGAAATTCTAGTTTTCATCCTCAAATTTACGCCTTTACTGGCATATATACAGTGGGGAGCAAAAGTAATTCCACGATCAACGTTTGAGCTCCCATAAACATTAAACGAATAAAGTAAATGACGAAAACTTTTTTCTTATTGAACACCTTGTTTATTTTTTACAATTAGGCGTATATAGAAAAATATAAGAAGAAGAAATGGAATAGTTATGATTTAAAAACCAAAATAAGCGGCTTGTACTCAGTTTTGCCGTTATTCGCTCATATTTTTGCTCTTCTTACTTTCTTATCAGCAATAGACCTGCAGATTTACCGTTAAGTACCTTTTGCATTTATTATTCGTTGCCAGAATTCAAAAAATCACTCTCTTCCACTAGTTTATAGTTGATTTGTAGAATTTGGAACTTAGTTTCTAACTATTCACTGAAAAATGAAGAAGCTGTCTTCTGATAAAGAAAATAGTATTATCTGCCTGACTAAAAGCAGGTGTTCGACCCGCACTATTGCTGAGAAGCTGCAAATTAGTCAATCAGTGGTTGTGGCAAACCGTGAAGCATGGAGGCGACAACATAATGGCACGGGGGTGTTTAACGTATTCGCACGTTGGACCGTTGCACAAAATTGACGGGATTATGCGAAAGGAAGACTATTTGAGCATTTTGCAAACCCATCTTCCCAATTTTCTTGATCAGTGTGCGTACCCAGAGCAGAAAATCACTTTTCAGCAAGATGGGCATCGCAAGCACACTGTGAAAATTGTTAAAGAATGGCTCGGAAACCAAAATTTTAAGATGATGGAGTGGCCAGCGCAAAGTCCCGACCTCAATCCAATTGAAAACCTATGGTCAATCGTAAAGCGACGGCTCAGACAGTATCAATCAGCCCCATCCAACTTGGACGATCTTTGGGGGCGTGTTGAACAAGAGTGGAATAATATTCCGAAAGGAATATTTGAAAAATTAGTTGAAAGTATGCCAAAACTTATGAAAAATGTCATAGAAAATAAGGGTCTCTGGACCAAATATTAATAATGAATTTATTTTGTATTTTTTCGTAAATGGTGCAAAACTGAGTACATGCCGCTTGTTTTTGTTTTTAAATCATTAGTATTCTATAGCTTCTTCAATTACTTTATTTCTTACTCCTTGTTGTTACAAATAAAATACTGTTAAAAAAAATTTAAAAGTTTTATTATTTACTTCGTTCGTTTAGTTTTTATGTGCTCCCAAACATGAAAACGTTGATCGTGGAATCACTTTTGCTCCCCACTGTATATATTATATATGTATGGGATACCATGGGTATATTTGTATGAATATGTAAGGTTGACTAACCAAGCGCCCACTGTTTTAAGATGTGAAAATTTGCTTGAAAGGATTCTTTTTGAGCTTACGGAGTTCTTATATGCGTTGTAATGTGTTATTGTTGTTTTCTTATGTTTTTTATGTGTTACGCATCGCCTTCAATGTGTTCATGCTTTGTGTGTGTATGTGACCATGTCGCCTATTTATGTTTTCTTCATACATTTTGTCATGTATTATTTTACCATAAATTTTTGTATGCGAATTGAATTCACAAATCTATTCACAGTCGTGGTCGTTTACTCTTTCAACGACTGCTCCCCGCCTGCCATTCCAGCTATGTACATCATGAATGCCAATACTTCTTTGCTGCTTCCTACAGCCAATGACCGATCGGCCGACTCGCCGCGTCGGTTGACTTGCTGTTGTGGCTCCTCGCATAACCCATAAATCCCAAAATGTCTTTTGACACATGAATATGTGAAGCATTAAAACTGCCAGACGACATTATTTTATTATCATAGCAAATGGGTGGGCTTCCATTCGCAAAGACGGTGGTGTCTCTGGAGCTGTGACTGCTAGCGGCGGGATGAAGACGTTGGCTAAACCAAATAATTTATAGGTATTATATGTACATAGATATACATAGATAAACGTGTTTATGCAACATAGTCTCCCATTTGCATGTGTGTATAGATGTGGTCGTAGCAGATTTGTTGGATGGTTGATGAGCTAAAAATCAGCTGAGTTAGTAGCTTAAGGCTTCCGGTACGCGTAAGACCAAGTTTAAATAAACATACTTGTACATACATGTTTAATATTTAGTATAGCTCTACGAATGAGATACGGCAAGCCACTGCGTGTGTGATTATTTTTTCAATTATTCTGCCCGGTATATTAAGTTCGTTCTGCTAACGTACTAAAAATAGATGTACCTCAGGGGGATGACGAGGACCTAGATCTCTACCTTTAAGAAAAAAGATGCATAAATGGAACCATTAGGAAGCGAGCAGCGAGCCCGTACTTCTCTACTCGTTCGTTTGAACGACTGCAACCATTCTAAAAACGACAACTTTCGATGAATATTCCCCGACAACAAGAAGAACTAGCTTCATTAGAGACAGCAAATGAAATATCCAAAAAATATTTTAAAAATTCGACAAAATCGCAATTTTATCGGAATAAAAAAATAAAATAAATGATTTTGAACATAACTTAATTTTTATTTCGAAGCATCTTATGAGCCGGTACAACTCTTATTTTTACGCAGAAGCTGTTATTACGAATATCCCCAAAATATATTTAATCTAAATCAATTTAATAGACATGAGGAAATAATGTTCCCTTTATTTAGAAACAGTAAAATATAAAGAAACCTTGGGCATCGAGAAACTTTAGGGACTTTTACTTATCGTCCTACGATCTTTATTACTTCATTCCATTCGAACCTAACCCTTCCTTACTAATTTTATTTGCTTTTTGATTGCAAACAGCTAGAATGATGGGGAATTTTCTTTTCTAACATAACGCATTATTATTTGTTGTTGTTATTTCTGTTGGTTTTATGGCTTTCGCTGTTGTATGTATGTTAAAATGAACATTAACAACTTTTTGTGCTTTTGGTTTGCTTATCAGCTGTAAAGGTTTTTGGCTTTTTTAAGATCACTTACACGCATTTAACGTATTGAATATATTGTTTGTAGCTCTCGTTGTTTCATTTGCTAACATTCATATATTGAAGGATATTCAGCTTTAATATAAATTCAACCAATCAATCAGAATAAAATGCCAATTTGTCAAATCTGAAGTTGTATAGGATTGTAGCTTGGAGCGGAACATGTTCAGGATTTTGATCCAGATAGCCGTTACTCCCAAATTTGTACTGTTATCCGAATGCAGTCGAAAGCAGGTGATTGTAAATCACCCAATAACCTCGAAAAACCCATGACACCCAAAATATACTCGACAACCTCCAATTCTAAATCCGAGATATTCGGTTCTCCATTGCGCATTACCATTGATATCGGAGAGGCTTACGAAGAAATGAGGTACATTTTTAAAATGCAAATTAATGCAAGATGAAAAGATTAAAGATTAACCAAAATATATTTATCTAAAAATTTGGGTAGGATTACAGATAAACACCAGTTGTGATAAGCAACTGAATACTATATTTGAGCTGAGTAAGCATTCTAAAAAAGGTCGAATCTGGATTTCGGTCAGCTTTACTCTTGGCTTCCAATCTGCTTTACAAAGTTTGTTGTGACTCGTTAATTTCGAAGTTCACCAAGGACAGCAATGTGATACGAGAATTATCTAAAATATGTATGCATAAAAATGCTTGAATCTGAATGACTGACGGATGTACACCCCTACCTAAACAAATTATGGTAGATATCTGAAACTTGAAGGGTGTATTCAGCATATGACATAGGCATCCGATAAAGCAGTATTATCCAGGAAATGGACCTGAGATCAATCTATTAAAAAAAAATTTTTTTTCGTTTGATTTGCATAAAAGTTGGTACAAAGATAGGATTTTTGCTTAAATTGTCATTATGAACACTTAAATAGCTTTTTGCGTAGGTTAATACAATACTCGTATATGGAAAACTTTTCTTCTAATCTAGTTCAACGGTAATAAAAATTTGCGAGCTTTTTTGTATGTGCGATTTTAATTTGTATATAACTACAAAAACAAAGTGTTAGTTGGCTGGATATATCAATGGTTCTGTAATAGCGAAAGTAGACTTCAGAGAAAGCTAGTTCTCAAATGGCCAGAGTAAGCGGGTTGAGTAGCCTGGTGATTGAATATTATTTACAAAGAAATGCAGCGATATATTGGGTGTATGCATTAATTCGTGTGGTTTTCAAAGAGGGGCTCTACTAGTATTATTTCGCGTCGTGTTCATTTGTGGCTATATTCATTTCAAAGGTACTGTCATTTCGCGTCGTTTTCAGTAGATGTCATTTTTTTTAGCGTGAACAACAATTTGTTTGATTGATTTGAAAATGTCGAAATTTGTACCAGATAAAGTGTTTTTGCGGGCAGTTCTTCTTCATTAATTTAACATGAAGAAAAGTGCTGTCGAAAGCCATTAAATTTTACTGGACGTTTATGGTGACCATGATTTAGCCGAACGAACGTACCAAAAGTGGTTTGCACGGTTGAAAAGTGGCAATTTCGACTTAGACGACGGACAGGACAAAAAAAAAAGGAGGCAATGCTCGACGCAGATGCATGCCAGACGCAAAAAGAACTTGCAAAAGTATAAGGAGTTGATCAAGATAATTTTTTACAATAAAGTCTTAATTTTCGAAAAAAAAACCCACGAATTAATGCATACACCCAATAGTATATATGTCTATCATCAGATCACAGATCTCGAAAATTATGAACATAACAATGCTTACGTCGAATAAATAATAAACAACGCAAAAATTCAATATAAAATCTTATTAGAACCATTTTCAATACCATGACGACGAATTATGCACATTAATTGAATTCCGATATTAAAAAAATACTTAAGGCATTTTATTTACTTTGAAATAATTTACTAATAAAATTTATTATCATGGAGTGCATTAAGCAATGTTCTGAAAGCAATTTTTGTAAGTGTTCAACAAATTTGAAATTTAATCCAATTTTTCATCACCATGTTTACATTTCTTCATCCCATTTTTTAAGTTTTAAATTTTGATTCTTTTCCATTTTGCTTTCGAATACATTTTTTAATGTTTGTTAATCCCATTTGTGACCTCATAACAAAGGCAGAACTATTCAAGCATCTATTTTAAAATACGAATAACTGTAAGAGTCATTAAGCATGTATACATGCAGAATACAACAATAAAATACCAACATTTCCACTTGAATTTCCAAGAGATTAATTCAGTAAATTGAATTTTTATTTGCAACCGACCATTTGACTAATGAAAGTTATTATTTTTTATTTTGGGTAGCTGGCAACTCTTCTCCAATCTATGACAGTCCCACTCCTCAAACTATTGATTGTCCATAAGCACTGTTATTGTTATAATTTTCCAGATAAATGCGCTTATTTATACCCACGCCAACCTCCTGCAGGTATCCACTACATACAACCCACAACCTACTTTGCTAATGGCTTTACTGACTTTCCTGCCACTTAGATTATGTTATTTTAACTGTCGCAAACTTTTACTTAAAATAATCATTTTGGAAACTTTTATAATTTGTAAAATAAATATTTATTTGTATTTAGATATTCCTATTCACAGTCAACGCAGCATTAGCAGCAGTAGCAAAACAATTGCGTTGAACTGTTAGCTGTTGTTTGTTATCCCTATCGGAAGCAGCGATGGCGGTGCCAATGGCAAAAATCAACAGCTCACGCTGACAAACAAAGCCAAAACCAAACCGAAACCGAACTAAAGTGCAAACCAAAGCTCAGCAAAGCAATGAAAAACTGAAGAAAAGCTGAATTTTTTTGTTTGAAAACAACAAAACTTTACAAACTGAGTAATCAAATTTAGAACTGAAACAGCTCAGCAAATGAATGACCATATTGGGATTGCGTGCGGGAGAGCAAGGAGCGCCCAACGGCAATCGCTTGTCGCTTATGTCAACAATAAAGACACCTGACTTTTCGCTCCTACCACTCTCTCAACTCACATTGTTGCCCTGTCCACGCTCTACACCCGTAGTTGCCACACAATTTACAAATATACAAGCGCACACACAACATAGCAGCTAAGCATCACTCCTATTTTAATACTTTTAGTACTACTACTACACCCGCAAGCACTCTTCATTTTCCTTTTGGAGTGCTCCAATGCCAATCAAATTTATTCGTTTCATTCCGGCTTTTAGCGTTTTACCAAAGTAAACCAAATCAAACTTTTCCAAAACTTTTGGCCTATTTTAATTTTTATGGGAAAGCAATTTCAAAATTGAAATGAAGCAAAGGAATATCAAACTCCACTCGTAGTTAAAATATTCAAAGTGGTTATGTGTTCCAAAAGCAGTGCAGCTCAGATAAGAGCGTTTGATTTATTTGTCTGTTCATTTACGAGTATTAAAAATACATACTATTTGGCTTTATAAGTACTGAAGCGCCTTTCAGCCGACCTCTTCCTCCAATTTCTGCCATACGTTATGGTGTTTTTTCCGAAAAATAGAGAGACGCTTTATTCTAAGCAGCTGCCGAATGGCCGAGAGATTTTTGTAAAGAGCTTTTTATTTCATTTCAGAAATACACTCGGAGGGCTTGACTGCCAAGGGGCGGCCGCAATTGGAAAAAAAAATTATTTTCTATAATTTTTAAAATTTGGTCGAATCAGGTATCGAATCCTGGCCATCCATATCAAATGCTAACCACTGTTGCTGTTATTGCCTTATTACAGCTTCCCTTCTTACCACTACCTGATGCGCTTCGTTTGTGACTGGCTTGGGCCGTACGGATGCACCTTGGTGCATCATCGTGTGATGCGCTTTTTGGCAGCGTTTGCAGCTGCGTCAACGCCAGGCAGTTGATACAATAGCCTTGCGCCCTGACTACTACTAGTCGTTGTGGGGGCTTCATCACCCGGAATGCGCCACACATGCGCAGAGTCTGCACTGGAGGTAGTTTTCTAAATCTGTCGTCGGGGCCAAGGGTACGGCCATTTTTGTCGCCATTTTCCGAAACGAAAAGATCAAAGAATAGTGCGGACCTTCTTAGGGGAAACTGGATTCATATATAGTTTTGCCCTGAAACAAATTGAAGTTTTATTTTTATTTGTTGCTATGCTATCCTGTGAGCTAATGATGCTCACTAGGAAAAAAAAAGCATAACTTGACAAGTGGGCGCGTGATAACCCCGTTTTGGGTGCGTACATCCAAAACTCGAATGTAGTTATCCGGCCCACGGCGAACATTTTCAATTCGACCGAGCCGCCACTCGGTGGGTGGTAGTATTTATTGTCTGCTGAAATTTTGAAGTTTTCGGGCAGACATTCGTCGGGCTTTAACAAACCTCTTTATAAGCAGTTTTGAATTCTGCCCAACACTCATCTAGTGATTTGTCTGTAATTTTTAGATACATTTCTAAGTGATCCTGAATAGGGGAATCACTGAATCGAGAACAGTATCTAATCACATTGTCACTTAATGAAATTAAAAGTTGCACCGAAGGATCCATCTGTTTAAATCTGCGCGTTTGTGACGATTTTCTTTTAGCGCTTAGGGCTTCTAGTGAAGTTCCATGTTTTGTTTCGGAATCGGACATTTTGGATTCCTTAGTATCTTTGGGAGGACTATGACCAATTGGCATTTAAAAAAAATTATTTAATAGTCGCAACCGTTAAACTCGAATGCAGTTTATACGAATATCGAATGTTAGCACCTCGTGATTTATTGTAGAAAAATAATGCACTGTATCCGGCTCGAATTTCCAATGTTCAGTCTCTAAGGACATGGGGGAAGCAAGCAGGTGCCGGCTGAAATAAGAACACACTTTTTTTCTAAAGAATATTTCACAGTCTTTTAATTAAATTCACTAGCAGTTTAGATTTACTATTGTTATTCTTAGATTGAATAAACAACACTTCAGATAATAATTTAGTAAAGCTCAGTTTATCTCGAAGTAGAAAGTTAACTTATGTAAATATAGTGTCCGCTGGAGAAAGGCTACCGTGCGCGAGCGCAGCCTGTAGGTTTTAGATTGAGTTTTCGTTAGCCGTAAAGCAGGCGATTGGCTAACGAAATTTAGGCCAAAAAAGTATAAAAAAAAATATATCTTCCAAGGAAAAACTATAAAAGAGAATTATGTGATACGTCAATCATATGAACGGAATGGAGTTCTATTTTTAAGTTCCACTAGTTATTCTTAATCGGAATAGATTCAAAACTTATACAAAAATAACTTTATTTAAACAAAATAAAGCTAGAAAGATACACCTGTTTAGTGAAATACTTCACTTCAAAAAATAGCGAAAATTATGAAAAAAGTAAGGAAAAAACGGGTGGAACCGAACATTACAAACTCTTCTTCTTCTTCTTTATTGGCGTTGGCACCGCTCAAGCGATTATAGCCGATTACAAAGTCTTACTTATATTAATTGCTTATTGTACTTTGAATGTTTGGGAATCTCCAGTTCCTCAAATCAATCAAAACAAAGTATGTCTGTGGGATGTAGGTCTATTTCTGGACTTACATATCTCAGCCATTTTGGATAGGACTTCCCGTTAAAAATGCTATACTTACCAAGCATATTTATCGAGTTCTGTTGATTAATTTCTAAATATTTAATTTTCAACTATTTAAGGGAAAGTAGAAAGTCGGTTTTATGGGACAGCTAATCATTCCATCGTTTGCTTATGATGAAAGACTTGTAAAGTTTGGTTTTTGTTCGTCTATAGAGGACTTTAATTTTCAATTGCAACGGCAACACCTGTTGGTGTGAATGATTCTGCGTCGGATTTCAAGGCTGACATTTTTATTGGTGTTGATGCTGGTCCCTAGATAGACGAAATTATCTACGACCTCGAAGTTATAACTGTCAACAGTTACGTGGCAGCCAAGTCGCGAATGCGATGACTGTTTGTGTGATGACAGGAGATATATCGATTTGCCCATTTGCCCAGACCTATTCGCTTCCCTTTTTTATCAATTCTGGAGAAAGTAGAACTAACGGCGCGGTTGTTAAGGCCTTTGATATAAAAAACATCGGCTAACTCTAGTAGTTGTACAGTCTTGTAAAAGAACGATGGAAAGGTGAGCTGTATCTGGTAAAAGATTGTACCTTGTATATTTAGCTGTGCACCTCGTCACCGTCGGGTAGTGGGACGCCCACACAGATTCACAGTATTCGAAAATACATTTTAACGTGACGATTTATACGCTCAGATGCACAGATGTAGCGATAAGAGCCGTTTTCGTCCGATATATCCAATATACTGCTTAATTTCTCTCTTCAATACTCACAAATCGCCGTCCTATGGAATGGAGGAAAAGGTCAAATATTGAAGGAAGCAGTAGAAAAAATATCATAGCCCATCTTAGAGTTTTGGTAAAGAGATCGTTAAACAATTGGCTTTTGATCCATCGTTAGCCTATAATAATGTAATGAGTTGCCCGTTAGAAAATCTAAAACGTCGATAGTGACTGCATATTACAATTCATTTGGGATGCTCTTGCTACTTTTTTAATTCAGCTATTTTGGAACGAACTTTGCTGCTACACTCTTCACCGAGAGGTAGACATAGAGCATTAATTGGTGTTGATTTTTTTCCGATAAATGGTAAGAACTCAATATATTCTAAGCCGTCTCCAAACGGATTATGAATTTCTTTGGGAAGTTAATCTGGTCAGTATTCGAAGCCTTGACCATCCTCAGTCTAGTACATTTCGCCAACCACTTGAATAATGCGCCCCAGTGTAAAGAAGCGCGTTTTCAACACACTGCTTGAGTTAAATAAATTCTCCACGCTATCAAAAATATTGAAAATTCTGAAGCTCATGCTGGTATCACAAGTGAAATCAATTTATGGCAGTGACGCGCAACATCCGCTAACAGGATAAGTCTAACTTGTCGTATGTACTCATTTTTCCCAACAATGCTGACACTATAAAACTGACCAGCTGGGAATCATTTGTCAAACTTTGTGTGTAGTAGTTCAAAAATATATATTGATAAATTCGATTTTCTCGAGACATGTATCTCCTTACACATATATATGTATGTATATACTCGTACATTAATAGGTACGTATTCAATATATGCACGCGCACATGCATTCGGTCGAACGCTAAAGGCAAAGGCGGAAGCAACATCCAACACCAGCAGGAATTGATTAATAAACCAACCAACTAAAAGTCAGATGTGATGTCATTTAATTGAAATGCCTATGGGTTGTTTAATGGAGGAAACAAATGTGAAAAGAAACAGAAATAAACATTGAGGAGGTTGATTTCATATTAGGCGTAAAAATATTCACTTATTATATTCGTATTATATGTTACCTACTTACAAAGTGAAGTGTCTGAAGAAAGATGAAGCACACAACACTGGAGTTCGATACATATTTTCATTGCCAACTTAATTCTGTTCGTGGTATAGATCAACACAATTTCGTGTAAAGGTAAAAAGCTCACAACAATCGGAAATGAATTTATGAGTTCTTATGGATGTATATACCGCCGCGTTGGCTGACATTAGACGATTTGCACCCATTTGCATTGATGGCTTCGGTGAGCCCTACTAAAGTAAGGGAGCTTTTAGCCAGCCCTAGGACGGAACGAGCAAAGTCATATTGCAACACAAGGCGGCACTGGAGTGGACGAGAGACATGGTAAATACAAGTAGACGCAGTTTTAAGACGAAAACTTTACAGCAGGCCAAAATACCAAGAAAATACCTCAGCAGTATTAAGGAGAAGCGAAGAGCGACTTCAAAATGCAGCGCTCGACCGATTCGAACAAGCCGACCAAAAAGAGGTAGAAAGGTTCAACGCGTAACTACAAACCTGAGAAACAAACTCACGAGGCGTGAAGAGGAAAGGTCTTCCAAATCAAGGGTAGCAAACTTTGCCGGTGATGGGGTTCAACGCCACCTGAAAGGCTAAGAAAATCGACCAGAGAGCACTTGACCGTCGCTTTGCTTGACAGCAGCATGCCTTATGGACAAGTGTGGCAAGGGAGATACAGCCTAAAAGTGCTGAAAGTCTTCCAGATAAACCTGCAACACAAGATGGTACTTTCGATCCAGGAACCGTGGCTTGCGGCCAGCGGGAAGGTTTTCGGACTGATGCCAGCAAACTTTGTTTTGCTCTATATGGAATCATCATGAAGGATAAGAGCCAAATACTACAAATATATGCATGGGTCAGAATATTTTCAAAGCTTGAATTTTTTTTTTTTATATTCCAGTTATTTTACTCGGCACAAAGAACATATAATAAACAAAAAAGTTTGTACGTATGTATACGTGTATATAAATGTCATTGAAATAAATAAGCATAAACATACACGTACATATATAAAGTTCAAGTGTGAAGGCCATTACACTGTTTTGCAACCCATTTATGCCATTTGATTGCACGTTTTTACAAGCCGCTGACACAAAAACTAAGTACCGTGCCTTATTGCCCGAATGCTCCATTACGTTTTCATGTGCGATATGTGGCCCAGTGCGCAAAATGATGCAACAAAGCAGCGTATAGTAATTGCACTTAAATCAAAAGTAAATGTTTGCTGCAATGCCAACCAATGTGAGCCATAAAACTTCAATGTGGCTGCGGACGGACTCCGCACGGTAGAGCTCCACCAGCAAGCGAAGCGAACAAATACACAAAGGGGGAACAAAGCAAAAGGTTATATACTTACGCACATATGTATAGATGTATTTGCGAATGAAGGAAGAAATTAAAACTGCACAAATTTGTAAAATGTAAATGTCAAAGCTCCACTGCACATATCTTATCCAGGAAGGATCACTTTCGTGCATAAATAGGTGCAACTTTGTTATTTATTATACGCAATATCAAACGTGCATTTGTATGTATGCTGCATTGGGTAAAGGATACCCACCTCATTTGGACAGCAAACTTAACTCCCCCCTCTCTCTCTCTCTCTCCCTCTCTCTCTGTCTCTCTCTCCCTCCCAAATACAAAGATGGGAAGTTGGAAATCAATTATACAAAAATCATCCATAAACTTTAGTTGTTGCTCCAACACAACATACAACAGTGTGGCAGTGGCATTTTATTATACACATTGTTGTTGCCGTCGTTTGAGTGTAGCATGCGGAAAAACTAATGAGGATACAAGTTCATACAGACACTCGCCTTCTCACATCCGCAGCATGTGAGCACATACCTATGGTAAATATAAAGTTTAGCATAGAATACACGTACATATATGTATGTTACATATATATACACATACTCCTTTGAAATATTACATTCACCTGCGTAGTTGGTCAAGTTAAACAAATCTCAGTTGCAATGATAAAAGATAAGCGTTGTTTGCAACGAAATATCAAATATTTTATGAGTAAAACTTTTCCAGTTGACACAACAACATGCAATAAAATTACTTCTACATTCTAGAACTAATTTAGGTATTTACCAACAAATGAAATAAAGCCTTACGACTGTTTAAGTATTCCAACTGTGGCCACAAGTTAACTAAACGGGACTGCAATCCTGCCGAACCGAACTTGCTGCGTGCTTTTTTTTAAATCAATTTACCTTCTTTCTGTAGATGGTATGTCGGGCTGCAAATTGTTCGAAAGAGCACATTATTTTTTTCCGGCTAACAAAATCAAATTTCTTACCAATAATTTATTTTCTAGACTCAGCATTCATTCAAAGTATGTTCAGAGATTGCAGTCTGCTCAGAAAACCAGAGGTCTTCAAGAGTCTCTTCCAAAAGACGACTTCGAAAATCTCAGAGACTTGCGAGATTATCTTAACACAAAACCTGTCTTACTTATTGGTCTGAATCAAGCGCATCTACAGTCTTGGCCAAAAGTATTAGGCACCCCACTAATTACTAAACATTTTTGTTTTAACAAGTGAAGTAATGAAGTTTTATTAGTAAAACGGTGAAAATACAATGAATTAGTGATAATAACATTAATATTTAATAGGTCCACCCTTCGATTTAATAACGGCAGCAATTCTCTTAGGCATGCTGCGTACAAGCTTTGCACATTCGTCCGCACTTATAGCGTACCACTCGTTAATTAAGGCATTCTTTAAGGCAGTTTTTGATGTTATACTGTGTTCCTTAATCTTGCGTTTTAAAATAGCCCACACGTGCTCAATGGTATTAAGATCTGGAGACTGTGCGGGCCAATCTAACAAAACAATGTTGTTATCTCTAAACCAACGCATCGTAGTCGCTGATTTGTGACAAGGAGCATTGTCTTGCTGAAATTGAATCGCCGAAAATGCGCGTTAACGAAGGCAGAAAACAGCTTCTAATACATTTATGTACTTTTGACTGTCCACGCGACCCTCGCAAACGAACATTTCGCCGACACCATCACCAGCTATGCAGCCCCAGATCATAGTGCTGCCTCCTCCATGCTTAACAGTGGGTACCACGCAATCTGGATGATATTCTTCCCCAACCCGCCGCCTCACGAACGTCACACCATGTGTTCAAAATATTTGTAGAAAAGAAAAAATAATGTTTTCATAAGATTTGTATTACCTATGTCTTCAAAATTGCTCTAGGGTAAGAAGCTATGGCTGTTAATATTTTAAGACGATCTTAACTAAGCTTACCTCGAAGTTTGATTCATCAGACCAGAGAACATTCGATCAATCTTCTTCCGTAAAATGTTGGTATCGGCGAGCCCATTCCAAACGATTTTTCCTATTCTTTTCTGAGAGCCACGGCTTCTTTCGGGCTTTACATCCTTTTAAAGCTGCTTCCAGAAGTCTTCTTCTAGCTGTTTGAGCACTAACTGGTTTTTTAAATTCATCCGAAAGGGTAGCTGCAAGGGCAGAAGAAGATTTTTTGCGATCCTTGAGAGACTCGCATTTAAGTATTCGGTCTTCGCGTTTACTGGTTAGACGCTTACTTCCATTTTTTGATTTATTATTGTGGGATTTCGTCTCCACAAATCGCTTAATAGCACATTGGACCGCGCACCGCGAACATCCCACCAAATTGGCAATCTCAACCTGAGACTTACCTTCTTCACTTAGAACTTGAATTCTAACTCTATCATTGTAACTAATTTCAATTTTTTTTAGGCATTTCGGTAAATATGAACTGTTTTTATAAGATTGGTAACTTTTCACTAAATGTAATTTACACTTTCACTTTCAAATTTTAAATGCGAATATATTTTATGAATTTCTTAAAAATGCAATTTTTAGGTTGCGCTTACCCAGAGTGCTATGAATTTTAATATTACACAATTTATTCGTTTAATCAACAGTTAAACACCCATGTAAGACATTTACAAAAAGAAATGGTAACTTTGATAGCCACATTTGAGAATTCTTGTATTTTAGTGGGGTGCCTAATACTTTTGGTTGGGTTGCTTATAGTGCGACTAAATCTGCGACAACGGCCAGCCTTGGAGTACTTCACATGCAAGAATAGCAACATCTCCTTCGGCTCATTTCTGACTATTTTACGATGGTCTCAAATTCTAATAAAGACTGACACTGGATCGAAAGCCCAGATATCTTAAAGAGCAAAGAAGAGCAGTGGCCGTTCACCACCATTGAGCGTCATAATGTACTTCTTGAGGAAGTTGAAACGAACCGTATCCTATATTGTCAGGCAAGTTAGCCCTTTTTAGATTTTACTATATTTAATTCGTATTTAATGCTGAAACGGTTTGGGTCAAACGAGCTAAAACATTATTTCGAAATCAGTCCGTGCTTGCTGTTTTACATCTATCAAAGACTGACGAAAATGATATATAACCTTACGCCCAATCTAGGAGAAGAAGGCAGAACGATCTTGGTACCGTTAAACTATGTTGTTCCAGCATTTTTCGTCTAAGACTTCCACGAAGTAAATCAGCATCAACACATTGAAATCACAATCAACGCAGTGTCACAGGAGTTTGGCATTCCGTAGGTGAAATCACTATTAAAGAAGGTAAAACGAAACTGTTTGAAATGCAAGATACAAAAAAGCTAAAATGGGGAAATTTTAGTTTTTAGCCGCAGGCTTTCGTAAATAATTTTGGTACGAATGTAAAGAGAAAGCTACATCCCCTTTCTAGCTGACTTATAGTTTTTGAATAATTCTATTTTAAAATTTACATAAGGAATGTAAAATTACATTGGTGTTACCAGACTACTGAGTCAAATAATACTTTAGTGTAGAGCACGTGTTTTTGTGTAACTTACTAATAAATACATTTAAAATACTTGGCTAGACAGGCGTTACAGAAAAATAATATAAAAATTGTTTGAAACTTATTGTGGGAAAAGAAATGTTATTCTCTTAGAAATCTAACCCTGGGCCGAACCAACACCGGCTTCGCCTTGCTCAGTATTCTTAAATGAAACTACTTTGAAAATTGGAGGCCTTCGGCCGCACTTTAGATAACTTTACAATAAATAATACATTATGCATTGAATACAGGAACCTACATTATTCGAAGTAATTTAAAACATTTATGCACATTTGCTTATTGTTGTTTCAAAAGTCATAAATTAGCGGATTGTAATTCGCCTTTTCTACTTACAGCTGTCGGTTGAGACCCGATATTGCAGTTGAAGCAAAACATAATAGCGGCCAAAGTTAATGAATAAGTGAGTAAGTTTCATATTACCGTTCTGCTTTCTTTGGGAAAAGTGTTAACCCTTATGTTAGTAACCAACTTTACCGACGTTTTTTTGCAACCGGGTACCCGGGTACCCACCGCGGTGTATCTGTGTGAATAGTTTAAAGAAAGTTCAATATTTCATTTTTTTCCAAATTATTTTTTTCTTGAAATATTAATAGTAAGTGACAGAGTAAAGAAAAAAAAAATAACAACGTAGAGTTATGAATGACATCAGAAACGTATTGGGGCACTCCAGGTAGTCGACCAGTTTTTATTGTTCGGAGCCGAGCAGAAGCCGTTGGAGAGAGAGAAAAACTCAAGGTTATTTCTTTGTTTTCTATCGCGCACTAGATTCGAGTATTTTTTAGTATGTAACAGATTTTTGGTGAGTTCAGACGTGTTTTATTTATGGTGTTCTCTTCACAGTGAAAAATAAGATTATGGAACAACTAACAAGAGCTAAATATGCTAGGTAGATAACCGTTATATATATTTAATATTTGTAAATGTTTTAGTTATAATTTTGTATAATAAAATTATTTACGACTTATATCATATAATATTTAATTTATTAGATTAAGTGCAACCGAAAGAAATGAATATTTGAGAAAATTACTTGGAGAACAAGACAGTGATTCGAGCGGGGTTTCTGACAGTGAAGACGAAGACTGGATTCCAGAAAATATAGCTAGACGTCAAGCTTTAAATCAAAAAGATAATTCAGAGCATGACGAATCAGAAGATTCTGAAGATACAGGAGAAACCGCTGAAGGGAATGCAGCAGTAGAAGAAGAGGTTGAAAATAGCGAGAGTGAGGATGACGACAATGAAACAGAAACTGCTGAGCCTGAAGGTAATAAAATATTTGTTGTTAACAATGACTGAAATACTAATGTATTTTCTTAAATAATTAATTTATGTTGTTATTATTATTCATTTTTATAATAAATATAAAGCTGGCGTCGATACAATGAACCAAATGGTGCGGAAATACACCAGTCAACGACGATCTTCGAGATGGCCAATGGCAATGTTTTTCAACATGCTAGACATTTCTGCACTTGCGGCATATACAATTTATTATGAAAATAATAAAATGATTGCCAAAAAAATTACAGAACGTCGTCAATTTATGCGTAAGCTAAGTGAAGAACTAGCATAGCCGGTGATTGAACATCGTACCGCGAATCCACAAATAATGCGCCATTTCTCAACAAAGAATGTCATTCAAAGTATTTTAGGCCATGCACTGACAGAACCAGTCGTGGTAAATCCTGGTCCACAGGCTCCAAAAGATAAAACCGGAAGGAAAATAGTTATAGGATCTTGCCATGTCTTCAATGCTTTGCCAATAAGAAGACGGCGAAAGACACGTAAGGCTTGTGCCAATTGTCACCAACCTGTATGTGACGAGCACTCAGTTAATCGTGTAGAATGTGTTCAATGTCATTAATTATAAAAAAATGTAATATGTTTTAATAAAATTTAGTTGCATGCCTTTATAGAACTTGTACTCAATTTATTTCCTATGCTTTCCACTGTGGGTACCCGGGTACCCGGTTGCTAATGGCGACGGCTGGAGTTTAAGCTTATTTAAAAAAAAAATAAAAAATAAATCAATTAAATGAACTCACAAATGAAAAAATGAAATATTGAACTTTCTTTAAACTATTCACACGATACACCGCGGTGGGTACCCGGGTACCCGGTTACTAACAAAAGGGTTAAAAGTGCTTAATTTAATTGGTATGCTGTAGTCGTCTCAAAAGCTCATCAAAACTTTGCAAACACTTCATAATCCCACTTCAATAATTACAATTAATTATGTTTTATCATTTATATTTTATTATCAAATATATAATATTTTGATTTAATTAAAATTCAGTCTTTATTTTTTTGAATGGTTTTATTTTTCAGCTCGTTTTTGCAAGAACTATTGTATATAAATAAACTAGAAATTTTTTAGTATAATCTGCTGTGTAGTTTTGGAGATCACAGAAAAAAGAAAGAGATTAATTTCCCTAGGTAATGCTCAAAACCGAGTGTCTACTACAATAAAAGGCGCTTCATATAAACCTTGTTTACTATTGTCCAGTTAATGCTGAGGTACCGATCATGCTTGTAAAATCACACTGCGGAAGAATATACTTTTAACGCTTGTGCTTTATTTGCAAGTCACTGATCTAATGAATCATCCTCTTACAATGTTTGCTTAAATAGGCAAAGGAAGAGTAAAATGGGAACATAACATAATATCAAATACATATATGTATGTTAAATATGAAAACAATCGTTTAGATAGATTATTTGATTGGGTATTAAAATCACATATTCCAGGCCTTATTCCATTCAGCTATTTACCAGTATTCTTCTTGCAGGATATATATGTCGTCGTTACTAAATTTAGATAATCAGTAGAGCAAATTGAATCTCGATGCAGATATTTTTTATTTATTGTATCTGCTTTCTCTACTCCTAACAATCAGCAATTTTAATAAATAATGAATTATAACTTTACTCTATTAATAGTAATGAACTATGGATAAACAGTTTCTCTTCAAAGGACCCAGCGGTTTTCTTCATTAAAGCCGTGTTCTGCTTTCTCGGAGGGATAAAACCATCGCTAGAATGTTCGTATGATTTCGACATATTGTATTTGCCACTTCTGTATTTACCATTGTCATTTCTTTGTCTATATATATATTCTCATTGCGAATACGAAGCAACCGTGGGATTTTGTAGCCCATCTAGGTGGATGCCAGAGTTTTAAAATTCTCTTGCTTAAGAGATCATTACAATGTTTAGTTTCAACGATGGACATATTTCTGTCTTTAGAGTGAATGTGGCATGTTTAACAGTGAACTTTCAACGAGTTTTTCATTGATTTTTCTGGTGTGCTTGAGGCTTATTGTGCATTTGACCCCACATAAAATAGCGGAATCATCGGCGAATGTTGAGGCTAGTAGTTTTTAGAAATATGAAGGGACGTAAACCTTGCTCAAATTTGATACAAAAAAATAATAAGATAGTTTCACTCAATGCAAAATTGGTACCAAATGTTACTGAATTTAATTTTATTGCGGCTCGGTATATCAACAGAGCCTTAAATTCGCTACGGTTTTTTTAATTCTTGGACAATGTAAAATAAAAATATAATTTAATTTCGCTTCACTTTATTAAAGCACTAAATATTCGAAGGCGCCATCGCGACCAGTGCCAGTCTTATGGAAACCTATGAGCGTACTTAGCGCGAGTAATCAAATACCTCAAAGACATACACGTATTTCTATATAAATACTAGCAGACCCAGTAAACTTCGCCTCGCCTTAATTACATGCCTTTATATTACATTAAGAGTGATATTAAAATTTATGTAGACAGTTCAAATCTGAATGTGAATTATTTGAATGAACTCGATTAGAAGAAAGCAATATGGTAGTAAGCAGGCAAGAACAAACAATTCAGGGTTTGTCAACACGCGAACACGGGCAATTCTTATAAAATTACTCAAATTAAACTAAGCGGTTTCAGAGAAGAAAAGTTGAATAAACAAAAATAAAAATAAAAAAATTCAAGCAAGTTGAACCTTAAAGAAGATTATTAAGAACCAGTCTCTGCATGTTAATCTAAACGATAAGCTATAAACAAATTAAATTTTAAGTTAATCGAATCGTAACTAAGATTAAATGACAATTGTCATAGCGCACGCCATGGAATTGCTCGGCTTTTACGCACGTAAATGCAAGGAAACGGATCCCGTATACGCTCGGGCGTACCTTCCAAGAAAGCTTCAGCTTAAGTCAACGAATGATGCCATCTATTGGGTTATGGAATGGACCAAGCCTTTCAAATATCTGCTCGGTGACCCTTGGTCCACTTCCGAAAATTTTTATATAGTAATCCAAACCATAGAAACGATTTTTTTCGAATAGATCGGTCGTAGGTACTATTACTGGAAGCAAAAATAATGATGTTACTAAACTAAGTCAAAGGCTATCTGTTCATCAAATTTCAAGATAACAGATTTTAAACAAGTAATGTTGCGTTAACCTTGTTAGAAATTACTGCTTTGTAGCGTCTTCCCATGGAATTGACCAAGTTTTGACGCTTTTGTAATGAATTGGAGTATCAGGCCTGTTGCACTGTGGCCCAAAGTTCATTACATTTAGTCGGTTTGATTTCGGATACCTTTTTCTTAACACCAGCTCATAAATTTTCGATGGGGCTTAAATCTGGGGACTGTGCAGGCCATTCCATCAAAGGTACGTTATTGTCCTGAAACCACTTTTTATCTTTTTTGCTGAAATGCTTTGGATCAGTGTCTTGTTGCTTGAAACAAATTAGTGGCGTATTTTCAGAAGCATACGACAACATTACTTCCTCGAATATTTTGATGTATTCTGTTGCATCCATGATTGTATTTATACCTCTAAATAGGCCCAACATCATAGTACGAAAAACATCTCCTTATCATGCTATTGGAACCTCCGTGTTTTACAGTCTTTGCGGTAAATTTGCTATTATATATTCCAAATTAGGTGGCTTTCTATCATAGGATCGAGAACACTTTTCACCAAACAAAACTACTTTACACTCATCTGTCCACAGATTATTTCAATTGGCTATTGTAGGAGGTTTTAAGAAAACTGCAACCGTTTGGACACATGCTTATTTGTCAAAAGAGGGACTTTCCGTGGACTGTGGGCTTTTAGATTATGCTCTCTAAGTCTCCTGCATATTATCCCAGCGCTTATCAGCAATTCTAATTCCATTTTCACTTCTGCAGCTGACATGATTGGAGATTTATTTATTTCCCGTACTATGCGGGCACTTGTTCCGAACTTGGAAGTCTAGTATTTAGCCCGACCAATTGCGAAACTAGAGCGACAAAATTCTTAAAAAAAAAAATTATTGTGAATAATACGTATGCCACTTTAAACTGTTTTAAAAAAATATTTGTTAAATTTGTAGTCTTTATTTTTATTTACATATATTATTGGTCCTATTATTTTGACTGCTTCCACTGAATGTAATTATGCTTTTGAACGTGTTTTAAAATAAGCAACCGTTATTTCGGCAAAAAAAATTGTTACTTAATGAAAGAGTATACTTCTAGTAACAGGACTGTAAAGTTATGGATAAAAATATAGAAGCATTGCCGCTGAATTGAATAATAAAATTAAATACTTATAGTGGTGACAGCAACTGTACATAAATACAAAGGCGCAATATTGCAGGTGCTCTATTTGCCTCTTTCACTGTGCTAATTAGCGGTTTGTCCTCCAACTCACCTGAAAAGAAAGAAGATGAAAAAACAATAATTAAAAAACATAAAAAATTCTTAATTTAAGATTGGATTGAATAAAAACGCAAAAGATGAAAGGGATTAAAAGACTTAATACCACGCATTAAGCTCAAGAGTTAATTTTGCGAGAAAAACGCGAACGCCACTGATTTTTTCTTTTGCAGCTGCAAGACAAATCATAATAAGCAGAAGTTGAACGGGATGAGATAAGAAAAAAATTTAAGAGTACAAGAATTGCTAAAAAGTATTTTAAATGTGGAATGTGTTCCAAAAAAAATTGTATTTTGTAAATATTGAGCTGACAATTCAATAGCATGCAACAATCCACATCGATATTATGGGTATTAACTAAGTTCGATTTGAGAAGAATTCATGCACGAAAACCAATGAATTAGCGTAGCATCATTAATCTACTATTTACTATTCAGAAGAAGTCAAAGGAAAGCAGTGCAGTCTCCTTATTGAAATTACCCACAAAAATCGACCACTGCCTATCGTAGTGACCAAAAAGCTTGGGCAGATCAAAATACATATTGCCTGTGGCCAAAACCAAAACCAAATGTAGGATGGGCTAAGCATGGATGGCGTTAATGGTACTTTGCTTTGACTTCAACTGTGAAAAGGCTACCTAACTGACTAAAAAGCTGAGTGCTATTCCGATTGCCAATACGTAAATGCTGAATGGAATTCAATATGTATATTCATCTGTCGCGTGAACAACTTATGCTTGCCGCCTACTTGGATGCTTGACAAACGGATGGCCAATAAATAATGTTCAGCATTCTACAGCGGTACATGTTCAACAAATTTGATACAAGCAAGCACAACTGAACATACTTACATATCGAGCATTTGTATTGATGTTTAGGGAGAAGACATTTATTCGCAGTAGAAATTTTCATTAAAAATGAAGTTTTGGCTATCCAAATTTACTATCGGAAGCATTTTATCGTTATTTTCTGGCCGAAAAAATATTCCTTAAAAATTGATATCTCAAACAAGCTTTTTTTCTGTCTTGTGTTTCCGAGGAGATATGCTCTTAAGATATTACCTTCACAAGTTGGGTAAAGGAGAACGAAACACTGTGAGTGTCCGACCTTCATCCGATTGAGAAGAGAAATCTTTCACGGTGCTCCGTATTCTAGCCTTATTGAGATGGGTACACAAATCGAAAACCGAACATGAAACTACTACTCGAACTCATCGGTGTAGGATTGAAAGCAGTAGCTTCTGCAGGCCATCTGTGTTTATAGTATCAGAGCTGTTTCCTTGTACATTTAGTGACACTACAGAACAGCCTTTACGAAGAAACAAAATTATATTAGTTCACGAACAACGGACTAAATAAACGGTGCAGATGCTATTCACAAATAAATCCAAAGTATCACAATTTTATCTCCAGGTCGACCTATCATAATTGTGCGAGAATCCTTGACAGGTACAGGGTTATTTGGATGTATGTATACAGCCATTATTAGATCAATTCTAAATTATAAAGCACTGGTTTTTTCATCAGCATTGACCAAACAATATGATATCCCGATTTTAAATGTAATGTTAACACCAGCATATGTAAAGGTTACAGAAGCTTTAAAGTTATGTGCGGCAGATGCAATTAACGTGCTCCTGCACCAATTGCCTAAAAAATTGCGTCAGACCAAAAAAGTTGAATTTTCGGATCCAAAAGCGTTATGAACAAAACGATATATTCAACCAATTCACTACACGTTTGCATAAATAAATAGATCCATTCCAGGATGGACTTCAAAGGGAGGTCTATTGGATGAGAAAGTATATGAAATATTTACGGAAAGATATAAAAGAATATTCGGGTAGCTAAGTAGCGCTGCTAGCCAAATTCACAAAAGGGTTATTCTTCATCGAATGTACCTCGCAAAGCAGCTCATAAGCTGGGCTTAAATATTCTACCTTCTACCCTAGTGAACGTACATATTAATATTTGCACAATTTTTTCGTTCGTATTTGTTAGAAGAGCTACTGTAAATGCCAGTTGCACTGTCGTGTCTCAGGATTCATACGTTTTCATGCTCGAACGCATAGTTGAACCAAAGTAAAAATGCTCGCTTGCCACAGTTCAAATCCAAGTTCATACACACTCATATATTTGTTACTAAATATGTATGTACGTCCAATGCGAACATAAAAATGGCCAATATGAACTCACTCGCTTCCGACTCCCATATATTTTCGCATTGCTCATGTACATTTGCACAAAAAAAGAATGAAAACGATTCATAAAATCCGTCCTAACAAAATGACTTGGCGCTTACTCACACCCATTGCATAGTTTTGGGCGCGAACTGAATTGAAATACTACGAATATTTTATAGTCAGTGGATTTGGGTGGAAAATGTTGGATTGAAAATGTTTTTTTGTTTTTTGCAGCATGCATTATCTACTGGCATAGTATAATGCATACATACGTAGATACATATATTCCCATTCAAGATATTCAAGTTATTATTGCTACGGTAGTATTATGTTACCACATAGTTACATGCAGACGAGGTTTGTTTAAAATATACCACAAATTCCTACTTTCCGCGTAATGCGTACAATCGATCTACCGTTATATCCCTAACTTATGATGACCAGCCACTTGTTTTTGAATGCAACATTCATTTGAGAGATACTTTTCGAACATACCCCGTAAGCTGGCGAACGCGTATATATTTATATGAATTCATATGAATGTATATAAATATGTATAAGGCCAAGTGTAAAGATGTTCCTTTTTGCACTTTAACATTTCGAAAACGACTCATATGTGAGTTCGCATAAATGCATCTTTAAATAAAATATGAGTCTTTAGTTGCTCTTAGGACATGCTGCATAGCAAATAGTTGAGTTTTGCGCTCGGACCACTAAGCGATCATATCGAGTTCAAATACATCGAAGCTCATCTTATTTGCTTGAATTAAGATGGAGCATGAGAATCTAAAGTACGAGGAGTGGATGATAATTAACCAACCTAAGGTATTTAGAGATGACTCATCTCGTTCCTGTAGTATTATAAGTATTATTGCGGTGCTCATTATTAGTAAAAATAACACAAATTATTTTAATTAGATTCATTAACATTTCGTTCCTGGAATAAGCAACAACACAATGTCAACAGAAACCGAAAATACTCGCAATTCGGAGCACCACGCTGTGATTAAATTCCTCTAAAGAGAGGAAGTACGCCGAAAAGTATTTTTAAAGAGATGTCAACGGTTCCTCAGGACACTGCCCCTTCATATACGATGGTGAAAAAATAGGCTCGATTATTTCTACAAGGAAGTGAGACCAGTGAAAATGTCCCCCGCCCGGGCCGCCCAGTGACTGAAGAACACGTTCAGAAAATCGAAAAATTAGTACTAGCTCGACAAGCAGCGACGATTGGAGAGTAGTAAATATTTTCTGGAGTTATGCCAAGATGATTTCGATGAAATTTGCAACCGCATTGTAATAGTCGATGAAACTTGGATTGGTCAGTATAACCCCGAATCCAAACAGGAGTCGATGCAGTGAATAAAATAGGGGAATGGCCACGAAAAAAATTTAAAGTGGGAAAAGTCGACGTCGAATATTATGGCTACCCTTTTTTTTTGAAATAGCTATAGAATATTATTAATTGATTACTTGCCAAAGGGAACTACAAAGAACGGTCAGTATTACGCTAATTTATACGGCGCGTGAGGCTGTCGTGCAGAAGAGACGTGGCAAGTTAGCGCATGGAGTGGTGTTTCTTCAAGACAACGTGCGCATTCACACCGCTCGTGTTACGAGGGATGCCATAAAGGCTACTGGATTGACAGAAGTTGACCATCAATTCTATTGCCCGAATTTGGCTCCCAGTGACTTTATTTTTCAAATTTAAAAAGAAGAAAGAACGAAAAAAAATATTTTTTCAGTGGTATATAGGCATTGTATTCATTATGTGAAAAGTGAATTTCACTTGAGGCAGACTATATTGAAAAATAAAAAACATGAATCTGTACCTACATTTGTTTCATTAGTTCCTTAGGCCGCGAACTTATCAGCCGCCCCTGGTGTTTTGTATAAATTTATGGGTTCCAATAGTGAGGTTATGTGAGTAAAATGTAAATAAACTTGAGTAAATGGCTTGGATCCATGTGTAAATATGTTAAAGTGATTTTTTATTATACATTTGTAATGTATGTTAATATTTTACAAACATTGTAAGTCAATGTATGTGTGTATGTATGTGTGCGTGCTTCTATAACGAGAGAGAGAGAGCTAAAATAATAAAATATGCAGACGTTAGCAAAAAGTCTAATATATACGTAGACTGCTATACATATTTCTGGCCTAATAATGAAAATACGAATATTTATCAACGGAAATGGTTTTTTTTTTTTGGATTTGGCTCGTCTTGGGACCCTCACGGTCGATTGCTGTTTTGTTTCGGGCTCATATGCATAGATCCACGCTTCGTCACCTGTGACGATCTTATAAACGTCTTTTGAAGCACCGCGATCGTATTTTTTCAGTATTTCTTTACACCAATCCACACGAACCTTTGTTTGAGCGATTGTCAAATTGTGCGGGATCCAACGAGAACAAACCTTTTTTACGGCCAGGTGTTCATGCAATATCGAATGTATGCTGGTGGGAGAAATGCATAGGCATGCCTCTATCTGAAGGTATGTTACATGACGGTCTTGCATTATCAGTTCACGTACGGCATCGATGTTTTCTGGCACATCGTACGAAAATGTTCCCGAGTTAATTCCATTTTTTGGCTGAGATGAATTTTTTAATTCACTGTAAATAAAACAATTCACGATAAATTTACAAAATGTTCTGAGTGATGTTATGCTAAAAAATGTCAAACTTTCCAATGGAAATGTCAGATTGCACCTGGCAACACTTAGTGTTGCCTGGGCCAGACTTATATATAGCAACCTACGTATACAATCAAGTGTGCTATTTTCATCCAAAATTAAAAAAAATACTTCAACGGATACAAAGTGTCAATTATATTGGTATGTAATCGGAGTAGCTTAGTGGGTAGCAGTAAATGCTAAAAGTACAAGGTAATGAAAAATAAATTTTATAACTACAATACAATTGCATACTTCTTGACATGTCTTTAACTCTGAGCATATTATTTACTTGAAATAATATGAGTGGGTTACATAGAAAAAAGCCTGTGCTTAAGTGCAAGTTGGTCAATAAGGATGGTAGAATAAATATTCATAAGTAGAGACTTTCTTTCAGAGTAAACATGGTTGCAGCAATTTCAAGTAAAATACCAATAATCATCGGAAAATTGCATAATGCGGAGAGTAAAATTTCATCAAAATTTTGGCAGAGCAAGCATTTTCAAGACCGTCATTGTTTTAAATGATCAAATAATTGTGTTGTGTATTTATGAAATAGCATAAAAGATCCTCATAAAAGTTCATCAGCCGTTCGCAGGCGGTTTGAGACTTTAGGTCTCACTATTTCCGATTAGAGGTGGCATACCATAGCCCCATGCCCAAATTCATAGCTATCAATTGAATTTTGTTTTTTTTTTTTTTGGTTAACGCTTTACAGGGAAATAAATAGTTGTTCAGTGCGTTAACTCTCGTGGTCGACAACATGCGGTTCATTAATGACGTTTGAATGAACTGGTTGAAACTTCCAGAGAGAATGTTTTCCAGAACCCACAAGGGTCGTACCGTCAACCCTCTCAGGATTTTGGCAACAGCGAAACAGAGTTTTGGGGTTGATTTGAATTAGTTTCGGTGTAAAGCGCAATTAACACAAAAAATATTGCCGACTACGTCGATTGGAATACGGTAGCTCGGGTGACTTATATTGAACTTGATATTTAGAAGAAAATTTTGATGACCGCTCAGGCCCATTTCTGGCTGTTAAATAACTAAATTGTCTAATTTGGATAAAAGAAAATTTATTCAAGACCCATTAAACGCCATTATGTGACTAAAAATTGATTATTTGGAACGATGTTTGGACCATATTACTTCAAGCCATGCCAAACGATTGACAGAAATCAATACCGATGGAGGTTAGCTCACTATTTCTGCCCGCGTGACAAAGATCATGACGGTTACTAAAGGTTGATCCATTTCGAGGTTTCCAACTTTTTAAAAGAAGAAAACACAGAAAATTCAAATTTATTGGAGAATATTTATTATCTTTCGGAAGAACTTTCTTTGGCATTTATTTTTTGTAGGTTACCTCTTTCAAATGTTGGCCGAGCCTCCGGCTCAGATAGCCAATCCGTTGAATCCAATTTCCAATAACCCGTTCAAGCATGTCGACTGGTAACTGGCGAATGACACGCGTGATGTTTTGTTCCCAGACCTGAATCAAAGCGGGATTATCCGAATAGACTTTAGACTTTAGATACCCCCACAGGAAAACGTCTAACGGTGTGACATCACAAGATCTTGATGGCCGAAAACGTGGAATTATCTGCTCACCGAAGTGTTCTCTCAATGAATCCATTGATTGATACGATATGTGGGAAGTGGCGCCGTCTTCTTGAAACAAAAGTCGCCGAGCTTCAATTTCAGGTATAAAATAGTCGTTTATCATAGCGCGATAACGGTCGCAAACCACACCTAACCGACGATAATTGACTCTCCACGGTCTCAGCAATGGTCGTTATATTTTCTTCACTGCGTGCTGCAAGTAATCTATTCGGTCGAATATTATTCAATAATTAATGCCTGGTCTCAAGATGGGTGATGATGTTTCGAATAGTACGATTATGTTGACCATAAGTTAAGCGAAGCGCGCGAAACACATTCTTTATAGAACGTGAATTTTCGTAATAAAGCTGAACGATTTATGAGCATTGTTCAGACGTCTTTCCATGAGGAAACGCAAGCAATACTGAACAAAAATTACATGACAGCTTGACACGACTCACGAGTGATCTGTCAAAAGAAGGCTATTAAAAAGTACCTCTACTTGGATTACCTGTTAATTTCAACAAGCAAGAAACTCCAGATTTGGTGGGGTTATTTGAAACGAGAGTCTACGCCCGTAATTCTAGGACTTTTGACGAGTTCAAGGCAAACAATTGTGGTTAAAAACTGAACAATAATAGCTAAATTTTTTTATCCAATAAAAGATTAAGGTTGTACTAAATAAAAAATAATAATCTAAAGAACAAGCCAATCGAGCTTTCAAATCTTGCGACGAAGAGTTAATACTCGCTCATATGCGCCTGCTGATTATCATAACTTCGAATTCGTACGAAATTATTTTTGTATTTATTCGTAATCTTTGTCCTTTTTTATCTTCTCTACATATTCGCCATTGATTTCAATGCATTTCTTCAGCCTATAGCCTATATATAGATCCACTTCTGAAAATAATCTTCAAAATCTTGCTTTTTAAGCTTATAAAGTTCAGCATTAATTATCTCCTGGTTGCCACCATTTTACAGTTACGGTATGACCCTTTTCCAGTGGAATAGCAGCTACGATTTCAGATCGGGTGAAGTAAACTGACACACTTTCGCTGCTGATTTTTGTTGCTTAGATTTTAAGATTGGATTTGCTACTGTTGGGATCCATACCTTGGACTGCTGTTTGGTTCTGCATCGTACTTATAGAACAAGGATTCGTCACCAGTAACGACTCTACTAGTAAAGAAAGAAAATTTAGCATTCACTGAATATTTATATTAGCTATAAATTACGCCGAAGCCCGAAGAGAATCACATGGCGAATTTTTGTTTGCGTTGGTGGTGGAATTTTGTCCGACCTATCCTCAATTGCAAAGAATCTGGTATTTTTAGATTTAACAATAAACAAATTGAAAGTCACCAAATGTCCGAACTTTTTTTAATCCCCTCGTATGTAAATAATTTATTCTTCTTAGGAACCAGAATTGATAATAATAAAAAAGATAGCTTGAAAATCCACTGTAGAATCCTCTCGCCAGCTAGATGCTACAATGGACCGAGCAGACGATTAAAAAGTAGAATCCTCTCTCTCATCATTCGCGTTCTGCCACATGGAGCAGAGGCTTGAACACTAACACCACCTGATGAGATGACGGTAGGAGTTCTCCAGAGAAAGGTTTTGCACAATGACGGCAGTGCTTCTGATTGTACTACAATACACTTTAGAAAGTAGAGATCCTTCTATCAGCCTATTTGGTCGCAGTGACACGAAAATTTGTTGAAATTTCCGTAGAATAAGGTTTAAAAATCCACTAGATATCTAACTCTAATTTGCCTAGAATCTTTATAAAGAACTGGAGAAGAGTATTCTCATTTGCACCATGCATCTGCTCTGTTGTTGAAATGGTTAATTTAAGTTTCTTGAGCACGACTATAAATAATGGTCTGCACTTAAATCTTTGCATAAATCTAAATGTGGTTGCAATAATTTTTAGACGTTTAATTCGGTAGCAATGTTTTAGCTAATAAAAATGTAAATGTGCGTATATATTATTATATAATAAATATTACTACAGCATGACTTTAATAATAAATTTACATTTAACTTTGCCGGTCGGCTAAACCGGTTAGTCGTTTCGCAAAAACGCAGGTGCGTAGGTCGCATGAGGATAGGATACCTTTCATTTATAGAAGTACATGTACAATATTAGATATGTATGGGGAAACGAATGTCTATAAATCGTGGCCATGTATGTTCATTACTACTATGCTTATGAAATACGTGTATATAAAGATGTACATATCTGTATTTATTTGTGATCCCACACGAGTATAACACTTATTTCGTTTCCTAAAATCCGCAACGTTGCTGTGCACAAACACAAAGCCAACTCGACCTACATAATATTTTCAGTTTTCAGAAGGCGAGTAAATGCAAGCAATTCCAACAGCACGTATGACAACTGCGAATTGCTGACTGCTATTGTTGCATGGTTTTAATGGAAGTTGCTGCAAATTTGTTGCTGTTCAGTTAGTGCTGTACTTATATACGTATGTATGTAGGTATGTATTTTATGCTCTGCTTTGCAGTTACCTATGTGTATAGCGTGCATTTTAGACAACCAAAACTGTTAGCTGCCTTATACCTACTTATACAAAGGCATATGTGCACCCGTAAGCCCGTGTGGATGAATTAGGTTTCGTTGCGTTCTTGTTGCCAACAGTTGGCAGGCAATTGCATGCATTTGGGAATTGACCCTAATTTTGTGTATGTTGCAGTAGGAAAACTCAAAATGGGAAACATCTTCTCGACGTTTTTCGTCACAACCGTGCAGATAATAGAACAGCAGTCATGTTTACTGACATACATACATATGTATAAAAATATCTACATTTATATTTATATATTTAGCTATGTAGGTAAGAGTATAAATACTACAAATCTGCTTGTAAATTGTTTGTTGATGCACTTGAGTGTTTCGGGTATACAAAGCAGTAACAAAGAATTGCACAATCTACTCCCACATACATACGTACAAGCATTATTGTATAGCAGCAACACTTAATCTTCGACCGCATTCAATAATCATGTTAGATTCCCTCTAAATTACGCCTTCTTTGTTCTGCGTGCCTCTGCCGACTTAATCGTCTCAGTTGAGTTACTATTCAATCGGAATAACGAACAGACAAATTATTGCCATTTTATTGAAATTCCACTGATAATTTTATGCACTCGTAAATGCAGTTATTTGGTGTTCGTGATGCAAGTCATAAAATAGACTGTCTCCTTGATACTTGCGTATGAATTACTAGGGAAGCCAATATTAACAGAAGTTTTTAATTCCGATTTTGACAAACTTTTAATGTGATCCCGGGTTTTAACGAATAAAAGTGAAACTCCAGGAAGTGGGCATGGGACCGATCAAAATAATCGTATTTATGGTTCGATTCATATGAAATTTGTAATACGTATTTATGTAGCTATTTGACTAGGTTAATACGTGGAGAACGCAAACAGAAATTCGCCATGTGATTCTCTTTGGGTTTCGGCATAATTTACACCGTCTTTAGAGATTATTTCTAAATGGTTCAAAATTTCAGAGCGGACATTTTTCTGTAGAGGACGAGCTCCGAAAAGGTTTACCAAAATCCTCCACTGATGACGTCACTGTAGCTCTTGTGAAGTCCAAAATTGACGAAGACCCACGATTGACACAAGAAATTATTGCTAATGAATTGGGCTTGAATGTCAAGGCTGTATCGCGAATATTAAGTATTCATCTGGGATCCATGAAAAAATCTGCTCGATGAATACAACGAATTTTAAATGAGGCTCGAGTGCATTTTGCTCAATTTTTCCTTAACAAATTCGAAAATGGTTATTCTAGCAACCTTAGTAAAGCCGTGACGAATTTTGGTTCTATAAGTACGATCCAGAAACCAAACAGCAGTCCATGGTATGGAGCCCAACAGGAACAAACCCACCTGTAAAATCTAAGCAACAAAAACCAGTAGCATTAGCTGCTACTACAATGCTGAATACGAAACAAGAATGAGGTGGCATCCAAATTCGTTATATGAAATAATTGTTGAATTAATTTCAGCTGCTCTACATATATTGTTGCTTAAAATTACGATTCAAACATAAGGGGAGAAACTTGGAGAGTTTGGCTTTGGTTTACCGTTAGAGGGCTTTACCTTTGAATTGTCTACACAGTCCAAAATAGCAAACGTTTGCAATAAATGTTCTGCATTAGATTTAAAGGCTGACATCATTATTGGTATTAATATTGCTCCCTATTATTATTTACGACTTCAAAGTTATGACCGTCAAAAGTGACGTAGGAACCAAGATGCAAATGAGTTAACTGTTTTGTTTTTCTCGACAGGATTGAGGAAGACCGGAAATTCTGTTTATAAAGTTGATCCGCTCTTTTCTTTCGATCCGTACACGGATATGGTGATTTGATTTTACCTATTTTCTACCTAGTTGCTCAAGAACCGTAATTTTTCAATTGAGATTTTGCATCTCTGCAATTTTTTAACAACCAAACGAAAACATGTATCGAATATCAATAAATCTATTGCAATTAAGTGTAATGTTAACTCAGTAACATTTCGTTTTTAGTTTACTTAAAATTTACACACAGGTTCAAAGGCAGATTTGTAGAATAATAAGGAAAAATAACACACAATTATCACAGCAAAATGGAATACACTAGCCATCATAAGTCTACGCTCCTATCAAAATGAAATTTTTGTTTGTTGAAAACTTAAAAACCATTAGCAAAATAATTCTAATTTTGCATATTTGTTATTGGTCATAGTCTGTCATCCTGCTGGCGCCAAAAATCTTTTTACGTTGGTGAGCATTGCTTTTGATAACGATAGTTTTGTCGCATCAGTCCAGTAATGCGTACGCTCATCACCTTTCAATTCAATTTGTAGTAGCGTACATCAAAATAGGAAAAACTGTGGGTAGAGTATGGACATCAGTTCGCACAGTTGTGATAAACTTAAAAGAGACAAGAATTTTAACTTCGAAACCAAGATCTGGCCGATCTTCCAAACAAACGCACAGGGAAGCACGAAGTGTACTATCTCTTGTAAAGGCAAATGCCAAAATCACAGCGTCCAAAGTAGCCTTAAACGTTCAGCAAACGTTTAAAAAGGTAATAAGTGATTCTACCGCACGAAAAATTTTAAAGAAAGCAGGATACCATGGACGTGTCGCTCGAAAGAAACAGTATATATCTTTTATAAATCAACAAAAACGCTTAGCGATCGCAAATTGTTAATTCCATGCAAAACAGACTGAGGAAACTCATTAAATGTCGAGGATACCCAACATTTTATTTTTTACAAACATTTATATTATATCGATTTTTGAATAACTTTTTATTTATGAGCGTAGACTTTTGGCGCCTATAACTCTGATCTTTATGCCGAAAACTTAATTAATTCTTTTAACTGTAAATAGTACATAGGAAATGCTACGTAAAAATGCTCTACTGAAGTAACTAATTAGTTTAAAATAAAAAAAAGGAACATTGAAAAAAATGTTTGGCCTTTCTTTTTGATGGATTTAAAAGAAGTGCTTAAGGAGCGTAGACTTATGACGTCTAGTGTATATTGCGAAACAATATCTTTAAAATATTATGTATAAGTTTCTTACCGACCACTAGATTACTAATCAGCGGTAGGGTCAAGACCATTAAAATGTTTTATAAAGATCTTATCTAAATCTTACTGGCTGCATTACTAGTGTACGATTGGACCTGTTGCAGTCTGTCACAAAGTTTTTCCCTAACGTCAAATCACAAAACCAACAGCAGTACATAATCGCAGAAACACTAAAAAGATGCATGGAGTTAAAAAAAAAACGAATTCAAGTGCAAGTGCCCATGTTTGTATTTGTGTTTATTTGAATAAGACATACACAAACATGGACTCTCGACCGCAAAAACATTGGCAACGAAATAAGAACCAGCAAAAGGAGTAATAGCCTAAAGACCTCTACCGACAGTTCGGACCTGATTTCGCATATGATATTTTGTTAATATATAATACATACACATACTTTATTTTAAGGAGCTGTGGTGATGAGTTGATGAACTGAAAACTACCTTCGCACTCCTTACAGCAAAGAAAAGAAAACAGATAATAATGAAGCCCTGAGTTCGCAAGCCGCAAGACATTCTGACGTTCATCGCCAAGCCCAAACTTGAGGAAGTATAGACATACATATACAAGTATACAAGCGTACAATACATGCATAGCAAAATAAATATGTCCCGAAGTTAGTTGGTGAGCTGAAGAATCAGTTGAGCAAAAAACGAAATAAAAACACGTGATGTGTTAACGAGACAGTTCAGTTTAGAGTAAACAAATCGAAAGACTGCAAGGAGAAAACAAGCCGCTACAAGGCGGCGACCGACTCCGATGAAGGTTATGGCTCTGCTAGAGAGGAATGCTGAAATTCGTTTGCTTCAGGAATTAAGCAAATATAATCGTTGAGGACGCTTTCGGGCACTTGGAGAGCTAACAAACAAACGGATCGGTTAGTATTTACAAATGGTGCACGAATCGAGGATACTAAATAAGTTTAACAAAGCAGAGCAAAAAATCGGGACAAGGCACCAAAGCCAAAATGTACAAAGCACCCAGAATGAAGCCATACAAGGCGAAGCAAATGGCTGGCAGAAAATAAGGAGAATATAATGGGGGGGAAAATAAGAAAAACGTGCACTTAATAATAGTGTTGGCTACGTTGGCCAATATTGTTGAAATGCTTAGTGTATGCATGCATATGCATATGTGTGTATATGCAATGGTCGTAATAACAATAATAATGATTGGTAATGGACACGATGACAATCAATGTGCAACATGGTGATTAGAGGCAACTGCCAACACTTGTCTGCTGTTGACTCGATGTAGCGTTGCTGAGTTGGAGCGCTTAAACGTTACGATATCGGACACGTAACCACTCAAGCACTTAACAAGTCAACTACACAGTGAGACATCTAGCCACGTAACATGTAGCATAAGTCTTGTCAGTTTGGCATTGGCAGCTGACGAGCCAAAGTTGGTTGGTTGTAACTACGGCATTCCATTTTGGGCATCACATTGGATGTAATGTTTTGGAGAATTTACGTTATTATTTATTGTTACACCAGTCAACACAGTTTTGTTAGGAGATGAAAAACTTTAGTGCATATTAATTAACAAAAAAATTTTGTAACGTGTAAACTCCTTGAAAGTCAATCCTAATGCCGTGTTGATAAACTTCGCTTCCTCTGAACCACGTCATTAGCAGCCCAACATTCAGAATTAAAAATTCTCGGCAGGTAGTGTCAAATTTTCTGAGTGTATTTCTTAATTGAAATTAAAAGCTCCTCATAAAAAGTCGGCAGCGGTTTGGAGGCGACTTAGAAAAAAATATAGGTCCCTCTATTTCTCAGAAAAACACGAAGACGCACAACTCAAATTGGAGAAAACGCTTGGCTAAAAATCCCTTCAGGGGTTATAAGCCGCCAACAAGATGTATAGCAGGTGTGTTTGTTGAAGTGTGCCGGTTTTACTAGTAGATGTCGCTAGCAATATGTATAAATTTCTATGATTTGGCATGTATGTAATTTTTTTCTATTGACATTAACCTACAAAAATACGCAAGTCACATTCCGCCAAAATAATAGGGTCATATTTGTTTACCTCAGTGAATATGTCGAGTTTCGTTCCAAGTAAATCGCATTTGCGGCATTCGTTGCTTTTCTTATTTCATCAAAAGAAAAAAGCAGCTGAAGCTCACAGGTTGCTGGTAGAAACTTATGGTGAACATGCTCCAGTGATTAGAACATGTGAGACATGGTTTCGTCAATTTAAAAATGGAGATTTCGATTTGACAGACAATGAACATCCTGGTGCAGCGAAAAAGTTCGAAGACGAGGAATTGCATGTTGATCCAACCAAATCGCAACAAAAATTGGCAGAAACACTACATGTGACTCGAGGAGCAATTTTCCAACGTTTAAAAGCCATGGAAAGATCCAGAAGTATGGAAAATGGGTGCCACACCAGCTGAACGATAGACAAATGGAAAATCGAAAAACCGTTTGTGAAATGCTGCTTCAACGATTCGAAAGGAAATCTTTTCTGCATCGAATTGTCACGGGGAACGAAAAATGGATTTATTTTGAGAACCCGAACCGAAAAAAATCATGGCTTTCCCCTGGTGAAGCTGGCCCATCGACTGCAAGGCCAAATCGCTTTAGGATAATGCTCTGTGTTTGGTGGGACCAGTGTGGTGTGGTGTACTACGAGTTGTTAAAACCTGGTGAAACGGTGAACACGGATGGCTACCGACAACAAATGATCAATTTGAATCATGCGTTGATCGAAAAACGGTCGGAATGGGCCCGAAGACATGGCAAAGTTATCTTGCAACGTGACAACGCGCCGTCTCATACCGCTAAACTGGTGAAAGACACATAAAAACACTTAATTGGGAAATATCATCGCACCCGCCGTTCTCTCCAGACCTCGCCCCGTCCGACTATCACCTTTTCGAATCGATGGGACACTCCCTTGCAGAGCAGTGCTTCGCTAATTTTGAAGAAGTCGAAAAATGGCTCGTCGAATGGTTTGCCTCGAAAGAGAAAAAGTTTTTTTGGAATGGTATTCACAATTTGCCTGAGAGATGGACGAAATGGTTTCTAGTCAATACTTTGATTCAACTATTTATATGTATGGCTCGGGAAGTTGGAGGATAAGGCAAAAAGTATCACACACCTTGACATTGAGAGTTGTAATCATCAACGATGGGACTGAAGAGAACGTTAGGTAACCCTGCTAAACTATCAAAACAAATGGTTCTGCCATCATCCTTTAAAAGTTCCGCCTTCAAAATAAACATTGCTCGTGTTAATAAGGCAGTCTTAGGGTTTGCAATTGACCTCACGGGGGCATAGCAGCCATTTTTCTCCTTACCAAACGGTTAAATACCTTGAAGTTACACTAAATTTTCTATTACCTACGGAATCCAATCAAGATTTTTTAAACTTGGTTTAAAGCAGTGAATGAAAATCTGGGCGTACCCCAGGGCCGAGGTTTGTGCACAGATTAACAATTTACCGCTTCTAAGTAAAAGAGAGCTTAGTATTATGGTATATAATAATTGACAAGGTACATATCTACTCATGAGAACTACTGAAAGAAGAATCGATAAGAAAAGTGCAAAGGGAGACGTATCCTTAAAACTTGCAAGCCGATCAAAAGATTGAAGAGAATGTCTTTCACTAAAAAAAATTATCAATTGTGGTAAAAAACTCCTAAATTTTCTTGGTTTGCCGAGTTGTTGAATTTTACTTCTTTGCCCTCTACGGATTCAGAAGAACCCTTAGAGAGATAACTAGGAACAGCGCTAACCAAATAAGCTCTATTAAAATTTAATTAATATGCATTGATTTGAGGAAAGTGTTCTGAGGTATTTCCTTGTTAGGAGTTCTACCATCGAAAACGAACGGAAATCGAGAACGGTAATCACCAATTGCGAAGCCAAAAAAAAATGGTAATGTAACTAAAACTTGATTTCAATATTTTACCCGACAGATAATGAGAACTTTTTAAATGATAATATGTGTTACGTTGACTAAAATGATTAAGAAATACATGAGGAAAAGAGGACATGATGAATGCCAGTTATCAGGAAAAGAGAAATTAACAATTAATAAAAGAACCCATTCTTACAATTTTTTCGGTAAATAGGTACGGAAAAGTAAATTAAGAAATTAAAAGTAAAAAAAATTAAAATTACAATAAAAAAATTTAAACTAAACAAATTAAATAAATGATATTAATCAAAATAAATAATAATTAATAAAGCAAAATTGAATTGAATTGAATATAAAAAAAATATACAAATTTAAAAAAATTAAACAAAAAAATAAAAGAAAGTCAAAATAAAATTATATGTAGGGAAATAAAATAAAACAAGTAAAACTAAAAGAGTATAAAAAAATTTAATTAACATAACATAAATTAAATTAAATGAAAATAAACAATAAATAATATAAACCAAAAACAAAAACACAAGCTTGAAATAAACCAAAATGAATAAAATTAAATACATTAAAGTAAGTTAAAACAAAATCAAATGAAGAAAAATGAAATAAAATAAAATTAAATTAAATAAAGATTAATTAAAACAATATAAAAATAGTTAATAATATAAATAAAATAAAGAAAAACAAAATGATATAAAAATAACTTAAATAAACTTAAATTAAATAAAAGGAATAGAAATCAAATAAATTAAAATAAAATTTAATAAAGTAAAATAAAACAGAATAAACGAAAATTCACTAAAACAGTAAAAATAAATCAAAATTTCAGAATTATAAAATAAAATCAAAAAAAAATAAATAAAAATATCAAAATAAAGACTTCTACCGTCCAAACTGTTGTTGTAATTTTTTCACTATTTCCAAAAAATATATGCTCTGAGACAGCTAAAACCCAATAGTAATTATATTAGGTTAAAATAAAATTAAATTAACATATAAATTATAATATTGAAAATAACATTAAAATTAAATAAAGTAAAGTATACAAATATAAAGTTAACTTAAAAAATACAAAATAAAATAAACAAAATTAAATAATAAATAAAATAAATTTAAATAAAACAAAATAATTTAATTTAAATACAAATTATTTAACTCAAAAATTAAAAGAAACAAACTAAACAAAATTTTGACAAAAAAACTTTTTTTTTTAATTAATTAAATGACATCATAAACTTGTTCTCTAAATTCTACAAAATTAATTAATAATTCTAAATTCTACAAAATTAAATAATGAACAACCACAACGAACTACGTAAGAATTTGTTAAAAGAGAATAATTCATGTGAAAATATTGAAAAGCAAATACTTCTGTTGCTGCGGGTTTTTCGAATCGGCAATTAAGTTGGCTGACAGTATGTCATCAATTGGGCAAAGTTTGATTGAACAAAGACTTGGGGAAATTTACATGAACGAAAATAAACAAACAGAAAATCGAGCAAATTGCATCTACAATCGGGCGAACGAATGAATATGAACAAAATCTGCAAATATATGTAAGTACTCGTAGATTGAGTGCAAATAGCTATATGAATAAATGTATGTACGTGTATGTATATGAATATCACATATATATGTATGTATGTACGTATGTATCAATGTCTTTATTTGCCTCAACCAAACTGGCTGACTGATTGGGTACGAAAGAAGAAAAATTCCAAACCTAATTGTCTCTGGTTAAACAAAAACCTATACTTTGGCCGAAAATGCTTAAAGGTCTACATAAAAATTGAATTCAAGAATTTTCTGTTCACAAGTCTTCCACATCATGTGTAAGCAGAGTACTTTTTAAAAGTCCACAAGCCGCAACTACAGCATATGTATGTACATACATATATATACAAGTAAGAACTCGGCAAAAATTATTGGACCGTATGGTCCATTAGAGTACTCCAATAGATACTACTATGTAGTTTTATATTGGAACATCTCACGTCCTGCAAACAGATTGATGTTAGCCGGTGATCGCTCGTGTTGTAAAGATCGCATTTACTAAACGAAGTCGCAAGTGGCCAATATAGTTTATAGTCGTATACAAAAAATTTTGATAAAGAAATTGAGTAAGTTTTATTTCCTTGGTGAGCTCTCCTGGTGCACAGAATAGATTGGCGGCCGTGGTAGCCGAGTGGTTAGCATTGCGTATTGCCAATCGGAAGGCCAGGGATCAAATCCTGGTATGACCAACATTCAAAAGTTATAGAAAATTAATTTAAATAAAATGTAGGACCCTCTATTTGCTGGAAAAACATCAGGATGCAAAACCACAAATTGGAGGAGGAGCTCGACCGAAAATGGCTTCAGCGGTTACAAAGCGCCAATTATATGGTATGTTATTATTACCATTATTAAATTTATACGATAAATATTATGCTTCACTAGCTTTTTACCAAATCTGATTGTATATGAAACTAAAAGTAAGTTCCAATGTTCTAAACTGATTCGAAATAAATGGCAATTTTTGCTTATTTGTCAAAATTGGCTGAAAAATATCAGAGTTTCTCAATGTTGCAATATATATTACAAATATCGATTTGCTCTTTTAGTTTTTATACAACTTCGTTTATCAATTGCGATCGTTAAAGCACAGGCAATCAATCATCGGCTAACATTGAGACATCAGTTGATCTAATAGTACACTACAGAAAACTACCTGCTGGATTACTTCAATGGACCATATGGTCCAAAAGCGTTTGCTGAGTATGTACCTACATATGTATTGTATATAAATGTATGTATATGGGTGTACCACAATGTTGCATGTTGACATACCTAATTCAAGCATTTCCTTGAGTAAAGAGTTTCAAAGCGAAAAATAGTTATATGCAATTCGGAAATGTCAATATAGAATTCCATTTGATAAATTCTGTATTCATGGGCTGAGCGAACATGTGGCCATCGAGTAAATACGAAAGAAATTCAGTTTTTAGGATTTGAAGCTTATACGAAAATTGAATAAAAATGCCTGTATGTAATCGGCATGTATTAGAGGAATAGAACAAATAAATATTTATGGGCGAATTCCACTGAATTCATTAGTTATCAGTGTACATTAAGCAGAAATGCCAATAACTTAGAAGACGTGTTGCAATTGTCAACTGACACCGGCTAGAGAAGCATTAACGCATGCATGTGTACATATATATTTTCATGTTTGCAAATGCTTAAATGTCTGCGGAGGCAACTGACAATACACCAACAATAAAAGGCTCAAAAAAATTAGATATTGAACACTAATAGTTGATCTGGAGCACCACTGAAAACTGATAGCTGTGAGAAATAAAATAGCATAGGTTAACTGCTGATAGACGAAAATATACGTACATATGAATAATGTTTTACTGCCAATTTGCTATTTGAGTAAATGTTGGTCTATCTCACAGAAACCACTTTCCGAAACAATATATTTTCTTGACAGAAGCAATGCTAGTGAATAACTTTCGACACTGACCCTTTCTTGATGCATCGACTTATCAATACAAAAGTTAAGAACTCATTTCATCCCGTGGCTCTATCCTAGCCACTCTTCTTGTGAAGGTACTTTAGTTGAGAAGGAAACACTCTGCGTTAACAATAAGATAATATAACTGCAGATAAATCAATCTTCTTACAGAGGAGTGATTCACATTCGAGCCGGCGAAACATCCAAACTTCCTAAGTCTTACAGCGCCTTTTGCAACGATAGAGCTACCCGCAGTATCCGCAGTCACTATACACACACGTTGAACGATCGCAGAAATTGCAGTCATTTTTGCGAGTACTCAACTCCTCAGCCTAATTGAGTAGCGAGTTTTGAGCAGTCAATAAAAATGGCTACATATCCTTGATCCGAAACTATTTTTCCCATTTGTTGCTCTCCGGGAATTTGTGAAAATACGTCAAGTTGGTGTGGTGGTTCTGCATCAGAGTTCAGATACATTTAGCCATAAATAGGGAAAGCTGCACGACTTTTGTATCAGTTGAAGGCAAATGTCTTATAATGAGGTGGGAAGTTGTCCTATGAACATTTTCCTGTTTACACCTATTCACCAGGCTTTGCCCTCATGGAACAAGATATTCCAGTGCATAAGTTAATGATCGTCGCTTCGCAGTCGTGGAGTGCGATTGTAGCTTTCCTTCTACTTTCTACCGTATTTCGGTTCCAAGACAGTTTATTATCTAAAATTATACCTCGGTGATATAAGTTATCTCGATGCCTTTAGGTAAGGGCGGACTAAAAGCAAAAGCTTGTAACTTCTGGTGAAGAGTATCAATTCTAATTTTGTGGGATTTATATCCAGAACGCAATCTGGGCAACAGTTAAAGTACGTAATTGGCAGATATAATTTTTGGCAAATTTCATAGTGGGAGCAAAATCCAGAGAGCGGACAGACAACACTAATGCAAATTAAAAACAAACAGAATTCCCCGCATAAATTTTAATAAATGTAAATAAAAAATTGCAAGCAGCAAAAATATTTCTTTTCGATGGGTAAACTCTTACTGACGCGATTTATGTGAAACAAGTGGAATACCGGAGAAAATGTCACGTAAATAAAAAAAAAACAATTTAGAAATAAAGTGCGAACATTATTTTTTGTGTATGTATGTATATAACATACATACATACATACATACATACATACGTAGATATGTGAAAATTATGTAGACACATGTACATTCACTTTTTATATTCTGCACTCAAAGAGCTCACCAATCTACATCGAAACAAGCTGCTTCCCATTATAGACATTCGACTCTACACTCTTGCGGCACAGGAAAATTCGGTTATAGGCGCCTGCTTTTTAATTTTTGTGCACATGTAAGTATATATGTACGTTTGTACATGTGTACGGCTAAGGAGCTAGTGTGTATGTACCTATGTATTGTAGACCAAAGGCGACAGAGCATATGAACTCAGGCGATAAAAAAGCATCACAAAATAAAAATATGAAATGAAACACAAACATACATACAGAGATACATATCCATAAATGTATGTATGTAAATAGTATATGATGGTCTTCAACAATATAGGACGCTATCTCTTCATAGGCAGGCAGACAACCGCACACCAACTTCGACTTGCGAATAATGGCCGGAAAATGCTGACGTAGAGTGTCATATTCGCTGTGGTGTTGCACAGCCCAAGAAATTCAAATCATGTAAATGTGTGGTATATCACATCTCTCTGGTTCCATAGAAATATCTACATATGTACGTGTAAGTATGCAGATGTATATGCATATGTCATGTAACCACATCTATATACCTGTACATATAATTGTGTGGGTGTATGTTTTATTTAAATACTGTGTTGGCGTGTGGCTTCGCTGTGAGCTGTGGCTAATGTGATTGTAACAGTAAACTCATGGTAAATTGTGGTGTCTTATTTTGCGAAACAGTGCCTGATTTCGGAGGCTTTGACTTTCTTCTGTTTGTATCATTTTTACACTTTCAAGAAGTAAGTATCTAGAGGAAACTTTTTCTTCAATATCTTTAGTGAATGGTCACACAATTCTGACCAAACTTGAGATTTTCAGCGACTCTTTACTTTGCTCTGACTGTCGGATCTCCTCTCCAAGATTATTCCAAGGCTATGCAGATTATAGTGCTGTCTAAAGATGTATAGACTTCTTATAAAAATATATAATCATTGCTTAGTTTTAAAATAAGTATTAATTATAAAGTATTCTTAGGTGGAAAATATGTTACAATTTCCTAAATAATACCGGTGGCATATATGAATGTACCACAAACTTCAAAATATTTCCCTATAGCCACAAACTTTGAAGGGAAAACAATACAAACAACAAGCAAGATTTAGAAATCCATAATAAAAAAGAGTATTTATTTTATTTAAGAACAACGGAGCTACCCCCAATTTTCAGTATGTCACCAAGCATCTGCATGATTGAAAACGAGCTGGAGACTTTCTTCGTCAAACAAAACCTTGACATTGAAGACAAACCATTATAAGGCATTTTTTGATTCGATTTTGAATGAAAAAGCTATAAACAAATTGGGAAACGAAAGACCGGATGCTATAGGAATTCAAATACATAGAAAGGTTTTAACCTCTCATGAAATGGGTTGCTCTTTATGGTTTAAGATAAACTTAAAGAATTATCAAAGCTCAACAAATTTCAATATTAAATTGTATTACTCAGAATCATGCTGATTTTCCACTAACAAAAGCCATTTCCTTTGAATACTTATGTATCCCCGCAATATCAGTCGGGTTTGAGCGCATATTCAACGAGTCTGGCCAAATTATCACGATGAGACGCACTAGGCTTAAAGAAGCAAATGTTAACATGCTTTAATCCCAAATCATAATATTTTAATAAAATAAAAATATTTAATGAATAATGTAGTCATTTTTAAAACTTACATGCTCTCGCGATAGCCGAGTGGTTAGCATTGCGTACTGCCATTCGGAAAGCACGGGTTCAAATCCTGGTGTACTAACATAAAAAAAACCTAAATTTTCTAATTGCGGTTGCCCCTCGGCAGGGTATGTCAACCTCTCTGAACGAATTTCTGACATGAAATAAAGCTCCTCATAAAACCCATCAACCGTTCGATTTGTTGAAAAAACATGAAGACGCACATTGGAGGAGGAACTTGGCCGAAAAGCGCTTCAGCGGTTACAAAGCGCCAATTATATGGTATATATACATAACTTGACGTTAGTTGAGACTATTGGCAACAACTACCTCCTCTATCGATGGGATGCGGAAAAAGCTAAGATCGACTATCGATAGTTCCTAACCTCTATAATTTAAATAGGCTAGAAGCTACTATAGTTTGCAAGATTTTTCTACAAAAAATCATCTCTATTCTTTATTAATGAGAATATTTTTACTATTATTTAAAACAGTCCTACAGTGCGACGCGAGCGGAAGGTAAAAACTGATATGCTGAGTAATATCCTGTTTCCATATCTATGTTTGAATACATATACATAAATATAAATACTATATACATATATACGGTTTAACATATTACTTTCGTATAAACGAAAGTACATACAACAGTGTTTATGTTTGTAGACAGAGTTAAGTTTATAAATAAATATTAACGGATATTATATATTTTTGCCTGCTCATATGTAACCACTCACACATTTCTACATACATGCGAGTACATACCATATATCCCTATTTTATGCGCTTAAATAGTAGGGTGTGATAAATCTCGAGGATATACTGAATACCATAATTGTAACGCTTACACACTTCATGACACAGACATGAAAGAAAAACACGAAAACCTAAACAGTAAATAAGGGATAACTTTGAATGAAGCAAAATATTTAATATTTGAAAACTTGTGGTAAGTTTCCATAATTGAAAACAGACATAAGATAATTTAAGGAATAAGTATGGAGAGGAATAGTCTTTTATAGTGTAAGGACTAGATTTTTATCCAATTATGTATCGAATTTAGTATGAGGAGTACAAATTAATTTGGTGCGTTTGTTTGTGTTCAAAAAGAAATTTTTTATTGAAAAAAAAGTAAAAGAAAAATACATCATTCAAAGAATAATCCGTAGTAAGCGAGGACTATTTTCCATCTCTCGAATACCATCTCTATAAAGTGAGTCCTCTCTGCCCTCAATCCAATCATTGAGTCATTCTTCAAAAGATCCGAACCGGTGACCACACAAAGCGTTTTGCATCCGTCAAAAAAGTCAATAGTCGGAAGGAAGAAGGTCTTGAGAATACGGCGCGTTGGGTAAGACCTCCCATTTGCAAAATCGCATTCTCGGTCGTTTCTGGTAATTTTTCACGCATTAGTTGTAGTCGATAACGTTTCGCAACAGTGGTTGCTATTATTACCACTTTTGAGGCATCGAAACTAATATCTGCATTACTTATCGATCGTCTAGTTTCACCAGAAATTTTCATAAGCATTCGATGGGCTTCAGCTGCACTTTTTTCCAATTTAAATAAAAAATCAAAACTTCCCAGGAATACTGCTTACTTAACACAAACCCGGACATTTTCGAGAACAGACCGAAATAGTTGGTATCCCAAATAATCTAAATTGTAAATTTTTGAATTGGAACTAAAAGTACTTTAAATCTAAAATAATTAGTAGATCATAACTTGATATTCTCCAAATGTAAGCCTAGATGATGAATTAAAAGCAAAGTGTGTTTCGAAAGCTTTTAATAGACCAACCCCTGCATCTGCAAAGTTATTGCTGCTTCTGGAATTTTACATGACATGAGACGCCAGATATTTTCAAAAAAAGATTAACTGTTTCTGAGGGTATCACTTCGACGGGCAGAAATGACATAATTAAATTATCTAAATATGATTTTATGCCATTACAAGCCACAACCAGTTTTGAAAAAGACACACTCAATCGATACAAAAAAAAAAATTGGAAAAACACATAGCCACAATATTTAATATATTTACCCTAAGACTACTTCCCAAAAATCAGCTGCATCTACACATTAATATTAGGTAAAGTAAAAATTTCGTTCGGTTTTTATCTAAGAGATGGCGAGCACTTATTTGATTACTGAGGAACTAAAGATAAGCCAGAAAACCGCTTGGAACCATTTGCATAAAAAAACCGAACGAACTTTTTACTTTACCTAATATTATTCCACCATTATACCATATATCCCAGCAAACTATAAGTAACGAGTATTTGGGCTTATTTGGAGTACTTAAAACAATCATTTAAAATCCGAAAACCCTTAGAGACGAAGGTCTTTTACTCTAAAACTGGTTCATCGGAACGATGAGTTGTTGAGTTTATTCAACACCAAATGAGCTCTTTTTTTCTCGTCAGAGAATGTTTTCTGGTGTGTATTTTAAACTTCAGACGAGTTTCCAATTTCTTTCGAATGGAGTCCTTTCTTGGGCGTTTTTTTTTTTTAACTCCAAACGAGCTCTTAACTTCTGTAAGAAATTTTTTCTGGCGTTGATTTCATGTCTGGGTCAATTTTTTGAACTACCTCTGATAACGTATGTTACAGCAACGTTATAGCCATATCCACATTTCTCTCCACGGACTCTCTTGGGAGTCTTTTCTTCGGAGTAGTCCTAAAATGGTTCGCTGGGTACATAGGAATAGAGCGGATTAGACAGGTACATGCGTATATGTGCTCGAATAGCTGCTTTGCTGCGGCTTTTGCTTTCTGTGCATTTTCTACATCAACAGGATTTGCGATTTATGAGCTCGTGAATTGAATTAGCATCTGAAGTCCTGGTGGGGCAGATTTTTTACGAATATAAGTCTACACTGCATACATACGCATACTCAACTAAATATATATGAATGTGTAAAAATTTGAGTGTATATGTGAGCAGCACTGTAGATGAAAGTGCAAATTGTTAATTTGATAAGCAAATAAAAAAGAGTCAGCGATGTGATGATTATTTGCTTGAGTTTTGTTTTTCTTCTCACCATTTTCAGTTGATTTTACTCTTACTACCATCCTGTCGTGGTAAATGAAGAGCCAAGGACGCAGGTTGGAACGCAATGAAGAACATCCTTTAGCCATTTTTTATGACAATTATTCTCACGCTTCGCAGCGGCTGAGGGAGGGAATACACAATCTCGAAATGTGCAATTGATAAAATAAGAACGGGGAAGCGGGGACCAGAAGAGTGGAACGACGCAAACGAATTGTAGGTATGCGAAAAATTATGAAAATCGCAGTAGTAAGAACGCAAAAGTGATTTTTAAATATTGCCGTTGTCAGCATAAGCATACTTAAAGCAAAAATGAGGTAGTGGAATGAAGGTGGCGTGGCAAGAGGTGGATTTGTCGACAGAGGTAGACTGCCGTAATTCTTACTGTCATTTCTAACTCAATGCTCAGAATTTAATTAAAAGGAAGCATGGCCAACAATGAAAGGACAAAACGAAAACTTAAATAGTTGAAAGACAACCGAATGAAGCACTCATTCATCATCAATTCATTAAGAACATATCAAGTGCGATGTGGCGAAGTGGCGGCTGCAGCAACGACAAGAGACAAGCCAGCGGAACGTTGCATCAAAAGTAGTAATATGCAATGTGACATCGTCTGATGATAGTGACGCATCATACATACAAACATACAGGGGGGGGGGGGGGCACTAAAAAAGTGCACATTAATTGTGAGTTATGAGAATTTAAGCGGAGATTATTAGAAGCAGCTTAAAAAAGGAACGAAATGAAAGAACTATAACTCAAATTAAAATTCCAATTGCATTTAATGTCATAGTATGGCTCTTCTCCTACCACGTTTCCTAGCTCATTATTTGTACTCGTTTGCGTGTAACAACAACCACTTGTGTTTTCGTTGATTGCATGCCACTTGTGCCATAATAGAATAATGCTTCATATGTATATATACATTTTTTTTTAAGATAAGGCAAAGCGCTCATTAAATTTTCCCAAGAATCTATGAAATGTCTGATAGCATAATGTTCCTAAAAATGTTCATTACGAAGCGAATTATGAAATTAAAAGACTTTAAATTTAATTAACAACTCGGCCTTGTCGTTTAGCTAGCTCTTCAGTATGTAGTATATTTTTCTCTTTTGTTGAAAGAACATCAATACGCACCCCACGAATTGAAGAAGGAGCCCGAAACTTGAAACAACGAAAGAGTAAAAATGTGTTTACTGAAAAAATGTGGCAATAAATATTTATAAAATTATTATTTAATTTTATTATTTTATTTTTATTTAAAAACAAATTATGGACAGCTTGATGTCAAACGATGTGTTTTCTTACTTTTGTTGCTAATTATGATAGTATCAATCTTTCAAATTAGCTCTTTGTATATACAAATAAGTTTAAGTTATGGACCTGATGGGTTACGCAATGGGATACGCTGGCGCTGTTAATTAGGCTACAACTATCGACTACCCCAAGCCTTGAAAATGCACTTAACCCTAGAGGAACACATATAATCCTAATATAACCCTAACGTAACGTATTGGATGAGTGCATAAGTTCGTGTCCGATTTCAAGTGCAAACTAAAATTGAAATTTTTTGAAGAAAGCGCTTTTATTAATCAATTATGTATTCGCCATCATGTTCGGCAATCCACTCCCAACGTTCAACCAATTTACGGATGCCTGATCCATAGAAATCGCGCGGTTTCTCGTTGAAAAAGATGTCAAGGTGGTTTTTGACGTCTTCCACATTTTTAAATATTTTTCCATTCAAATTGAAGTGAATATGGGGGATGCGGCATGATTTTCCAATTCATCTCCTTCAGTTTGGCCAGGGTCGGTTTTGCAACATGTGGCCTGGCGTTGTCATGATGGAAAAGAACTCCTTTGCGATTGGCCAAAATCGGACGTTTTTCATCAATTGCTTTCTTCAATTCGACCAATTGCTGACAATACTTGTTGGCAGTGATCGTTTCTCCAGCTGGCAAGAGCTCAAAATAGATCACGCCTCGGATATCCCACCAAATGCACAGCAGTACCTTCATCGGATGCAAAAAAAAAAAAAAAAAAAAAAAAAGGTTCGTTTTTGATCCGTCGAAGCAAAGACATTGCTGTTGACATACGGTCCACTTTGTTCTTTTCACTCAACTGATGTGGCACCCATGTATCGAGCTTCAAAGTGTACCCAACCTTTTTTAAACGACGAAACGCAGTTGATTTATTGACGTTGAATTCACTGGCAACCTCTTCCGTCGAAATACGTGAGTTATTCGCAACTAAAGTCCTTAGAACATCGTCATCAAGCTCAGAAGGCCGTCCACTGCGAGGTTGATCTTCGAGGTTAAAATCTCCAGAACGAAATTTCGCGAACCATTTCTTTACTGTGCGGAGTGCTGGAGCACGGTCCAAATAAACTTCGCGAATATCTTTAGTTGCAGCGCCCACTGTTTTTCCTTTGCGGAATTCGTATAACATATATGCGTCATATATGATCTTTTTCGTTGTTCATCTTCCATGCGTCTTTTCACTAAGCAACTCAAATCAAAATGAAGTTATTTTATGCTTGATTTACATTTCGGACTGTCACCTTTCCAACGATATATAATATGTATATATTTCTTTCACGAGCGCCACTCTCAAACGATTCGTACGGCATCCAGCGGAATCGGGCACGAACTTATGCACTCATCCAATACCACTAAATTACTGTGGGGCAGCGTGAACGACAGCTAAAGTTGAAGTCAAACACCTATTTCAAACAATGAACTAAACCAATTACACTCAGATAAATATGTTTGCATGATTATAAGGGATATCTCAATAAGCTAAGTCGAAAAAAGAGTCGGTGAGAATTAAATTGAAGTAAACTTTCACTTGCTTTTAAATTTAGAGGTTTTATGTAAATAAATATGTATATATATGTATAATTTTCAAGAAGTGGAAGCAGCTATTAATAATATAATAGGTATAATATGATGACAGGCATGCATAAAGTTATTAAATTAACTGGTTAAAAACTATATAGAAACTAGTTGGCCGACAGGTCACACATTATTTTTGCCATATAAGCAACTAGTATTTTTAAGACAGATAAATAGTTAAATTTCTGTCATAAATATACTAGTATAATACTACTAACCACAAAATACCAGTATTAAAAAACGAAGGAAATATTTAATAATAACAAATTTAAATTAATTGCCTTAAAAGAATAAACCATAATTTTAATTATATTTGAAAAATCGAAAGGAAATTATATAAACTAAAAAAATAATTTATAATTGTTTAACTAGCACAAGTTTGGCATTTATCTGCAGTGTTGCCAGATAATGCTATTTAGCGCCGATTAGGCTTGCGATATGATTTTATACTATGGGTAGCCAACGGTAGCACACTTGTTTTCGTACAAAATTATGAAATTGGTTGATTATTTAAAAGAAATTACTTTTCAAATCAAATATTATTTCGAATTGTTTCAAAATGTCTATGCCTATTATTCATGTAAATTTGGAAAATCACATCTGTCATTCATTATATAAGTAAACTAATAAATTTATTTAAAATTTCTCGCCTCAATTGTACCAGTGTCAGCGTGGGGCTTCTACGGGAGAAGAAACTCTGACAACACTGCCCTTTAGTTTAGTCCTCTCTCTCTCTCTGACCACTACGGTATTTCCCTAAAGCAGCGCTGTAAAAAGTTAAGAGATGTGTGAAGTTTATAAAACTTTCATTTATAATTTTACGCACCGCTGCTCACTTTATTTACTCTTAACTCACGCCAATAAAAATACATTAAAATGCTCAAACCAGCGTGTTAATTGCAAAAGCCAAATCAAAGTCAAACTTTGCTAAAAGAGCAATAAACAGGATAATATAAAATTATAACCATAAAACATACATATTTACATTTATACGTCTGTATGTATGTGCGTATGTATACCTGCATGGGAGTGTTTAAAAAATGAGCTTTTTACGGAAAAGTAATTGAAAATGTGTATACATAAGTATGTATAACATAAACATATATATATGTACCTAGATGTGTGAAATTGTGTGCAAGTTTGTGAAAACTTTTGACACTTCGATGTGCAGCATGTGAAAATGAAAATTAATCCGATTAAATCTGTCACTAATTACAGTAATATGTTTGGGACCTCACACACTCGTGCTGTGTTATCGAGCGACACAGTTAAGTTTAATCATATTTATGTATGAACATATGTATGTATGTACACACATATGTAAATGTATAAATATGTACATAGCTTATATGTATGTATTTTGTAATAATATAATATGTATTTATAAATATTTATGTATATACATTTTTGTGTATTTTGTAAATTCAATGAAAAATTGGTACATAGCCGACATATTCCAAAATTGTCCTTATAAATTTTATTATTATTTAAGAAGAAAGCTTAAATTTTCTCTAACATTGGTGGAGGAATAAGTAGTTAAAAAGTTCATTTTCATCCCAAGTCGCTTAAGCCTCTCCAGTTCATCTCTGGTTAATAGAAATTACTTTATTTGGTAAAAGGGAGTAATGGTTCAGTCAGTTAGATAATCCATTAAATAGCGTTAAGATATATATCACTCATTGAGCTCCCTTTCCGTCGACCCGATTATTGCAACTTGGCTCGCTTGTAACAAATCCAAAAATGCTGCGGCGACCTCTTCTGGACACGCAAAGCAAGATGATGTGTATCTCACTTGTGCTCATGGTCTCCGAAACATAGAGGGAAACGTAAGGCAGACGTACTTGCTAGGCAAGATACAACCAAGTCGATTCTTTCCGATAAACAACGGCTCGGTATTATTTTTATCACATATGAGCTGCTATTTACAGAATGTATTTTTCGTAAAACTGTACCGAAATAGAATCGGAAGAGGTCATGCGAAATGTACTCTCTCAGAAGGAGGTACTTCTGGATGATAGTAGGAGTTCCGTCTGGTCAATACCTGATATGACGAACAACCGAAAAGCTGAGAATCTTCTCAAAAGATACTGCAAAAGATGAGGAGAGAGAAAGAATTTCTACTCCGCCTACTTTAGTCATAGAAATGTTTCAATCTTAATAATCGATTTTTCGATTTAAATAATTTTAAATGCTTTTGAATAAATTGCGTATCCCCTTCACATTGCTCAAAAAAAAAATGTTCATAAAAGCGAAAATTAAAATAGTGATCAGAGGTTGTTTAATGAATGATAACGAAACAAGTCTCTATTTGAAACTACAGACTGCTTAGCGAATTCCAGGGAATATAATTTAATTAAATGAAGATCGCATAACATAAGTATTTCCGAAATTCAATGCCACTCACTAGTCACTTCCATTTACGATTTTTAATTCCAAGAAGAATACTTTACAGCAAATACAGATGGAGGAAAACAATTGCCTTGCGAACATTGCAGCTATTCAGATGTGAAATAGTTATTGGTATTTAGTTTCACTCATCGTCTACTTTTTGCATATTTTCATTTGTACGTGCACTTTTTTAACTTCACATAATAAGAGCAAAGAGAAGAGACAAATGGAATCCTATTTTGTGTAAGTTTCAAATTCCCTTAGACATTGCGACCATCAAACCGATATTCCGTTGGTAAAGCGAAGCGAGTTAAGCCTAGGTAATGCTGTTGTAGACGGATTGACGTTTAACTAGCCGGACTTGTCTGGCTAGACTTGCAGTGGCGGGCAATATACAAGCAAACGAATTGCAAGGTTTAATGAAAAATAATTTTTAAAATACGAATGCTACGCTTAATAATTTCACGAATTTTACAAATAACGATATAATAGTGGCTTTAGTAAAAAATTTTCTGATTTTTCAAAATCGTTTATTGCAAAGAAAAAATATTTCGTCTGAGCTTATGGTATTCTAAGCCGCCTTCGAATGGCCCGTGGACTTTTATGGTGAGCTTTTATTTTATGTTAGAAATGTAATGAAGGAATTGAAACTCCCAGAGGGACGACCACAATTAGAAAAATTAATTATTTTCATCCGCTGCGGCTGCAAATACGGCTGGTGGCCATTATTTTGCGCAACACTGTAGATTGTTGTTTTTAATACGTCAGCATGGCCTTCTCTATTATTTTCCTTCTTTTTAGCCATGACATTGCTTCGAGGTCTATAATGCAATTAGGATTTTTCACCAATGTTGCACGCCCTCATAAAAATATGTCCATACGTACATATGCACTGTGATTGCATTGTTGTTTTATTCTTTTGTAATATATATTTTATATAGATATGGGTGTATATACAAAATCATCGTTTTAGCCACATAATACAATTCCCAGGGTACAAGTTATTTTGCTTGGCGATATTCAATATTGAGTTATTTCTGGTTTTTGCTTCAGACATTCTTACATTTGGTCATTGATGTTCTTGCCACGCATATTTATTATGTCTTCATTATGCCTCTGTTTCGTGCAGGATTGACAGATTATTTATCATTATCAACGGATCAGACGTATAGTACATGTCATGTTGTTGCTGTTTTTATGTATTTTTTCTACTCGTTTCCGTATTTGGGGTAAAAGAAAAAGGAGAAAAATATATTGTGTTTACACAATAGAAAATACAAGAAAACCCATACAAATTCATCAGGTTATCCAATTACTTGCTTTTGGTGTAACGCGCATATGTACGTGTATATGTTGTATTTTAATGAATGAGATTGAGGAACTAAAATCTCAAACGAGGAATTCCCAGTATGATTTGACAAACTTTTTCCATTTCGCTATTTGCGATGAGAATTAATTAAACTACCTGATCTTCGGTTTAACCTGGCTCGAAAGTCATCATTTAACATCCCCATATCCTGAATCTGTAAAGAATAGCGCTTTTATACTAAATTAGAAATTATCGAGACAATACTTCACGACGATACATGGACGAATTCGAATTCGTAGATTAACAACATTTCACTAGAGAATGGAGTGTCACTAGTATTTATGTATGTATTATGACTTCCAACTTCTGCCGTCATTCGATGGCGCAGTGTGGTTCAGCGGAGTCAAGCTGATCAAGTGCAACAATGCGACGCTAGAGTGGCTGAAGGGAGAAGCTCCATACCCCAAACTGGTGGTGGTGGATAAGGTCTTGATCCCTACAATCCCCGAGGCTAAGGTATGGATCCCGTGTGTGGTGAAGTCGGAAGATGGTCCGCAATTGCTACAGGCACAGAACCCGTATTTAAGCCAACGAAGGAGGGTCAGAGCTATATCCCTCAGATCAACAAAGATGCGGAAGATGTGGGGAATGGGCAGTGTTTTCCCACGTCTAAGAAAGAGGAGTGCGCAAACACGCTAGAGGCAGAGGAAGTCGAAAAAGGCTTTGGTTGGGTGCAATGCCGCAAAGTAAGCGTGAAGTAATACTACTTCTGGGAATGAGCTAAGGGCTGCAGAGTCACGAAGACTATGTGTAAAACATATAATACTAAACTCACAAAGTTCATACTATATCCAGGCTGCTGATAGGACTATTAACAGAACATTGCCTTTTGACGTGTCATGCGTTTAATAAAGGTCTGACTGGAGACAACAAATATAGGAATATGCAGCAGCAATGCACCACGTAATGTGTGAATGTCGGGCATTCGGAAGACAAAGGTTATCCTTACTTGACGCAGAAATACTACAGTATCTTCAATCGGCAATGGCTAAGGGGCCAGAACGACAAATTAAGTTCGCGAAAAGAACAGCATTGTTCTTCACACTGGAGACACAATAGGACTGTAGCAGTACAGTTTGGTCGTATATAGTGTACCTAACACCATTATGGATGTATTATCCTCTATGTGAAACCCAGTGGGTCAGCCAGCTTAACTTAACCTAACTTATTCTAAGCCGGATAGCCTTTGGCATAAAAACAGGTCATTGTTTACCGGGGCTTCACGGAAAAATAATGGGCTTTCACTCTAATGAATTTTGGCGCAGCTGTAGGGACGAAGAAGAGGAAGAGTCTTTTGAGCACTATCATCACTATCTAGCCTAAGCATCTGCGCGACACTTTCCTTAACATCGGGAAACTCTTCTTTGTATATTACGTAAGCTAGTTTCAACAAAAATTGGTAATATAGTTGATTTTATAAGGCACACGAAATGGATTGTACATTTAAATAGGTGTCACTAACCAACACCCGCATCAACTCAACTCAACTTAACAGCAGTTCTTTGGATTGATAGTAGGTACATAGGTACAAGCATTTTGTTTTCACAAACGTAAATTTTATGTTTAGTGACGAAATATTTATTCACCCCAAATCGCAAACAAATCATCCGCATGCACTCACAAATAAATTAACGTAGATATTTGTATGTACATAAGAAGGTGTGTATAAACGTGTACATAATACGTGCAATGTGCAAAAATCCTTCGCTTAATTATGAAAAACCGAACTAAATACTAATTCGATTGCTTTTTAATCTCGTCGGCTTAGCAGTGACATCTTTTGTTGTAAAGATTGTTGTAGGATATGATTGAATTTCTTCAACCCCAGTGTAGATATATGTATATATGTAGGTATGTACATATCAGAGCTGGGTGCCTGTTTTCGAAACAACCCTGCAAACACCGCGACTATTCCATACGCTCGTGAAATATATACTCCACTTGGACAATGGAGTAATTTAAAACTAACCACAACTAACATCGCGATGTCCTAGGGATGGATCCATGAAGTACACATATGAGATTAGTTTTGAAATTAAACCAAAAATTACTCCATTGAGCACCTAAAGTGAGTATGTAAGAAGCTTATACGAAACATTTCTGGATGCGAGTAAAAAATCTTATTGCGCACATGCATATTCCTTTCGATCCATCAAAAACGTGCAACCATTGGTTAGCAACAGTGTGGTAGCGAGACGCAAATTTCCAATAGTTGACGACAGAGAGTGCCTGTTGGATTACTCCAAAAGGACCATATGACCCAAAAAATGTTGCTGGGCAGTAGTACTTCAATACGTTTATATGTGGTGTACAAGTAGTTCCGGTGCATTAATACCCATCTCTGGTACATACATATATGTGTATTTTTTAGATATGTATTTTTTAGTTCTTACTTACTTATGGACAAAGAAACACTCTAAGAAGATCCAATGCAATCATACCAACTACTTGCGGAGGTTTCTTATTTTATTAAAAGACTGTATATGTAAGTGCATACGTGTATGTGTGTATAAAATGAATCAGGACAATGAGACATCAAAAGGCAAGCAAGGCAACATAAATTGCAAAACCCGTTACCTGCCATGAATAGTTACAATGGGCCTTGACGAAGACGGCAGCTGGGATTAGCCTTATTAGAAGATGAAAAGGCATTGAATGTCAACGAAAAGTGCTGTCATTGAAAGCAACCATTCCGCACGTGGATTTATAATCAAGTAATTTTATACTAAGTATGTACATATGCAAGTATGTTTTCCTTCTTTATGGCTTCCTTTAAATCAACACCTTCTTTTTAGTTGGACGTCATTTTCAAATCTATATGGCAGTTCTTGTGGGCGTTACGTGTTAGACCACATCTGGTCTGTTACGAACAAGCAATTGATATATTTTAAAATAGAGAAGCCTTACGAAAAGATAGTTATCAAATTTCGTTTTAATACTACCTCAAAAATGAACAAAAATGTTGCTCTTTTAGTTTAAAGCAAATTCAAATATTCTGTGTTTCAAAAAATATTAAGAGAAGTGGCTTTCCTACCTACAGAAAATACTATTTCTTGGAAGTATCATGTGAAAGGATTTGCGCTAAAGAAATTCAACTCTTTGTGTTGTTTCGTTGTCAAAAACGAAAAAACTTAGAGGAAATGATTTCATAATTTCGTTGGGCTTGTATGTTGCAGAAACTGATTTACTTCATACCGAACTTCTCCGCATCAGAACGGCTGATGGTTTTTTATTAGGAGCCTTATTTCATGGCAGAAATACACTCGGAAGGATTAACATTCCCTGCCAAGAGGCGATCGCAATTAGAAAATTTAACTTAATTTTTTATTTAAATTAATTTTCCATCATTTTTGGATGTTGGTCGTACACATACACGTAAGTACTATAAAAATCACTTCATGCAAAAATATTGTTAATATTGATTCACTGATAGGTAGCGCTGCTGTCGATATATTCCTAAACATTCCCATTACTTTCCGATTTGACTCAAATTACGGAATATACATAAAACGACTCAATTTGGAAAACAAAATTCGTTCGAATTTCGTTTAAATTGTTTATAGCTGTTAGGTAAAAGTTTTATGAATAGAAGTTAAGAGGGAACGATTTTTCCAAAAAAATATTATTTAAAATTTGGTACACAGGTAGCTCCTTTACTATATTAAGGACTACGGTTTCTTCCGGGAAGTGGACCTGGGCCCAACCTATTTCATGAAATCATATTTATGCCTCGATTCAGTTGAAGAAAGCCTCCGAGCGGCTGATGGATTTATATTATTATTTATTTCATGTCAGAAATATACTGGGAAATTTACACGAAAAGGAAAATTCTTCTTCAGGCACCAGTTCTTTCATATTCTTCTAAACATGTCACTAATTCAAGAAACATAATTTCGGGAAAAAACTTTTAAAACATTTTCTTGATTTCACTTCAAATTTAGAGGAAATATTTTGAAAATACTATACTGTTAAAGAAAATGCAAAAAATTCGATTTAGTGGAAATCCTAAGATCCTAACTTGTCAAAAAAAAAGAAACCAACTAATATTTTTTTAGCTCCTTGAGTTATTTCAAAAATAAATTAAAAATTTGTTAGAGACAATTGATTTTAGTTTTTTCGCACTAGTTCGATATCAGCTATTAAATTATAATAGTAAACTAGTATTGGTTTTTAAGAGTTGAATATTTCTCTGTAGTTGCATACACATTTGCATATACATTTAAGTGAATATAAAGAAATTCCCGCCTGCAGCGAAGAGATGTTCCCGCCTTCTAAGGAGAGCGCCGTAGTTTGAAAAGGGCTCAGAGTTACATAACTCGAGCTATCATGTTTGTTTAAGATTTGTACACTTACTGTTAGGATTATATTAAAGCAGATTCAGTAAATAAATAAATTGTGTGAATAAAAAAAAGTGAATATATAGACAATTATTTTAACACTGATGCATCCCTTGAATACAAGTTACAATGTTAATATGAATATAAACAATTAATTGCAATCGCCAACACCAAGACCAAGACATGGCTACTTCGCATCTCAAAGAACGTTCGGTGAGGTACATAGTTTTTATGTTTGTATGTATATAAGTAATAAGCCGTAGGCGTATTTCTTAGAAAATAAAGGCGTTTCTAATAATCTAAACATATCACCGACATCATGCAGAGCAAATAATTTACTAATTTATTGAGAATTGTTTTGTTGAAAAACTCGAACTGGCGCTGTGACGGCAAGAAGGAAATTGAAAATTATTGTGCATACGCCAACTGTGTATTAACAGCACACAGAGTGTCTTTGTGTGCATACGAGTATGCATGATGCAATGTGGATGTCACCATCAAAGCACTTGAGCGCAGTTGGTGATTTATGCCGGCAAAACTTTTGAAAATGAGAGGGAGTGGACGTAAAAAGCCGCACTTTTATGGAAGTACACATTCACATATTTACAGCAATGCTTGCAACATTAACACACTATTTCCAGCATGAATGAAAAATAGGTAATGTGTTGAGTATTTATACATATGTAACATACGTGTATGTATGTGTGCAAATATGTCTGAAAATTTCCATGTGGCTTATTGATTGTATTGTGTTGGTTCAAGTGTCAACTCAGAGCGATTCTTCAAGAAGTCATAAGTTAGTTTTCATACCTATATATATGAATATGTATGTACATATTCATATTTTTTATTATTTATTTAATTGTTAGGTCAGCATTTTTTTTATGCATAAATGTTTCTGATGTTACGCGGACCTGATACATGCGAATAGTGTTCCATTATTAAATTTACTATATAAATGTGTGTAAAATTGGGATGATAATGGAACCAAGTTAAATATCGATCACTTTTTATACTATTCTCATTAACTGGTGATGGTGTGTGCGCATACTCGTATTGTGCCTCCTCATTGTTTTTTTTTTTTTTTGTATTAGTGCAAAGTGGGTGATCTGAAGAAGTGTGTGAACAATTGTTTTGGGTTTATTAATGCATAGTTATTATAGTCCTCTTTGAACAACTCATAACCACCACGATTGTTCGAGTTACAACGGTGCGGTTAGCACATTGTAACTAAAACCTGCGTATAAGTGCGTTCAAATGTTCATGTTGGCACTTACTTCTACTCAAATATAAACGAGACTTTATCCATAACTCGACAAAGACAAGACATATGGCCATACTTTTTTTTGCTTAGGTTGACAGGGCTGTTATATGTTTTCAAATTTGAGCGCGATCTGTCACATAGTTTTTTTTTACGGCACTATAAACAAGTCAACCTCGAGTGTGTTTTTCGAATTTTACTATGGAAATTAACGTTGAGCAAAAGAGTTTGTTTGAAATTTTGTTATTCCAATGGAATAAGTGCTATGGACGCAATGAAAATGTTGCAGAAGGCATATGGGGAGTCTTGCCTATCACGTGCACGTATTTTTGATTGGTATAAGTCGTTCAAGGACGGCCGTACATCGCTGGAGAACTTGTCCCATGATCGTCGTCCAGCAACGTCAATAAACGAAGAAAACGTCGAAAAAGTAAAGAAAATTGTGTTGGAAAATCGTCGTGTGACTGAAAGAGAGATAGCTAGTGAGCTCAACATATCAAATGGACCCACTCATAGCATTATTCACGATGTTTTGGGCATGAGACGTGTGTCTGCTCGACTTGTTCCAAGATTGTTGCTCATACGTCTCGTCTTGTACGCGATTATTTGACCAAAAACAACGTAAATATTGTTCCGCAAGCACCGTATTCACCCGACATGGCACCGTGTGACTTTTTTCTTTTCCCTAAACTCAAATTGCCGCTTCGTGGAAAGCATTTTCAGTCGATTGAAGTCATAAAAGAGAATTCGAAGAAGGAACTGAAAGCCATATCTAAAGCGGCCTACCAGAAGTGTTATGAAGATTGGAAAAAAAGGTGGCATATGTGTTATTGAACAGTCTCGTTTATATTTGAGCAGAAGATATTTCCAAAATCCAATTTTTGATCAACGTAAAAATATCTATTCTTTCCTAATGTACATATATAATATGTTTATATGCATATATTTACCACGATATGTCAAAAAGCTACTAATCTTGTTTTTAAAAGACCATTGATTGAATCGATTGATCTACATAGCGAATATGTTTTTAGGGGCTCATAGCATTTTCTAGATAACCATAAAAGGTATTTCGGTAATAAGCTTGTTAAAAAAAAAGCGAGAATGAACTGTGCATGTTGCCATTATGGTACATATATGAAACTTTTTGCGTTTTGAATTCCTCATTAAATTTTCAATAAAAATTATACGATTTTAGTCATTAGCATTAGTTAAAAAAACAAATAACATTCAATTAAAATCAATATAAAAAAAATCTGATATTTAATTATTTGCAATTTCTTCGAAAACGGTGAAAGATAAAGATATGAAGCTTGAGTAGAGAGTGATGCATTCTCCTCAGGCTCGACTTCTGACGTCTGTCCGGTAATTAGTTCCTTAAGCTATTTATAAATAATTTATATAAATTAACTAGCTATACCCTGCAACGCTTCGCTGTCGCATATACTCATTGAATGTATGGAAAATTAATCATGGGATATCTTTTAATCATAAGTTTATTCACTCAATACTTGTGGGAATACAAGATTTTTGGTTTAACCATTAAGTTTGGTCCTGGAGAGAGGAATAGTCCGACTCTTCGAATAGGGCAGTTCCCGTTCCATATCCCGGAGAAAAGAAAAGTTTTCCTGCTCATCTAAGCAAGAATCCACCTGTTCACCGAATTTCAAGTAATTCGATCAATAAATTAGTTTTTTTTTTAATAAGTCAGTCCCCGGTTCACTTCCCGGAAAGTCGTATAGTCTCTCTGTTAATCTAACCAAAAAGACACCTATGTACCTATGTTTTTTGAATAGGACAGTCCCTGGTCCACTTTCCGGAGAGAAGTATAGTCTTCTTGTTGATCTAAGCAAAATACACCTATGTACCGAATTTCAAGTAAATCGAACTACAAATAAGATTTTTTCGAATAGGTCAAGCCCTGGTCCACTTCCTGAAAATTTTTTTTCGTAAGCCCCTTTTCATGTATCATAGAAGCGATCTGACGAAATTTCAAGTCAATCGGCATTTAACTTTTGGAGAACACCAGTTCCGGTGGAATGTAAGAGTTTTTTTTAATAGGGCAGTCCCCATTCCACTTCCCGAATTTTATTTTGGAAAAAACCATCTCAGGAATCATAGAAATAATCTGACTAAATTTCAGGTCATTCGGTAGGTAAGTTTTTTTCGAATAGGTCAGTCCTCGGTCTACTTCTCGAAATTTTTTTTTGTAAACCTTTCCAGGTTTCATAGAAACAATTTGATGAAATTTGAAGTCATTCGGTCGGTAACTTCCCACCAAGCACACAGCGAAACTTTCCTGGCTGTCAATCCTGGCTTGGTCACCGTTTCCACTGGCTGACCGCGTTTCGACCACTACCGTTTTCGCCCGACGTTGTCATAAGTGATCCACTTCTCATCGCCAGTCAGCACACCTTAATAAAGGTCAACAAGCAATTCCAAATGAAAGTTTGCGGTGTCGAATGTATCGCAAGCTGTGCAAAAAGCATACAACATAGGAAGTGTATGGCAAATCCCAGCGACAAGTGGCAGACTGAAATAGCAAAAGTGGAATTTTGTAAAACAACCTTTTTTCTTGCTTATAACACCAACAGCACAGAAATTTGGGTATCACAGTCACCATTCTTACGATGCGTAACCTTTGTATAGTGGACCTGCAATGCAAATATCATAGCCACAAGTGATGCATGAGGCAAAAATGAAAAAGAAAATTTCAAATTTATTTTTCTGGTCCTTACACGAGGAGGTTACTTGTGTTATTATACACAACCAGCGTTGTAACCAGTGTGCATCGTGAATCCACCTGTGTCGCCAGCGAACAATTCATTTTCTCCTCAAACTTTCATTTTTTTGTCCTTTTCACTTTCATCTATCTTTCGTTATGCAAAATGTACATTTTTATAATAGTACATATTGTTTTATCGTTGTTTTTTTGTTAGTGAACACCTAAATCACGTTGACACAAAACAGCAGCATTTAAATCATTTTTAAACGACTCTACTCCTGCAGATGCCCGACTCAACTTTACTTTTTAGTGGCATAACTTCATGAATAGACCAACTCGCCACATTCCCCGCTCAAGCGTCACATCACACCACACAAACCACTCATCTGCGAAATCATCACTCTCCATGGACCAATTTTATCTCGTTTTTATGTTTTCTTCTGTTCTATTTTACTACTAACTTTTGTTTCTATTTTTTGTCTGCTTACTTATTGCTCTGAGTGTAAAAGTGGAATTTATAACGTCGCGTTTTTACGCCTAATAGCTTAAACTGGTGGAGAGGAGCGTTATTGCTGTTGCTGTTCCCATTGATGCTGTTCTCGTTTCGACTAGCAGACTATGTCTTTTTGATATTATTGTTCCTTGGTGTACAACTTGCTATAATTGTGGCGCATATCCTCACCCCTCGGTGTTCTTAAGCGCTTTGCACAATCGTTCATGAGGACTTGTGAAAAGGAAACAGATGTGTTGGAAATATTAAAAAAAACGTGTGATTTATCGAATTAGTTTACCTATATGCGAGGGTGACTGTCTTTAGCACCCCTGCACAGAAATGCTGCCAACTGTAGGTTGACAACTCAATTCGACGAGTGCCTAGTGTTAATTCTCTGAAGAGCTACTATCTAAATCACCTCTTTATGGTTGGGTAAACGTCATTAACGCACTGAACTTTTCAAATTCAATTTATAAATGAAATGTTTTGAAATATCACTTCGCTGGAACTTGTTTTTAAGACAATTATTTTCTGATAGTTATTAGGAATCATCCTTGCCGTCATCCAATTATAATTTCCCATAAGAGATGTTGGTGAATTATCCACAGAACATTTTGTTTTTCAACAGATTTCGATATATGCAGTTTTAGAAAAAACATTCTCACAATTTTCTTTTGGAAACCGGAAACTAGGCAGACGCAGATATAGAAGCTATAAACCTTTCAGAACATCGCTTTGAGGTTCTTAACATTCATGCCCCCTTGCGTTCAAAACCGGTGGAAGCTGAACCGTCCTTCTGGCACATCAGAAACGAATGCTTGACTTTACGTTATCCATTCAACACCATATCACATAACTAATGTCGAGCAACCGACAGACCCTTACACCATTAACAGAGAGTCGGTCAACTTTCTTCCTGTAAGCCGCGTAATCGCGACCCAACCCTCACAGACTAAGTGCTGAGAGATACCTTAGACTGGATACCGTAGCAGACTCAGCTCCTATTTATCCATTGTGAGTGGGATGGGACCATGTGTAGAAGTTCACACAAGTGAGGAAAGTTTTTGACTGCCATTCACCTGGGAGTGGCCAGAAACAATTATTTTGCATATGGTTCAAGCAGCCCACGACTTCCGGTTTTAGACCAAGTATCCCCTGGGTAGCCAACAAACATCCATTTGGAGGCGAGCTAAAGTGAGAAGGTGAATGCCTTGCGGTTGTCAGTAGAGTTTGGGAAACACCGCATGAAATTTAAACTCCAATGAAAAACCTTAATATGCCTCGGATGAGAGGCCGCCTTTGATGGCGACCCCCGCAAATATTTTGAGGATTACAATTTGTGGGCATGCACCTGGAATGTCCGGTCCCTTAATTGAGAAGGTGCCGCTGTCCAGCTGGTTGATGTCCGAATAAAATTAAAGGCTGACATCACCGCCGTCCAAGAAGTACGATGAACGGGAAAAGAACGGAAGAAGGTAGGTCCTTGTATGTTTTTCTACACAACGCTGGTTTGCGCCCATGCTCCGACGGAAGAGAAGAACGACGTGACCAAGGATGTCTTTTATGAGCGCCTCGCGCATACTTATGAGCGCTGTCCCCGCCACAATGTTAAAATGTGCTTGACGACTTTAACGCCAGAGTGGTCAAAGAAGGTATTTTCGGCACAACTGTCGGAAAATTCAGCCTCCACGACCAAAAATCCCCAAATTGGAATAAATTTCACATCTATAAAGGGGCGTAGGCATTAAATACGTCTTATATTATTTCCATACACTTTTCCTACCGCGTTATTGATATGATTTTTCCACGTTAATTTGTTATTAAATATAACGCCAAGATTTTTAGACAGCTTGATCTTACATAACTTCGTTTAAAACGAGTATACTTAGCTCGAAAGCTTTTCTACAAATTACGAAACTTTTAGATTTTACAGACTTAAAAATTAAGCCATATAAGAATGCCCATTTTCCTACTGGTTCTAAATCAGAATTTATATCATTAATATAACTACTAACATGGTGATATAGACAAATAATATATATGTAATTGGACTTCATAGATATGGGCATTACAGTTGTTCAATGCATTTGGGAAGTCATTAATTAAATTTAATAAAGTTTTTCAACTTAAGACAAAGTATGTTGTGGTCAACTACATCAAAGGCCTTAAAATGGTTAAAAACCCTATTTTATTTTCGTCGTACAACTTCTTTTCTACCTAAAACCAAACTGACCCTCAGTTAGAAGTGCATTATCAAATATGTATGAACCACCTTGGACAGAAAAAAGCGAAAGGCTATTGGCAGAAACTCGTTTTGTGCTTTGTGAACAGGAATTACCTTAGCGTCTTTGCAATTCATTGAGAAAACACAGGCGATTAGAGTGGCGTTTATATGCTGGAATTATATTCGGCCTTATGCTGAATATTGTCTTTGTCTTCGCTGACGATCGTCAATGTTCATCGTCACTTTTCTGTTTGTGAAACTATGGTTTTTCAGTTCATTGTTATATTTTTGATATTCGAATCATATATTTAAGCTGTGAAGTTTGCTTAAATCAATAAAACTGGGTTTTAAATAAAAAAAAGGAATACGAGTTGTTCTTTTCAAGCTCAAGCGATGAAGAAAAGAACAAAAATTTAAATGTTTATGTAGGCTGTGGCGATCAATGTAGAATTTGTGTTAGACGAAGTGCCGGCAATTGGCACATCATCTACTGATGGAACTCTACTCGAGAAGATTCCTCGTTTGACATTTCAGAACCTCTCTTTAAATCTGTTGGCATATTGTTGCTGCTAATATCGCTGCTCATTGTTATCATCATTCACACCAAATATAGCACCAGCTGAATTTAACGCTTTTTTGGAAACCCTATCTAAATGCTGGCTTTCCAATTCTGCCAAAAGAATCTCAAATTGAGCGTTTGTCGTTAACGATGGCGATAACGCTGACGAGCATACTGTAAGCGTCATTTGCCGATACTGTTGACGATTGTGTTGAACGGCATACCAATGTTACTGTATCGTCATTTTCACTGACGATGACGATATTCAGCATAATGACGATTAATAAAAGCTGGGTCGCATCATTCCCAAGCGACATCGTTTGCCTCTATGGGCTATCGAAAAGTTCCAAGAAGATCCGACGTTATCGAGCCAAATTTTGTTCAGCGATTAGGCCCATTTCTGGCAAAATTGCCGCATTTGGGACGAAGAGCAACCTGAAGAGATTCAAGAGCTGACATTTCATCCAGAAAAAAACATCGGTTTGGCGTGATCGTCAATGGCGACCGTTATCGCGCCATGATAACTGACTATTTGATGCTCAAAATTGAAGCTCGTGATCTCGGTGACATTTTATTTCAACAAGACGGCGCCACATATCGCACCAGTCAATGGAATCATTGAGAGAACACTTCGATGAGCAGATAATTTCACGTTTGGTACCGGTTGATTGGCCACCAATATCATCTGATATCACACCGTTAGACTTTTCAAACATCACGCGTTCCATTCGCCAGTAACCAGTCGAAATGCTCAAACGAATCATCGAAAATTGGACTGAACGGATAGACCATCTGAGACGTAGCCTCGAACAAAAAATATTCTTTAGAATTATAATAAATATTCTCCCTTAAATTTGAATTTTCTGTGACTGTTTTCTTTAAAAAAAAGGAGGAAACCTCGAATTGGATCACCCTTTATTAAAGTATAAAGGTCAGTTATTTGATATTTTCCTTAGAATAATTTTCAAAATGGTTGGGTTTCATGTGCTTAAAAAACAGATATGCATTATCCAGGCATATCTTTATAAAAACTGCCCAACCAGAATATTTCTGATATAGCACAGAATGAGCATGACTAATCTCATCACTCATGATTCATTAACTTCTACGACCATATGAATACATTCTTATGAAAGCACTCGCGCCACTTTGCTACAGGCACTCGTTCACAAAGCATGTAAGGCAACTTTAAACCGAATCTGATGTAATTTAAAACAATTACGAGCATCATTGAGACACTGTCAATGTATGAAAGAGAGACAGTGAAAAACGTTCATAGGAGACTAAGCTCATGATAAACTGAAATAAAAATAATTGAGTGTGAGTCTTTAAATGCATTAGAGAAAACATTTCACTCTTTCGCTGTAGGAAATCGATCGTAATACCACATGTGATCGAGGAATCAAAATTCTACGGCTGAATTAAGAGATGCACTCACAACCATTCTCAAAACACAAAATGCACTTAACCTCCCCTCTTCATCGCGAACATTAGTCTTATACCTAAATGAAAGCATTCTCCAAAATGGAACTTCGCTGCAATTTCATCACAGCAGTGGTTAGAACGCCCACGCCTCTTTCGCTATGCTTCACACAATTAAAATTTGACAGTCTCAAGTGGAAGAGAAGAATTAAGTCATTGAACAGGAACTTTTTGATGTATTCAGGCCCGCACTCTGTTGTTTTTATTGCAGCGCCGAGTAACTAAATGAGTTAGGGGTTCCGACAAAATTAAAAAATTATAAAGACAATTAATATCTGTTTGTGAGCGATGTGACAAACTGCCGAAGCAGCCTCTTCAAAACACATACTAGTATATACATACATTAGAACATACGTGTACAAGTGTTATTATTACTATGAGGGAATACACCACTAATTTGGTAAATTACAAAATTTAATTAGGTTAATGCGATCACAGTAAGTCATACCCAGGCGGCACAAAAAAAAACAATGAAGAAAAAGAAAAACAAGCATATATTTTTTATAAACCTATAATAAATATTATATATGCATATGTATATGTGGTGAGAAAGCGATTCCAGTGTGGAACAGGCTAGTTCTTTAAGTCGACCCATTCACTAACGTTAAAAGCCAATAATAAATAAAGACTGGATTTGCTTTCAACAAATCAATCAACCAGAATTATTAATTAGAAATGTTTGTGTTTATTTTCACTTGTTGTTTGCCAGCTGCTGATCTCCCACAAAATTTCACATCTGTTCTCCAGACAGTAGGGATTCGGACAAAATTGATATGGGGGATTGACACTTGTGATTTGTTAGCAGAAAACTTGCTGAGAAATTGGAAAAACCCGTTAGACTGCATCTTAACGCTACACTTTAGACACGTAAAGAATGTTTTCTTACGTGAAAGTCCACCTTAAAGATATACAAGTCATTCATTGGAGATGCAGCTTAAAGCAATATAGCCCAGTCCACAATTGCACGCCACTCGCACACACCTGATCTTGACAACGGAGTGGAAGTCTTCCTCTGTCTTTACTTTCACCAGTAGGTACTACATGGAATACTTCCACTAAGCTATGAATATACAGATTTTATATTCATCATCTACCGCTGTTGACCACAAGTCCTCCACAAAACCTTTTTTTTCGAATACCTCCAAGCCGGTTCATTTGATGTTGTCGTTGTCCATGCTTCTTCTCCATATGGCAAGACGACGAGGACTTTTCAATTGCTAGATCAGTCCGAAGTAACACATGTTAACGCGAGTTGTTTTCCGGATTTTAATACAAAATTTATGTCTCACAATAGTACTGGCGAATGCTGAATTGAAATAGACGAAGTAGTGTGTCGAATATTTGGTCAATTGTGGATGGTTCTATCCTTTGACGGCGAGCTTCAATATTTCACACAATATGATGTATAAGAACTTGTATGCGATATTACGGCAGAGTTCTTATAATTTGGACAGAGCGCACTCAGATTGCAATCGGCACATTCTACAAAAAAAAAAACTGTTACGTGCACTTTGTCAGCCCTTCGCTGAGTCGGCAAGCCAATAGCTTCCGCCGCGATGTTAAGCGGATGATGGAACGTTTATAACATGGTCATCAATTAGGGCTCTGGGTTTTCTTGTTCTTACAAGATAAAGTTCAGTTCTTCAAACAAACACATATTTCATACTCCCACTTTTTCACTTCAAATGCATCTCACTTTCCTATTCAACTCTTCAACTCTTTCAGAAACCCATCCACATACTATATGTATGAAGGTTGTAATTTAAGCCTTATCTTCTTTGAAGCCACTGGCGAGTCGACAAACTATTGTTGACATAACCAATTATTTTAAATTGATCACTAGCTAGGGATAAGCGTGTACTGGTTGTCGCTGACAAATTCTGGCGGAGTTTCTAAGCGCAACATTTATGGCGATTTGAGCAATGAATATTTGAATAAAAATATAGTAATTAAGTAAGAAGAACATGGAATAGTTTAATTATTACACTATTCAAATCGTTTATACGTTTAGTAAAATAGTAAACATTATAACACAAATAGATTCTCAGCTTCTAACAGATCGCTTCTATTTTCACCCACTGCTCATATCTACCGAAAAAGATTTAAATTTTTGCTAGAGCGAAATGACATTTTAATGCATAGACATAATTTCACTGTCACACTCAATATTCATATTCATACACAAAAAATTATTTTTGCTCTCAATGGATGCGAGCTACGTTGTGCACGGTAACGACAGCCACGTGACACGGCCAAGTGTTGCTTTCTTGGCAACACCGCGCATCATAAATGTCGGCCAGCATAAAGATTGAACGTTTGGCCAAGTAGGGCGTAGCACGCTACGCGAAGCAAAGAATTTTTTGGTTTTAGTGATATGTTTAAGGAAATTCTTTCATAAAATATTGTTGGACTGTCAAAAGTATAGGAAATTCTTTCATAAAATATTAACGCTGCAACGTTTGAAAGTGTAGGGAACTTGCAATGCAACGCGGCTAATTAGAACTATTTTTGAATGTATTCAAAGTTTTGAGAGATCATTTTAAGGCAGTTTAGATAGTGCCCGCATTCTGAGATTCACAGAATTTTATTTTTAGCTCCTCTTTATAAAGGCGGTCAGGTGGGTTCAAGTTATGTTGTGGGCCGTTATGTTATGTAAGATATTGGAATTGAATCCCATCAAAATCAAATTTTATTATTTTTTTCAAAATTTAGACACCCCTGGGCAAGATATGTCAGCACGTCTGAGTGTATGTCTGATATCAAAACTAATAGTTCCTATGCTCCACCCCCAGGTTGTGGTGTGGGTCATGTTGTTTATACAACAAATGAAGGGACGTACAGATTTTCTAAGTCGTTACCTAACGAGTGTTGGTTTTTTATGAGTAGCTAGGTTACGTAAGCTATGAAAGCTTGCGACGTCACCATGGGTAAGTTTTCCATACCGTTCGCGTTGCGAGATAGGCAGTCTTTTTTCTCTCCACTGGGGTACGACGATCTTCATTGCACCAGCTGTTCTTTCGATTTTTTCGAAAACCAATAATTTCACTTGCAACTGTACGTAGGGAGATAAAAATCCCGTTCCACCGTCCTTTTGCCGAGCTGGTGATGAATACAAAACAGCTTGGACGATGGGTGTGGTTTTAACTTTCGATAGACGGACGAATCTTCTTCTACCTTATGCCGTCCCTGGCATTTTTTCATAAAAATGATCTGAACAAGTTCTATGATTCCAAAAACCAAAGTTTTTTCGAATGTGGAATTCGTCACCGAAAGATTACTAAAGGTAATGGAACAAAAAGCTCAATTTATTTCTAATTAATTTTGAAATAGTTCCCAGTGAACTTATGATATTTCTACGATGAAGATTTACAGTTCAATAAAGAGATGGTGTTCTGATTCCACTTCAAAGGCCTCCTCCATAACCAGAGAACACGTGGCGATTTCAATAAACAAAGAGGGGGTGGCTTCAACTAGTTTCAAAAATAAAAGTTAAAACCCATTCCATTATCCATTGAACTGCTATTTTATTCATTTCCCTAAGCTTCTCAGTAAATATTAATCAATAAATGTTACACTGAATAGAGCTTTTACAAAAATACACTCGTGCATCCCATAACACATTTTTGCATACCTCTACACACATACATACATTCAATTGTATGCGTACGGAACGGTTTAACAATTAAAATTTAAAAGAGTTCATTAACAACAATGCTCGACCTAAAAGTTTTACATAAAAATGGAAATTCGTAAACTGAAGCGCCTCTGGAGTAGTTAAAAATGTACCAGATTCTCTGCCGAATATTTGCAATTGTAATGAAAGTGGACTACGGAATGTTTGACGAGATTGAAAAATGAACTAATCGCAATTGAATGCACTGAAGTCAGTAGAAAAAAATTAAATTAAAAAACAAGACAAATAATTGAAAAACAATAAGTATTACACGGCATTCACCCGCTTAAATGCTTGGTTCACCCGCTGCGTGTGGCAGCAGCAAATTTCAAAACACAAATACAATAAACGAGTTCCCAAATACGAGATTTGCATGCAAAACTTCCTATAGAACTCAAACGAAGGCAGCATCTGAAAGTGGTGTCGAGCGGAACATCAAACGGTCGGAGAAGGAGTGGTAATATATAATATGTACGGTGAGTATGTACCTTGAGCCGATACGAAACTTTCAGTGCGGCAAGGTAGGACGAGTGCGTAAATGCTGTTGAGGCGTTGAGGCATTGTTATGCCTCCTCTTCTACTGGCGTCACTGCTATTTTATACATTAATGTCGTTTTCATTTCATTTTCCACTCATTTTTTGTATTTTTATTTTTTTCCTGAATTGTATAATTAATGCTTTACAATGGTTGCGTCGGTATTTTCATTTCCTATTTTTTCCTTTTTATGCATTCAGTCTCTCATTTTATTAACAACGAATCCTGCAAAATTTGTACATTTGTATGTACATATATTAGTAGTTCGTTACGGTGGTGTGCTGGGCGGCGATGTTAGAGTGTCGCTAACGCGTTCGCGCGAGCTTCTCATTTGCAAGTCGTATTGTCAACCAAATTTGCATAGAAATCGTTTGACGCCAACAACCACGAATGCAAAGCAACGGAAAATAATAACAACAAAAAATAAACGTACGGTGCTTCAATAAATAGTCAAGCATAGCAAAACTCAGTTACAAGTAACAACAACAATTTAGTTAAATGGCTTTTAAAAACCATGAGGCTGAGGTAGTGTGCGAGAGGTCCCACCGATAATGAGAATATCCACTCGAGTGTTTGTTTCCGTATCCGCAGCTGCAGCGATATCCATTACCATACAGCTTAGAAATAGAGGAACTGACATCAAGAGGAATTACATAAGAGACTTGGCTAATAGTTCACGTCTGTTATCAGTTGTTTCATGAGCTGTGGCTATTAGAATGACGATTCGGGGTTACTGACATAAGGTCTTACAGGGATAATTGGCTCTGAGTTTGGCGTTGTTTTCCATGAAAATTTCCTCAAACACTTGTGCATATGCTTGAGTAGATACACAAGTATGTATGTATGTGTTTTTTTAATGGGTTCTACTAATGGATGTAATGAAACGTAACGCAACCCTTGTGCAAGATGCAGTAAGCAACCCGTGTGGAATCTCGAGCCATGGCTAAAAGAGAGGAAGCTTTAGGTCGGTTTCGATAACTCCTCATAAAAATTCACTTGTCTTTCGAAGATGTCAGTTGAAAGGAGATGAGACAAATAATGAGTTGGCCGCGGTGATTTCTTAAAAAACCACACTTTTAAGCTATCCCTCAGTCTATCAAACCGGACTACATATCTCTCACTTGGGTTCTTAGAGGCTGCTACTTCGGTATTTGAGATCTGCTTCTGCAATGTCTAACAAAGCAGAAGTCAAGGTAAATATAATACATAGGTCGAAGAAGACCTATAGTGAAGCTTAATGATCAAGTCGACAACGTATTTTCAGAATAGACTTACCTTGACGTAAACATATTAATGCTCTCACTTCGATAGCCTCTCCTCCCTACCCACCGACCCATACATATTAGGTGTAGTAAAAAGAAATTCATTATTTTTGCATGAAATTGAAGGTTTTAATTTTTTTTTTAGTTTTTTTAAACAATTTTTTTTGTATTCCTTCCAGATGTTAAAATAACAGTTTTCGGTAAAAGAATCATTTAGCTGTGATGCGATCCCAATATGAAATATTTAAAATGCGATTCGTTGCATATATCGTGGCGTTACAATTAACAAAAGAAACAGGGTGATATGTAGAGTGCATTCAGTATTTCAAAGAAACATCTACAGCCCAGTTGAAATGAATTAGTCCAAAGTAGAGTTACAAACTGACATATAGACAGACATACAAGTGAAGCTAATAAAAGCGTGTTAATATAGCGCATTTTATCTTTGCCAACCATCTTTGACGCATGCTAAAACAAAACTTAATTAACAAATCACAAAACTATCAGAAAAGTTTTTTAGTACGAAATGTCATCTTTCTAACGCCATCTAGCGGAACCCGATCGGACTTATACAGCGCGAAATACAGATAAATAACGTCATCTATTGGAAAATATCTAATTTCTTTTTACTACACCAATATATATATACGATATAAAAACGCTGGAATTTTTCGCGGCAAGACTCGTGGAAATAGTATTATTTATTTAACTCCACGTATACAGTAAAACTTAATTGGGGTCTCACCTCGGCAGCTCCTCCGAGTGTATTTCTGACATGAAATAAAAGCTCCTCATAAAAAACCATCAGCCCTTCGGAGGCGGCTTAGTATATACTGTAGGTCACTCCATATGTTGGAAAAACATTAAGACGCAAAACCACAAATTGGAGGAAGAGTTGGACCGAAAATCGCTTCAGCGGTTACAAAGCGAGCATAGAAACCTTTGCATATTTTCCTGGTAAGAATTTAGGCCCTCGCTACCCATTATCTCTCAAATAACAAACCTTGTTTGTTGGGTATATTGAAAACAAGTGTTTTATTCAATTTCCCACAGCACCAACAACAACATGACTCTTTCCCTCAACTCCAATACCATAGCTCTTTGTATTCTATTTAATTTTAGTTTGTCTTGTCTTTTCGCATCACTTTGTTTACTATGGTTCTTCACAAATTTTCGCCTATCCTACGGAGATACAGATACCAAGCCGACATCAATGCTTGCCAGTGACGCCTTCGACGTTCGTTCAACGCCTTCGAATATTCAAATTAACTTTTTAATTAAGATTCAATTTTTTCTTTCACTTTACGCACGAAGCGTGCTCAGAAGAGCTATGGAAATGTAAGAATTTGTTGTGATTTAACGTTTTTAATTTCGAGACACAGTGCGTATAAGTGTTTTTAGGGATTGCGTGACTTGGTTGGGCATCTCCAACATACATGTATATATGTACTCCTACAACTCTTTTCAAATGCCATCCGATATACACGGATGCATGTATGTGTGAGTAATTGCATTGTTACGTGCCGTCTTTGGCATGTAAATTTCCACCACTTAACCCATATCAAACTCTGTCCAACTGGACGAGTAAGTATTTCATTAAATAAGTGGGCCCGCGGAAGGGGGTCAGGAGTAAAATGAGTATATTCGAAGGAAAATTAAGATGAAAACGGCTCATATTGTTACGAGTAACAAGCGTTGAAGAGAGCGCCAGGTTAGGCTGAAGTGTTTATGGAAATTAGTTGGGCGAAAAGTTTTCCAAAGAAAGTGAAAAATGAGCCCACACTCTCTCTCCCTCCCGCTCTTTTAAGTGGTTTATAAGCATTTCCCAATTAATTATGTTTATAAAGCAACAATGACTGTGCGTAAACTAAGGCACTAAGGTGTTGAAGGGAAGAGAGCGAACGGCTGATAGTAATAATGATGACAATGTACATGTTTTATGGTTAGACATGGGTGGAGGTGTGTAAACATAATAAACTATCATTTTGGCGATAGTTGCCACTTAATGCTTTTTGCCAACACTTAATGGGATGCAAAGTGATAGCAAAACTTTACAAAATAATTCCAAACTTTGAGATGAATAATTAAAATGCTTCTTCGAATATTGGATTTTATACAATTTTTTTTTCTGTATATTAGGTCAAGTAATTGGTTCGTTCGGTTTTTATCAAAGAGATGGCGTTATTGTCCATAGTACTAGTGTTACGTGTTTATTCGCGCTAAAAGTTTGTCTTTGACAGTTTTTCAATTGATTGACTCAGTACGTTGTGAGCGCTCATCAAATATGGACACCAGCAAAGAGGAAATTCGTTATATTTTGCAATTGTTCTTCGATCAAGGCGAAAAAGCAGCCAAAGCGGCTGAAAAAATTAATTTATTTAATGGGCCCGATACTGTAAACGAGCGAGTAGCACAAGTGGTTTGCTAGGTTCCATTCCGGTAATTTCGATGTCAAAGAGGCACCACGCGTCGGGAGGCCAGTCGTCGAAAATTGCGATAAAATCATATAATAATGGAAATAGACCATCACGTGAGCACTTATTTAATTGCTGAAGAACTAAAGATAAGCCAAAAAACCGTTTGGAACCATTTGCATAACCTTGGATTCAAAAAGAAGCTCGATGTTTGGGCACCACACGATCTAACGCAAAAAACATGATGGACCAAAATTCCATCTGCGAATCGCTGCTGAATCGAAACAAAATCGACCCATCTCTGAAGCGTTTGGTGACTGGCGATGAAAAGTGGATCACTTACACTTACGACAACGTCAAGCGTGGTCGAAACGCGGTGTTTGCTGTGTGTTTGGTAGGATTGGCAAGGAATCATCTACGACGAGCTGCTCCCCTATGGCCAAACGCTCAATTCGGCCCTCTACTGCCAAAAACTGGACCGCTTGAGGGCGCACTCATCCAGAAGAGGCCATATTTGATCAACAGAGGCCGAATTGTGTTCCATCAGGACAACGCCAGGCAACACACGTCTATGGTGACGCGCCAGAAGCTCCAGCAGCTCGGATGGGAGGTCCTAATGCACCCACCTTATAGTGCGGTGCTGACACCAAGTGATTACCATCTTTTCCTCTACATGGCGAACGCGCTTAATGGTGAGAAGTTGGCCTTTGAGAGGAGGTATAATGAAGTTGGCATCTCGTTGGCAACAAGTTTACGAAGAAAACGGCGCATATTTGACTTAAATCGGACAAATGTACACAAAGTTATCATATTTTGAAAAATCAACAAAAGAACCGAACGAACTTTTTACTTGACCTATTATTTTAGATGAATATTTTTAATTTATTTTGACTTTATTACTTATTTTTTGGATGTAGAGGACATGTGGCAGAATTTGGGAGCATAATTATTCTTGGTAAATGTTATTTGGAATTGATATTCAATTTTAAGCAGACCTTTATTTTATAAATCAGTGAAGTTTGATTTGTTTGATTTTCTGGAAACTGGACTATTTAAATCACATACATATGTACTAAAAAATTCATATTTATTGAGCTTAATGGCCCTAACTTGTAGAGAGTAATTTGCTTGAGTATGTAAGTCACTTGTTTCTCAGTGGTGGAAGTTTAACTAAATTGAAATATTTTTACTATTTTTCTCAAAACAAAATTCGAAATAAAGAAATTTAAGAGATTCTAAACAAAAATCTGGCAGGACATTTAGCTTTATCACATCGAGAAAAACTCTACAGCTAAAATTTTTTATAGAATGATTCATTTAATCAACTGAAAATACTTACAAGGACAATATTTACCAACATTCCTTTACAAACATCCATGAATGAAGATGTCTCCATACAAATGTACACTAAAAATGGTAATGATATCGAATTGCTAAATATGGTGGTGCTAATATTATTGTACAACAAATACACATTATTATCCTGGTTACAAAAGTCTTCGGAAGAAAGACTGGAATGTTTTCCTCCTATGTCGCCGTGTGGTATTGACCGTCACTAGCACACGAAGGTTCATGACTGTCTTGATAAACGAAATTATCTACGAATTCAAAGTTATCATTCAGCACTGTGAAGTGGGATCTTTGGCACGAGCGTGCTGACTATTTGTTTGATGCCAGGAGATTTTTTGTCATTATCGGCGCTATTGTTGAGACCAATGATAGGAATGCCAGGAGATTTTTTGTCATTATCGGCGCTATTGTTGAGACCAATGATAGGAAATCATCCAAATACGCCAATAATTATATTATAAATTCTTGTATAAAATTCTATTTTGCATAATTAATTATACAGATCTTATTACTTTCCTCTGCGTAAGATTAAAAATATTCGAGATCATTATGATCCCCAAGCCAAGTAAATATCTAGTTATAATATTCTTCTAAAAGCCTATTATCTTAATACTGATGTTTATCGAAATTCTTCGAAATACTTTTATTGTAAAAATGCAACCGATTTTAGATCAAACCGAACCATACCTTTCGACACCAATTTGGCTTTAGGGAAAGGCAGAAAACATTAGAGCAGTTACATAAAGTAGCTCCACATATGAGATTAAAGTTTGAAAGCAGTGGTCCTCAACGCTGCCCAGACATTTGAAAAAATCTGGCTAGATGGACTATTATATGGATAAACTGAGGGTACGCAGCTCGTCAATATTTATGCAATACAGAAATTTTAGAGTTAGGTAAGAAGAGTTATGTTGCTGAGTCATATGAATTTTGCTTGTGTTCCACAAGGTGCTGCCTTGGGCCCGTCTTATATTTAATTTATTCAAGCGATCTGCTCACAAAACGAAACCTCGTTACATCATTCGAACCCCGTTACGACAACTTTCAAGTTAAAAATGTATTGCAGCAACACTATCTCAAGACGCAGGCTATAAAGTTCCTTTCTGATGGATTACGCAGAAAATATTCCGCAAAGAAAGTCATACATCCTTCATCTTTTGTTCCTCAACTAAATATTTGAATGACTTAGCCGATAAGTCATTGCCTCCCGCCGCTTTGTTATTATTTAAACGAGCAATGAGCATTTCAACTTGATCATTGTGGTATTACGGAATATTTATCGATTGGGAATTCGCTTTCATCGGGTGTTGTCATTCAGCAGGGTGGAGAAGTGGTATCTCCATAAACTCAGTATTATTTGGACTTGGTTTATCAGATTATATCCTTGAGTATATATACATAAGTCGTCGCATCTTTTCTTGGAAATTTCAAGCACGTCACCATTTATTATCACCCATAATGTACTCATTTCATTTCGGTTCGTTCCATTTCGAATGGCCATATCCACGCGTCTCATGACACCACATTTTGGCTGTCATAATTAAATTCGTAAAATTTGTCAAATTTTGTTACGCTGATTTGACATAGCGGCGGCGCCTTGCATAAATACAGGCTCAGTCAAACAAAGCGTGTAAATTTCAATAAATACTCGAATATTTGTGTAAAATAAATCATGATAACAGAAAAAATTTAAGGAAAAGGGAAAATACAAGTGACGCACTTAAAGACGCTTGAAATCAATACAAAATTATTCTGGCTGTCGTTTTACTTATACTTTGTAAATATACGAAGATGCTATCAAACAGAAGCTGTGTTCAGTTACACAGATTATAATTAGCACAATTTATATTATCGGCACTGATCAATAAATATTTATCGAATATTCATGTTGGGGATTCACAGCGAATACAGGAATATACATGTATGTATATGAACACTCTAGTCAATCAATTCAACGTCATTAAAAGTTGTATTCACAAATGCTAACAATTAATTTAGGAAGATATCTTTCTTTGTAGCTACGAGTAATTCCATTAATGAGATAATAACCAATTATTGATTTAGCTAAGAATAATGTAGGCGATTGTGTATAAAATCAAAAGTTTCTGCGTTTCTTTCTCATTAGTAAGTAATCAGTTGTTTGAGGTCGGCACGAAGCAAATGCCGAAATGCCACGCACACAAGATAAGTCTCCGCTTTACGCTTTAACGAAATATATTTTAATATTTTTATTAACAATTGGAAAAGTAAATGGAACTTTTAAAAAGAATCCATTTTTGCCACCCGCACCACAGCAGCCAGTATACTATCAACCGGCACCTGCACGGCCACCAGTAGTATATCATCCGCCACCAGCTCCACCGCCGGTGATTTATCATCCAGCACCAGCACCACCTCCAGTTGTTTACCATCCAGCGCCAGCGCCTCCACCGAGACCAGCACCACCACCACCGCCTCCACAAATCATTATAGTACCGGTACAAACGTATCCAGCCCATCCACCACCTCGACCTGTTCATCCTGCTCCGCCACCGCAACCACCACCTCGACCGGTGCATCCACCGCCACCTGTTCATCCCCCCCCACAACCGCCACGTCAAGTACATCCATCACCTGTCTATGTTCAGCCAGCTCCACCACCTAAAGTTATTCAACCGACTTTGGTTATACAACCCATTATCGTTAAGCCTGCTCCTGGTGGTAGCGGTGGCGGCGGCTATGGTAAAGGAGGTAAAGAGTGTAACTGTCATGGATAGCACAAAAAATCAATGTTTCGAGTGATAAACTTTGAAACGGAATTGATTTTTCAAATGGTAATTGTCAAACATCTAATGTAAACCCGTTTTCTATATTGGAATAAATTATAATTTTAATTGTGATTATTAAAAAGATTTAAGAAATCAATTCGGGTCTCGACCTTTATATCTACGCTATTAAGCCTAAGTCGCAGAGCTGTAATCAATTGTGTCCACGTCGCCCACCCTTGAAACATGAGAAGAATGTGGTAACCAATTCGTGTGGAGCTCGGAGTCACAGGTAAAAAAAGTGGGTGATTCAGTAAAGCCACTCCGACATATTTAGTTGAGGGGTTCACCGAAGTCCAGTTGAGGCGGCTATTCACTGTGGTGCGGCTGCGATCGGGCATCGATGGCGACCACGACAAACGTTCAAAGAACTACGATTTGAGGGCATATATCTTAGTCAGAAAGATGCGGCCGCCCGGCTATTTGATGTCTCATTGATATTAAGGTTGATATCGACACCGCATTTTTAGCACAGCTGCCGCAAAATATGGTCTTACCAAAAATACCATCTGCCTACTTCGCTGTCATCTGATTGATTATGTTGTAATGCGAAATACATATCAGGAGTATTTTTTCTTCATATCAATGAGCGTTGTTGAAATGTGGGATTTCATTCACGCCCCACATCATTAAGTATTTCTATATCTTCCTAACAGTTGGATGTGGTTCGCAGTTTTAGTTTTCACCCTGGCTGTTCCTGTTTATATGTTAGGCCATTAAAAATAAAGCTCATTTAGCTAATTCCGCGGTTATATTCAACATTTGCATACAGTTATTTCCTAAACAAAACGGCAATGGTAGACAGACTGCCACGCATCATTAAACTTGCCACTGAGTAAACTAACGATGTTTAAGTTATGCAACAGTAAATGTATAGTAAGTTGTAACTATACACATAGCCAAACACATACCAGGTGTGTTTGTTGAAGGTTGCCGGTTTTACTAGTAGATGTCGCTAGCAATATGTATAAATTTCTATGATTTGACATGTATGTAATTTTTTTCTATTGACATTAACCTACAAAAATACGTAAGTCACATTCCGCCAAAATAATAGCGTCATATTTGTTTACCTCAATGAATATGTCGAGTTTCGTTCCAAGTAAATCGCATTTGCGGCATTCGTTGCTTTTCTTATTTCATCAAAAGAAAAAAGCAGCTGAAGCTGGTAGAAACTTATGGTGAACATGCTCCAGTGATTAGAACATGTGAAACTTGGTTTCGTCAATTTAAAAGTGGAGATTTCGATTTGACAGACAATGAACATCCTGGTGCAGCGAAAAAGTTCGAAGACGAGGAATTGCATGTTGATCCAACCAAATCGCAACAAAAATTGACAGAAACACTACATGTGACTCCAGGAGCAATTTGCCAACGTTTAAAAGCCATGGAAAGATCCAGAAGTATGGAAAATAGGTGCCACACCAGCTGAACGATAGACAAATGGAAAATCGAAAAACCGTTTGTGAAATGCTGCTTCAACGATTCGAAAGGAAATCTTTTCTGCAGCGAATTGTCACGGGGGACGAAAAATTGATTTATTTTGAGAACCCGAAGCGAAAAAAATCATGGCTTTCCCCTGGTGAAGCTAGCCCATCGACTGCAAGGCCAAATCGCTTTGGCCGTAAGACAATGCTCTGTGTTTGGTGGGACCAGTTTGGTGTGTTGTACTACGAGTTGTTAAAACCTGGTGAAACGGTGAACACGGATCGCTACCGACAACAATTGATCAATTTGATTCATGCGTTGATCGAAAAACGGTCGGAATGGGCCCGAAGACATGGCAAAGTTATCTTGCAACATGACAACGCGCCGTCTCATTCCGCTAAACTGGTGAAAGACACATTAAAAACACTTAATTGGGAAATATTATCGCACCCGCCGTACTCTCCAGACCTCGCCCCGTCCGACTAACACCTTTCGCATCCCTTGCAGGGCAGTGCTTCGCTAATTTTGAAGAAGTTGAAAAATGGCTCGTCGAATGGTTTGCCTCGAAAGAGAAAAAGTTTTTTTGGAATGATATCCATAATTTGCCTGAGAGATGGGCGAAATGTGTAGAAATCAATGGTTGATACTTTGAATAAAAAAATTTTGAGATTCCTCTGAAAATGAAGTGTTTTCTTTATCGAAAAAACCGCCAAATTTCAACTAACACACCTGGTATATACACAATGGTTAAAAACTGTGCGAAAGAGCCGTATAGATAATACCTTCCAACTTTCTACCGAAACTTCCCACCATCCCAGCAAAACATTAACAGATATATTTGTACATACATACATACTTCTAAGTTCACCCGCTTGATATGATAGCGGCTGCCACTTCGAGTTAACTACACCCTTGAAGAAAGTCATTCTCGTAATTAACGCGGCCCTCGCGACTGCCATAACTTAAAGGGCCGTGCGCCGCTGCCACTGCCACTCACACTTCCTCTCAACCAAAGTGACAGCTCGAAAAAATCTATAAATAAATAATAACTGCGTAAGTAAATAGTAAAAGCAGCTTCCCACAGAGCGTTAGGCCATAAAAAATGGAAAAATAACATTGAAATTGTAATTATAACTCGACAAACACGTGGCTGAGAGAGAAGAAGAAAGAGGTTGGCTGGTGGAAAAGTCACTCAGTCACTCACGGGCTGGCAGGCGGTCGGTCCATGACTGGTCCTGCTTAATCGACCAGAAATCCAGATGCAAACAAACAGAAATGTGGATGCATTGAAAGTAATAGAATTTATAGCAACAACAATAACAGCAACAGCGCTAGAAAAACCAATCATAAGTATGAGAAAAACAGTAATACCATTACAATGACAATATGATGAGTGCGAGCACAACCACTTTTGGTAGGGATGAAATGAGCGCAAACGATGTTCATATGTGCATACAAGTATGTATAGGGAAAGCACATGAACAGGAACTTTGAATGTTACCACGCATACTGCAAAGCGAACGAGCGCACAGAGAATAAAAGGTCCATGTCAACAAGCACGCACGTCGTGTTAGGAAACAGGAAGCACTGTAGCAACATAAACCAACGACATGTCACTCCAAAAGCGCGCACACACTAACACGAGTACATAAGCAGAAATTTTTTTAAATTTCATTTCGCTTTCAATGATATCCTTTTCAAAAAGGATACACTCGAGCGCAACATAAATAGCAGCACCGCACTCATTCAACCAACCGTTGGTTGCATGTTGCACATGCAACAATACTCCGTATTGCCGGTCTTTTGAGGCTTGTGGATCTGTTTGTTTGTGATATGTTTTACCAAAATCTCACGTACTGCACACGCCGACAAAGGCTACATACTACGAGTAAGTGTTTGTCTGCTGGCTCATTTCAGCGTTGTCGTCGGTATGCACGGATATGATGTTGCAATTTATTGTTGCAATGCAGCGCAGCACAATGCCAATGCGTAACGAAACTATAAATTATTTCGGCATTAACCCATTGATTGTTTCATGAACATATTGCACAATGGTACGGCACAATCATAGGTAGTTACATACAGTGAGCCAAAAATAAACTGGAACACACCATTTTTAAGTAGAAATGAATATTCTGCACCGAATTAAATAACAAATTAATTGCGTGGAAAAGATGTCATAATTGTCTATATATTGTACCATATACATATGTATATATTACGTCAAGTAAAAAGTTCGTTCGGTTTTTTATTAATTTTTCAAAGTATGATAACTTTGTGTACATTTGTCCGATTTAAATCAAGTAGGGCCGCTTTGTTCGTAAACTTGTTGCCAACGAGATGCCAACTTCATTATACCCCTTTCGTAGAAGGCTGCGTCCCTATTGGCAAAAAACTCTGAGAGCCAATTTTCACATGCCTCTCTTGAGGCCAACTTCTCACCATCAAGCGCGTTCGCCATGAACAGGAAAAGATGGTAATCACTTGGTGCTAGGTCCGGACTATAAGGTGGGTGCATTAGGGCCTCCAATCCGAGCTCCTGGAGCTTCTGGCGCGTCACCAAAGACGTGTGTGGCCTGGCGTTGTCCTGATGGAACACATTTCGGACTCTGTTGATCAAAGATGGCCTCTTCTTCTTGGATGTGCGCTGCCTTCAAGCGGCCCAGTTGTTGGCAGTAGAGGGCTGAATTGAGCGTTTGGCTATAGAGCAGCAGCTCGTAGTAGATGATTCCTTGTCACTCACGTCAAACACACAGCAAAACCCTCCTGGCCGTCAATCCTGGCTTGGCCACCGTTTCCGCCGGCTCACCGCGTTTCGACCACGACCGATTTCGCTTGACGTTGTCGTAAGTGTAAGTGATCCACTTTTCATCGCCAGTCACCAAACGCTTCAGAGATGGGTCGATTTTGTTTCGATTCAGCAGCGATTCGCAGATGGAAATTCGGTCAATCATGTTTTTTTGCGTTAGTTCGTGTGGCACCCAAACATCGAGCTTCTTCTTGAATCCAAGGTTATGCAAATGGTTCCAAACGGTTTTCTTGCTTATCTTTAGTTCCTCAGCAATTAAATAAGTGCTCACATGGCGATCTGTTTCCACTATTTCCATGATTTTATCGCAATTTTCGACGACAGGCCTCCCGACGCGTGGTGTATCTTTGACATCGAAATTACCGGAACGGAACCTAGCCAACCACTTTTGTGCTACACGCTCGTTTACAGTATCGGCCTCATAAACTAAATTAATTTTTTCAGCCGCTTTGCCTGCTTTTTCTGCTTGCTCGAAGAAAAATTGTAAAATATAACGAATTTTCTCTTTGCTGGTGTCCATCTTTGACGAGCGCTCACAACGTACTGAGTCAATCAATCTGTCAGCGACGTATAGTATGACATGATGCGACACGTAACACTAGTACTATGGACAATAACGCCATCTCTTACCATAGATAAAAATCGAACGAACTTTTTATTTTACCTAATATAATTGGCGCTGTGTAACCACTGAAGCTATTTTCGGCGGAGCTTCTCCTCCAATTTGTGATTCTGCATCCTCCGAACGAATGATGGTTTTCATGTTAGAAATACAATTCAAGGGGCTAGCATTCCCTGCCGAGGGCGGCCGCAGTTAGTTAAATTAACTTAATTTTTTATTTAAATTAATTTTTCTATAACTTTCGGATATTGGTCGCACAGGATTTGAACAATGGCCTTCCGAATGGCAGCATGACCATACTAATTTATTTATTTCTTAATATCTCTAATTTTATATATCTGAAATTTTGCAAATGTAAAGTCAAGAGTGTTTAATATTATCCAAAACCATAGGAAAACCAATTCTTTTCAAGAGAAAAGTGGCACGTAGAGAATATCCAATCTCGAATCTGTCGAGATCAGGAGGAGAGTTTTGCGAATAGTGAAGGGAAATTCTAAAATATCAGCTATCCATAGCGCAAAATCTCTTAAAGAGACATTAATAGTGAATGTTAAGCCACAAACATTAGAAACTTCAATACTTTAATGCGTCAACGTAAGGAAAAGTTTCGATTATACCAAATAGTACATAAGTATATCGCAAGAGTTTTGGAGTGACGCTATTTTTAGAGATGAGTCATTTTTTACGTTCGTTCTTTTGTTTGAAGAAGGGAAGGTACTGCGCTAATGTGGTTAGCACTGTAAAACATGGTGGCGGTCGTGTGGGGATCAATGATGGCGAATCTAGTTGATTCGTTCTGTTTTATTAAAGCCATAATGAACAAAATGAGTTACTTGGATAGAAGGATCGCATTCCAAAAGCAGTCCAAAATTACAGTTTGCAACAACCTTTTCCTTCATACACGATATCGACCCAAGAGATACATTTAAGAAATATGGGATTAGATTCTAAAGGAAGTAACAAAAAACATGGTAGACGTTTGCAACCACAAATATAATGCTTGAATTATAAATAAATTAAAAATTTTTTTTTTGTACAATAAAAGACTGAATTTAATACCTTACTATTGGACTCCATCTTTTGAAAATAGGTTGAGTCGTTTTCAAGTTTGAAAGATTTGATCTTAAACAAATGAAGTGTCCGGTTTATGTGTGGCTCACTGTACATATATATGTACCTCAGTGTATGCACTTTGTATGAGCCTGCACATCCTCTTCTTTCCAATTTTACTATCCCTCACATTCATAAGTACATATTTAAAAAGTTTATTTGTAGAAGCACTACATGGAGTCTATCGAGTGCAGAGGCAATATATAGCACGAGCTCGCATGTTGCACAAATATTGCACAAGCAAGAGATTCTCATCGTAGCCAAATTTACCTTTCACACTCCGACACTTTTGTATTCACCAAAAGACCATACATACTCTCATTTCTTCGTTTTTTTCTCACTTGTCCTCAGAATTTATAGCTGGCAGTTTCAATCTTTATTTAAATAAAGAACTACTCGCGCCGACAAATTTTTGTTGCTGAAGTTGCATCGAATCTTTACATAAATTTTCTTTTGTTCATTCCAACCGCCACTGGAGAAAAGTGCTCTGCATAATACTGCAACTACCCATCTTACATACCTAACGTCCATAACACCCGACTGGAAGAGCGATATACATACACGAGTTATCGACGCGGCTGACAGTGGCGAAATGTTGCCGGCTGCCATGCCAGTGTGTTTGGATACTTTTAAACAAATTTATGTTGTTGTAGTAACGGCTGGCTAACCCCGCTTAGGGCAGGTATCATTAGTCTAAGTCGCCGAGGTCATCTAACGGGAGGTCCAGGAAACGTGCTGTTTCTACTGGGTTGAACCAAAGGGAAAGGGGGGTTAGATGAGTAAGTTTAAGGGGGCATGTGAAGAGGTGGTTAGTGTCGTGCGAGGACTCTCCACATGCAGGGCATACGTTGGGTATGCTGGGGTCGAGTCTGGATATGTAGGAGTTTAACCTGCTACAGTATCCAGATCTAAGCTGTGCCAAGATCACTCGGGTCTCTCGAGGCAGCTCGAGCTCACTGTCTGCAATTGGTGGTGGTTTGTTTCCGAGAACGCCATTCACTGGAACGGAGTCCAAGAAGGTGTTGACAGACTCCTGGTGAATGGCGTTCAGCGCCTGTCGGTAAGCCGTCCTGTCCAGCGGTTGTTTTAAATGATGCTGTATGGTGCAGTTAAGGTCAAGTACTCCCTTCCTGATGTGCCTAGGCGGAGGCTCGACTTCTAAGAGGTGCCTGCTGGGGTGCTCCGCGCGGTGGCATCCCAACAGGAACTGCTTGCACAGCAAAGCATTATGCTCCTTAACTTGTAGCATAGATGCTTCGCTGTGCAAGTGGTGCTCCGGTGACATCAGGAGGTTTCCTGTCGCAGTCCTAAGGGCGGTGTTCTGTCAGGCCTGTAGTTTTCTTCACTGCGTCTCGTTCGTTCCCGGCGCCCAAATCGGTGCAGCGTAGTTTACGACCGGCCGGCCAATTGCTTTGTAGGTTGCCAGCAAGGTTTCTTTATCTTTACCCCATGTGCTGCCGGCTAGCGCTTTGAGTATTTTGTTGCGGCCCTGGAGTTTTGCAGTAATTGCGGTCGTATGCGGAGTGAAGGAGTGCAGGCTATCGAATGTGACCCCTAAAATCTTAGGGTTGTTTATAGTTGGAATTTTTTGGTCATCAACTTTCACATCGAGGTAGCTGTTCACTTTCGAACATAGGCTATCAATATCCTGGCCAGACGCCAATATCGAGCAATCATCGGCATACGAGGTTAATGAAACTCCTTCCGGTGGAGGAGGGAGCTTCGAGATGTAAAAATTAAACAGTAGCGGGGAGAGTACACCACCCTGCGGAACCCCCTGTTTCATTTGCCTCAATTTAGATGTTTCACCCCGAAATATGACCGATGATTGACGACTACTGAGTTAGCCCTTGACCCACCTCTGCAACCCCGGCGGTAATGAGGATTCCTCAATGTCACTGAGTAGCACTGAATGATTGACAGTGTCAAAAGCTTTTGACAAATCCAGTGCTACCAGGACAGTTCTCGCGCAGGGTCGGTTTTGGTTCAGGCCATTGACCAACTGGGTGTTTATGGCGTTAAGTGCTGTTGTGGTACTGTGCACTTTTCGGAAGCCATGCTGATGTGCTGCTGGACGCAGATGGTGAGTGAATGTCGGGAGCAGCAAGGCCTCAAGCGTCTTCGCTACTGGGGAAGGGGAGTTATCGGCCGATAGGACTCTCCTTTGTTGGCTGCTTTCCCCGGTTTAAGTAGCGGGACCACCCTACCGTTTTTCCACACATCTGGTATGATTAGGGTGGTCTAAGACACATTGAGGACCTTGGTGAGGTATTCTGCTTCCGCTGGTCAGAGATGTTTTAGCATCACCATGCTTATTCCGTCAGGGCCGATGGATTTGGAGGCTTTCGCCTTCCCGATAACCCCCTGAACCTCCTCTCTGGAGAAATCAAGCACCGCGCTTGTGTTTGGCAGTTTGCGCATACGGCGGGTCACACGTCGTTTCGCTTTGTCTACCGAAGGATGCTGTGTAAAAAGCCGGCTAAAGTAGCTCGCGCATCTCTTCGGGTCCGACGAGGCGCGATCACCGAATGAAATTTCCACCCGGTCATCGCGTCTCGTCGGGTTAGACAGCGACTTGACTGTAACCCAGAGCTTGATTGCCCCAGAGGAGAGATTGCAGGACCTTAAGTGCTCCTCCCACTTTTTCCGCTTGTGTCTGTTTACAACGGTCCGAATCTCCGCATTTAAATCGATTAAGGGATTCCCGGGATCGGAGTTACGGAGGATGTCGCGCCTTGCTGCTAAAGCCGCCGCTTCGGACGGGAAATTAGGGCGGATTTCCGCAATTCGGCCTGCCGGGATGAAGCGGGCGGCAGCGGTCACAACTATCCTGCGGAATGATCGTTCACCAGAGGTGACGTCTGTTGGAGTGGAGAGAGCACTGAAGGCGTTCTCGGTGAATTCCGTGAAGCCGGTCCAGTTAGCTTTTTTGAAGTTAACGAAGGTCCGGTGGTCCGCGGAAACAAAGTCGGGAGGTCTGTCAATCGAGATGTGTATGGGTAAGTGGTCCGAAGATAGTGCCAGTATAGGTCGCCAGACTATACTGTTTATCAGACCAGCACTCGTAATTGTTATGTCGGGCGAGCTTTGGCAATTACCCACAACTCTGGTGGGGGTGCTCATTGTGCAGAATGTCGAATCGTCTATCTGTTCCGCCAGCTCCATTCCTCTACGGTAATTTGACAGGCTAGAATGCCAAAGATCGTGGTGCGCGTTACAGTCGCCCAAAACCAAACGGTTTTCGCCTCTGAGTAGCGCACCTATATCAGAGCTATATCCAACTGGGCAACTTGTAACGGGAGGAATGTATATATTAAATATTTCGAGCTCGGCATCGCCTGACCGGATATCTATGCCCTGACATTCTAGGGTAGTATCCCTGCGGTCGATGTCGCCGTCGATGAGACGATACTGCACGGTGTTGTGCAAGATGTACGCCAAGCCCCCTTGCGGATTATGCTGTATCCGGCCCGACTCAGAAGATCCGAGCGGGCGGTCAGCTTAGTTTCCTGGATCGCAGCAATTGACAGATGCTCACGGCTCTTATAGTCGACTATCTCGTCGATCTTCCCTTGGAGTCCGTTGCAGTTGAATTGAAGGAGTCGAGTCCGTCTCGGGGGAACGTTCGTGATGCGGGGGGTGAGAGAGTGGTGCGTGGATGACGTGTGTTGCTGCTGTAATACCCGCTGAGGTTGGTTCCGGTTCAACTCTCCAGACATCCGGTTCTACGCACCGAAGTTGACCCGGATTTTATCCGGAAGGTATGTAAGATGGGTAGATGCGGCATAACTCAGTCGGTAATTGAGTGGTTCGACAGTTCAATCCCGACTATACATACATACACATATTATATCTGTATATATGTTCATGTATGTATGTAATGTTAAAAAAAATGATTTGTGTTCGTATTTATGTGTAAGACTGTACAAGATATAGACTCCGAAACCACTAAACCGATTTTCTTCAAACTTCCATAAAAGCCCGTAGAATGTACTTTTGGAAAAGTTGCCACCGGGATAATAAAATTTAATATTACGAGTGCCATGTGCAGAAGTTCACGAAAGTGAGGAATGTTTTTGACTGCCATTCACCTGTTAGTGGCCAGAAACGATTATTTTGCATATGGTTAAAGCAGCTCATGACTTCAGGTCTTATACCACACATCCCCTGGGTAGCCAACAAACATCCGTTTTGGTGTCGGATTCGTGGTGGGAGAGAGACTCCGTCGCCGAGTACTGGCATTCACTACGGTGTATGACCGTCTAGCCACAATCCGCATCAAACCAAAATTTTTCAACACCACTCTAATTTGCGCCCACGCTCCGACGGAAGACTTCAACGCTAGGGTGGGCAAAGAAGGTATCTTTGGTACGACTGTCGGTAAATTCAGCCTCCAGTACGAAACATCTCCAAATGAGCTGAGGCTTATCGACTTCGCCGGGGCCCGAAATATGGTTGTCTGTAGCACTAGATTCCAGCTCAAAAAAACTAACCAAGCTACTTGGCTGTCTCCAGATCGAAAAACTTTCAACCAGATCGATCATGTTGTGACAGACGGAAGACATGTATCCAGTGTTTTCGATGTGACGAGGAGCTTGAAAAACTGGCCGACAAGGGCAACGCTCGAAAATTCTACGAAAAGATACGGCGACTTATAGAAGGTTTCAAGACCGGAGCAACTCTTGTAGGACCCAGGGAGGTGAGCTAGTGACAGATGCCCAGAGTATACTCGATTTATGGCGGGATCACTTCTCCAGCCTGCTGAAGGACAGTGAAGAGGAAACACCCGGAGATGGTGAACCTGAAACTCCAATTGATGATGATGGGAAAGTTGTTCTGTTACTATGAAGAAGTCCGAATAGCAATTGTCCGGTTAAAAAACCGGGACCGATGGATTACCGGCCGAGCTATATGGCTAATACGGCGGTGAAGATCTGATCAGGTGCATGCATCAACTTCTTTGCAAAATATGGTCGGATGAAAGCATGCCCGACGATTGGAACCTAAGTGTGCTCTGCCCAATCCACATAAAAGGCGATCCCACAGTCTGCGCCAATTAATATCGCATATAAGGTCCTGTCGTGCGTATTGTCTGAAAGACTAAAGCCCACCGTCAACAAACTGATTGGACCTTATCAGAAAGGTTTTGGACCTGGTAAGTCAACCATTGACCAGATATTTACCATGCGCCAAATCTTGGGAAAGACCCGTGAAAAGAGAATCGACACCCACCACCTTTTCGTCGATTTTAAAGCCGCCTTTGACAGCACGAAAAAGAGCTGCTTTTACGCCGCTATATCTGAATTTGGAATCCCCGCAACACTAAAAGCTCCGTCAGGATCGGGAAGGACCTCTCCGAGCCGTTCGATACCAAACGAGTTTTCAGACAGGGTGATTCCTTATCGTGACTTTTTTAATTTAATACTGGAGAAAATAATACGAGCTGCAGAGCTAAATAGAAAAGGTACAATCTTCTATAAGAGTGTACAGCTGCTGGCGTACGCCGATGATATCGACATTATTGGCAAGACGAAATACCTCCTGCCTGTCCTGTCAACAGGTGCTACTTTGGACTGGGTAGGCAATTGAAAAGTAAAGTCCTCTCTCGGCGAACGAAAACCGAACTCTACAAGTCGCTCATCGTACCGGTCCTACTATATGGCGTAGAAGCGTGGCCGATGTCAACATCTGATGAGTCGGCTCTAGGAGTCTTAGAGAGAATAGTTTTTCGAACGATTTATGGCCCATTGCGCATTGGCAACGGCGAATACCGCAGACGATGGAACGATGAGCTGTACGAGCTATAAGATGATATTGACAAAGTTCAGCGAATGAAGAGACAGCTGCTACGCTGGCTAAGCCATGTCGTCCCAATAGATGAAAGCACTTCAGCTTTGGAAGTATTTGATGCAGTACCCGCTGGTGGAAGCAGAGGAAGAGGAAGACCTCCACTCCGTTGGAAGGATAAGGTGGAGAGTGACCTGGGTTCACTTGGCATTTCCAACTGGCGCCAGGCAGCGAAAAGAAGAGAAGAATGGCGCTCTTATATTGATTCGGCTATAATCGCGTAAGCGGTGCCAACGCCAATAAAGAAGAAGTAGGTATATTCGTCTATCAATTGGTCCTATGTATATCGAGCTAGAAAATTATAATTAGTTGCCTACTATTGTCGCTTGTTAGATGTACATAAACATACATATACGAAGCAAGTGCGTTTCGCCTTTACGTAAAAAGTTCTTAAGGTTGCATTCAGCCGAATCAGTGGATTCACTGTCATGCACATAAGTGAGCACACTTTTAATTAGAGAAGATGACAACGTCAACCACAACAATTTACAATGCAACAGTAGCTTCTTGCACTCCATTAATTAACCGCACACATACACATACATACATACTTATATACACATACAATCACACACACAAACAGAGACACCGAAATGCAACACGGGACAAGTTGTAATGTACAAAGTGCATTGGAGATGGTGATAACAGTACACACCCCGCCAAGACCCCCTGCGCTTAGTATGGCCGTAATAAACACAGCCGTCGCACCACCAGTTTCAACGTCAATGACGCGTACTCGCGCACACTTAACCCGCTTCTGCCGCGTCGGTAGGCAGGCTGCAGCAGAGAGGATGCATGCAACACTCCGCGTTCTATTAGCAATTATAGAAATGTAATTGCAATATAACAGCGAATATTAAAGCGTACGCGCGTGTGTATGTGTGTGCGCGCGAGTTTGTTCTAATTTCTGTGTGCCGCAGGCGGCAAATGTAACCAGATAGTGACACCGATTCACATTTATAATTTTGCTCCTTATATTTACCTTTGTTACTGACTTTACTTGCTTATGTTGCCACCCTTTGCGCTATTATGAACGTGAACATTTTGCGGCTCAAGGGACCACAGCATCACAACGACTACAAACGAAGTGAATTTGCAAATATGAGCACCGCTAACAGCAACACCACCGTCACCGCCTGCGGCACAACGACAGAGAGGAATGAAAAACTACAGTGAAAGTTAATTACGGACATTAAGGCTACACCCGCAACCACCACACTTTTGTTCGTAGCATTGCAGATAGCTGTCTGTAACTGCTACTAGCAAATATGTGGCGCTCAACATACATACCTACATAGTCATTTCACGTTTTGGTTGACGGAAATGTAAACAACTCAACGGATTCTCGCGGCCAACAAAACACACAACCACACCGCGCGACGCCAACATGGACGGGCACGCAAGCCATGAACGCAATCACTCTAGCTGATGCCGGGAAGGAGATGCACGCACGTTCGCTCAATCGCGTGCACCAACGTGCAACACTCACTGGAGAGTGTAGTACCTATTGCGATCGCGCAATACATCATACACTTTAATTAAGAGGGCGGGTATTGGGTGTTTCCTTACATACTACACACTAACACCGCATGGCAATCGCATACGCCATCAACCGCTATTAGTTACATTTTTGCAACAAAGTAACAGCTTATAGTCCACGAATATGCTGTTACAATTTCGTTGATGTCTAATTGCAACGGGCGAGCGGCTAGCTGCAAGACAGTGCACAACGCATCAAACGAGCCGCACGTGCCAAATCAGTAATGCGTACGACAAAGCGGTAAAGCCAACAATATTCCAAAAAGTGAAAATGTGGGATAACCTGCAGGCTTGCAACTAGGCAAGGGTTAGTCGTTGGCGAAGGCTTGTGGTAATCCAAGCATATGGCTATGCGTAAGGATACCCTTAGATACGAGTATGTGCCTGTACCGGGTAATCATTGAATCATTATCACGCTGCACTTTGCCTGGCCGCCGACTCAATCATCCGCTCTCAGCTTTGTTTGTTCATCCACTTTAATTAAATTGTACTATAAGCGGCATGTCGCTGCTGAACACGCTGTGCGTTTAATGTCAGCGACCTGTTGGTTGCATTTCTACAGAGAGCTAACCAATGTGAATGTAGAGATGTGGTAGAAGTACAAATATAAATATACATACATTTGTATGTACGCAATAAAAATAACAAGAGGCACTCATAAATCATCTGCTTGACAAGAGATATTCAGATGGAGACAATGGTTGCCAAATGGCGACTACGCGGCACTTACGTTGTTGTGGGGCAGCGATGGAAATTAAGTGCGCGGCATAATTCAATTTAATTTGCCTCTTTGCGATGTGCAATCAAATTAGGCGCGGAACATTTTCTGTTAAAGACAACGTAAGCAGTGACATAATTGAAATTTGAATTTTTAATTTTAAGCAAAGTACACAGAAATTACTTAAAAAAAAGAAAATAATTGCCAATATTCACGTTGAATTTCAAAGCTGACTTGCAATAGTATAATTATTTATTTTTCAACTCCCATTTTCATTCTACAAATACACATACATACCTTCCACCCATAGCAACCTATCTTATGAGAGCGCCATGTAAATGAAAAGTTTTCACAGATGCCGTTACTGAGGGTTGTCCCGCAGAAACCAGCGGCGATTTGATTTTTCTCGTAAAACCGGCTCAGCTCAATTCTTGCTGTTATAAAAGGTTATTAGTATTGACTTTTATAAATGAATATTGAATAAACTAAGAAAATGCGTAGATTTTTCAAAAAAAGTTAAAACTAAATTCGTAACTGATTATTTATTACCATATAGATCATGTATATTTGATTGGCTTTTATATTCGAACATATAGCGTCGATAACTCGTGTATGCACTCTTCCAGTCGGGTGTCATGGCAATGCGGCATGTAAGATGAATAGTTGCAGCATTACTTGATTACGATGGAATTCGTTGGCGTCGGTATGCATGGAAAATGATATGCGGTCTTAGAGTTGTCTTTTATTAAGTGTTTGATGAATACTACCAAATGCCAAAAGTGTAAGCTGAGTAAAAAACACTCGCATATTTGTTGTTACTTGTAAGTAACAGAAAAGAAAACGAGTAAACAAACAATTGTTTGCAATAGTGCTTCAGTACGCGTGTACACGTATGTAGTGTGTAGGCTACATCAACAACAGTAAATACATAATATATTTATATAGGTACATACGAGTACATATATCTTTATTAAGGAGACTTCTTACTAATTAATGTACATATGTATTTATGTATGTACACTATATTTAACCAAATTGGGGGATGGGGCTGACATCACCGCCGTCCAAGAGATGCGATGGACGGGACAAGGGCGGAAAAAGGTGGGTCCTTGTGAAATTTAGTACAGCGGCCATATAAATGAGCACAAATTTGGTGTCGGATTCGTGGTGAAGAGAGACTCTGTCGCCGAGTACTGGCATTCTCTCCGGTGGATGAACGTCTCGCCACAGTGGCAGATGCCCAGAGTATACTAAATTTATGGAGGGAACACTTCTCCAGTCTGCTGGATGGCATTGAAAATGAAACACCGGGAAATGGTGAACCCGAAACTCCAATTGATGACGATGGAAAAGTTGTTCCGTCAATCGCCTAAAAAACAGCAAAGCGGCAGGATTACCGGCCGAGCTATACGGCTAATACGGCGGTGAAAAACTGATCAGGTGCATGCATCAACTTCTTTGCAAAATATGGTCGGATGAAAGCATGCCCGACGATTGGAACCTAAGTGTGCTCTGCCCAATCCACAAAAAAGGCGATCCCACAGTCTGCGCCAATTACCGTAGAATAAGCCTTCTTAATATCGCATATAAAGCCCACCGTCAGCAAACTGATTGGACCTTATCAGTGTAGCTTTAGACCTGGTAAGTCAACCATTTACCAGATATTCACCGTGCGCCAAATCTTGGAAAAGACCCGTGAAAAAGAGAATTGACACACCACCTCATCGTCGATTTTAAAGCAGCTTTCGACAGCACGAGAAGGAGCTTTCTTTATGACGCTATGTCTGAATTTGGAATCCCCGCAAAACTTATACGGCTATGTAAACTGAAGTTAAGCAACACAAAAAGCTCCATCAGAATCAGGGAGGTCCTCTCCGAGCCGTTCGATACCAAATGAGGTTTCGGACAGGGTGATTCCTTATCGTGTGACTTCTTTAAGTTATTGCTTGAGAAAATAATACGAACTGCTGAGCTGAATAGAGAAGGTACAATCTTCTATAAGAGTGTACAGCTGCTGGCGTACGCCGATAATATTGATATTATTGGCCTCAACAACCGTGCCGTTAGTTCTGCTTTCTCCAGACTTGATAAAGAAGCGAAACAAATGAGACTGGTAGTGAATGAGGGCAAGACGAAATACCTCCTGTCATTAAATAAACAATCATCGCATTCGTTACTCGGCTCCCAATTGAAAAGTAAAGTCCTCTCTCGGCGAACGAAAACCGAACTCTACAAGTCGCTCATCGTACCGGTCCTACTATATGGCGCAGAAGCGTGGACGATGTCAACATCTGATGAGTCGGCTCTAGGAGTCTTCGAGAGAAAAGTTTTGCGTACGATTTATAGTCTTTTGCGCATTGGCAACGGCAAATACCGAAGACGATGGAACAATGAGCTTTACGAACTATTCGATGTTATCGACATAGTTCAGCGAATGAAGAGACAGCGGCTACGCTGGCTAGGTCATGTCGTCCGAATGGATGAAAGCCCTCCAGCTTTGAAAATATTCGATGCAGTACCTGTTGGTGGAAGCAGATAAAGAGGAAGACCTCTACTCCGTTGGAAAGATCAGCTGGAGAGCGGCCTGGTTTCACTTGGTATTTCCAACTGGCACCAAACAGCTGTAATTGATTCGGTTATAATCGCGTAAGCGGTGTCAACGCCAATAAAGAATAAGATTTAACCAAATTATTTTTTATCACCACAAGTCTTTAACTTCTTATCCATGCCAAAAAATCCAAGTTGTTCTATTTTTCATTTATTTAAATCAATTTTATTTGTTTGTTTGTGCCGCGTTTCTCATATAACATCCTTATAGTATAAGCTATACAAAGCAATCCGTTGGAACTTTTCGATTATTTTAAAAAAGCAAAAAACTTATTATAACAAAAAAACATTCGGGAATGAATAGTGACATTATTATACTTACTTATGTATAAACAATATTTTATTAAAAATTTGTAATTTTTAGGTAGACGATAATATTTTTGAGCTACCTTTGAAAAACATTTATTTTTTAAGTAGTATTTGTTAGAAATAGAAGTTGTTAAAACAAAATATTTTTTGAATATTATTTTTATTTAATTATTTTAACCTTTAAATGTGTTGCTAAATATTGATGTTATTCATATTACGTTAACATATTCGTTATCTCCTTTGGCACCATTTTTCTGTGAACAAAGAGTTGTTCCCGTGTACTAAAGATATAATCGGTGTGAAAAATTACTTTCCTTCACTGAGTATTCGAATATGTAAGAATGTATAGGAACCAATTAAAAAAGTGCAATTCATTGAGGGCATATACAAGCATAAATGAGTCTGCGACAGTAGACCCATTTGTCCACGAAAACGAACAGCACCCTTGGGTATAAATCAAGAGTGTGTCGCCACCACTTAAATTATTCTTATTTTTTTTGTTATTATTTTGAAATTCCAACTTTACTGCAATGAGACTGTATTGTGCGCATGTAGTATTCTCTTATATATTTATTGAATTTCGTTATCAACTACATAAGTATGTATTCAATACTCATACATACATACATAATACTAATTTTTATACACTTTAATGCTTTACCAAGACAATATTTTTAAACTTGACTGTACTTTGTCCAGATAAGCCTTGTAAATAACGGTTTAAATTATCAATTTTATATATTTTTTATTATTTTTTTTTTATTGGCGATTTTTTTTCTTTATAAAAAATAATCTGGGACCTATTTCAGCAATAATGGATCAAATATTCTATACATATGTTACAATGAGCCGCATATTGAAAAAAAGGAAAGGAAATTTCTGTATAAAAACCGGGGTTGTACTGAATTCAATTCCGATTATGATTGAAATCGGATATCAGAACAGCCCTGCATACAATTCAAAAGAATTTTCGAATAAAAAAAATTAACCGCCGAAGCGATTTTCGTTCGAGCTCCTCTTCCAATTCGTGGTTTTTGCGTCTTGATGTTTTTCCAACAAATGTGGGGACCTACAGTTTATACTGAGCCGCCTCCGAACGGCTGATGGTTTTTTATGAGGAGCTTATTTCATGTCAGAAATACACTCAGAGGTGTTGGCATTCCCTGCCGAGTGGCGACCGCAATTAGAAAATTTAACTTAATTTTTTTATTTAGATAAATTTTCTATAAGTTTTGGATGTTGGTCATACCAGGATTTCAACCCGGGCCTCCCGGATGGCAGTATGCAGTGCTAACCACTCGGCTATCGCGGCGGCAATGTAGATGATCATATATTTTATTCCCACCTTTTTGAGATCTTGCATACGAAAAAATTCCAAAATGTATGTCACTGCAACGAGATGAACTTTTACCCTTCCATTCGTATGTTCTCAAGAAGGTATTCAAAATTTCTTTGTACAGTATAGTACAACTTTAATCTAATTATACAAAAAAGTCAGGTGACGTGAAAGGTTTTGTTAGTGAACTCGAGCGAACCGATTTTTTGGAAATAAAATGTAATACCTAAAATTATCACAAAATAAAACTTAATAAGACGTAAAATTTAGTAAAGAAATCGAGAGAATATTTTTAGTAAATAAAACATTTAATCCGATCAAAGAATTAAAATATTGAGCGAAGTGAGTAAGGGGACCCTAGGTTGTAAGAAATGAGAAAACCAAATAGTTAATCCTCTTTTTTCAATTTTTTATCAAACCTTTGTGCCAACTGTTGAAGTTTTAAAAAAAAGAATGAGTAATTTGAAAAATACTGGTTGTCAACGAGAATCCAACTAGTTTACATTTTTACATCAGCGGAATTTTTTAGGAAATGAAACTCAGCCCTGGTGAGTATAAAACAACAACAACATACGAATGACATAGTTGTGGAAATTTCTGGTTACAAAAATTAAAAATTAATTTGCCTCTAGTGGGACTTGAACCAGGAGCCTAACGCGCTATAGCGATAACCTCTAACGAGTCGACTATCATGACGATGTAGAGCAGGGAATGGTGTTCAACCGCGGCGTGCCGATATAACAATAACAAACGGTGGTGGAAATAAATATTTCTCCCGTTACTGGTGGACTTCCTTACAAATAACGAACTGGTATGATTTCATCTTCAAAATTCTAGTATTTAACTAGAATTTTTGCATACTAGTTGGTTTTTCCCAGCAAGGTGTGTATGTTAATGGGTTTACATAGATAGATTTATCCAATCATAAGCAGTACTATCATATACTATACACACATATATATATATACATACATGTATATGTATGTATATTTGATTTCGTCATAGAGGCATGAAAATCACGTAGTGCAAATATTATATTATATTGTCTTCTTTTCGTTTTCGTAGACTTTTGAGAAATCCATCAGCTAGTCACTATGCCAACGGCAACATCAACATCCCACGGCGTGCCGCAAATTGGCACATCCCATTCCATACATACGTGTATATACAAAATTGATGTTTGTATATGCATTCTATCAACGTGTATTCATTTATAAAGGGTAATCCTTCTACCGTTTTGTTTTTAATCAACGACTAATTTGAGCATTGACATATTCAACGACGTTCTCGATCTTTCAGGTATTCAGTACACGGCTTTAGGCATAATAAAAAACTGAAAAAAGGAAAGGTCAATATAAAATTTACACTAAAAGAGTAAAATTTCCTATAATTAATTTTCCTTTTAACTCCAAAATACTGTTACCTTTTAGATAAAGGGTGGTTAAATTTTTAAGGGCCGATGTTGATTTTGAATAAAACACAAACTATTTAGGAAATTATTGAAATTTTATTTTATTATGATATATTGGTATTACTCAATTATGTATGTAACAAAATATCGGCCAAATGAGCGCCGCGACCTCGGCGGCACACCTCCATACGATGGTCCAAATTTTCGATGACGCTGAGGCATAATGGAGTTTCTATGCCGTTAATGTGCCGAATTATCTCATCCTTTAGCTCTTGAATTGTTGCTGGCTTATCGACGTACACCTTTTCTTTCAAATAACCCCAGAGAAAAAAGTCCAACGGTGTCAAATCACATGATCTTGGGGGCCAATTGACATTGCCATTACGTGAGATAACACGGCCATTGAATTTGTTGCGCAAAAGAGCCATTGTTTCGTTAGCTGTTTGGCAAGTGGCACCGTCCTGCTGAAACCACATATCGTCCACATCCATATCTTCCAATTGTGGCCATAAAAAATTCGTTATCATCTCACGATAGCGAACACCATTCACAGTAACTGCCTGACCGGCCTCATTTTGGAAAAAATACGGCCCGATGATGCCGCCAGCCCATAAACCGCACCAAACAGTCACTCTTTGTGGGTGCATTGGTTTTTCGACAATCACTCTTGGATTCTCATTCGCCCAAATGCGGCAATTCTGTTTATTGACGAATCCACTGAGGTGAAAATGTGCCTCATCACTGAAGATGATTTTCTTCGAAAATTTTCATAATAAGTCTGGATAACATTAACACGTTGTTGGATTGTGTATCTCTCCATGGTTCAAATTGAGTAAGTCTGAAATAGAGAAATGTCAAATTAAACTCGGAAAAAAACTTGGCGTTTAGGCGTGGTTCACATTCAACATACAATTTAACTACCCTTTATTTCATTTAATCTTTCATAAAAAATATGTTAAGCCTCCTGAAAACAATTTTATTTCCATCAGATTTCGGAAAATAACATGCAAAGTATTTAAATTGTTTTGTGTTTATTTTGTGTGTTTTATTTTGTTTTTACTTTAAAATATTTTGCCAATTTTTACAATAGAATTGTTTAGAAGTTTAATTTTTTAATAATTGAAATTAATAGTTCAAAAAATAAGCCATGTGTCCAAAATAATTAATATTTTTATTTACTTTTCAATAAATGGAAAATCGTTTAAAAATACTAATCCATCTTTTATATAACAATTTAAAAACGAAAATTTTGTATGGCCTACACGTTCCATATAATGCATGTACGAGTACATATGTATGTTGCGCAATATAAGAAAGTGGCCTCAACGGGCAACAGAGGGATTTCTAATATTTTGGGTGGAGGTACTTATGGAGGAATCAGAATAAATAATATGTACATATGTATATACATAAGTAACTTACATGCTGGCAGATTGGATGAGAAGAACAACCGCAGACAGCCACTGATGACCACAAAACAGAATATATATAAACACACATATACACACATATAGTATGAAATGTACGTCCGCCGTTATTTTACAAAACAAAATATTAACAAAAATATTAATTGCATATGAAATACATAAATTCACATTACATTCATATTTATTTGTATATTTACATATGTACATATGCATTTACAATAGTAATATATTTGCGGATAATAATTTATTCAATCGTATATTTGTTAATTAAAATGACAAATTTAATTTTCAAATATCATAATTCTTCTAGTAAATATGCACAGATATATCTATGTAAACGCATACATACTCGTATGTACACGAATATCTTTGTATGTAAAAACAAAAGCTTTTACGTATCTACATATATTCATAGGCCATAATCGCCCAAACGGTACTTTTCAAATTTTTAATATAACAAACTATAGGTGGCTCCCTGCCGTAAAACAGAAGAATTGGAGAAGTTGATAGCAACTGGATGTGAACGCGAACATTTAGTCGTTCTAACTCAAATTATAAGTTAGTGAGTTAAGACCGTAGTTATGAATAAACAGTACAGTAGTATTTCAAGTTAAAAACTCGTAATTGCAATTCGATAATTGAACTTGTAATAAAACAAGGTGTGGAAGACAAAAAAGAATTTTACGTAAAAGAAAAAAATCGTGAAACCAATTTTGACAAATTTTACAACGCAGATAAGCTCACGTTAAACAACACTGTGAAATTTGTTGCTACGGGAAGAAAGTCAAAACTTTGAACTCTTGATGATGCTTATAATACCGTTAAGTAAATCCTTCTGACAACCTCAATAACTGCTCACATACCTGTACATACATAATTACTTACACATTACATTGTACATAGGTATATATTCGAGCACACGAGTGACAAGTGCGTGCGTAACCAAAAAGTTTTCACATTTCGGCAGACACCTACAGTCAGTTGAGACATCTCCGTGTTAATCAACTTTTACCTATGGATGCACGTACATATGAATGTTGAAAAGCCAACTGAGTATAAGCTCAATCGCTTGGTTTTTTTATCTGCGACCGATGCTTCGTCTCGTCAGTATTTTGACTTTATAACTGTAATCCTAATTTACAAGTTGTACAGATTATCATTACAATCACGCTTGAGTTCTAACTGCATAATCGTGAAAATGTAGTTTAAATATATATGAACATATATTTTTTTTTTTATTAATCAGCAGCAGCTCCTTGCTCTCAACTTGCTGAACAATTTAGAATCAACTCTTTCGTCATTTACCATATACCTCTTGCGATTTATTCTTAATTTGTTTACATAACCAAAAAAGAAGTAAATGAGGAATATAGTCAATTATACTGTCGTGTGATGCGATTTCTGAACGAGTTTGCAAGTATTCCAACATCATGAGCTCTAGTACGTACCCAACAGGTGCAACGAATTCGTCTTAAGGGGTTAGGGGTAGTCAGGATTTTCAAAAAAAAAATTTTTTTTTTTTGCATTTTCGTTAAGTATAATATCTGAAAATTTCAAGTTAATCCGATAATTCGTTTTTAAGTTATTCGACAAATAACAAAGAGAGCTCGGGCCTTTCAAAGCGCTGTGTGAAACTTTAAACGCGTTTTTCTCAAAACTATGTTTTTTGAACTGGTGACAACTGTAACTCGAAAACCGCTCAGTTGATTTTAATGAAATTTATACAGCTTGTAGAATACATAATAAACTCAGGCCTGATCGAAGGATTTTTATTTTGTGAAAAATTTCGATTTTTTAAGGCCAATTAACTGTTGATTTTTTCCCAAAAATCTAGAAAAAAAAATTTCCTGAGGGCGCCATTTTGTTAATTTTTGAAAAAAAATAAAATCCTTCGATCAGGCCCAGGATTATTTATTTATAAAACTATTTTTTTTTATCCGATTGATTTCAGATGAATCTCCAAGGACTTATGATTGTCACCGCAAGGACCTTTTTTTGGAACTGGGTTAACACAGACAGCTGTAACTTCGGAAAAAAAATTTTTTTTTTTTCGAAATTTTCGTGACTTCAAGTCAAAACATTGTTTAATAATACCATATCTATACTTTTGTAAAATAAAATTATTTAATAGCAAAAAAAAAATACTGAAAATTCTCATTTTTTCGTGCCTCTGACTACCCCTAACCCCTTAAGTCAGAGACGAGCTTTTATAATAGAATTATCGAGTCATGGCTTCGGGACCATATATGAATGAATTTAAATTTGTTTCAAACTCATCTCTCGTTAGTGAATCGAGTGATACTAGTTTTAAGTTAAAATTCGCTATTTGTTCACAAATCACCAGTCACGGAAAGAACTATAATTACCCCATCAGCGGTTAATTGGTTAATTTTGAAAACCCCTCGAGTATTTTCTGATACACACTTTAGCTCGCAGTTTGTAGTTATTTTTCTTATCGTCACTATAGCCGATTGGTTTAGGGATGCCGTTGCTACGCAGTAAAAAAAAGTAAACTAGTAGCTTTCCGGGGGATGGAGCCATGTGCAGAAGTTTACGCAAGTGAGGAAAGTTCCTGACTGCCATTCACCTGGGAGTGGCCAGAAACGATTCTTTTGCATATGGTTCAAGCAGCTCATGACTTCCGGTCTTAAACCACGTATCCTCTTGGTAGCCAACGAACATCCGTTTGGGGGCGAGCTAAAGTGAGAAGGCGAACCCCATGCGGTTGTGCGTAGGGTTTGGAGGCCACCACATGAAAAAACAACCCAATGAAAAACCATTTTAAGTATCGGATGAGAGACCCCCCTTTTGATGACGACCCCCGAAAATGTTAAATGCTGACATCACTGCCGTCCAAGAATTGCGATGGACGGGACAAGGACGGAAGAAAGTGGGTCCTTGTAAAATTTACTATAGCGGCCATATAAAGGAGCGCAAATTTGGTGTCGGATTCGTGGTGGGAGAGAGACTCCGTCGCCGAGTACTGGCATTCACTCCGGTGGACGAACGTCTAGCTACAATTCGCATCAAGACAAAATTTTTCAACACCACTCTAATTTTAAAGATGCCTTTTACGAGCGCCTCGAACGCACCACGAGGTCAAAATTGTGCTTGGCGACATCAACGCTAGGGTGGGCAGAGAAGGTATCTTTGGTACGACAGTCGGAAAATTCAGCCTCCACTACGAAACATCACCAAATGGGCTGAGGCTGATCGACTTCGCCGGGGGCCCGAAATATGGTTGTCTGTAGCACTAGATTCCAGCACAAAAAAATTCAGCGAGCTACTTGGCTGGCTCCAGATCGGAAAACTTCCAACCAGATCGCTCATGTTGTGATAGATGGAAGACATGTATCCAGTGTTTTAGATGTGCGTACGTTCCGAGGTCCCAACATTAACTCGGATCACTAGCTTGACGCAGCGAAGATACGAACGCGCCTCTGTGTATCGAAGAACGCCCGTCAACAAACACAAGGAAGGTTCGACGTTGGAAAGCTGTAATCACAGCAGACTGCCGAGCGGTTTTCTACTCGACTTGCACACCTGCTTTCTGAGAGCACTCATCAGCAACCCGGTATAAGGGAACTGTGAGACGGCATTGCAAACTCCCTGCGTACAGCTGCAAACGAAACCATTGAATTTCGGAATGGCCGCTAAAACAGCTGTTACGATGAGGACTGCCGTGTCGCAGCGGAGAGAAAACAGAGAAGGCTGACATACGAGGAGCTTGAGAAGCTGGCCGACAAGGGTAACGCTCGAAAATTCTACGAAAAGATACGGCGACTTACAGAAGGTTTCAAGACCGGAGCAAACTCTTGTGGGACCCACGGAGGTGAGCTAGTGACAGATGCCCAGAGTATACTCGATTTATGGAGGGATCACTTCACCAGCCTGCTGAAGGGCAGTGAAGAGGAAACACGCGTAGATGGTGAACCCGAAACTCCAATTGTTGACGATGTAAAAGTTTTTCCGTTACCCGACAATGAAGAAGTCCGAATAGCAATCGTCCGCTTAAAAAACAACAGTCGCGCATCATACCGGTCCTACTATATGGCGCAGAAGCGTGGATGATGTCAACAGCTGATGAGTCGGCTCTAGGAGTCTTCGAGAGAAAAGTTCTGCGAACGATTTATGGTACTTTGCGCATTGGCAACGGCGAATACCGCAGACGATGGAACGATGAGCTGTACGAGCTATTCGTACGCTAGGTCATGTCGCCCGAATGGATGAAGAGGAAGACCTCTACTCCGTTTCAAGGAACGGGTGGAGAGCGGCCTGGTTTCACTTGGTATTTCCAACTGGCGCCAGGCAGCGAAAAGAAGAGAAGAATGGCGCTCTTATATGGATTCAATTATAATCGCGTAAGCGGTGCCAACGCCAATAAAGAACAACTGGGAAAAGATACTGCGGGATAAATTTCAAAATTTAGATATTTGTAAATCAATTTAAGTTTAGTGTACATACTCGCATAAATACCTACATATATCTCACATTAACAAGTCATAAGCGCTCGGGTTGATAAACAAAGCAGTATTTAAGTCTATATGCAGTAAGTTAAGTATTTAGAACCAACGTTTGCATATTTTATGCATCCTAATTGTTATGTTCACTTACATACAAACCGATTTTTTAATGAAGTACCTTTCATGGGTTGAGGTCATTCTGCCTCCTACAGAAGAAGACAAGAGCATAACCTCAACCTCTCGTTGAAGAATAGCTACTAATATTTTAAATGTGCAAATTTTAGGAACTGCAATAATTTAACATTACTTAGTGCAAAAAATCACAAAATATTTCTCCTCATTGTCTCAAACAAACAAACAAAAAATACTCCAAAAATTTTGGAACAACACTAGCAATTTTTTACAGTTGCATTGCAAATATTTAATTTGCTTCCGACAGGTATGTTGTAGAGAAAAAATGTTGTTGTAGTACTGATACCCGGCTCGGCGCTGATCAAAGTTTGGTATAGCAGAGAATCAGCTTACTTTAATTTTATTCAATGATTGGTGCTTATAAGAACGACCAGTATAAAAAAGATTCGTCAGATGAAAACTATTTTGCAAAAAAAACTGTGTAGCAAGAGTAAATCCGCTAAAAAAAATAAACTTTTGTTTATATTATTGAAAGTTTTCAGTCAAAACTAACTATAAATTCAATACATAGATTTAAGTAAAAACACATATAAACGTTATGATAAACGATTGAATAACACAGGGTCAACCATTTTACGGTTTCGAAAGTAAATGTAAATGAAATGCACTCAAATAAATTTATTTTAAAGTTTGAAACTTGACATTTGTAAAACAATACTACATTATTCAAATGACCGCTTCACAAATTTTTCAAACTTCGATCTGTTTGAGGTAATGTTCGACACTTTTTGGTGTCACGAGTTAAGAGCTTATTCGCATAAACAACGTCTTTTACGCAGTCCAACGGTGTCAAATCGTACGGTCTTGGTGGTCGATTGACATCGCCAAGACGAAAGTAATCTCGCCGGGAAACTTCTCTCACAATAAAACCATATTTGCTCGTTCTGACTTGTTGAAACCCCAATATGTGTAAATCGTGTTCGGCGATGTGAAGAGGCTGCAGCTATTGTGTGAGATGGACTCTATGTGTATGTAGGTGTGTTTACAGTAGGTGTACTTTAGTTGGAACGAGCAAAAAATACGCATTTGAAACACCATTTTGTAAAGGTTTTAACAATTTAACGCGTTGTGCGTTTAACAACCGGTTTCATTTCCATAAATACCCGACTTTTAAATAAAACAAAACGTCTTTGGGTTGATAGTTAACTTTGATAGATGTCAAAATACAGTACTGTACTTTTTAAATCGCGAAATGTATAACCCTATACAATTTTCGTATTGGTCAACCTTACTTTCGACTCGGCTTGGCTTCCACTCTATTATATCAGCGCGGGCTTGCATCGATTACAATGCATACAGATAAAGAGTATATCTCTCATTTCGGCTCGGCTTTCAGAGTGCGAGAGGCCTAACTGTTGTAAGCTCTTTCTATTTGTGATATGCATATTCTTATTTAAGAAAAAGGGACCCCCAATTTATTCTAAGCTAACGCAATTAGGTATTTCTTCTACCTTTACTTTTTTCATTGTGGAATAGATAACATGTCTTGGTTTTCTTTAAAATTAAAAAGTGGTTCGTTGAGTTTATTTTAAGTGATTAATCTCTGCCGAAAAACTGAACAGACTCTTTATTTTTTAGTTTTGGAAAACTGATTTCAGTTTTCATCTCGGATTCGTCACAACGTACTCAGTCACATTTGCTTATAAAAGGATATTTTTATATACTTTTTGAGTGTTAGAAATTTTTTTTTTCATTGCGCCTGGAGCTCTACGTAAGTAGAGATGCACTATGATTGGTACAAAATGTCCAACAAATAAGTTTAAACAGCCGGAAACAAAAAACATTATCAATTTTTCGTGATTTACTAACGATTTTCCAAAATACATATGTAAATGAGGAAAATGGTGGTTGTAGTATTGAACATTTAAGCCCAATAATTTTCTACTCGTGGGATTTTTGAATATCAAATATATGTATGTACATTTAAACATCCACGTTAGTATGAACAAATGTATATTTGCTCCGTCTGTCTAATAATTACAACAATTAAAGTTGCAAAGGTAATAAACACCGATTGTTGCACAAATTACTGATTACAAATTACTAATCAAAGCAATCTGTTGTAATGTCAGACTTAACTATGCATACAAACATTATTAAATACAAGTGTCTATATATATTTATTTATTTACTATGTGTGCTCAAACTTACAGATACTCATATGAATCTACTATGTAGGAAACATAATATTTTTGTTTTTCACATCCGTTTCTATTAGTAATTAAAAAGAAACATAATGAACAAAGTTTTGAAAATATATTTTCTATTGTTATTTAATAATTATTATATCTTTTCTAGATATATGGGTATTAACAAAACAACCTTATTTTTAATATTTTTGCTTCTAAGCCTTGAAACTATTTTATTTATCATTTATTTTTTTCTTGCAAAAATAAAGTAAAAAGTTAAACTTCTCTGAGATAAATTTACTTTTAACCTGATAATTTTTCTAAGGTTTTTCCTTAAAAAAAGAAAGGATACATTTTCTAACATGTTTTTACAAATTTTAAACAAAAATTAATATTAAAAATAAAATTAAAAAAAGAAATGTTGTATTTATTACTAATTTATATTCTCTTTACAAATGTTTACTAAGTAACTAAATATCAAAATGACAAAATTAAAAATGGATACATTATTTTTTAATTTTTTCTTTAAAAAATGTGTACCAAAAACATATATATGTGGTAACAACTTTCCTACGGGCATATAATTATAGATTTATTATAGGTTTCTATTAGATATATATACATACTTATGTTTATTAATATCATATATATAAATATATATATATGAATGTATATATAGGTATGAATGTCTATGTAGCTTGATAGGGAATGTAGAAAAGTAAATTTATCACATATACAACAGGCATACGTATGTATACCATACACGTATATGCATCTATTTACCTTCCACTAAAAAGCTTCACTTGCAGACAGATATTCCAACTAAGCCTTCCATGAACATCAGAGTACTAAAAGGTGAAAATGTATACTGTTAGCTTTTTGATATTTAAACGATGGGCGATTGCATTTTGATAATGTAATACAGTGAAATTCCCCGTTACGGAGAGCCCTTATATCCGGACAGCTCCAATAGTCGGACAAATTTCGTGGACACATCTTTTTCACTAATTTTTCCATACAAATACTATTCCAATAACCGGACGCTCTAATAACCGAACGCGGACATTATATTTCAAACCATTTTGATCGAAAAATCTCTCATAAACGGACAAAATTAAAAACAAAACAAAAAATCCCAAACAAGATTTTTTAAAATCCCCAGTAAAGAAAGGCCATTCGTATTTGTGCTAATAAAAACGATATAGGTAATTCCCCTATTAGCATGTATACACACATTCCTGCCGTATGTGTCAACTAAAGGGCGGAATTTTCATTCAGTTTGCTAAGTAAACAAGTTGCATGTGAATTGTGTTTTTGCAAAACTCGTAATAACATGGTACCAAAAAAGAAAGTACTGTCTATTAAAGAAAAAATGGAATTTATTATGTGTTCGAAAAAGATAAATTGTCTCTGCGAGAAATTGCAAAAAGGTAAAGCTTAATTCTCAATAAAAAAGAAATTGTGTTAGATTTTTGTTTTCAAAGATTCAATATTGGCAAAACACAAGCTGCAGAAATCAATAAAAATAGAGAAGCAATTCGTTCTAAATGGGAGTCTGGAATTAATGTGCATCAAAAGAGAAGTTTTCTTAAAGATAGCGGCTCTGAAATAGACAAAATGTGCTTTGATTGGTTCTCTAAGGCTAGAAGTCAAAAAAATCCTCTATCTGGCTCTATTGTAAAGGCAAAAGCAATGGAAATAGCAGTCGAATTGGGTGTATCTAATTTGAATGCTTCAGATGGATGGTTAAACTTGACTAACACAAACATTGTTTTTTTGCCTCCAAACACAACGGCAGTAAGCCAACACCTTGATCAAGGAGTAATCCAAAATTTTCTATAGAAACTTACTTCTAAAACACTTGCTGCGTAATATGGACACTGTCAGTTCAGCATATGTATATGTGTATGTTTGAATATGGAATTTTTATTTAAACAATTAAATAAACGATGCGATTAAAACATAATTTTTGTGCCTCCCCCCCCTATAAGCGGACATCTCTCGTACTCACCGAAACCGACTAGATCAGGCGACAATAACATAGAACTACCATGAAACTTATCACTGAAAATTATTGACGTTAGACACCGAAAAATACTTTGACCTTTTCTGATATCTGATTTCTGTCGTAATCGAAACTGAATGCTATCGAAATTGCATATTATTTTCTTCATTTCAGCCTATAAACTGGTAACATACACGTATGTATGTATATACAATAAGAAGAACACACTGCCAAATTATTAAAACTAACATACAGCTGTGTCAAAGAAATAGGAGCTGCTCAAGGAAATAAACAAAATGTTAAATGTTCCTCCGAATAAACAAATTTTTAGTTTTCATTTTTATAGGGCAATACATTTTGATCAAAAGTTTTTTAATAGGAGAATGGGAAGTTATTAAAATTTACAGAGGTTCGAAGGAAAATACTGTCAGAATTGGATATTAACCTTTAAATTATTTCGCATTTGACAGAATTGACACAGCATACATTCTGTGCATGGAATGGGATTTTTTGTCAGTGAAATATCCCACTTCGTAGAATACCTAATTTATACTAATACTGACTGCGGGACTAATTGTTATAGTGTCTCCACTATTCCCTTAACGTTATTTTAACCATACGTGTACACACATACACACGCTATTTTAACTCATTAAGAATATTACCAATTGTTTTTTATTCATTTTTCTATTCACTGCAAAGTATACTAATTCCTAAGAATTTTAATATGTATACCATATTTATAACTTTGTTAATTGTATTTTACAAAGAATTGTTGTCCAAGTGCATTTCCGCTAACGAAAATGCAACGGTTAACAAAAATGTATCGTTAATTCCAAATAATTTTATTATTTATTTGCCCAAGTGCATTAATTCCAAAGAATTTTAATAACTTTATTTTCAAGTGCATTTCCGCTAACGAAAATGCAACATTAGCGAATTGTTATACTTTTTGTAAAGTACACCAGACAAATTTCTTAAGAATTATTGTACACACATTTATCTTTGTTAACAAAATAATAGTATATAAGAAAGTGGAAAATAAAGAATGAGGGGCAGTTATTGATCGAACCTTAAATCGAGTTGTTTTATTTTTTCGTTACATCTCATTACGAGGTAAAAAGTGGCGCAGTCGGTAGGATACCCGTGTATCCTTGTGTGTAAATCATTTAAATTCGAGTTACATGGATATTGGATATTTTAATATCCGTAACGGGTAAAAGAAAATAAGAACGGATCCTTTAAAAGATTAAAGGACACACAAAATTTTTGTGACATTTGAACTTCATAAGATTGAAGAACACATCCTTTAAAAGATTAAAGGACGTACAAAATTTTTGTGACATTTGAACTTCATAAGATTGAAGAACACATCCTTTAAAAGATTAAAGGGCATATAAAATTGTTTGTGACAATTGAACTTCATAAGATTGAAGAACAGATCCTTTAAAAGATTAAAAAACGTACAAAATTTTTGTGACATTGGAACTTCATAAGATTGAAGAACGAATCCTTTAAAAAATTAAAGTGCAAAACTCTTAGACTTCATAAGATTGTGGATACTTTAAAAATTTAAAGGACACACACAAAATATAAAAAAGAGAAACAACAACACAACGGAAGAAAGTGACAACCTTTTATCCTAATCAACTTTAAACTCAACATAGTGACAACTTTTTATCCTAATCAACTTTAAACTCAACATATTGACAACTTTTTATCCTAATCAACTTTAAACTCAACATATTGACAACTTTTTCATCCCAATCAACTTTAAATCCAACAGTAGAAGAACAGACCCAAGCAGACAGCAATATATATATTTTCAACAATAGTATCAGAAAGTAAGAATTTGATTAACTATATTATACTATTTATAATATTTTATATCCATTAATATTATTATTAAATGTATGTAACTCAAAAGATAAGCATAAAATCAGAAATTAAAAGAAAACTACTGCTACTACTACGTCAGAAGAACAAGAAATCAAAAATTTGCAAGAACTCCTACATAATATAACATTGATAAAAACTAAAGCAAAGAAAAACTATTTAAGGCATAAAAACAAAAGAGAAACCCGAATTCGTGTGTAAGACACAATTTCTTTTTCCTTTTCCTATATTTTTTCTTAAAAATGGCAGTACAGGCTGAAAACTTAATAAACAGATTAACTTAAACCCTCTGGAAATACTTAAACAATTTACCTGAATTCTGTGGCGACTTTGGAGACCTACAGACATTCACCACACCTACAAACATACGACGAACCGTCCCAACTACTTTTTTCGGACATAATAAAGTGAAAAACTCAAAGGAAGGACAAGACAGGCGATAGAAATATATGGGCAGAGATTAAAACCATACTCCAAAATAATTTTGGAGATAGACGTTCCTGTGAAGAACTCTTTGACGAATTACGCAGCGTGACCTTTAGAACAAACACCATAGATTTCTACAATGATATGAAAACCAAGTTACACAGATTAAATAACAAACTAGTGGTTATTTTAGGGGAAACCGAGGCGACTAGAGAGAGCGCGATAAACAACCAGCGCACTGCCCTTCACATCTTTAAAAACAAGATCCCCGAGCCAATGAAGTCTATCCTATTCTGCAGAAACCCAGGAGATTTGGAACAGGCTATGGACATCCTATTCCAGGCCGGATACGCACATGTAGGGTAACGGCCCGGAGTTAAAAACTCATTCGGGTAATAGGAATAATAACTACAGAAATAATACACAATACAATAGGAGAGATAGTAGGAATATAACACAACACAGGGACCCCCAACAACCATTCAACAGACAAAATTCCCAACCAATGCCCCAAAATAATGGAAGAGACTTCCAACAACACCAACCATACCAACAACACCGACTATACCAGCAACCATCCCAACAACACCGACCATACCAACAACCATTCCAACAACACCGCCCATACCAACAAGTAAACCCACAAAACCCCAACCAAAATCCATCATTCCAAGGACCAAATTCTAGAAACCAATCAGAACCTATGGACATAGGAAAAATAGAAGTGGCTGAAAATTTTCAGGAACTAGTCTCAAAAATAAATTACCATTTATAATAATAAGGAGAAGGATAGGGTTTATAAGACTTATAATAGACACAGGCGCAACAAATTCAATTTTAAATCCGGGGATCTGCGATCCCAAAAGAATTCATTCAACCAGCCCACTTCTAATCAAAACTCTTCAACATCAAATTTACGTAGGCGAAAAAGCCATAGTACCTATGTTCGAAGAATTTAGCGACACTGAAAAGGATAAAACACTGGAATTATATGTAATAAGATTTCATAAATTTTTTGACGGTCTGATGGGTAATAATATATTGAGACCATTAAATGCCTATATCAATTATGGAAAAAAGGAAATAACCAGCGGTAACAAGACACTCCCTAAGCACTTCGAAGACGGAAACTTAAATAAGAAAAGGATAATAGCACCAGATAACTCTGACCTAGTTTATTATAAGGAAGAAAAGGACGGAAAGATTGTAAAAGAAGGAATTTCGAGTGTGGTAAATGGAGAAGTAGAAATGAACTTGCTATCCGAAACTAACCAGGTGACTGCGCAAAAGGTATGTAGATCATGAAAATGTTAGCATAATTGAGAACAAAGAATTTAAACCATTGAATGATCAAATTAGAATAGGACACTTAAACCCTGAGGAAAAATCACAACAATTACAATTAATAAATAGATATCATAGTATTTTTTTACCAGGAGGGCGATAGACTTTCGTTTACTTCTGCAATAAAGCATAGAACTAGGACTACAAACAATATACCCATATTTTCCAAGTCATATAGATACCCAAAAAGGAAGATATAGATCAAATCCAAGAGATGTTGAAAAATAAAATAATCAGGAATAGCAATTCTCACTATTTAAGGAAGTAACGATGACAAGTTCCCCAACCCGAACATAGATGAGATTCTCGAAAAACTGGGAAGAAGCCAGTATTTCACTACACCCGATCTAGCGAGGGTTTCCACCAAATCGAGATAGAGGAGGAAGACATCCACAAAACCGCATTTAGTGTCGAAGGAGGACACTGCGAATTTCTGCGAATGCCTTTCGGGCTAAAAACAGCCCCTGCACTGTTTCAGAGATTGATGAACAATTTACTCCAGGACTATATCAATAAAATCTGCCTAGTATACCTGGACGACATAATCATATTTTCAACATCCCTACAGGAACATAAGAACTCACTCAGACTTATATTCGCAAGATTACAGGAAGCAAACCTAAAAATCCAACTGGATAAGTCGGAATTTTTAAAAAAGGAAACAGAGTTCCTTGGACATGTAATCACAACGGAGGGCGTCAAGCCCAATCCTAAAAAGATAGAATGCGTTGTTAACTTTCCCATACAAAACCGGCAAAACAGATCAAGCAATTCTTAGGACTCACAGGCTACTACAGGAAATTCATAAAAGACTACTCATCTATCGCTAAACCAATGACTAAATACTTAAAGAAAGATTCAAAGATAAACATAAATGACCCAGAGTATGAAAAAAGTTTCCACACTCTCAAGACCCTACTAACACATGATCCAATATTAGCATACCCAGACTTTTCTAAAACATTCACATTGACAACGGACACGAGTAATTTCGCTTTGGGAGCAGTGCTTTCGCAAGATAATCACCCAATATGATTAATACATACGAAATAAATTATAGTGCAATAGAGAAAGAATTGTTGGTCATACAAAATATTTTAGGCCCTATCTCTTTGGTCGCAAATTTACCATAGAAACGGATCGCAAGCCATTAACATGGCTTTTTTCTATAAAGGAACCCAATTCAAAACTTGTTAGGTGGAGATTAAGATTATCTGAATACGATTACGAAATTAGGTACAAGAAAGGAACAAAGAATAGTAATGCCAACGCTTTATCAAGGATTGAAACTGAACCCCACTGGAATGCGACAGTGTAACGATAAAAAGTACTACTTCACCAATTAATATGTTTAAAAACCAAGTAGTTATATAGAAAAGAACCTCCGGATCATTAAAAATAAAAAATAAATCTGTTTTTAAAAATAAAAGAAGAATTATTTATATGAAGGAGATGGACAGAGAAACAGCAATTACATTACTAAAGAATCATTTTAACCCAACACAGCTGGGTATATAAGGAATTAATTACGCGAATTTACAATCCTAAATTGAAACATAGGATAACTCAATTCATAAATAATTGGGTAATTTGTATTATAGAAAAATACGACAGGAAACCTCCAAAGATCCCTTACAAAATTACGGAAACCCCACATAAACCTCTCGAAATATTGCACATAGACGTATTTTATACCTTAAATAAGAAACTCTTTACGACAGCAATCGACAAATTCTCAAAATTCGCTTTAGCATTCCAGATAAACAGTAGAAACTGGACAGAATTCAAAACGAAACTATTGCTGATTATCAATACCTACGGGAGAATGGATAAAATTATCGTAGACAATGAGTTAGGCTTTAAGGCTATACCGATGCAAGAATTTTTAAAAAGGGAGATCATAGATATTCACTATACCTCAAATAGTAACCAAACGTCCAATGCCGATATTGAAAGATTACACAACACAATCAATGAACACATACGCTTACTAAGACATGATAAGGAAAACTAGGACGAAAGTATGGAAGATAAAACGATGAGAATAATAGTTTTCTATAATAACACAATACATGGGACGACCGGCATCATGCCAATTGATTTTGTAAATGGCAAGGTACATGAAGATAGATATACGGAAATTCGTGATCTTATTAACGTAAAAAAGGAAAAATATATTCAGAAGTTAAACGAGAACAGGAAGGATTTCGAATTGGAAGGAGGACTTAATTATCTTAAGGAGATAAGGGGTGGGAAAAACCACAAGAAATATAGGAAAGTTAATGCGGAAAAAATAGACGATGACCACATACAGACGATAGGAACTAGACATAATTATTATAAAACTCAATAAATGCAACATTAGCGAATTGTTATACTTTTTGTAAAATGCACCAGACAAATTTCTTAAGAATTATTGTACAAACATTTATCTTTATTAACATAATAATAGTATATAAGAAAGTGGAAAATAAAGAATGAGGGGCAGTTATTGATCGAGTTGTTTTATTTTTTCGTTGTTTCTCATTACAAGGAAAAAAGTACTAATCTTCATCATATAGAATAATTCTGTCTTGCTGGCAGCCCAATAAGTTTTGCCATTTCGATGCACTATGCTCATAATCGACTTTACTTGCTTGTCGTGTCTTTTATTACTCTTTGACTCTCTTCAGAATTATATTTTTAAGTATTTAGAGTAATTTCAGAGTCATTGGGTTGTTTTCTAATAATTTGTAAGTCCTTTCTCTCGGTTATTTTAATTTTTTTCACACTATAAAAATTTAATATTTTAATAATATACAATCAATATAAAACGTTTCATTTTCTTATTATTTTTTAATTGTTGTTAAGAAGCTTCTGCTTGTAAGTACAAAAAATTTCGTAAGAAAATACTCAGTTATAGTAAGTATGCTGTAGTTTTTGATATCTTATCTTGCAGTGTGGCTTTCGGCACTTAACTGCACAATAGTCGAGTTTTAAGGGTATATGCTGTCAAACAATGATATAAGGTAATGTAAAAAGTTCATTCGATTTTTTTTTATGCAAATGGTTCCAAACGGTTTTCTGGCTTATCTTTAGTTCCTCAGCAATTAAATAAGTGCTCACGTGGCGGTCTGTTTCCACTATTTCCGTGATTTTACCGCAATTTTCGACGACAGGCCTCCCGACGCGTGGTGCATCTTTCACATCGAAATTACCGGAACGGAACCTAGCAAACCACTTTTGTGCTACACGTTCGTTTACAGTATCGGCCCCATAAACTAAATTAATTTGTTCAGCCGCTTTGGCTGCTTTTTCGCCTTGATCGAAGAAAAATTGTAAAATATAACGAATTTTCTCTTTGCTGGTGTCCATCTTTGACGAGCGCTCACAACGTACTGAGTCAATCAATCTGTCAAAGACAAACTTTCAGCGCGAATAAACACGTTTTCAGCGCCGTATAGTATGACATGATGCGACACGTAACACTAGTACTATGGACAATAACGCCATCTCTAAGACAAAAACCGAACGAAATTTTTACTTTACCTAATATTTTACTAGTATGATGCTGATGCATAGTCGAACGATATTCAAAGAACATATGGATGTCCAAAATACCCCAGAAATGAAAATGCTGGGTAATTAAGCACTTGTTGGGAAAACCTCGTGGCAGCAATACTAGTTAAAAACTAGTATTCTTTGTTGTAATAATGATGTGTGTATGTTTGCATGTTTATAAATATAATTGCATATCTGTCAAATTGTAGATATGTACGTATATAAGATATTTGAACGCATTAAGAGTGTTCTTACTTTCGTGAAATACCATTAAATCGAATAGTATTTTATATTTATACAAGCATTAATATATGGTACATAAATATGTACATACATACATATGTACACACATATATACAGTGTTAATATACTATGTATGTTTGTGTACTATAAAAGCATAACATTAACTTCGAAATGGTTATCGTACCTTAGTACATATTTGTGCAGTGTACACAGGCTTACAAATATTTCAATTAAAATTTGTGGTGCTGATATTTATGCACCAATCATTTTGTGGTATACAACAAAAATCAGATTTCGAGGAAGCAGACAAATGTGCAACAAGATGTGCTTACATGCATACGTATGCATATGTATGTACCTATATACCTACATACATCATATATGCATACGTATGCTATATATACCCAGTAGTGAATGGTAAAGCTTATCCATTGAAGTAGTAAATTACATCTAAGTTACGTACAGCAACGATTAAATTTGTACAGGGCTTGTGTGAAAATTCATTCAAATCACTTCCCTGCCATTTTCTAACGAAGAATTTCTCAAGGCCATTCCACGCTTCATTAGCTTTTACAATTCAAGTTTTCATAAGCGCAACTTGCTATTCTATTGTATATTGCCAGCGACGTGGTACTGTATACAGCTTACTACACGTACTTCATTGTATACTATCCGTAAGTAAGAAGTAAATTGAAAAGGGTAAAAACTGCGTTCTAAATTGTTTGTATTTAAAATATTTTACATCTCTGCATTAATAAGCCGCTGTTCGTATCGCTTTGAACACATAATCAACCACGTCGTTATTACTTGCATATTTTTGTATAATGTATGTTAAATTCTTTCACTTTTTTACCGCGCTTCGCTGTTGTAACGCAAACTACCAAAACAATACTAAAACGCATCAATTCTCAGAGTAAAACCCAATTCTTGTATTCCATTTAAATAATGTGTCAATTCTTTAGTCATGTCATGCAATATTTTGATATTCTTTATTTCATTTGGTTGAATGCTGGTAGGATTTGAACCATATTAGTTGCTCTTGTGTCTTCGCATACACAGCAGAAGTAATAATCATCAAAGTAAGTTTTTGGCATACTGAACGGATTCATTTCGTCAAGAATTTGAGTTTTAAAGTACATTGTATTTTTTCTAATATTTTAGCTGTATATTCACCGCAAAATAAACAAATCATATTTTGCGTTTGAGTTTGACCATTGAGACAATTTTTTAGCGATGAAAATTTTAAAATCGATTTATTTATAGAAAGATACCATGCCCCAGAGAAAGAAAGAAATCTACATGTAGAAAAATAAATAAATATTTTTAATGTTACCCATGGATACCGAATACAAAGCCTAGGCATTACAAATTTTAAATCAATTGTTGCTGAATGTAATTAGTTTTACTTAACTACGAAATTTATTAATTTTTTTAAGGGCTTATATCGAGCACTGTAGGAAAAAACATCAAGATCAAAAACTACTTCACTTGTCAGAAAGCGAAATAAATGATAAAGTGAAAAAGCTAAAATATATATATGTATGTATGTATGTATTGTATTAATACAATTCTGCATCGTTTACGGAAATTTTGACTTTGATCAAACATTTGCAATTGATTCGGTGGAAACATTTGAAAATGTTATTTTTAAAGTGGTTATCAAAATCAATTTTATTTCGGTTTCTCCCGAACCAAATGCTGTGGTTAATATTAAATCGTGAACAGATAATGTTAAACAGTAAAATTTCGGCGCCTTATTACCGAAGCGAAAAAAAGTCATTTTGTTAAATTTATTTTTCACATTAACAAAATGAAATGGCTACTTTTTTTTGCACCATCCTTTTCAGTTAATTTTATCTAAACCCTTAGGTTTTTGTAAATTAATGTTTCAGTGAAATATTGTAAGTACATGTACATGAATGAACATACAGAAACGTAAGGAAAATCAAAAATATATAGCACATATGTATGCACATATGTATGTATGTATAGGAGGTGTGATCAGAAAATATCCGTATGTTGGCATTATCAGCCATTTTGGATTGTCAGCTTGTTTTTGACAAATAAAAAAGTTAGATGGTGTGCTCTTCAATTTTTTCTTCTTCTTCTTCTTTATTGACACTGCTTACGCGATTATAGCCTCTTTTCTTTTCTCTGTCTGGCGCCAGTTGGAAATATCAAGTCTTCCTCTGCCTCCACCAGGGGACACTGAATCGAATACTTTCAAAGCTGGAGTGCTTTCATTCATTCGAACGACATGACCTAGCCAGCGTAGCCGCTGTCTCTTAATTCGTTGAACTATGTCAATGTCATCGTATAGCTCGTACAGCTCATCGTTCCATTGTCTGCGGTATTCGCCGTTGTCAACGTACAAAGGACCATAAATCGTTCGCAAAACTTTTCTCTCGAAGACTCCTAGAGCCGACTCATCAGATGTTGACAGCGTCCACGCTTCTACGCCATATAGTAGGACCGGTACGATGAGCGACTTGTAGAGTTCGGTTTTCGTTCGCCGAGAGAGGACTTTACTTTTCAATTGCCTACCCAGTCCAAAGTAGCACCTGTTGACAGGACAGGACAGAAGGTACACTCTTATAGAAGATAAGAAATCACCCTGTCTGAAACCTCGTTTGGTATCGAACGGCTCGGAGAGGTCCTTCCCGATCCTGACGGAGCTTTTAGTGTTGCTTAACGTCAGTTTACATAGCCGTTTAAGTTTTGCGGGGATTCCAAATTCAGACATAGCGGCGTAAAAGCAGCTCTTTTTCGTGCTGTCAAAGGCGGCTTTAAAATCGACGAAAAGGTGGTGGGTGTCGATTCTCTTTTCACGGGTCTTTCCCAAGATTTGGCGCATGGTAAATATCTGGTCAATGGTTGACTTACCAGGTCTAAAGCCACTCTGATAAGGTCCAATCAGTTTGTTGACGGGGGAATTTAGTCTTTCACACAATACGCTTGAGAGGACCTTATATGCGATGTTAACAAGGCTTATTCCACGGTAATTGGCGCAGACTGCTGGATCGACTTTTTTGTGGATTGGGCAGAGCACACTTAGGTTCCAATCGTCGGGCGTGCTATCATCCGACCATATTTTGCAACGAAGTTGATGCATGCACCTGATCAGTTCTTCACCGCCATATTTGTATAGCTCGGCCGGTAATTCATCAGTCACCGCCGCTTTGTTGTTTTTTAGGCGGGCGATTGCTATTCGGACTTCTTCATAGTCGGGTAACGGAACGACTTTTCCATCATCATCAATTGGAGTTTCAGGTTCACCATCTCCGGGTGTTTCCTCTTTACTGCCTTTCAGCAGGCTGGAGAAGTTATCCCTCCATAAATCTAGTATACTCTGGGCATCTGTCACTAGCTCACCTCCCTGGGTCCTACAAGAGTTTGCTCCGGTATTGAAACCTTCTGTAAGTCGCCGTATTTTTTCGTAGAGTTTTCGAGCGTTACCCTTGTCGGCCAGCTTCTCAAGCTCCTCATACTTGCGCATCTCGTCCTCTTTCTTTTTTTGTCTGCAGACGCGCCTTGCTTCCCTCTTCAGTTCTCGGTATATATCCCACCCCGCACGTGTTGTGGTCGATCGCAAGTTTGCGAGGTAGGCAGTCTGTTTTCTCTCCGCTGCGACACGGCAGTCCTCATCATACCAGCTGTTTTTGCGACCTTTCCTTGCAGCTGTACGCAGAGAGTTTAAAATGCCGTCCCACAGTTCCCGTATACCGTGTTGCTGATGAGTGCTCTCAGAGAGCAGGTGTGCAGGTCGAGTAGAAAACCGCTCGGCAGTCTGTTGTGTTTGCAGCTTTTCAACGTCGAACCTGCCTTGTGTTTATTGACGGGTGTTCTTCGATACACAGAGTCGGGTGCGTATCTTCGCTGCGACAATATAGTAGTCCAAGTCAATATTAGGACCTCGGAACGTACGCACATCTAAAACACTGGATACATGTCTTCCGTCAATCACAGCTTGATCGATTTGATTGAGAGTTTTTCGATCTGGAGACAGCCAAGTAGCTTGGCGAATATTTTTGTGCTGGAATCTAGTGCTACAGACAACCATATTTCGGGCGCCGGCGAAGGCAATCAGCCTCAGCCCATTTGTGGATGTTTCGTCGTGGAGGCTGAATTTTCCGACCGTTATTCCAAAAATACCTTCTTTGCCCACCCTGGCGTTGAAGCCGCCAAGCACAATTTTGACGTCGTGGTGCGTTCGAGGTGCTCGTAAAAGGCACATCGTCCTTCTTTTCCGTCGGGGCGTGGGCGCAAATTAGTGTGGTGTTGAAAAATTTCGTTTTGATACGGATTGTGGCTAGACGCTCATCCACCGGAGTGAATGACAGTACTCGGCGAAAGAGTCTCTCTCCCACCACGAATCGGACACCAAATTTGCGCTCCTTTATATGGCCGCTGTAGTAAATTTCACAAGGACCCACCTTCTTTCGTCCTTGTCCCGTCCATCGCATCTCTTGGACGCCGGTGATGTCAGCCTTTAATTTTCTGAGGACATCAACCAGCTGGGCAGGGGCTCTTTCCCAATTAAGGGACCGGACATTTCAGGTACATGCCCTCAAATCGTAATCCTTAAAACATTTGAGGGTGTCGTCATCGAAAGGGGGGTCTCTCATCCGAGGCTGGAATTGGATTTTCATTGGAATTAAGTTTTTCATGTGGTGGGTCCCAAACCCTACGCACAAAAAATCGTTTCTGGCCACTCCCAGGTGAATGGCAGTCAAAAACTTGAACCTCTGCACATGGCCCCATACCCATACTATTCGAACAAATAGATCAAAGAAACTGTATTAAGTTTTGTGTAAAAAATTTAATTAAATGCGCAAGGACATTTGAAATGTTGACTGTGGCGTTTGGCAAGTCTACTATGAGCAGAACACAAGTTTAATTGTGGTATAATCGCGGCCGCGGTAGCCGAGTGGTTAGCATTGCGTACTGACATTCGGAAGGCTCGGGTTCAAATCCCGGTGCCACCAACATCCAAAAGTTATGGAAAATTAATTTAAATAAAAAATTAAGTTAAATTTTCTTGGACCAATATTGTACATACTGTTTACCGCAGATATCCCTACAAGTGACGAAGTAATTACGTCAACATTTGCGGATGATACTGCTATACTAAGTCGACATAAATGCCCCATTACAGCCACAAAAGTGCTACAGCAGCATCTTAAACAAATTGAAGAATGGCTAGCGAAATGGCGCATAAAAGTTAATGAAATCAAGTGCAAACACATAACTTTTACATTAAGGCCAAAAACGTGTCCTACTGTTAAGCTCAACAATGTATCAATACCGCAAGCTGACGAAATTACATACCTCGGAATCCACTTAGACAGGCGCTTAACCTGGAGACGACACATTACAGCTAAAAAGCTGCAGCTTAAACTCAAAACTGCCAGTTTACATTGGCTTTTAAATAAGAAGTCTGGACTAAGCCTTAACAACAAAGTCCTCTTATATAATGGAACAATAAAACCGATTTGGATGTATGGGATCCAGTTATGGGGCACAGCTTGCGCGACGAATATAGATATAATTCAAAGATTCCAATCGAAAACGTTAAGAGTAATAGCGGGCGCACCATGGTACATGCGTAATGAAAATATTCATAGAGATCTAAATATACCTACCGCCAAGGAAGAAATTGAAATCGCAGCAAAAAAATACTTAACAAAACTGCGTAACCATCCGAACCCTTTGGCTAATACCTTGGCCCATGCAACAAGTCAAACTCGCCTGCGGAGAGGAGACAAAGCAGCCTTCTAAAGAGCAACGTCAAGCCAGCAGCCCATTCCTACTAATGGTCTTTATGTTTTAATTTAGTTTAAGATTTTATTACTTATTGTTAGGCTTCCGAAGTCGAAGTAGATTCAATAAATAAATATTAATGTTTCAAAAAAAAAAAAAATTCTAATTGCGGTCGCCCCTTGGCAGGGAATGTCCATCCCTCCGAGTGTATTTCGGACATGAAATGAAGCTCCTCATTAAAAAACCATCAGCCGTTCGGCTTGGTATAAACTGTAGGTCCCTCCATTTGTTGGAAAAACATTAAGACGCAAAACCACAAATTGGAGGAGGAGCTCGGCCGAAAAATCGCTTAAGCGGTTACAAAGCGCCAATTATATATATATATATATATATAACCGGTTTAAGGAAGGCCGAGAAGATGTCAATGAGACTGCTTGTCCTGGTCGCCCGAGCACGTCAACAACCGATGAAAATATTGAAGCAGTGAGGAAAATGATTTTGGATAATCGTTGAATCCCTATCAGAGAGGTTGTTGATGACGTTGGCATATCGTTCGGCCCATGTCAAGCAATTTCCACGGATGTTTTAGGCATGAAACGTGGAAATTGTGGAAAAAACAATCATAGATTTTGCACCATGATAACGCACCAGCTCACACATCGATGCTTGTGCGAGGGTGTTTGGCCAAAAGCAAAACCGTTATCATGCCTCAACCACCGTATTCACCGGACTAGGCCAACACTGACTTTCCTCTGAAGACACAGATGAAAGGAAAGCGTTTGGCTACAATTAAGGAGATAAAAGAAAAATCGAAACAGGAGCTATTGGCGTTACCAAAAAACGTGTTTCAGAAGTGTTTCGAGGATTAGAAAGAACGCTGGCATAAGTGTATTATACCTGAGGGGGATTACTTTGAAGGGGACAAGATAGTTATTAATGAATAAATAAGTACTTTTTGAACAAATTTAAAATAACGGTTATTTTCTGATCACACCTCGTATATGACAAAGTACTCTTCTACAGTTACATATGTGCATCTGTATTTCCTCAAGCAATACTCCAATAGTACTAGTTTATTCGTATTGACGTGGCAAACCTGACAAACGGTAAGACCTAATTAAACAATAATACATATTGAAGATATTAATAAATATTGGTAACCTTTTTAGCTACTGACACTTTGACAGGTAGGCCAGAGATAACCCCAAAAATGCATACAGCCATGGTCATGTAAATAGCACAACTTTCCTTTCGAAACATAAATAATGAAATAAAAGGATATCTGTGCTTAAAGTATGAAAATATGATAACGATGTATTCACCTTTTTATTATTTAACACAACTTACAAAAACATAATAATAATTCAATGAAAACTTCAAATAATAAATAAATAAACAATTCAAAGCTTGAGTCTCCTGATAAAATGCTTTGGTCACGCAAATAGCACATATTGCAAAACCTGTAATTATAATTTCAAATATGCCAGATCACAAACCAGTCTTAAATGGTGTTTACTCTGTATTTTGTACTATATCCACGATTTTTAATAAGAGCTTCTTATCTGCGTTCCATGCTTTCAACAAGTTTCTCACATTTTTCTTTTGGTATGGACTACCACTCCTCCTTGACGCTCCTTCCACAAATCTTTAGTATTATGGTTCTGTCTTCAAAATTCTTTGTTTTTCGCGGTGCTGGTGCCTAGGATTTGTTTTGCTATAAATAATCTTCATTCCCTTGTCCGAGGACATTATATACCCTTTTCCCTATTTTAGCCATGTTATAAATAATAATCTTTTTCAGGAATACAGTGTTTACCGCGACATATTTTAATTATATTTACGTTATTTTTGATAGAATTTAATTATAAATGTATTTAACTTCGACTAAAAATGAAAAAAAAAGTTGCAAGATGCAAACGACAACTGTGCTATTTGCGGGACCATGGCTGTATATACATATTTGTACAGACATAAAAATAAGCGGTAATTGTATATTTATTTATTTTTATTTTATTTTATTTTTTTGAATAATCTGTACAAACATACTTATACTTATATGGCGCTGCGGCTTATCAGCTTCTTACTTTACAAAAATTAACAGCGCCAGCTTCGAGTGCATACATAAATACATATGTACATAAGCATATACTTATGTGTGTTTACAAGATTATAAGTTAAAGTGTTTTTTTTTAATATTTACAATGTTTACAATTTATTGCATATTCTCGACATTTGCTGCATCAATAATATGTGGCGGCACATATAGCACAGCTTGGCTTGAAACACATTCAGGCATTCCAATTTTTTGTTTATTAGCTGTTGTATATTTAATATTTTGTTGCATTTGATTCCAACGTATTGTGTGCTCTTCGGTTGAGCGACTGGTCGCATAATTGTCTGGTGAGTGGTTCGGCAACTCAACAGCGGCGATGGCTACGTTGTCGGTGGCAGCTTGACACCCGGTTTATTTGCATTTACAGCTTTATCAGCGGCTGGCGGCATACATATATACATATGTTATTGGTAATTTATTATTTACACAAAAATGCACGCTATTTAAATAAACATGCACGTACATTTATGTATATACACATGTATGTACACTATACACCACATTTCAATATTATAAATATCATTCACTATCAGTTGTCATACCGGCAATCATCTTCGGCACGACAAATCGAAATCACTTTACTTTCATTTAGACTTAATCTCAAAAGATTTTTTTATTATTAAAAATACACAAATACACATACATACATATATTTGTACAAATAAGCAATTACACCAAATGTATTATCACAGCACAGCCAGAAATGTCCAAATGAAATACTAATAATGAAATGTAGAACGACCACAAGTATTTACATATTATATTTATGTATAAATTTAACACTAGTATTCTACACTTTTTTTCCTATCTCGTATCCAAAATTATATTAATAAAATGACTTCTCAAAAGGAAAATAAGAAATAAAGTTTCCAGAGTGGGGATTTCTACATGTCATGAATCATAGTAATCAATAAAAATATTACACTACTGGAAAAAATTACGGAAGCAAAAAACAATTTCGATTATTTTGATTATTTTTGCAGCGCCGAATATCTGTGAAATATTATCGTAAATATCCTAGCTTTCGGATTTTTTTGTAAAAATATACACGGTACTAGTGAAATTTCGTGACTGAAGTTGATCTACTTCGATAAATGGCAGGTAGAGCAATTAACCGATTTTATTTGTATTTTTAGCTCAGCAAGAATATATTTCCACATTTAATTAAGACTGAGATATCTTTTACTTTTGATAATATTTATAAAAATAATTTAATTTTTGTAATTTTTATTAAACTTATAATTTGGTCGGTAATAAAAAAATATATCGTAGGCACAGAAAAAAATTGAGATATTATTATAAGCAACAAATATGATCTTTTGTTTTCTATTTGTATTGTATTTATTTATTTCATTTCCTAATTTGCAAAATGCAGAAAGCAGAGGAAGTTGAGAAGGAGCTTGGTTCGATTCTGACTTACCTGAGAATAGCGAAGGGTACTACGATAGATGGCTCAGCCATAACGGCATCGACGAAGGAAGTCTAAGGTATTATCTTTTGTCTAATTTCAGCACAATATCGAAGCTCCTCGAAGTGAACTGAGGACGCTGCTAGAGTACTGCACCCGCAAAGGAGAACCGGTAATCATAGGCGCGGACGCAAAAAAGAACCAGTAATCACAAGCTCGGACGCAAATACACACCGCAATATATGGGGCAGTGACGGGTGTGAATCTCCTTTTTGCTAACCAGCGTCTAAGAACGTTTTACACATAACACACGCATAACATCGGCGGTTTCAGAGCAGTATATTTCGAGTAGCCGGAGACGGGGTTTTAAGTTCTTAAGCAAACTCTTCGACGCTTGCTATGGAAGGCTATGGACAACATAATATATCTACATAGGTTGGAATGGATCTTCAGACTTTCAATGACCACCAGCAAATCTAGTGGTTAAAAAAGAACATTCCTAACAGCTGCGATGCTATACTCTAGACAACTGAAAGCGAGTAGTATAGCGTTACCCCACGCATACCAAGAAACTACGTTATCCGGCGCCTAACTTTCGGAAAGCTGTTGTCAGCTACAATGGAGGCGCAAAGGTTCGAAATATGCAGACAAAGCCCTTCATATTTTTACAGATGGTTCTAAAATGAGCGAAGGAATGGACTTCAGTTTACTGCGCCCAACTATACATAAGAAAGTTATATACGCTATCAAACCATTGCTACCATTATATACGCTGCCAGGCCTTTATCATTAATTTCATAGAAGATTTTACATTTACTGGGTAACAGGTCACACGAGAATTCTTTTAGAACAGGACGTAATAATGAGCCTACTAGCTCCACTCAGGAAGCAAAGCCAAAGTAAGAAGTAATGTTACTTCGTCAGGCGAGCGAGCAAAGGGCTGCAGAATTGCGAAAGCTATGTGCAAAACTTATTACACTAAATTTACTACGGATAAAGAGGGCGGTTTTAATGCTGTTGGTAGGACTGCTAACGGAGAATTGAATTTTCATTTGCGAAAAGAAAAACAATTTTCTTCACATAGGAGTCAAAATAAAGAATGTAGCAGTGTAGCTTGGTCGCATGTAGTGTGTCTGGCAACACTAAGGACATCTATGTGAGACCCAATGTGTCAGGCAGCTCAACCTAACCTAGTCTTCTCACTGTATCGAGCATTTGAAATCAATTCTTCTTCTTCCAAATCAATATAAGAGCGCCATTCTTCTCTTCTTTTCTCTGCCTGGCGCCAGTTGGAAATGCCAAGTGTACCCAGGTCACTCTCCACTTGATCTTTCCAACGGAGTGGAGGTCTTCCTCTTCCTCTGCTTCCACCAGCGGGTACAGCATCAAATACTTTCAAAGCTGGAGTGTTTTCATCCATTCGGATGACATGGCCTAGCCAGCGTAGCCGCTGTCTCTGCATTCGTTGAACTATGTCAATATCATCGTATAGCTCGTACAGCTCATCGTTCCATCGTCTGCGGTATTCGCCGTTGCTAATGCGCAAAGGACCATAAATCGTTCGCAGAACTTTTCTCTCGAAGACTCCTATAGCAGACTCATCAGATGTTGACATCGTCCACGCTTCTGTGCCATATAGTAGGACCGGTATGATGAGCGACTTGTAGAGTTTGGTTTTCGTTCGTCGAGATAGGACTTTACTTTTCAATTGCCTACTCAGCCCAAAGTAGCACCTGTTGGCAAGAGTGATTCTGCGTTGGATTTCAAGGCTGACATTGTAGTTGGTATTAGTGCTGGTTGCTAGATAGACGAAATTATCTACGACCTCAAAGTTATGACTGTCAACAGTGACGTGGGAGCCGAGTCGCGAATGCGATGACTGTTTGTTTGATGACAGGAGATATTTCGTCTTGCCCTCATTCACTACCAGACCCATTCGTTTCGCTTCTTTATCAAGTCTGGAGAAAGCAGAACTCACGGCGCGGTTGTTGAGGCCAATAATGTCGATATCATCGGCGTACGCCAGCAGCTGTACACTCTTATAGAAGATTGTACCTTCTCTATTTAGCTCTGCAGCTCGTATTATTTTCTCCAGCATTAAATTAAAAAAGTCACACGATAAGGAATCACCCTGTCTGAAAACTCGTTTGGTATCGAACGGCTCGGAGAGGTCCTTCCCGATCCTGACGGAGCTTTTAGTGTTGCTTAACGTCAGTTTACATCGCCGTATAAGTTTTGCGGGGATTCCAAATTCAGACATAGCGTCATAAAGGCAGCTCCTATTCGTGCTGTCGAAGGCGGCTTTAAAATCGACGAAAAGGTGGTGGGTGTCGATTCTCTTTTCACGGATCTTTTCCAAGATTGGGCGCATGGTGAATATCTGGTCAATGGTTGACTTACCAGGTCTAAAGCCACACTGATAAGGTCCAATCAGTTTGTTGACGGTGGGCTTATTCCATGGTAATTGGCGCAGACTGTGGGATCGCCTTTTTTGTGGATCGGGCAGAGCGCCGATTGAATAGCTCGGCCGGTAATCCATCGGTCCCTGCCGCCTTGCTGTTTTTTAAGCGGACGATTGCTATTCGGACTTCTTCATAGTCGGGTAACGGAGAAACTTTTCTATCGTCATCAATTGGAGTTTCGGGTTCACCATCTCCGCATGTTTCCTCTTCACTGCCATTCAGCAGGCTGGAGAAGTGCTCCCTCCATAAATCGAATATACTCTGGGCATCTGTCACTAGCTCACCTCCCTGGTTCCTACAAGAGTTTGCTCCGGTCTTGAAACCTTCTGTAAGTCGCCGTATCTTTTCGTAGAGTTTTCGAGCGTTACCCTTTTCGGCCAGCTTCTCAAGCTCCTCAGCACATTTGGAGATGTTTCGTCGTGGAGACTGAATTTTCCGACAGTCGTACCAAAGATACCTTGTTTGAAATCAATTAAGCACCTTTAATTATGTAATTGAAAGTAAATTAAGGGTGGAGATTTTTATAAATGTTATTTATTTATTAGTTATTGTTATTTTATTTATTTTAATTTTTTTTTTTTTTTTGAATAGTCACATTTGTGAAATAAACCAAAATTCTCTAGCGACCGGATATTATTTTAATAGTCTGGTATCAAAAGTACATTTTATTGATTATTATTATTATTTTTTATTTCAACAAAAGCAATATATATATTTAAACATATATTTAACAATACAAATAATAACAACAATGAAATAGATAAAAATAATTAACACCGTATACTAGTTGAAGTATTTCGATAAACAAATTTTCATAGTTTTCTATAATTTTGAGTAAAATTTATAAAAAGAATAATAAAAAAACGGTCTGTCTGTAAACTAAGTATATAAGTATTTCTTCTTTATATTTCAAATTACTGTACACATCATCTGAATAAGGAAGCGAAGCGTATGGGTCTGGTAGTGTCATGTCATGTCATCAAACAAACCGTCATCGCATTGGCGACTCCGCTCTCACGTCACTGTTGACAGTCATAATTTTGAAGTCGTAGATAATTTCGTACATTTTGGAACCAGAATTAATACTAACAACAATGTCAGCCTTGAAATCCAACGCAGAACCACTCTTGCCAACAGGTGCTAAATTGGGCTGAATACGCAATTGAAAATTAAAGTCAGCTCTCGACGCACAAAGACCAAACTCTACGAGTTACTTATCCTTCCCGTCCCGATAAGTATACGTGTATATACACTGACTAGATCATGGAGTCCTGATGAATAAGAATAACCCAGCTTTGAAAGTTTTAAATTTCATGTCACTAACCGCACAGTTTAAATTATAAAAAAAAATACATATATTACTTCTACCATATTTCTCACTGAAAATAAACACTATTAAACTCATTTATATGAAAAATAACTGATAATTCTTCGATTAAAAATCTAACATTTTTCTTATTGTATTTTTATTTATTAATTTAAAAAAGTTTGGCAATGCCCGGTTATTGATACACTTATCATTCAATCCTATTAAACATGTCATGCATTTCAAATTATTATTTTATGTATACATACTTTATTATTATTTTTTTGTAAGAAATTATTAAATACCAGTTTGACCAATTTTGTTTATTTTTTTTTTAAGACAAGACAAGTAGTGCAAGAATAGTTTTCGTAAAGTTCTGTTCAAATATAATATTTACCAACAATAATTGTGGTGTCAGTATCATGAAACTTATCTCAGCTGATCTGATCTACATTCGTTTTTTATACAAAAAATATAATATGGATATTGCTCCAGGAGAGCGTATTCACCGTTTTTTTATAATTAAGCCAAGCCCTAATGACTGCACAATAATTATTCGCTGGTTAGCTTATTGCTTTACTTTTGACACAGCTACTTCTAAGCCAAACAAATGCACATAGAAGATTACAAACATCTGTTGCACATCGATCAATCAATCGAGTGTTTGTCTGTCCGTCCATCCTTCGCTCAGTCGATTGGCTGGTTAGTCCTTCTATGGATCTGTCATATTTATATTTATGACATGTCACAACACAACTTTCTTCAACCCGCATTCCCGCTTTATCCATCAGCTGCGGAAATTATCACGATTTATTTTAACCGCACCATTGAACGTCGGTCGTTGGTCGCTTAATGCTTCTCGCCCCTCGACTGTATTTACAATAAACACACACACATCTTCATATGCTTTCACATTTCATCTGTATATAAATATGTACGTTTGCATATCTATATAACTGCAATAGCAATAATAAAAATAAATATGCGCAGGTGGAAACATCGCCAGCAGCACCACTTTTGTGGCCACACAACTCAACTTTGTTTCTTTCCCACCTCACGCCTGCTATTTCCTACTCCTTACTTACATAGATATATATGTATATGTAATTTTAGGTATGCATAGCTACTTTCTGCAGCAGTGTTAAATTCCAGCCACGCTGCTCAAAGAATAATTTATATTGAATTAATTTAAAATGTTTATATAGACTCTTGATCGTTCATTCGTAAATGATGTGTCCACATTTGTTTGTATGTATATACCGTTCAACAAGCTTCCTAAAATCCTTTTATACTTTTTTAAATTCTATAAAAATTAAGATGTATTACAATCAAATTATTTAGTAGTTCCGAAAATCCTCACATCTTATGATCTACCAAGTGTGGATTTATCTATTCCTTTTCATTTGACACTTGTCATATACCATAGATTTTATTTATGATTGTCCGCCTTTAAATCAGCAACTATCAAGTACTTACTTATATAATATATATAATAATATATATATATATTATATAATATATATAATAATAATAATATATATATATATATATTATATAATATTATATTATATTATTTACGTTTTTTTCCAGTCGGAGGTCTTCGCAATAAGGAAAGCCGCTGTACCTTTAAGTTGCAACATATAGTTGGAAATTAAAGTAATAACAACACCTAATATTACGTCAGAAAATGTTCTTAGAGACAGGAAGCAATAGAAGAGGTAGCTGCAGGGAAACAACTGCATACCTACTGGGTCTCAAGCCACAAGGGCTTTTCGGGAAATAGTTGATAACATTGTAAAAAGTTGTCATCCGTCTGGCGACCGATATAATACATAAAATACTAAAGCCTCTGTACAACGGAATTTCTGAGAGAGCAGGGAGAAAGATGAGGGTAAGATGGAATACCTTACCGGCCTGAAAGTCCGCCAAGAACATTTTCTATGGCAGTGAAAGAAAGCTTACCTGCTTTTTGCTCACGCGATCCTGAAAGTACTTGAGGACAGCTGTAGACCTAATGACAGTAACGCGTGCATGAAGTGGAGGGAAGCAGGAATGAGTGAGTAATCCCGCTTATGTTACTGTCCGGTTTTATCTATAACACGTCTTAGAATTCAAGGATATTTGCTACGCTACTATTACTTCGCCACGAACCTCCTTATGGTTAGCCTAAGCAATTCTTTTATCTTAATTCTTAATTAAATTTTTTACCGAAATAAAGACACAAATATGAAGCAAACAAACAAAAGAAAATATTGTCACAATGTCTGAGTCCCCAAGTTGTATTTCTTTTTATATTAATACATTAAATTTTTTAATTTCTGATCTGTTAACTCTGAGGTGATGAGCACTACGCCTACCAAAGAATCGTTCTAACTGGAGATTACATCTAATTTTTCAAAACATGCATATGTATAAAGTAATATTGTCACTTAGAACTGCGGTATTCCTCGCACCCACACATAAAGTCGTATTCTAGATACAAATCGATATATTATTTAAATTTTATTTTAAGTGATATTCCATTATTTTATTATGTTTTTATTTATTTTATAATTTTTACTATTGTATTTTCGTTATTTTTCGCCTTTCTCCTTTCAGTTGTTATTATACAATAACAAGAATACACTTACCTATTAATCGCATCACCTCATGCAGGTTCAGATAAACATTGAGATGACAATGCACCATAGCTCCATAGAATATAAATAATCCAAAAGCAAGTGTTAAGTTTGCTGAACACGACATTTTAATTTTGTAAACAAATTAACTTTTAGAACATCAATGGGTAATTATATTTATGGATAACTTCAGATTTGTTGGTGCGTAAATGCATAAAAATAAGCATACAAACGTGAATTTGTTTTAGTTTTATTACTTTGTTATTTATACAAATATGCAATTATTTAGGCATATGTACATGTGTACCTAATTATTTGTTTTTCCTTTCACTTGTTTATCAACATTTATTCACTATTTATTTACCACTTTTTCCAAAACTTGTTATTTCCCTCTACCTTTCATGCATATGTATGCATGTATGCACAAATATTTAGGGCAAAATTTCATTTAATTAATTTTTTTTACGTGTTCAACACTACTTTTCTATGGATATATTAAAAATCCACTTAACCCTCGATTGCTTGACGTATATCCGTGTTCCTGTTACTTCCGTTTGTTACCACATCACCGAATTTCGTTTCGACATTTTTTCCGCGCAATCGTTTAACAAACATTCAACGCGACGATTTTCCAGGAACTGTCAACTAGGTAAACAAACAAATCGTATTGGACCGATGTGCAACTGCAGAATGTAGTATGCAGTCCAGGCGACAAGGGCTGCTCTGCCGGTTGACATTAATAGCAATAACAACCAAACAGGCGGAAGAAGTAACAGTAGAAAACAATAAACAGAGAACGTATAACATAGAGAAGCACCAGGGCGTGCCGATTATCAAATTGGTCCGCTGGCTCGTTTTATGAAAGCATATTTCAACATGAAAATCTAAAAGCGTATTTCACCGCACTTTAACAGTGAGCGGACAGAAATCTTGCTCAAAATAACAGAATGAGCAAGATTGTATATATATATATGCATAGCAATAAAAATTATGCTCTGAAATGTAATTCTCAGTTTTTAAATAACATTTTTATATGTTAACTTCAGAGAACGAATTTTTATAATTGTTATCAATATAAAGGCAAATATTATTTTAATTTTTTTTTTCAAATATTGCTATTTTGCTAATATACCATCAAAAAGTATTGATTTGCTGTCGGCATTTCGCTATAGCGTTTATTTACTATAAGGGTTATTTAATTAATTAAGATTAATGATTTTATTAACTTATAAGTCCTTGTCGACAAAATGAATTGTGGTGGCAAGGATTTTGTGCTAAAATTCTAAAATATTCTAAAAGTTACAGAAAACTCCTGAATATTCTAGAATATTTGATTTCAATGAAGGAAAGTAGACAACGCATAGAAGCAACAAAAAAATCTTCATCTACAAACAGTTTTCTCAAGTCGAAGTCAAATTTTAGCAAACATCTAAAAATTGATGTTGAACTCACTTCGAAGTGAAAACCCATACATGCAATCAATTTAATATGTATGTATATGCAAAACGTACACAATCTTAATAATGCCAGAGCCCTTCCTCTTACACCCCGCCATCCACAAGCCAATTCTTCGCGACGATCACAAATTTTTGCTAGATTTCATATTTTTGGCATTTTGGTGTACGAATTCAGGTACAGTAAACTCTGTGTATCACGAATAAATCAATCACTAATCAACAGCTATAGAGGCGATTCTTAAATAACTTCTAGATTTGAAATTGTTATTAAAAATCTTTAATTTTTTTTAAGTTATTAAACATTTTTAAATAATACTCCTATATTTGTCGTAATTAGATATGTATTAATTCAATAATCGAAGAAGTTTTAGCAGTTATAGGAGTCGTTTGTATATATTATAATTAATTCCTCATTTCTATTAAATTTTACATTTTCTCGAATCGCTAAACATAAATTGAATTAAAAAACTCATGTTTAAAAATATGGTAATGCGACTCTTTTTCTAAACATTTGTTTCGGCATTCATTTAAAATACGTTTTGTAATTCTAAAGAAAATGTTCACTCTATCGAGAGCGCGATTTGCTGTTGTCGAAAAAGACACAAATTTTTTCAACTTCCAATTTTTGGCACTTTGGTTTGTAGGCGAGTCGCATGCGGGGAGATGTGTGCTGCTGCGCAGCTCGTTTAGTAGATGGTGCGCCGGCGTTCGTCTTGAGAAGGACTTTTTTGTAATTCAACTAGCAGCGGCCCTTCAAATAGTGTTGTCCTGGTGATGGCGTGGTTTTTTTTTTGCTAGATGTGTACGTTTTTGCTTTTTCTTAATACATTTATATGTGCATACATACATATATACTATGTAAATATGTATGCACGCAGGCTCATACGTTTAAATGAATGAATGAATTTTGATTTGTTTTCTTATTTCGATATTTACCCCAAAAATAAATAATATATAAAATAATTTTATTAAATATCTTTTATTATGTCTCAATTATCATGACTACCATTAATTTTATCTTTAAAAAATTATTAATACAAATGAGAAATATGTAAGTACATACGTGTACTATCATATGATTTGATAAATTAATAAATTAAAAATATTTAAATTTGCTAATTATTTGAAGCAAATAAACAGAAATTGAAATCAGAAATTTTTGATAATACCCATCTACATGTTTACATTTATCTTGAATAGGTTTTTATTAATTTTGCATGGATATTCTCATTATTGTACTCATTCGACTATTTTGAGCAAAATTCTGCTAGTTCTCTGTTAAGTTGTGGTGAACAGAGCTCATCGATGTCTGGGGTGAAATGCACTCATAGAAATCTGGCGTCGACTGCAAAGCGGAACAAAATGACAATCAGCACGCCCTGGTCCTTCTCGTTGTATTTACGTTCTCTGCCTGGTGCTTCTCAATGTTATACGTTCTCTGCATGGCGTTTGTGATGGCCCACAGTGTGGACGCCATCTGTTGGCAGAAGGAAGTGCTCAGAAGTTAGTATAACAAATGACTTTACGAAGAGGAGAAGCGTTTGATGCGCGTATAACAGCTGAATGAGAATCAGAGAACGTAAGGAACTCGTAGGTATCGTATATAGAAGGGGAAATGTGCACAGCGAATCAAGAACTTATTGTAAGTGTGGATGATAAATGAATTTTTTAATAGTGTACCAAACTTAAGATTATGAAATGAAATTAAGATATGAATTAAATATGAGGTAAAGTAATTATTATTTTTCCAATAGATGGTGTTATTTATCTGTATAGTATCTCGCGTTGTATAAGCAGAGAACTTATTATAAGTTCCCCGGTATAAGTCCGATCGGTTCCGCTAGATAGCGTTAGAAAGATGACATTTTCTACTAAAAATGCTTTTCTGAGAGTTTTGTGATTGGTTGATTCAGTTTTGTTTGATCGTGAGTCAAAGATGCAAAGATAACAAAGATGGATACTACCAAAGAGAAAGTACGCTATATTTTGTAGTTTTTCTTCGATAAGAACGAAAACGCAAGCCAAGCGGCTGAAAATGTGAATAGTGTTTATGGTCCTGATACTGTTACAGTTAATCATGCACAATTTCGGTTTCATTCCGGTAATTTTGATGTAAAAGATGTTTCACGGAATGGAAGGCCAATTGTCGAAATCAGCTAGATAAGAAAAATAAAAATTAAAGCCTTCAATCTCATGCAAAAGTAATGGATTTCTTTTTACTACACCTAATATTATATTTTTACGGTGTTGGAATTTTCGAGATTTCAAAAAGGCTATATCGAAAGATTGTACACCGAATTATAAAAAGTTGGTATCGATGGAAAAGTATGTAAGTTCCTAGGAATAAAAATGTCATAAAAATATCTTTAACTTGGTATATAACAAGTAATATAAATTATCTTCAATAATAGTATATTCGTATATAGGCAACAAAATGTTTATAAAAACAAAGTGTATAAATATGCATATAAAGAAGTAATTATTTTTTCCTTTCCAATGATAACAAGCTTTTAAAATTGGATGTACAACATTTCGAAATATAACATTTTATAATTTTCGAAAATTCCCCTTCCTCCCCCATACATATCTACGAACATAAAAGTTTTCCCAGAAAAAAGTTTATATAATTAAAATCCGAAACACATAGGCTTGGTTGATCTGCTTCCATGCACAAAAGCGTTGTCTTGTTGGAAAGTCTATCGTTCATCATGGCTCGTTTGCAGGAGAGATTACTATACCTAAGGTCAAACACTAGATCTAATCAGTTTGCCAACGATGGTCTTTAGTCTTTCCCACAATACGATCGATATTTAGGAGGATAATCTCGTTAGTCAATTCGTGGGTACCCTTTTTTAGATTGGGCAGAGCACACTTAGGTTCCTATTGTAGGGCATGCTTTCGTCCGAACATATTCTGCAAAGAAGCTGATGCATGCACCTTGTCAGTTCTTCGAAGTCATGTTTGAATAACTCAGCCGGTAAGGCAACAGGTCCAACCGCGTTACCTTTGTCGACCAGCTTCTCGCTTCCGCATTTCGGCTTCTTTCTTTCTTTTCGGCAAATGCGTTTTGCTTCTCTCTTCAAATTTTGGTATCTATCGCACTCCACACGCTTAGTAGTTGACCACAACGTAACGATGCAGGCAGTCTATTTTCTTTCCAATGCAGTTTGACATTCTTCATTGTACCAGTTCTTTTTCTGGCTCTGTCGAAAACCAATTGTTTCCGTATGCTGTTCTATAGTTTTCTAATATCGAGTTGCTTATGAATACTTTCAGAATTCAGGTGTGCATGTCCAGTAAAAAATCATTCGGTTGTCTGTTATGATTGCAGCTTTATGATGTCAAACCTTCTTTGTGTTTGTTAACGGGTGTTCTTTGATACACATTTGAAAGTGTGTATATTCGCTGCGACAAGAGTGATTCGTGACAATGATAGGTTTCCGGAACGCACGCTCATCTAGAACACTGGAGACCTGTCTTCCGTCAATCACTACATTATCGATTTGGTTGCGTGATTTCCGATCAGGGATTTTGGAAATCTGTTGCTAGTCTAAAAATATTATTTTTTCTCACCCTGGCGTTATCTCACCAAGCACAATTTTGACATCGTACCGAGAGCAATGCTCATAGGCACATTTTAGGCGCTCCCTAAAAGCGTCTTTCGTGACATTTTCCTTCCTTCCATTGTGGTGTAAGCGCAAATCAGCGATATGGGATGATGTGTATTACGGCCAGAAACTCATCCACCAAACATCTATGCTATTCAACTGACCACCTTACCAATTAAGGAACCGAACATTCCAGGTGCATGCCCTCCAATCGTGATCCTTAAAACGCTTTCGGGGCTCGTTATCAAAATCGTGGTCTCTATTTCTCTATACTGAGTCCTAAATCCTTCGAACAACCGCAGGAGATTCAGCTTCTCACTTTAGAACGCCTCCAAACGAATGTTTTGGGCTACTCTGAGTACAATTGGCCTAAAACCGGAAGTCGTAAGGTACTTGCGTGGGCTTCTGCACATGGTTCCATCTTTCGACTATGTCTACAAATATACGAAAACTTGACGACATGAGCTTTAAGCCGTTAATTTTAAACTAAAATAGGTTAAGTTTCCTCTGAAATGCTGGAGTACTTGAACTCATTTTGTATTTTTTGAAAGCTACTTTATCCAGTAGCCGTAGCCGAGGGATCAGCAATATGCACTCTTATTCCGAAGGGCTTGGTTTTTCGAATCCCGGGCAGGCAAACAATAAATTTTATTGAAAATTAAATTAAAGTTTTAAATGCGGTCGCCCCTCGGCAACACACCATTTATTTGGTTTTATAATTGCATTGTATACACATACATCTAAATACTTTGTATTCCCATTTTAACCCATAATTGGTGAATATCAAGATATGTTACATCGTTTGCCTGAGCTACATTCATACTGTTTATTTTTTTGCCCGACAGGAACGCAATGCGAATGTAAAATGGACAGAATTTTATGTATTTTACACCATACTTTGTCAGTTTTACATCGAGATAGATGGTGCAGCAATGCTTCCGCAAATAATATTTAACATATACAACATATTTTTGAATTATTCAACGCATATCCTGCAATAAGACCCATCAACCATAGCTCCACTTCCCTCTATTAAAACGCCCCTTTCCTTAAGCTAAAGCCGGATAACCTAACTTATTAGGTCGACCTTAATACCAAAAACAACAGAACTGAATTGTATTGGATAATAATTATTATTTTAACTACCTGTATGATTTAAAATGTTATATTTATTTTTATACTTTAAGTAAACGAATATTTCAGAATTGTATGAAACAAATAAAGTTATAATTAAATCCCGTTAAAGAAATTAGAATTAATATTCATCACAAATTAATACTTATAAAAAATATTTTTGCGAGTGGTTTAATCACGAGCACTTATTTATGTTGTTATAACAATAGCAAAAAAAAAAATAAATTAAGAGCAAAAATAAATCTTAATGTAAGCCTCGTTCATATTTTCTTGAAACATGAATTCTATGGCACATGTTCGTCAAATACTTATTGAACTAAGATAATATATGAGCACAGAGCTTATTCTCTAACATTAACTAATTCCATTGAGGATATTGTAGTTTCTATTAGCAAATTGTAGTCCAGTTCATTTAGGCTGGCTTTGGCTGTAAGAAGGTCCAGAAATGAATCCAGTGGTGATAAGGTGTCTGCAGCTATTTCTGGAATTCATAAAAATACAAATTTTTGTTATAATACTGCAATCAAAAAATACAATGCTAATATCCAAAATAACTACCATGAAATGAACACAATTTATTTTCTAGTTTTATATTCTTAATAATAAAATAAGACAGATACAAAAAATGTCTTATCTTGAGTCGGACTTAATAATAATCAATAAACATACAACACTTAAATTTTTGAATACAAGAAGTAGAATGTAATTGCGTATTATTCACATATATCATTTTTATATATAGTATAGTAGTTTGAAATCAAATTGTCATTCTAACTTATACATACATACATATATTGTGCATAAATAGTCCTTGACTTACACTCATATAATATTTGGACGCAAAAAATGGCTTAAACACATTTTGAAACTGTACTAAATACTTATGGTACATATTTATGTCCATATAGAAAAATAACTTCCACTACATTTTCGAAAACATTTAATAAATATACATACGTTCAAACGAAGTGCTACAATCACTATGCATTTTAAGGCTCTTTACGTTTTTGCTTACCATGCATGTTTCATTATTGACTTAGTGTATTTTATATGAGAAACCCAAAAACGATAAAGCACCGATAAGTATGAAAGCAGAAATTGTCGCAGTTATTATACGGAAGCAAGATAATGAAGCAGCCTTTTCAATACTACGATCTAGCAATGAGTACGGATATATAATAGAAAATAATAAAATAAAAAAAATTGGAAAAATATATCGTTAAATGTGCATTTCTCATTATTATAGAAAGTACCCCTTTTTTGTAGTTTAGGAAGGTTACATGACATCATATTAATAAAAAGATACTGACGAATTCTTGTTTAGATGAAATATATCTATATTGGTTTAATTTGATAAACAAGATTAAAAATTCTTATTTTCATAACTATTGCTTTCAAAACATAAAAAAAATTGTTTTTGTTAGAAACTTTTATTTTTCCGCATGAAGTGAGAATAATTTTTGCTCTTCCTTTAAATTCTACAAGTCATCCACGATATGCTTATAAATAAAAATAAAGATATGCAAACTTTGTATATAAAATAAAAAATAACATCCAAACAAAAACATGAAAATCAATAAGAGCAAAATTCTTTTAATACTGAGTTTTAATAACTCACCTGAACCGAAACATAATAAATACGATAATAAAAGTAGAGCAACTAAATCTTTCGAAAGGCAAAAAGAAATTAAAGGAATAAATTGTGTACTTTTTTAGTTGAACTAAAGTATTTTTTAATTGGTTAAATTAATTGAAAAGAACCATTCTTGTAAAGCATTAGATTTATTAAAACATTGACAAAGAAACTGGGTTAAGATAAAACTGAAATTGCAAAACTCCGATAAAGAAGTTATTCCCTTCAGATAATATTAGGAGCTTAATGAGTATTTTCTAGAGTTGCTTTCAGAAAAAAATAATAATTAATGGAGCCTTCCCTAAATAAATAGAAATAGTAGAATTATTTGCACAACAAACCACTTCTCAATGTAGTGCGTCCTTGAATGTTAGCATTTACTCCACTGCTACTACTGCGTTGTTGTTGCATTGGTTGTCCGGATAAAATATTACTTGCATGCTCGCGACCGCGAATCATCAAACTCTCTGGATGTGGCCAATTTTTCAATAAACGCTGAGCCCTAGACTTCGGTAAGGCGGACAACAGAGAAAGTTTCTTTTCAACTCCGTTTGTAGTATTATCGATGCCTGAAAACATAACAAAACAAACAAGGTTGCAAAGCAAAGATAAATGGGAAAAGGATCACCGAAATTGAAAACATTAATAAGAAACCCCAAACATGTGGCCCGAGCACGAACAATAGTGCTTTCCTCCTTTATTTACTACGAATTTCCGGATGTAAACTCATGCATACATATAGGCGCTTACCGTTAATGATTGTTTTCATTACATCAATTTGCAAATCGAATACATGATTTTCCACATACTGTAAGAACATCTCAAACGTTAGAGCACGATAGCCAAGGTAAGTGAAGAAAGATGCAAAGCCTTGGGGTAATGGAAATGCGATCGAATCAACAGCTAAGCAAAAGCGCTCCAATATTAAAAATAATGAATACTGTTGGCTGTTGGACATTTGATCACTGAAAAATATGAAAGAAAATAATTTTAAGTCTATTTATTGTTTTCTTCAATTTTAAACATTTACATTAGCTGAAAGCCCCTCGCAGTTTCATTCCGCGCATCCAGCCCTGCTGCACGGCAAACAAGTGAGCATAGTGTTCGAGACAATTCTAATTGCGCGTTGACATATTGTGTGGCAACAGCATGTACATGAGCGGGCGCTTGAGAACGTTCAAAAAATGTTTCTTTCAACCAACGAAATCCTGTGTTTGGTTTAGTTGAATGCTTGACCAGATGTACGCTCAACTCGCGCATATTCTATAAAATACGAAAATCTTATTAACCGAAGAACTTTATAGTTTGAAAAATACTTGCCACAGAAATAACGTGCTCCTGCTTTGTAGCTGTACAAGTTTCCAACTCAATAAAGGGTAAAACCTCAGTACAGTTTCGTCTATTTGACGTCGAAATATCTGAAAAGCTATTGCCCACTACAGCGCTCGGAGTTTGCGGTGTCGAGCATCTTGATAATGCTTCAGGTTGATAGCATGATAGTGAGAACATAAGCTTTTCTGTGACCTGCTCCGTATTGAAGCGCTGTTTTTCTTTTTGCCCAGCTTCGTTTAAATGTTCCCACAAACGCGTCCAAATATCTGAGTTGTAAGGCGACAAACGCTGATGTGGAGATAGTAACATCATGCTAGTATTATGTAGACATTCATGCGACAAGCCTACACTAAGATCTGCTACTCGTGCCTGTATCGGACGAGTGAGGTCAGCTGTTGTAAGCGGTAAAAAGCGAGCAAATGATACAGCATCCGCGGGCAAGCCACGCAAGGTAGAAGCATAAGTACCAGCAACTAGTACTTCCTTCAATAATGCCACAGTATTCAGTGAGAGCGCTCTCTCCATTATTATTCCAAGAAGTTCTGCTAGCACATCCATATCATTGGAATGTACAAGAAAATAGTGAATTATACTTAGTCGGTTATCAACAGAAACATCATTACGGAAAGTTTCAATCAAATGGCTACGTGGCACACTGACCGAAACCAGGTCTAAGGTCGCAACGTCATATGCTAATGATCCCCACTTTCGACAGGGTACAAGTTGTGTCATCGGGTTACGGTTGTGTGCAGGGCACACGATATGACAACACGGTTCATGGGTCAAACTCACATCTAGTAAATGCACAAATAAATCTGGCTGAAATACTAACAAATGATGGGAACCATGTAGTGCGAACGTTGGTTTAAGTAGTCGTGCTTTTTCCCATGGCACGCCAGGCATCACGCAATGAACCACACAACCGTGGTGAAGTAGTGTTACTGAATACGCAAAGTGGACATTAACCTTTTGACATGGGTCTGCTCCTTCAGCAGGAGTATCGTCCACATTTTTGGGTTGTATCGGTTGGTAAAGATAATAGTGACATACAAAAAGCATACCAGTGTCATTCGTCAATATAATCAGATTTAATGAGGAATCATGAACTCTTAACGGAATAGCGTCATCCTCATATGTCGGTTCTCTATCAAAGGAGCCTTGGGGTAATTTTGGCAAATTAAGTGGAATATTTAGCTGTAGAAAATTAAAATATTTAATCCAAAATGCGCATATATATGAATTAGAAAATCAGAACATACCACTGTCTCCGTTGGTAATTTCTCATTGAACTGGAATGCTGAGAGAGTTGGACTTAGTTCATTATCAACATTTTTCTCCAAATCATCACGTTCCATGAGACTTAAACTTTTCGCTTTAGGTTTTAGGTGAATATAATATAATGCTTGATTATCTGAGTCCCATTGTGCCCAACTAAAATTTTTAGCAATCGTCTCGGAAGCAAGAGAGCTTGTGTCAAAAAAGTAACTATCTTTATACAATTTTTCTGAAGTACTGGTTAGGCGTGTTTCGTTTGTCTCACACTGCTTTAAGTTACAGGAAAATTGCACGATAGCTATTGGTATACAAATATACAAGTATGCACAATCAAATCTTTACATTTATATTAGCAATATTAGCATTATTTAAAACTTACAAGTCTCATGAATTAGCAGCAGAAGCTTCTCTTGACTTAATGGTTTTTCGGATGTCTTTTCTGCCCTCCAAAAAAATTGGGCCATTACTTGTCGTCGTGTTGGTGCTTCTAATAGTGGTGTTGACGCGATGTGATTACCCACAGAACATACTTCAGCAATGTATGCTCGGTAGTGGGGACGAGCAGGTTCATTTTCTTCAGAAATTGATTTTTTCTCAACATAAACCAACAATGTGCCGCTACTATTGACACTGGCTTGAATTACCTCCGGACATTGTTTTCGAAAGCGGTATAATATACGCAAGGTCTTTGCGGTTGCATTAAAATGGCCAATACAAGTTTCCCGATCGTCTGAATTTAAATCCTCGAAAATCCAAGAGGTAAGCATTGAACCATCGCGTTCCTGACCAAGTACGCGCCATTCAATTGCCTTTTCTATAATATTTTAAATTTTGTTATTTTTTTTAGTGAGACTTTTGGTGTGGGTATTAAAGGTCAAAAATAACTTCATATAAAGAAGAGCTAAGCAATTCTGAATAATCTTGGCTTCGTAAATCAATATTCGAGACTTGGCTACAATTGCTTAAAAAAGATAAGATTAGAGCGTTGTTTTCCCCTCCGTAGAGAGTAGTGATACCTCCTAATATTTTTCAACATTGAAAATATCATCTATAATAGAAATCGACCAGTGGTGACTTGAAACGTTTATCAGGTTATAAGAATTTAAATTTATCATAAGTACTATAAGGATTATACATAATTCACATATACCTTTATATCCCTGTGCTGCCAAGAGACCACAAAAATTTGCCGCTAAATTCTCCTGCCTAAGCATTTTTAGCAATTGCTTTTGATGGAATGTTTCCTTAAAGATATCCTTACAATTGCATTTTAGGTAAATTTAAAAATCAATAACTCGCACCAATTTATACAAATAAAGATACCTTGTACCTTGACTTGTTATTGTTTACATAAATTATAATTGTTATGTCAGATAAAAGCGTTTATAATGTTCGGTAACTTAATTAACCCTTAGTACAAGAATAAAAAGAACTCAATTTTGCATCAATTTTCGTAAATTAAACCACTATGACCCGTTTTCACAACGTCCGATTAACTTAACCTATAAACTAAACGGGGTTAGGTCGCCGAAAGGGTGACAGCTCTTGGCCGGATATAATCCGGGTCAATTCCGGTGCGTAGAACCGGCTGTCTTGAGAGTTGTCCCGCGTCCAGCAGCACATCAGCATGGCTTCCGAAAAATGCACAGTACCACAACAGCACTTAACGCAACTCTCAACGACGGCCGGTTCTACGTACCGGAGTTGACCCGGATTTTATCCGGCCAAGGGCTGTCACCCTTTCGGCGACCTAACCCCGTTTAGGTCAACAGGTGTAATTAGTTTAAGTGCGCCATCGGAGCAATACCTCGCAGCTGGGTTGCTTCAAATCCTTCTAATCAGGGCTGGTGTAGAAACCAACCCTGGTCCGACGGACTATTTCTGCTGCGTGTGCACCAAAAGACTCCACCACTCCTCCATCTCGGTTAGGTGCAACCAGTGCAATGGTTGGAGTCATCTTAAGGTCTGCTCAGGCCTTAAGACACATAGGGAGTGGACCACACGTTATGTGGCCCCATGTTGCCAGCGCCCAAGTGCGCCCCCAGCCTCCACGGCAGTGCCTTCAGCACACTTACCCACTTTGGGTAACCCGCAGACCTCCACGGTCTCCCGGAGCTCCCCGCAACATGACTCCCACCAACCCTCCCCCCCTTCCCCCCCCACAACCAGCTCCTCATCCTCCTCCCGTGCGAGGGCTACCCAGCAGCTCTTAGTCCCCCGCACAGTCTGTTCCGTGTGTCAGGCCTTAGTACGTCGGAATGTGACCTCAGTCAGATGCAATTCTTGCTCCGGCTGGTGTCATTTTCGGACGTGCTCGGGCCTGCGCACCACCCGTGAGTGGAGTGATGCGTACGTTGCCCCTTGCTGTAGGAGTCTGCCCCCGCCTGTTAATACGACAACACCGCCAATCAACACCAACGTGCGGAACCAACCTCAGCGGGTATTACAGCAGCAACACACGTCATCCACGCACCACTCCCTCACCCCCCGTATCACGAACGTTCCCCCGAGACGGACCCGACTCCTTCAATTCAACTGCAACGGACTCCAGGGGAAGATCGACGAGATAGTCGACTACATGAGCCGGGAGCATCTGTCAATTGCTGCGATCCAGGAAACTAAGCTGACCGCCCGCTCGGATCTTCTGAGTCGGGCCGGATACAACATAATCCGCAAGGATCGCGAGCGAGACCACGGAGGGGGTTTGGCGTTCATCCTGCACAACACCGTGCAGTATCGTCTCATCGACGGCGGCATCGACCGCAGGGATACAACCCTAGAATGTCAGGGCATAGCTATCCGGTCAGGCGATGCCGAGCTCGAAATATTTAATATATACATTCCTCCCGTTACAAGTTGCCCAGTTGGATATAGCCCTGATATACAGTGGCGGACTAAAGTCTACATACGATCCATTTTTTGGGAATTCAACCCGTCCTATAGCTTTCACAGAAAAAATAATGATGCAGTTTTGTTTTAAATTCAAGTATATAACAAAAACCAAAATTTCTCATTTATTCAACATTAACTTTCAAAGTTATTAACAAAAAATGGAAAAAAGGCACTGACAAAAGTGAACATACGATTTTTTGCTTAGCTATTCTAGGTAATCATATTAATTTTAATAACTAAGTTAATATTTTGTTGGGCCACCATGTGCATCGATCACCGCTTGCAAGCGTCTAACATTGAAAAAAACCAAATTTTCCAGCTCTTCTCCTGTAATGTTTTGCCACTCTTCTTGAAGTTTCTCTCTGAGCTTTGATGCATTACTTATAGGGTGTTTTCGAATTTTCCGCTCCAATATTTTCCATACGTGCTATGTAATATTCAAGTCCGGGCTTTGTGGTGATGAGTGCAACTGCCGCGGAGCATAATATAGCAGCCAATCCTTTACAATTTGCGCTGTGTGCTTAGGATTATTATCAAGTAGAAAGATCCAGCTCGAGCCAAGGCACAGTTTGTCCACAGATAGCTTCAAATTATTTTCCAATATGGTCTTATACTCGAAGCGATCCATATTTCCTTCAATAAAGACCAATTTACCCACTCCAGACGCTGCAACTGCTCTCCAATCCATGACACACCCACCACCATGCTTTAAGGTCGAAATAAGGTGCCTGGGATCCATGGCAGTAATGGGTTTTCTCCAAACTTTTGCTCTGCCATCGCATCCAAATATGTTATATTTTGTCTCATCCATAAATAGCACGCTTTTCCAGAACTCATGATCCTTCTTTAGATGCTTTTTAGCGAACTCCAACCGATGTGCGCGGTTTTTCTCGCTTATGAGAGGCTTCTTGCGAGGAGTTCTGCTGTAGAATCTTTCGTTGTTAAGAGTTCTTGTTATTGTGCGTAAGTGCACAACAATTTAGGATCATTCAGCTAGCTTCTGGGCCAAATTGGTAGCATGTACCTTGGAATTTTGGCTTACTTTATTACGGATGAAAGAGATGTGCCTATGGGTAAACTTCTTTGGACGGCCACTTCGCGGCTTACTCTCAAACGAGCCCGATTCTGCAAAGTTTTTATAAATTGTTTGCACCGTCGCTTTTCTTAAATTTAACAATTTAGCTATTTCGCCGAACGTTTTCTTATCATTTCTGTGTTTTATAACCAATTTTCGCACAGCCACCGGGATTTCCGTTCCTGACGACATTTTCGCGATTGTATTTCTTTTTTCAAATGATGGAAAACAATAAAGATAAAGCCAAATACCAAGAAAAGTATAGAAAGAAAAAAAAAACGTTACTTGACCGCTGAAAGCAATAGCTGAAGTAATAAACGAAACAAATTAATGAAACGTATGTTCACTTTTGTCAACGGCTTTTTTGAGTTTTTTGTTAATAACATTGAAAGTTAATGTTGAACAAATATGAAATTTTCGGTTTTGTCTTACAATTAAATTCAAAGCAAGACTACATCAATACTTTTCCTGTAAAAAATATGGGACGGTAGGGATTCCAAAAAAAGGGGTCGTATGTAGACTTTAGTCCGCCACTATAGGTGCGCTACTCAGAGGCGAAAACCGTTTGGTTTTGGGCGACTTTAACGCGCACCACGATCTTTGGCATTCTAGCCTGTCAAATGACCGTAGAGGAATGGAGCTGGCGGAACAGAAAGACGATTCGACATTCTGCACAATGAACGACAACACCCCCACCAGAGTTGTGGGTAATTGCCAAAGCTCGCCTGACATAACAATTGCGAGTGCTGGTCTGATAAACAGTATAGGTTGGCGACCTGTACTGACACTAGCATCGGACCACTTACCCATACACATCTCGATTGACAGACCTCCCGACTTTGTTTCCGCGGACCACCGGACCTTCGTTAACTTCAAAAAAGCTAATTGGACCGGCTTCACGGAATTCACTGAGAACGCCTTCAGTGCTCTCTCCACTCCAACAGACGTCACCTCTGGTGAACGATCATTCCGCAGGATAGTTGTGACCGCTGCCGCCCGCTTCATCCCGGCAGGCCGAATTGCGGAAATCCGCCCTAACTTCCCGTCCGAAGCGGCGGCTTTAGCAGCAAGGCGCGACATCCTCCGTAACTCCGATCCCGGGAATCCCTTAATCAGAGATTTAAATGCGGAGATTCGGACTGTTGTAAACAATCACAAGCGGAAAAAGTGGGAGGAGCACCTAAGGTCCTGCAATCTCTCCTCTGGGGCAACCAAGCTCTGGGCTACAGTCAAGTCGCTGTCTAACCCGACGAGACGCGATGACCGGGTGGAAATTTCATTCGGTGATCGCGCCTCGTCGGACCCGAAGAGATGCGCGAGCTATTTTAGCCGGCTTTTTACACTGCATCCTACGGTAGACAAAGCGAATTTTCGAAAGTGAACTGCTACCTCGCCGATCTCTCCCGTTTCTTCACTGCATGACATCTGAAAATACAACCGACGAAATCCTCGGCTACCCTTTTCACCAGCTGGACGAAGGACGGCTAGAACTCGATGTGAAAGTTGATGACCAGAAAATTCCAATTATAAGCAACCCTAACATTTTAGGGGTCACATTCGATAGCCTGCACTCCTTCACTCCGCATACGACAGCAATTGCCGCAAAACTCCAGGGCCGCAACAAAATACTCAAAGCGCTAGCCGGCAGCACTTGGCGTAAAGATAAAGAAACTTTGCTGGCAACCTACAAATCAATTGGCCGGCCGGTCGTAAACTATGCTGCACCGATCTGTGCGCCGTTGACGAACAAGACGCAGTTGAAGAAGTTACAGGCCTGCCAGAACACCGCCCTTAGGACTGCGACAGGAAACCTCCTGATGTCACCGGAGCGAAGCATCTATGCTACGAGTTAAGGAGCATAATTCTTTGCTGTGCAAGCAGTTCCTAGCTGAATTCAAGCTGAACCTCCACCTAGGCACATCAGGAAAGGAGTACTTGACATGAAGAGCACCATCCAGCAACACGTGCAACAACCGCTGGACAGGACGGCGTACCGACAAGCACTGAACGCCATTCACCAGGAGTCAGTCAACACCTTCAAAGAAATTTTATCCGATTAAGTTATGATTAAGTGCTTAACCGGAGATGGTGAAAACGGCCCTAAATCGATCACTGGATTGTTATGCAGTTTATTATTATGCTTCTTTATTGTGAACACATAGTTAACTAATTCTCTGTGAACACACAATTTATTAGCTTCACATAACCCCAGTGTTGTTACCAACGGGTTCTCTACTCAACTGGCTTACAATGTCTGGCCTCACATACATACCTGTTGATTACTCACACATATCTCTGGAAAGCTCGTTCAAAAAGTTCCTGATTGTAGGCGTTTGTTTATAAACAAGAGCGTACACCCCCATACAAAAAAATACGGCATAAGTGGATAAGACCATTAAGGCAAAACAAAACTAATTAGGACCGTTTTCACCATCTCCGGTTAAACACTTAATCATAACTCAATCGGAAGGTAGCATAAATCCATTTGTACAATGTCCGGTTAAGGATCATCTGTCATTTAAGTTGTGGTTAACTTAACGCTAACATTGAGTGGCGATTAGCTCTTAACCAGAAGATAATTTGACAGCTGAAAATAGTAAAATAATAAATACAATTGTATTCCGGCGTTAACTTTAATATAAATTTAATTATTTGTGAAAATAATGTTCTTTAAGTAAATAAATATTTTTGATAATTTATTTGATTTTGCAGTAATAAGGCAGCGAAAATTTTGCTTTTAATACAGCGCTTATATGCATTGGGAAGTTTTTTAATTTGTGATGATGGTTTGTGCGGAATAAGAGTTGCAATTGCCAGTCGGGTGGTAAATAATATCCATTGCTGTAGCGGCACTTGTCCAATCATTTGAAGAAAACTAATAGAAAAAAAGCAGGGAAATTGAGAGCACAATGCGAACATTTCACCGAATAGAGAAATTTCTAAAGGTGTTTAGATTGCACTCATGTCGGAATCCAATCACCTTGAGAAGGAAATGCCGAAACTTGCAAAATAGAAATAACGGACTTTGGTTGCAGGTGACCTGGTTCTGGACATCACAGCATTATTTTTAATAATAGATGTCTGAACCACTGGTTTGAGCAAAACGAATTTAGGGACTGGTTTTCATTCGGCGACAGTGGTTATGGAGAGAGCAACTACATGATGAGTGAACTTTTACATCGCTATCTTCGCGCTGAACGGCTTTACAATAAATCCCGTACTCGAACTTGCATAGTGAGGGGCTATGGAGTATGAAAACGCCGTTTTTCAGTGCTATCCCTGGATTGAGAGATCCACTGAGCATAACTATGAACATCATTGTTGCCTGTAGTGTGTTGCCAATATCGCCATCCAGAATGACTCTGATTTGAACGAAGTAGAAGTTCAAGCGCATGAACCAGCCGACGAAAACACATCTGTGGAGCAAGGAAACCATATACATATGTATATTACATACGTTCTAAATAAAAATATATGAAATTAATTTCATTAAACTACAATTTATTTATTTTTTAACCGTATCGTAAATGTAAACAAATACCAGCTGTCATACAGTTTTGATATATTCACAACGCAAATTTTTGTGAATTTACCTTAAAATATTCAATGATTAAGCTAACCAGAACTTGGTGAAAACAAAAGTGTCACATCAGCCTATCAGGCGGTTAGCTATCCTCCGGTTACAGGTTGAGTTAATCGGACATTGTAAAACGGGCCTTAATGATGATGTTGTTGTAACCGCAAAATGTTCCTCAGAGTAATTTGGGAGTGGCAGTCCTTGGCCGGATAAAAAATGCGGGTGGTTCCGGTATAAGGTATAAGTCGCCGAGGTCATCTAAAGGGAGGCCCAGGAAACGTGCTGTTAGGACGGGATTGGGTTAGATGAATCAGTTTAAGAGGGCATGTGAAGAGGTTGTTAGTGTCGTGTGGAGACTCTCCACATGCAGGGCATACGTTGGGTATGCTGGGGTCGAGTGTGGATAAGTAGGAGTTTAACCTGCTACAATATCCAGATCTAAGTTGTGCCAGGGTCACGCGAGTCTCTCGAGGCAGCTCGAGCTCGTTGTCTGCTATGGGTGGTGGTTTAACTCCGAGCACGCCATTTACGGGAAGGGGGTCTTTGAAGGTGTTGACTGACTCCTGGTGAATGGCGTTAAGTGCTTGTCGGTACGCCATGTTGTTGTTGTTGTTGTAGCGGTTCGCTAACCCCGCTTAGGGCAGGTGTAATCAGTCTAAGTCGCCGGGGTCATCTAACGGGAGGTCCAGGAAACGTGCTGTTTCGACAGGGTTGGACCAAAGGGAGAGGGGGGTTAGATGGGTCGGTTTAAGGGGGCATGTGAAGAGGTGGTTAGTATCGTGCGGGGACTCTCCACATGCAGGGCATACGTTGGGTATGCTGGGGTCGAGTCTGGATATGTAGGAGTTTAACCTGCTACAGTATCCAGATCTGAGTTGTGCCAGAGTCACGCGGGTCTCTCGAGGCAGCTCGAGCTCACTGTCTGCGATGGGTGGTGGTTTGGATCCGAGTACGCCATTCACTGGGAGGGAGTCTAGGAAGGTGTTAACTGACTCCTGGTGAATGGCGTTCAGTGCCTGTCGGTAAGCCGTCCTGTCCAGCGGTTGTTGAACGTGGTGCTGTATAGTGCTGTCGTAGTCAAGTACTCCCTTCCTGATGTGCCTAGGCGGAGGCTCCGCTTCTAGGAGGTGCCTGCTGGGGTGCTCCGCGCTGTGGCATCCCAACAGGAACTGCTTGCACAGCAAAGCATTATGCTCCTTAACTCGTAGCATAGATGCTTCGCTGTGCAAGTGGTGTTCAGGTGACATCAGGAGGTTTCCTGTCGCAGTCCTAAGGGCGGTATTCTGGCAGGCTTGTAGTTTCCTCCACTGCGTCTCGTTCGTCCCCGGCGCCCAAATCGGTGCAGCGTAATTTACGACCGGCCGGCCAATTGCTTTGTAGGTTGCCAGCAAGGTTTCTTTATCTTTACCCCATGTGCTGCCGGCTAGCGCTTTGAGTATTTTGTTGCGGCCCTGGAGTTTTGCGGCAATTGCGGTCGTATGCGGAGTGAAGGAGTACAGGCTATCGAATGTGACCCCTAAAATCTTAGGGTTGTTTACAGTTGGAATTTTTACGTCATCAACTTTCACATCGAGTTCTAGCCGGTACTCCTTCGTCCAGCTGGTGAAGAGGGTAGCCGAGGATTTCGTCGGTTGGGTTTTTAATTGTCGTGCAGTGAAGAAACGGGAGAGATCAGCGAGGTAACCGTTCACTTTCGAACTTAGGCTATCAATATCCTGGCCGGACGCCAATATCGAACAATCATCGGCATACGAGGTTAGTGAGACTCCTTCCGGTGGAGGAGGGAGCTTCGAAATGTAAAAATTAAACAGTAGCGGGGAGAGGACACCACCCTGCGGAACCCCCTGTTTAATTTTCCTCAATTTAGATGTTTCACCTCGGAATATGACCGATGATTGACGACCACTCAGGTAGCCCATGACCCACCTCTGCAACCCCGGCGGTAATGAGGATTCCTCAATGTCACTGAGTAGCACTGAATAATTGACAGTGTCAAAAGCTTTTGACAAGTCCAGTGCTACCAGGACAGTTCTCGCACAGGGTCGGTTTTGGTTCAGGCCATTGATCACCTGGGTGTTTATGGCGTTAAGTGCTGTTGTGGTACTGTGCACTTTTCGGAAGCCATGCTGATGTGCTGCTGGACGCAGATGGTGAGTAAAACTCGGGAGCAGTAAGGCCTCAAGCGTCTTCGCTACTGGGGAGAGGAGAGTTATCGGCCGATAAGACTCTCCTTTGTTGGGTCGGTACGCCATCCTGTCCAGCGGTTGTTGCACGTGTTGCTGGATGGTGCTCTTCAAGTCAAGTACTCCCTTCCTGATGTTGAGGGAGTGATGCGTGGATGGAGTGTGTTGCTGCTGTGTTACCCGCTGAAGTTGGTTCCTCACATTGGTGTTGGTTGGCGTACGTATTATTCCACTCACGGGTGGTGCGCAGGCCAGAGCACGTCCGAAAGTGACACCAGCCGGAGCAAGAATTGCATCTGACTGAGGTCAAACTTTTATTTTCGTAGATATGGGTGGCGAAGTGAGACATTTCGATAATTATAAAAAACCGCTATACCTTGAAAAGTATTACACCCAATTTTATAAACTTGGTATCGTTGTAAAAGTAAGAAAAGTTCCTTTTTTTTACGTGCGTCTCTATATTTTCTAAAGATAAATACTACGAAAATAAAAGTTTGCCACCAAAAAAAATATATCATTAAAATCAGGAAAACGCCCACTTTTTATTTTGTTCACAGTACCTTGTTTTTATTTTCGAAAAAAATCACAAAATCTGTGGGTGCGTGGGCGTAAATACGTAAGGACCATCTTCTAATATAAAAAATATATTAAATGAATTTGGTAATGTTATTTTTGAAGATGTTTATTTTATTTTACTTTGTAAATTAATTGGTTTTTATTTTACTGTAGTTTTAGAATTATTTCATGGAACTCGTCTATCATATCCTGATTGTCCTTGTAACCAACAGTTCTTTTCGCATCATTTTTAGGCAACCATTTCATTTCAACGTGCTCATCTGATAATATTGGCTCTTTGTTTGGGTCCTTTAACTGAGCTAGCCAATAAATTACCACTTTCGGTTTATCGTTTACTTTATAATTCAGCACTTTTTTTTTATCATGGTAGATGATTAAATCTTCCTCCGAGTACCTGTTATATGATAATTGACTTAATTATTGAATTCAAAACAAAAGGTTTAGAGCACTTGCCCGGCTTCCTCTTTGGTCTCTCTCAAAGCCGTTGAAAAGTCGTCTTCCCCTGGATCAACATGTCCTTTAGGTGAACTCCAATGAAAATCTCCGTAGGATGCTCGTAACAACAAGTATTGTATCTGTTCTCCAATTCGGCGAAATATAACCAATCCGGCTGCACGTTTGGCCATTGCTTCTAAATCATAAAAAGAAACAAAAAGTAAAAAAAAAAAAACAAAAATATGAACAGAAATCGGCAAAAACTGGATGATTCTCAATTTGAACGTGTTCGTTTTTGTGTGTAATATAAAAAATAAAATTAAGAAATAATGAAAAATGAGCAAGTTAATAGCTATGTTCGTTGGGGAATATCAGTAAAAACTTGCTAGTAACGAAATACAGAGAGTAAGATGTCTTACTCTACCAAGGAATGAAATTTACTAATAAGTTTTCAACGGACAGGATTCAGTAAAAATTAGCCAGCAAGTTGTATAACAGCTGTTTATTTTGTCGGTTAAATTTGATTCCGTTCATTTCTACATTTTATTGTTTTCTGCTTTTAAGTATTTTCATATATTTAGCAATTGTATATTATTTTTAATTTATTAATAGCATTCAAAATTTACTGTATTTCAACAATGATGAAAGTCTACATAGACGTACATTATAGCCGTCAAACGATAAATACATCAATAGGTTTTTTCTAATAGTTCTCTAAAAGACGAAGGTTTATAAAAAAAATTGCTTTGCAACAATAGTCGCATAGATTTTCAGTAAGGATGACTGATATACGAAAATGAGCTTAAAATTATTTTGCTTTGAGTAAGCCTGCAATATTAACTGAACATTATTATAGACTTTATTCGATTATGTTAAATAAAATCCCAGAAAGAGCTTTATTTTCCCTTTCGAACGCCGCTAATATTTTATTTTGTGCATTATCGTCACTGTGACCGTTGCAACAACCTTGCTTTGCATTGCAATGTTTTGCGGTCCATTTGATCGACACTGCTTTCTGGTAAATTTTAGAAATCCAAAATCAACCGTTGTAATAGAAATAATAATATATTCTAATTGTATACCTTCCTAACTTCTAATTTCACAACGGAAGCTGGGTGGTGTGCGGGCGATGATTCCACTTCAGTGCCACCACATTTTCGTTTAACGAGTGCCTTTACTATTGTTGGAATCAATATCATTGATATTGTTCAGTTAAATTAAACAACATTACATTTAACCACTTATTTTCTTGGCGTATCATTCATATTAAAGAATTAAAATTATTTTAATCAGCTGTTTTTTGTATTTGCTAGTTTTTGCCAGCACGAATTTGCAACTTTCTTTCCAACTAAATGTCTAAATTGCGCTCTCTCCTTACCAATTTTACTGAGTTTTTGGCTCAACGAACACTATCCAGTAAAGTTTGGTGAAAATTGTTACTGCTTATCTAATCAAGCAAAAAAACTATTATATTACCCAGAAATGTAGACAATTAGCGCTGGAATCGTAGAGCATCTTTGACTTCGAAATTACCGGAACGGAATCGACGAAACCAAAAATTGGCGTGATATTCTGTTACAGTAACAGGACCATAAACGCTGTTTACATTTTGATCCGCCTGGCTTGTGCTTTCGCCCTTATTGTAGAAAAATTGTAAAAAGCTTTCTTCCATAATGGGTTGCATAGCAAGACTAAATCTCCATCTTGAAAACCTTCGGAGTTCATCCCTGTAGGAATCTACTTTAATATTTGTAACTTACAATTTTCACATTTTCAATTTTTTCTGTTACTGAATTTTTAATTTCAAATATTTTCATTTTCTGAATTATAATATTTTTCATTTTGAAGCTAACAAGAAGTATTAAATAAATTTTAATAAAAAATAAAAGTTGATCTTAATTTTAATATACAACAATAAAAACATGTTATCCATAATCCCCTTATCATACCTGCGCTTCACATTGTCGCTATCTTACAAGAGCGTGTACTATTTATCCAAATAAAATACATACAAAGCAAACTCGTTGGTGACAACATCGGTATAAATGAAAACAGAAAAGTTGTAAAATAAGTCGTCCTGTAGTGCAATGCAAATTAATTGAGTAATAAATAAACTTTGGTTGACTTCTTTACAACTAAGAAATAATACCTTATTGTCATTAAACAATTCAGTGATCGAATTCGAAGATTTAAGGAATCATCGAGGTGTTTTTAAGCAAAATCGTTACAACATCAAATAATTGTCAAACACCTATTTGTATTGCATCTGAGTCGCTCTGTGCAACACATGTTTTCACAGAGTGAATTTTTTTGTTGAATTATATAAAATAGTACCTTATTATAAATATAAATTTTTTGAGTAAAAAAAGCTGTGTCAATTATGCTGAACACTTTTCTACGTTTGGGGAGTAAGCATATAGTGAAAGGATATAAAGTATCGCAGTATGAGACTTTTGTAAGGAGTCTAGCCTCTTTTTCAGCTCGGAATATTTTACAAGAAACCTCAGATGAAGCCGGAACATTGCTTACACGTTTTGCGAAACATATGGCATTTGAATTGCAGAAAGATACTGCAGTTGTACCTACGGTGATCAGGTATGCTGACTATTTTCCTATCACGGATACCCGCTACCTACAAAAGGAATTGAATAAAATATCTCCTCAACAGTTGCCGGCTTTAATAGTGTTTGCATTTACATACCGGGCCTCCGCTGATCCCAACAAATATGCGAGTCTACTGAATGAGCTGGATGCTATTGCGATAAAGCTTTTTCCCAAAATGGATGTCGATACTATTCTTAGGACATTGTATGCTTTTCTTTATTTAATGCCTAATTGGATTACGCGAATGGACTTTTATGAAAGAGCAATGGGATATTTGGCGACAAATGCAAATGCGGAGAACACGACAAAAGAAAAGTTTGTGCAAATTTGTTTTTATCTTGGACTGGAGAAGAATCATAAAACACAAAACGATAAAACCTTTTACAATTTTCTCAATGATCATTTAGAAACATATCTTGACAAATTAAGTACTCTAGATTTTGTTGTAGTTGCAAGTGCTACTTTTAAAACATCAACTCGTGTTGAATGTGAAACATTTAATAATCGGCTAAAGCAGGAAGTACTGAAGCTTTCATTAGAGGATTCCACTAACGACGCGCTACTAGTCACCTTAATCAAAGCTATGCGATTTCAACGAGTGCACTCGAAAGATATTTGTGAGCATCTTAAAAAGTATTGCGAACCAGACCTTGCAGATAGACTTCAAGTTCGAGGTTGCATTCATTTATTCGCGTATTTTGCAGATAATCTGTACGATGATAAGAGTTCTATTCAACCTTTAGTAAAGCAATGTTTGCATAGAATTAATGCTTCTTTAAAATTTGATTTACAAAATGAGAACATTCGGGGCAAAGATATAGCTACATTCTTATGGTGTTGTGCTCAACTTAACTGTAAAATATCAAAAAATGATTTAAAATTAATTGATACGGCTCTATTTGATAAAATTGAACAAAATGAATACCGACACTTTCGGGATCAGTTAGTTGACAGTTGTCTGTCGTTGTGGATGTTGGGCTACAAATCCCACAATCTTATCGAAGAAGCTGTTAACTTAAAGTTAAATGCTCGCTTAAATAATAAGAAAGATCTACGAGACCTCCCAAAAGTAGAAAGTCGTTTACAAGTGCTTCTCTCAGCAGTTGCTATAGAAGAACCAACATGGCTATTCAAAAATCTAAAAGGAACTCCGGAAATTAATATCGAAACACCCGCACCTCCTTATTTACTAAAAGGCCGGCTTAATTTTATAGATATAGCAAAAAAAATTGAAGAGCAACCAAGTGTTATTTCTGCTAAAATGGTTTGCCCCATCAATGGCATAAATATACCGAGCATATTAGTGAGTTATAAGGAGCCGGCTAATATGAAAGTGTTTATAGAACTTCTTCCTGAGGAACAAGTATTGCAATTTAGTAAATCGCCTATGGGAGTATTGAGCCTGAAGATCCGTTTATTAACATCGTTGGGGTGTAAGATAGTAACAGTAAGTATTTCTGGTTTTTACCTTGAAACTGGTTTTGATTTTTTTTTTCAGTTATCTCCGGATGAGTACAAAGATGAAAGTAAAAGTTTGGATATTTTGGCCTTAAATATTGGCGACGGTGGTATGCCGGAAGTTCGATCAATGAAAGTTTAAAAAACCAATTTATTAATGTGTTTAAGTATGGCGATAATAATATAAAAATTGTAATGAAATTTTTATTAAATATAACAAAACAGAATTTCGAACTTTGAAAAAGTAATGTATTCCTTCCTTGAGCTAGAAACCAAACAGTGTGTTGTTGTAGGTATCCGCCCTCTATACATTTCTACCTCGATGCACTGCGTTAGTGCTTGCTATACATATTAACATTTTAAGGCAGCCTATAATCCTTGCGGATATTATAGGCTGCCTTAAAATGCTATGCGGTCCCTTGTTAAAGCTCTGAAAGTCTGCAATTCTTAAAATTTCTCAGCAGAGTCCTTGTAGGGAGTAATGCGTGTTTTTATAAATCAATAACAGCTATGAGGTAATCAACAGTTGCTTGTTTTTTTTTTTGCTACTAATGTAATCATTTCGGAAGTTTCGGTATATATCTTGCCAGAGTCGTGTATTTTGGCTTTTATTTTGCATGGTGAAATTTTTTCTGCAAAAATTACTTTTTTGCATTAGTTTTAACATAAATGCATATATTATGTAATTGGAGAAGATAATGCTTCTACTCTTTCAAAAAAATTGAATAAGAAAGAAAAAAGAGCAATTGCGGAATCGCAAACGATCCCCTCAACATAAAAATATGCGTGGCTCTGGCAGCTATCAGCTGATTGAACAAAATAAATAGTTTAAGGAAACAAACAAGCAAAAGTGAGAATGGAAACATGCATAAAAAATTTTCGTTTCAGCAGCATTTGTCCATGCAGCAATAATCTGCACTTGCAAATCATGGCAAAGATTCCATAAATAGTCAAATAAAATGAATGCGGTCTCTTGAATCATGATTTCAATAGTTGTAACAAAATTTGCAAACTGGAAATGTAAACAAAAATCAGCTGTTTGAGTTAACTCACTTTCGGTGAAACGTTTGACATTTCTTTCAAATAACAGAGGCCTTAAATGCAGTTAAGTTCTCGGTGGAAATAGGCTATTAGAATATATTATTACTTTTTGTATAACGCAAATTCATTTTAGATTCCTTAAATTTACTAGAATGAACCCTGCAAGAAGGCTTGAGCCAACATATGTCAGGAATGCATGATAACCCCTGCGGATTTATAATTTTCGTCAACAAATTTCATAATTTATATGTTCGAATATAAACACCAATCAAATATACATCATCTATATGGTAATAAATATTTAAATACAAATTTAGTTTTCATTTCTTTTGAAAAAACTACGCATTTTCTTCGATTATTTCATATTAGTTTAAAAAGTCAATACTGGCAACCTTGCATAACAGCGAGAAATGAGCAGAGCCCGTTTTAATCGCCGTTGGTTTCTAGGTTGCCATGGACGGAAGGTATGTAAGATGGATAGTTGCAGCATTATAGCTTATTTCCACCGGACGTTAAATGCATTTAAACATCGCATTTAAATGCTAAATTCCCATGTGTTTGTTGTTGTATAAATGTGTGTTAACTCACTTTTCAAAATGAGTTAACTCACTTTCGGTAATTTAACAGAAAATGTTACGTTAACAGTCGATACTGTCACTACTAATGTAAACATTTCGGACGTTTCGGTATATTTCTTGCCAGAGTCGTGTATTTTCGGATTTAATGAGGGCCCAGACTTTTATTTTGCATGCTGAAATTTTTTCTGCAAAAGTTACTTTTTTGCATTAATATTGACAAAAAAAAAATATATTGAGTAATTGGCGAAGATAATGCTTCTCCTCTTTAAAAAATAAAATAAAATAAAAATAAAAAACAAACAAAAAGTAATTGTGGAATAGAAAACGATCCCCTCAACATAAAAATATACGCGACTCTTGCAACTATCTGCTGATTGCGCAAAACAAATAATTATGTATATACGTGTATAATGTGCGCTTTGTAACCGGTTAAGGGATTTTTCGGCCGAGCTACTCCTCGAATTGTGGTTTTCTAGAAAAACACACTTAATTACTTAAATAAATAAACTAAACTGAAAATTGAAACAAAACGACGCAAGTGGAACCTTACGGAGGTGCAAAGCTTCCTGGATTGTTGGGAAGGAAGAGCTCAGGAATTGAGAGGTAGCCGAAAAAACTCTCATGTATACAAAGAAATGGCATTGTTGGCAAAGTTGTAGCATGCAAAAAAGCATTTTCCTTTCAGCAGCGTCTGTCCGTGCAGCAATAATCTGCACTTGCAAATCGTAATATTGTATAAATAGCAAAATAAAGTGGATGCGGTCTCTTGAATTCATGATTTTAATACTTGTGACAAATTTTGCAAACTGCAAATGTAAACAAAAATCAGCTGTTTGAGTTAACTCACTTTCGGTGGAAACGTTTGACATTTCATTCACTTAACAGAGGCCTTAAATGCATTTAAGTGCTTGGTGGAAATAGGCTATTAGCGACAGCATTGATACAAAAAGAAAACAATTTTGACGTAAAAATACGCAGCAGTGCCGTACAAGCCGAACACATATAAGCGGCAGCATTGATACATACCTATATTGCATATATACAAACATTATTAAGATTCAGTCATTATTCCAATATTTTACAAAGATCATTTACATGGTTTATATATGCACATAGCATATAAGAGAAATAATAATACAGCAAAAATATGCAAAATATTGTAAGCCAAATCATGTATGCAAAAATCTTTAATAGTGTCATGCGTTGGTGATTCAGCTCCGTCATAATCGCAACTCCTTTGAAGTTTAACGACGCCTAAGTAAAATAAAAAATGAATGTTCGAATCAGAATGTTATTAATATCTAAATGCAGTTCTACCTCGCAAAGTTTGTTCGAATACTTATGAATCTGCTACTATCGCAAGATGAGAAGCGTAAATTCCAGTCAATCTGCTCCATTAGCTGAACTTTCCGTACATGGAGTGCCCTTAAATAAACAAATATAAAAAGCAATGAAAAATGAAGTACATAGTTAATTAATAATGCTTGTACAGGATGCTCATCATATATTCCTATATTTGTCACTTCTATCTGCTACGGAGAAAACGATAAAAAATGGCGTTCTACTCAAAAATAAGAACATAAAATAAAACGGATAATCCGTTCAACTGCATTCTCCTTCAATTTGTATGTATTCAGAAGAGAAAGAAAATAAAAAAATTGCTGACGTATTATGCTGCCCATATTACATACCTTCCGTCCATAGCGACCTATTTTATGAAAGCGCCATGTAAATGAAAAGTTGTCACCGCCTGCCCATGCCGTTACTGACGGTTGCCCCATAGAAATCAGCGGCGATTTGATTGTTTCCGTAAAACATTTAATTTCTCGCTCTTATACAAGGTTGCCAGTATAGACTTTGTAAACTAATATGAAATAAACTAAGTTACTGTACAGTTTTTTCAAAAGAAGAGAGAACTAAATTCGTAATTAATTAAATTATGAAATTAATTATAAATTTGTTTAAAAGTATGAAAACACACTGGCAGCTGGCAATATTTCGCTGCCGTTCGCAGCGGCGATAACTCGTGTATGTACATCGCTCTTCCAGTCGGCTGTTATGGACGTTAGCTATGTAAGATGGGTAGTAGCAGCATTAGTGCTGCCCGAAATCGTGGGCAGTGTCGACCAAATGAGCCGCAAAACAGTGCGAACAAAGCTTGTTGCAACGGCCTCAATGACGATAATGCATTCTTAAGCTTTCGGTAGCTTCGACTTGGTACATTGTTACTTGCGGAATATCTGTGTCTGAACTGAATAATATTATTGCTGTCATGGTATAGACCAATAAGCCTGTTGCCTTGCTTTTCCAAGCTTATCGAAAAAAGAGTATTTCTCGGGGGTTTTGTCGATGTGGCGCAAGCATTTGACAAGGTATAGGTAATTCATAAAATTAAACAATTACTACCTAACAAGTTCCGAATATCAACAGGTGATTTTCTCTAAAAATAGATTAATACATAGAAGAGTATCCAATCACTGCAGGTGTTCCGAAGGTTTTTGGACAAATATTGTATATGCTGTTCCTACAAGTGGCAAACTTTGGTGGATGACATGAACATCCCATTATAGCCATAAAAGTGTTAGAGCAGCGTCTTAAACAAATTGAAGAATGGCTAGAAAAATGGTGTATAAAATTTAATAAAAATAAATGCAAACACATCACATTTACATGAAATACAAAAACTTGTACCATTCTCAATCTCAACAATGTGCCTATCCCACAGGCTAACGAAATCACATATCTTGGCATTCACTTGGATAGACGATTAACTTGAAAGCGACAGTTTGTTTTGGCTTACTGGTACTGTTACGGTTTGCTGTCAAGCATTGTTGAGTTACAGTAATTGTTGAATTGATGTATAAATACTTAATTAAAACAAGAAAGAAGTGCTGTGGATGCTATGATGAAACGATTTTGGTCCGAGCTACTTCCCCAATGTGTGGTGGGCATCTTGATGTTTTTTCCAACAAATGAAGGGACCTACAGTTTATTTCGAACCGGCTCTGAACGGTCGACGAAATTTATGAGGAGCTGTTTTTATTTAATGCCAGAAATACAATCGGCGGAGGGCTTGACATTTCCGTCGATGAGGACAAATAGAAAAATTAACTTTCTATAATTATGAATGTTTGTCGAACCAGGACTCGAACCCTGCTCTTCAGAATGTCAGTACGCAATGCTAACCACTAATATTAATTCTTATAACTGAAGCATCGATTGTAAGAGGGCTATATCATACGAAGAGCGGCTGTATTTTTCGCGACCTAAAGTACTTAATGAAAGAAATGTATAGTTTTATTTTTATTTTTCAATATACATAGTCTCCCTCAAGTGAAATATACTTTTCCCATCGTCAATACAATGCCTTTATACCACTGAAAAATATTTCTTTCTCTTCAAAATGGTAATCCTTTTGCTAAGTGCCACAATTTAATTCTTCGATCAGCCAATACCAATTTTTCGACTTTCTGTACATTTTCTTCGGTTACGACCGTCACTGGGCGCCCGGGCGGATGTCATCTTCACAGGTCCCTCCTCCTTGTTGAAACAGCCGAGCCTATTTTTTCACCATTGTATATGAAGGGACAGAGTTCGGAAGAACCGATGACATCTCTTTCAAAATTTCTTTCGGCGTACTTACTTTTTTACAAGGAATTTTATCACATCGCGGTGCTCCAAATTACTCAAATAAAAAAGTTGTGTTATTTATACTAATAATGAGTCCCGCAATTAGTATTATCAGTAACGAGATGATGTGTCATCTCTAACTACCTTAGCGAAAAAGTCAAAAGCCCCTCGCATCGATTGTTGATTTCGAGGCACTGGGTAACGAGGGTGTGTGTCTATGTAGTTCTGCCATTGGGGGTAGCTATATAACGTTAGATGTAGAGGTTCCTTAGAAATTAAATCTCAATATAGAGGTAAAAAAGAGAAGTGGGCTAGGATACCAGCCCAAACGTCGGTGGGAGAAGTGGCAACTACCACCGGCGAGCACAGCGAGTTTACTTACAAGGAGGCAAGAAGACTGGGACCACAAAAGCGTTAACACTATTGAAGAGGAAACCTTGATACGCTCTTCAGGGAATGCTAAAGGCACTGATAGGCCTAGGGCAGTGTTCAACAATGGAACTAGTGTGGCAAATGTTGTTCGCTCCAAAGATGATTGTTGTAAGAAAACAAAAACAAGTGGAATTAGTACTAATATAGTTTCTTTATTCGAAAGAATGTAGTAGATGGACATATATGTACGAGTATATGCCACCTACAAAGCGGCGGCCAAAGTCTATGAAAGACTTAGCTTCATGTCCAACAAACGAGAGAAAGGGAATATTGGCTTGTTGGTAACCAAGCTCTAATCTGGTTTTACAGTACGTTGGTGTGGTGGACTGTCCGCTTCCAGCAAAATCTCAAAACAGGAAAGCATTGAAGCGAATGCAGCGGCAGAGTGCAATCTGCATAACGGGTGCGTTAAAAACCAGTCCGTTGGCTGCATTAGAAAAGTTACTGTGGCTATCACCAATCAACATTGCAGTGGAAAGCTTTGTAGCGAAGTCAGCTGTAAAATTGGTGACGTTGGTAAAATTCTATACCAAAATCCTCGGGCATAGCACGATAAGCAAAGGAAAAAATGCTTCAAGTCACATTAAAGGAGAGTGGATGGCCCAGGAGCATGCGACCAAACAGCTCAACTTGCAACATTTACACTGACGGTTCAAAAATGGATGACACAGTGGACGCTGGAATCTAATGCGCGGTAGTAGCTCTCAGGCAACCCTTCAAGCTTCCAGAATACTGTAGTATCTTCCATGTGGAAGTCGTCGCAATAAGAAAATATTGCAGGAAAAATATAATAGGTATATATTTACATACGTCGATAGTAAGCGGTAAGTAAATCATTCTATAACCTTAAATCGTATAGCGTAAGAAAATGTGCTTAGATCGAGGGGGTCTTTAGGTGTGGTGCCTGCACGAAAGCCGTTACATATTGTATATACTGGTACCAGACGTGGGAGTTCCGGGAAACTAGCTAGTTGAGATTACCAAAAATAACATTCGTCTGGCTACAAAACCAGAATAGGGAATACGATACACAATGAAATTTACGAAATGGCTGACAGAGCACCAAAGGAAAATACGCATATTTTCTGGTCACGCCAAAGGATTACAGGGCGGTTGTTGGCGTAATGTCATAGCTTACTGGTGGCATCACACGGGGGCCGAATGAGCACTAATAAAGATACACATGCAGGGAACAATACATGAATGATACGCTGGAACACTACTGTCCTATCTTAGATATCAAATTTTTCTTAAACTCTGCATGACGACCACTTCAGGTCGAACTAAATTGAACCTTCATCTGGCTTTACAATAATACTCATGTTCATGAAAGGTACGAATATAAAAAGTCATAAAATCGTAAATATTATTAAAATACTTAGAAAAATATAAAAAGCAAACAATATATTCAAATGTAACTGCCGAAATAAATCATTGTAAATTGAAAAAATTCTGGGAAGTCCCCAAAACCTTATAAGTTCGAAACTAGTTACCTGAGTTTTGAAATTTTCCATTTACAAAAAATGGTGTCAGTTATTCTTTTAGTTTTAAAGCCAAGCCTTTCAGTATTGGCATCTTGCCGCTGCTTAAAGAGTCCGCCACCTGTTTTATACAATTCCATTTTTTCTTTCGCCAAAGATTTCATAGCCTTTCTCTTCAAACTTTCATACTTTTCTCTTAAGTTTTTGGGCCCTCTCCGAATTCCCACTTGAACCTCAAATTCAACATCAATGTTTTCCCAGGCTTTTCATTTTTCCTCCCAGGCCACTGCGTCAGTCTTTTTATTTTCAATTACATTGGAGTAGCGCTCCGCCAATGTTATTAAAACACTTTCTTCAGTGCTTGAAAAATTTGGAAGACGATTTCTGTTTTTATTTTCCATTATATTAGAATAATTTAAAAAATACAACGGATAAATTTAAAAATTGCACGCAAAAATGTAAAAATACATGAGCTGTCACGCAGTTTTTGTCTTTTCACAAGAAACATTTTTGTGAATTTACCTTAAAATATTCACACTGATCAAACTAACCAGAAGTTAAGTAACCAGAACTTGATGAAAACGAAAGTGTCACATCAGCCTATCTGACGGTTAGCTATCCTCCGGTTAAAATTAATAATTAATAATATTAATTAACAATGAAATTCCCGCGTTTTACTTAAATTCGCCTTAGTTATCAACATCGCCTTGAGAGCAATTTATTTATTAAAGAATATACTCTTTCTACTGGAGCGTTTGTAGTCGGCAGACATACCATGTATTTAATTAAAATACAAAGGTGTTCATGCTTGAGATCATTGGCGTGAAAATGTTTGAATACTTCTACTCAATGAGTTTCTGCAGAAGCATTTAAATTATTTCATTCGGTTTCTCTTGCGCCCGACCAATCAAAACGGGCACTACTTTTAAATCTGCCCAATAAAACATTTCCAAATATCGGATCAGAACCCAAGTCCACTGTTCCAAATATTCGCTACTAGTTTTCAATTAATTAAATTCTTTTGCAGCTTTTGCAGATTGTTGTTAACTTGCTAACCGTGCGTGTAAAAAGTGAAGCCGCAATTCTCATGGGGAATCTGGGGAAATTTATCGATGCTCAAAAAGTAGGTGTTTAAAGACTGACACATTTTAAAACTCTTTTCAGCTCAAGCATTAGCGCAAGCCACCTGATTTTGCTGTAACCTATCATTTTGTGATACTCTGATTCAGTTCGGGCCCAAAACTCGCTTAGAGCTTCAGTTCGAATAGTGTATATACACGTATAGAAAAATGAATATATCTGTAAAATAATGCTTTCGTAATCTATGATTAGTTCATCTGTGGCGGATTTCATTGCATTATGGATTGTATGGGCCCACAATCCAATGTCAATTCAAGATTTTTCCAAAGATGATTGTAATTTTACTAACACGTTATTCGCTCTTCGCCTACCTACTCCCCGAAATTGACGATATCGGACAACCAAATTGTTGAAAATTCGTACATTGTAAGGGACCATTACACTTAAATGTTTCTTCCTCTGAGATATTTTAGACTGCAAATTGGTTGCGTTTCGGTTTTTTAACTTGAGTTGAGTACCTTATTTCTTTTTATTATGTAATGCAAATTTTTAACAGTAGCTTTTTTAGCTTTAAAATTCATATTTCACTTTCTACAAAAAATTTGGTTTCTGCTTAGAATGCTTCCATGTCAAGCAATGTTATTATAACCAGGGGCGATTTTCAGCTGAGACTGCGAACTTTTACTTTAATTTTGTTATCTATGGAACAATCTGAGAAAGAGAAGAAACAGTTGAATATTTTTGATTTTATTTAAAAAAATTTGGTAATAGTATTGATCCTGTATCACAATAGATAATTACTTTATCATTATGTACTTCATTTATTACGTATATATATATATATAATAATAATATTAAAATAAGACACGCTCGAGTGGGATCAATAATTAGGTACTCGTATTAATTCTAATATTAAGATCTTCATTAAAGAAGTAGATTAAATTATAAGTTTATATTTTGATCAAATAAACGATAAATAATTAATATATTAAATTTTTCGATTTCCACAAAGTCTTTTATGGTATGCATCCAAAAGGTATGGCACAGAAGAATTTAATATTCACACATTGTATATTCGAGTACATACTCGTACATAGAGTGTGAGTTTTGATCATTGCTACCAAATCTGATTTTAATTGTATTATTATTACTGAACTATTGCGATCTTCTGTACTTATTGCTTATTGTTGGTTGTTGCGGCATATAAGGGAGTTTGATATGAATGTATGAATATATTTATACAAAATTCCTTTTATATACATATGTCGATCTGTTCAGTTGTTGGCTGAACAAAGTAAATGTTCCCAATGTAACCAATAGTCGACTATAAAAATCACAAAAGTAAATATTAAAATTGTCTAGTTTATTAAAGTACTTGTAAGTCGTTCTCGTATTAAAACTGTTTCCTCTTGGTATTTTTAGTTTTATACATACTCGTATATTCAATATGCCTAGCTTATAATATTAACATACATTAATATACATTATTGAAAAAGTCGTAACAAATTGGCAAGGGTACATTATTTGACTGAATGTATTTTTGCTTTGAGCACAACAAAGGCTACTATTCTAAAAGCTATTGAAATAGCGCAGAGTGCAAAAAAATCGTTCCAGAACTGATCACCGCGCATTGTAATTTCTTCGAGAAATTTTTGTGGGTATCTGAAAAAAATTAGGCAGAACTTTTACTTTTTTTATTTATAAAGAATTAAAAATTTTTTGGCTATAACTTTTTACCTATAATGGCAATAAGGTGCTTCATTGCAATCTAAAACACCGCGACCCTCTCCATAAATGGCGCCAACAAAGCCTTCTAATCCATAACGGAGATACGAAATATGACTACCCCATTTTAAATAGCTAGGTAAATCACGAAGTGTTACACCAAAACCGGCAAACATCATCATCGGAATAGTGAGTACTGGTGCTAAGAAAGTACCATTCTATTGAGAACATATATAAAATATTGATTAAAATTAAATCGCAAAAGCTATCGAACATTTAATCCAATATTTTATTATGCTATTAATAAAACTTACCACAACACTAAACCAAGCACCAATCATCAGGCCAAAGCTTTGACCGACAAATACAGTTAGCAAACTTATGGCAAAAAACATCCAGAAGCGCGTCCACTCCATTGGTTGATAACTCCACAAATAAACAATAATAGTAAAGAGCAGACAACCAATGATCTAAAGCATAAATAAAATAATTTAATATATTTAAGAAGAATTATGTTACCCACCGATATTGGCAGGTCGATCAACGTGATTGACGTGTAGTAAGCCTTTAGGGAATACCAACGATTAAAGTGTTCTTTCAACAGAATTGACATCTCTATCGGGACTGAAATTTAATTTTTGTTCAATTATTTGTGAAAACTCACATATTATGATTTCTTCAATATAAATTGCAGCCATGATTCGTAACGATAAATTTCATGTAAACCAAAAAATTTCTATCGTTTCGTTTGAAACATTTTGGAATATTAAGGTTAAAGCAGTTATCAAAATAAATTTATTTTCGTTTTTACCCGAAACGAAAAGCTGTCATTAATGTTAAAACTCTAACTCTAAATACTTACATGTTAAAACAGTCAACATCATTGTGGTCATGGAATGATGAATTAATATGGCAAACAGTAAATTATAATTATCTAAGACTCTTGAGCCCTCACGTCCAGAGCCGGTATATAATGATCCCAGAATGATGGCGACAAAAACATTTACAGCTATACGTAAATGTGTTAAAGTTGTGTCTCGTTTAGCCTTTACATATCCTCGATGCATCAAAACAGATAACTGATTGAGGTAACTCGTGTCCTCTAATGAACGTTTTTGCGATTTCTTTGGAATTGGATATTTGCGCATTAGGGCTTCAGCTCGTAGAATAGATTTGGGGTTTTCAAACCACGCTAAACTACTACCGTTCTCCGCTGCTGATTTGAGAATGTCCACTTTATCGTTTCCATATTCACCGCAAGCCAACTCTATAACTGAAATTAAAATATATTATTAGCGTCAGCATGTGTGTACTCGAATATGTGCGTAGTTTATATACACGATAATTATAATTTTCGGCCAAGCTCTTCCCCCAATAGCCTCATTCGAATGCCCGGTGGATTTTTATGAGGAGCTTTGATTTTCATGTCGGAAATGCACTCGGAGGGTTTTCCATTCCCTGCCATGGGGCGACCGCAATTAGAAAAATTAATTACTTCATATATACAAAACATATGTATAAGAATTTCGAATATCTAACTTTCAGGAATTATGGGAATTTAATCGTTGTGAAATTACCAGAGTTTTGTATACCGCCTTCAATATGTTCACAGGACACATTAAGACTGCCTCGTATCCACTGCTTGTATTCGCCTGAAGTAAGCATCCGGCGGAGGAAAAAGTGCGTGCTGATTTTTATTCCGAATTTAGTAAACAAGAATACTTTGTGTCGAAATAATAAAGGCCAGTTATTATAATAATCTTTAACTTTGAAAAAGATTTGTGACCATCGGATCAATCATCACATTCCCCCGAAGGCCAATAATTTTGACAGCGTGCGTCCCTTGAGAATAAGTCGATCGATATCGCTCTACACGAAGTAGTCAATTGAAATATTTATAAACGAGAATACTTGTACACGGCCGGGATAATCCTTGATGTAGATAAAGCAATCACCGCTGCATTGATATCATCGATTGCCTTATACACTATGACATCAACCAGAACTTCTATCCTGGTGTATGATAGGCGTATGTTAAGCAATAAGTGGATGAATTGATAAAATTATCCACGAAATCACTTGTAGTAGTCTTCAAAGGTTATTATTAGGTTGTTACTGTTGGTTTGGCCTAGAAAACCCAACTCATTGAGTAGCGTAGCTTGGGCTGAGTGACAATGACTCACTGTAAGTAGCATTATTATAAAATATGTGGAATTAGAGTAGCACGTAATATGTGAGCATCCAGCGGCAGACAAAGTAGCACCTTTAATCGGCAATGGGCAAAGGTTCAAAACGACTACATTCAATTTGAAAAAATAATATTTTGATACTCTTAAAAAAGAGTAATGATTTTCAAATCAGAAACACAATAAAGAGTATAGCCGTTCAGCTACTACTATGAACGTGTAATATCGTCTAAGTGAGACTCTCACGGTCAGCCACTTCAACCTAGCCTAAGTATGGAAAGTTTTGAAAGCTGCCTCTTTCGGGGATACTAAGAATTTACCAATTTAACTCCCCATCCTTAAGGGGTAATATTATCTACATACTATAACACTCTGCACCTCGGTGGAGTATTTCGTTTTATTTTCGTCGTAATAACTAGCATAATATTGTGGCCAATTCTATAAATGAAGCCTCCTATTAGATCTCAGGAAAGGATACAGCGTGCACTGTCTGCTAGGTGTAATAGGCTCGGTGAAGATTATCTAAACAGAAACGTTGAAAGTCAGGTAAATTATTATACAAGTGATGTAAGAGGCAGCGCCTCTTGTGGGACAATCACAGGCGCTATGTTCAAAGAGGATTGTGGTCATTACTTTTTAAATGAGTCAACATAAAGTTCAAATGTATAAAAATATTTAAGGAAGCAATTAACAGACTATTAAGAAAAACATACTGAACAACGTTTTGGTTTAAGATCAGGGGGATTAAAATAGGGGCGTGATTGCGTCTGTACACTAACCAAAGATAACCTTTAATTCCTTTGTTTACTTACATATATGGTACATACGAGTATATTATATGTATATTATTCAAAATTATATGTACTTACTATAGTCAGCAGGATTGTGGTACACGGGACATGGCAAGTCGACCGCCTGCAAGAATGGCACTAACCTCTCTGTACTTCCCTGATATACACAGTTACCAGCCGATAGCACGTAAACTTGATCGAAGATTTGGAACAGTTTGGCCGTCGGTTGATGAATTGTACAAATAATGGTTCTGCCTTGCTGTGCCAATTTCTTGCATAACTCCAACACCTTAGTACAGGAACTGCTATCCAGGCCACTATACACATATATAAAAGCGGAAAATGAGTGTGGTGAATATGTTATTTATTACATTTTAAAATCATTCTTACGTAGTAGGTTCATCGAGGAACATCACTGTTGGATTATTTATTAATTCCATAGCAATGGAGAGTCTCTTTTTTTGTCCACCTGAGAGTCGCATTGTCATCGTTTGATCGTGGTCGTATAAGCCGAGCAGCAACAAAATATCTTCGATCTTTAAGAAAATACAATATAAGTTGCGATGTATACACATATATGTACATATTTAAGTACATTTAACTGATTTTACTGACCCTGCCTTCCTTTTCCTCATAGCTCACATTTGTTCCTAATTTCAAATCCGAAGCAATGTGCATATTTTCATTTACTGTTAATAGCGGTTGCAAACGATCATCTTGCGTTATATAGCATGACATTCGTCGAAATGATGCTGCAAAAAAAAAGAAAATTGATTTACGCATTATTTATGGAAATGTATTCATTCTTTTATATTTTATCTTACGCAAGTCTCGACGACGGCCGTTGAGGAGTATGGAGCCATCTACGCCCGTTGTTTTGAAACCAGATAATGCATCAAGTAATGTTGATTTACCCGCTCCCGAAGGACCCATTATCGCAATCAGTTGACTACCAGGGAACTTGCCACAAACATTATGTAAGATCTCTTTCTCTCCTAAAGAAAAAAGTTAAATCGTTACTACATTATTTCAAAGTACTTGTTTATCTACATATTTTTCATAAATGCTTTTATATTACATAATTGGACTTTATTCTTCAAAATGACCAGATCAAATTCCAAAAAGTTTTTTAATGCAAAAAATCTAAGCCAAATTATTTACGAGCAAATTTATTGAAGTCCCTGAAAGCCGTTGTATGATAAAACGTAATAACCTAATGGACCCGTAAAACTAACCTCTGTCATGGTATATGCACGAAGTATGACACATATTCAATTCTGAAATATGGTTTCGGGATTCATACGGTATTAACCTGCAACTGTTTTTGCTCCCTAAATATTGATATCATCGCCGCCTAGGATAAAAGATCACAATAGTAAATATTGGATAAAGCCGAACTATTCAGAATAAGAAATATGGATTAATTACACTTTGTATTAATCCGACTATTTTTCAAAATTGTAAAAAGTTTCTCTCCTGAAAATTCCGAAGAATCTATTTTTCCTAGGAAATAATTTGAGGATAATTCGATTAAATATTGTTATAATTTTTGGGTAGATAACGAAATCCCGAATTCCGGAATCAAAATCAAAATCAGACACGACACAATCCATACAAAGTATAAAAATGATTTAAAACCACGCGATTTTAAACGATAATGTTAATACTGTTCAAATACAATACAACATATTTCTCTGAGTGTAAGTCTCATTTTCTATAATGTTAAACTTACATGCAATGTTAGCTTTAAGAATATCTTCAGTTTGTAATGAACCTTACTCATGGGCCCAGAGTTGGCCACAAAGTTGGCTCTGGATCAAGTTAATTAGTGCGTTGCGCATAAAGTAAATAAATAGTAAACAATTCGAATTCAATGTATTTATAACTTGCTTAAGTCAGACTTTTTAAATCGCTAAAAAAATGAACTTTGACCCGTAGTTTCTTGAAAGGCGGTAAAGGATGAAAACACAAAGATAAGAAAGCGCTCGCAACAATTATTTTGAGTCTACATTCGTCACAGCTAAACTACGTTAAACACGCCAGCTCGAAAAGTCACTTTGTTTAAAAAGCTAATGTCGTTAAAACTTCAAGAAGGTTCTAGTGTGTCTAGCCATATTAATGAATTTACCGATAGTGGAATTATTCACTGAAGTCGACACCAGTTTAACGGACGAAATCCTGTGCATTATTTTGTTGTCTAGTTTGACAGATCGTATGACAATTTCAGCGTGGCAATTGAAGCGCGCGAATCTTTCCCTGCCTTAAGTACATCGAAGGTCAAATTAATCGAAAAAGGTGAAAGAAGATTAGAAAAGAGAGATGTAAGGCCCAGCAACAGTACAACATATGTAATTTTGTAAACAATTAAGAGAAATGTCAGTAAAAACTGGCAAGTAACGAAATTGAGAAAGTAAGATGTCTTAATATCCAAAAGAAATTTACTGAGTTTTCACCGAACAGGATTCAGTTAAAATTATGCAGCAAATTGTACAACAGCTGTTTATTTTGGCGGTTAAATTTGAATTCATTATTTAAACGATAAATATACCAATAGATTTTTCTAACTTCATCTAAAAGGACGAAGATTTATGTAGGTATATCATAACTTGCTTTGCTACAATTAGTCGCTTAGATTTTAGATTTTCAGGAAGGATATTGAAATACGAAAATGTGTTTGAAATTATTTTGCCGAGTAAGTCGGCAATATTAATTGAACATTATTATAGAGTTTCTTCGATTCTGTTATAATAAAAAGCACGGCTTTTTAGTAAATTTGAGGAATCCAAAATCAATTTGCATTGCACAAAAAATAATTAATATATTATAATTCTATGACTTCAACATACCTAACTTTTAATTTCTCAAATCGAACAAATTATTAGAAACAATTCATAATGATCTTTGCGGTCATTTTCGGGCTATCAGTATTTTGTGAAATTCATAGACGACAAGTCTCGATATATACATGTACGTCTATTTAAAAGTAAAGCTGATGTTTTTGATGCATTTAAATCATTCAAAGCGATTGTCGAGATCGAAACTGAGAAGAAAGTCAAAATTTTAAGAACAGATAATGGATGATAATGGGCGTGAATACATAATTCAAGTGCTCGAGAAATGTAGGAATTTCCAATAAGAGTGAGTTGATTTCTAAGTGTCGTTTTGGCCACTTTTAATATGTCATAATCTGTAATTTTTTTCGTTGTATTCAGTAATCTTTACAATTTCATTATACTAAGATATACGCAAAAACAACGTTTAAAAAAAAAAAAAAATTGAAAATGATAAAGATTTTTTTTAAGAAAACCACCTTCTCTAAGTGGTGCGGTAAATAAACAAAACTATCGATTCTGCTGCGAAGAAATTCCATAAATCATTAATGAACAACCATTACATTCACCCAAATTGACAGTTTGGTGTGATATTTTATTCAGAACTTAGTTGTATCGATTGCACTTCACATTAAATAAAAAACATTTGAATTTCCATAACAATTAGTGTATTCGGGATTGGATGAAGCATATTGGGCTATTCAGAACAATCCAAAGCATAACGTTTATATTTGTAAAATCCAGAGTTTTTAAGCAACATTAATGAAAACTGAGTTTTCAGATCTTACAAATATTACAAACAAATAAAGCAAAAGGCAATAGGTCTAAAGCTGACAGTTTTAGTGATGTTTAAAAAATCTTTCAAAAGCCAGAAATAGGACATCGAAAAAATTGGCTGGTAATGTGGTATAGTTTAACACAATATCTGCATAATACAAAATGTTTGTAAGATTCAAAAGAAATATTTTATTATTATATATAAACTGGAAAACATAAAATTTAATGGATCGGACCGTTTTAATAGTCATCTTCAACTTTAAATATATTTTATAAGTCTGTAAGTTAATTAAGTGTTTGCTGCAGGAAATTTAATTGAGGCATTTTAATATTTATTTATTTTTATAAGGGGAAGCCGTTAAATCTGCCTCCTTGGTTTTTTAATTACTTCCAAGTTTGAGTAGTGGAAATATCTTCTAACGTCTCCTGTGGTGGCGCTTGCTAGATAACTTATTATGAATATTGTTCTTTTTCGTAAATAGATATCCCAAAGACCAAAAATCGGCAATTGTAAGTCATCAGTACTTTGAATCCATCTCCAATCTAACTCTTTTTCTATAGCCGAAAAAATTGCAACCCGTCCCATTTTGGGAACACTGAAGGTTTTGGAAGTCAATAGAATGCCCATTTCTCCCTTTCTTACTGCTGATATGGCTTTTTTCATATCTTCTGCTCTTCACTTTCGTATTTCGCCTTTTTTCGACATATTTGTAGGTAAGAGCATTACTTGCCATACTATACCACTTTACCAGCTTTTGCATACACCGCAATAGCCGACATCGGGTTTTACCATATTTTTCAAAAATAATTAATTCGACAAAAATATTTACAAAATACTACTTAAAGTGTCCACTTATATAATATTTACTTGTTTTATCCGAGTACAAAAAATCCACTCCACCACTAAGCACTTTTATTACAATTGACTGTCGGGATCGCTTGTAAATCACAAGTTAATACCACAATACCTCAATTTACTCTAAAACCAAAAAGGTTATCGTCAGCAGAGACGTAGTTTTTCTTGAAGATACAATGAAAGCGCCGTATGAGCTAGTAAACTGTGAAATCAAGCTATTAAGGCAAAATGTGGAAACACAAATGGATGATAGTCGTGCAGTAAAGTCAGATAAAGGCGCAACAAGTGATGATTCGAGAGATGAACTTTGCATTAAGATGATGTTTCAACCTGAAACGGTGAACGAAGCCTTAAATGGTGAAGATGCAGAACAATAGAAAGCATCCATGAAGGAGGAGTATAGTTCAGTAGTATATTGCAAATAAAACATGGTCTATGGTTTCCGCTTCCAAAAAACCACAAAGCAATTGGCTGCCGTTGAGTCTTTAATGTGAAGCGAATCAAAGAAGGCGATATTGTTCGATTAAAGTCGCTGCTAGTGGCAAAAGGGGTGTAGTCAGTTGCAAAGGGTAAACTTTAGCGAGACATTTTCTCTGGTGGTTTGTTATGCCACGATTAGAATAATTATTGCATTGCCGATTGAATACGAGCTGCATCGGGACCAAATGGGCGTATATTCCGTCTATTTGAACGCTCTGCATGCAGCAGCCAGAAGGTTTTATCAACGAAGAGTATCCACATTATGTGCTAAAACTTCACAACGCGCTATATGGGTTAAAGCAGAACGAACGTGAGTGGAATAATCGACTTGATGGTAGTCTGCGTTCGATGGGATTTAAACCAGCTAAGACCGAACCATGCGTATATTTATATAATACTTTTGCAAGATCTTCTTGCGCCTGGCATGCATCTGCGTCGACCAATGTCTCCAATTCTTCGTCTTGAAATTTTTTTGCCTGTCCGTCGTCTAAGTCGAAATTGTCACTTTTAAACCGTGCAAACCACTTTTGGCACGTTCGTTCGGCTAAAGCATGGTCACCATAAAGGTCCAGTAAAATACGATAGCTTTTGGTAGCACTTTTCTTCATGTTAAAGTAATGAAAAAAACTCCCCGAAAAAAAAATTATCTGGTACAAATTTCACATTTTTAAATGAATGATACAAATTGTTTTTCACGCTAAAACAAATGACATCTACTGAAAACGACGCGAAATGACAGTACATTTGAAATTAATATAGCCACAAATGAACACGACGCGAAATAATACTAGTAGAGCCCTCTCTTAGAAAACCGCTCGAACTAATGCATACACCCAATAATAGCCAAATACGTATACAAAAAATAGATGAAATTAAAGAGCAAATATCTGAGCATTTCCATGTGGTAGATGGTGGACCTTTGAAACAATGAAACATGGAAATCGAAAGTAAAGGAGCTAAAGGCTCTGTTACTTAATGCCAACGTTAATATACACGTATTGGAGATTTGTTGAAGGAGTATGCCGAATACCAATCGTTAGTAGGTGCACTCATGTATTTGGAATTATCAACGAGACCGGACAAGACAAGTATGTAGCAACATTCGGTAACAAAACTATCTCAGCGTAAAGTGCATCCTCATTGTGAACATGAAGCAGCATTAAAACATATAATATTTTGAGATATTTAAAGAAAACGCCATCATACAAGTTGTATCACCAAAAGTCTGGTGAACCAATTGAAGATTTCGTCAATGCCGATTGGGCCGGTGATAGTACCGGTAGAAAATCGTTCACCGGGTATACTTTATGACAGCGGAGTATTTTGGATTATCTACAGCGGCAAAGGAAGCCGAGTAAGCTTTTGTATGAAATGGGTTTCGAAATAACCAGGCCGATGATAATTAATTGTGACAATCAAGACACGCAACATATCGCGAAATGTACAAAGCAAACAAAATATATTTAAGAATTAAGTTAGGAATGCTGAAGGCATAGATTTAGAATATGTTAATAAGTGCCAACCAAATGACCAGCAAATCAATGACGATATTGCAATCTTAAGCTTCCGGAAGCGAGGGAAAGCTCTTGCTTGGTTTTTCTTTAAACAGAATCAAAGAAACTCTATAATAATGTTGAGTTAATACATTGCCGGCTTATACGAAAAAATAACTACAAACTAATTTTCGTGTTTCAATCAGCCTTCCTGAAAATGTAAGCCACAAATTGTTGCGAAGCCAGTTTTACATAAATCTTCTTCCGTTTAGAGGACTATTTAGGCAAAACACATTGGTCTCTTTATCTTTTAACGGCTATAAACTATGTAGAATTTCATCATTACTGAAATACAATAAATTGAAAATTCCACATACGTAAGTGCCAATTTTATTTAAATACTTAAGAGCAGAAAAAGTGAAACTGATTGAACGGACTCAAAGGTAATCGCTGAAATAAACAGCTGTTATGCAACTTGCATGGTAATTTTTACTGAATCCTGTGCGGTGAAATCTCAGTAAATTTCTTCCTTTGGGAGGGTAAAATTTTCACTGATATTTCTCACCGAATAGAGCTATAGTCGGCTTTTCGCATATAGCCGACTCTAAAGTTGCACTGACGAAGCGTCAATAAAGCTCTAGCTAAATCCAGCTTTTAAACTAAATTTCTATTCCGATCTTTTATATTTTCGTACTTTGAGAAAAAATTAAAGACAATTCTAAACTGAAATATTTCATACATTTTGATTAAAAGGAAGCGTATTTTTCTGGTGCGCAGTAGCCAAATGGTTAGTTGTGTGTAGCTCCAAACGGAAAGTCGGCTAATATATAAAATTATAGAAAACTAATTTTAAAAATGTATATAAATTTTCTTACTGCGGTCGCCCGTCGGCATAAGAATCCTTCGGCCAATCGTAGGCGGCTTAGTATAAACAGTAGGTCCCTCCATTTTATGGAAAACATCAAGATGCACACCAAAAATTGGAGGAGGAACTAGGTCAAAAACAGCTACCGTGGTTGTTATACCCTGCCGAGGGGCGACCGCAATTAGAAAAATTAAATTTCTATAATTTTGGATGTGGGTTGAACCAGGACTCAAACCCTGGCCTTCAGAATGGCAGTACCAATGCTAACCAAAATGTACCGTGTAGATTAAACATAAACATATTGCAAAGGCGATAAATAAAATAATTGTATACACGTTTATATGTATACTCGTATACTGGGTACTTACATACACGTATGTATGTATTTACAAATGCCGATATCTTTATAGCGCGGCTCAAATATGCAGTTGATTATTTTATAATGGATTGGCATAAGCATTAGATAATTTATGAAGAATTTGTGATTAGATAAACAAGTAGTGTTTAGAGTACAAAAACTGCCTCAATTTTAATTTTATTTTGGTAAATGAACGACGATTCGGAAGCGAAACATTGTTTAAAGGTCATTATTATAGTGGACTACATAAAAGTGTGACAGTAAAAAAATTATAATTTACCGACAAAGAGCAGTTATGAAATTTAAATATGGTGAACTTTAGTCGGCACATGAAGCAGGCTTTCACATAAACATTTCTTTATTGCTAACCGTGTCTACTGGTGCAAAGGCTGTTGTTTTAATAATAATAATAAAATAGTACTGCGTACTACCATTCGGAAGGCCCGGGTTCAAATCCTGGTACGATCAACATCCAAAAGTTATGGAAAATTAATTTAAACAACAAATTTAGGAACGAAATGTCAACCCACCGAGTGTATTTCTGACATGAAATAAAGCTGCTCATAAAAAAACCATCAGCCGTTCGGAGGCGGCTTAGTATAAACTGTAGGTCCCTCCATTTGTTGGAAAAACATCACGATGCAAAACCACAAATTGGATGAGGAGCTCGACCGATAAATCGCTTCAGCGGTTACAAAGCGCCAATTATATATAAAATAAAATATACATATATATACATATGTACAATGCATATGTATAGATAAGTAAAAAATTTAATCAGCAAAGTATCTTCTCAGGTATCAATTACAGCTTGTCTTGTAAATCAAAATTTTGGCATTTCCCCGACATAAGAAACAATTTGAATTGAACTGAATCTTGAATTTGTTCATATTTTTTTTTACAGAAAAATGGTAATTTTTATTTGATCTTGAATATGAAATTTGTTAAGAACTCCCCCTTTGGCTTCTATCTCTTCACTCGTTCTATGTATCGTTTTTATCGCGTTTGCTGACGTTATAGAAATCCTTTCAAGTTACATAGAACATGCTCATGAAAGGTATAATAAATACAAAGATTATGGTAAGTTGTATGTGGAGCTGGTTGTAAATTCACGTCCAATATTGTGGTTATGGCATAATCGAATACTGAGGAAGACGAAAAAGGGCTGGCTCGCGTTTGTTCCGCTGCGGAAACTGTCACCGACGACCCCCTCAGACCATTCAGCGCCTTTAAATATTATCTAAAACACTAGACCATAGAGGAACGCTATTGAATTGAACACAGACCAAACTTTTACTTGCACTAAGCAAAGCTGAATGGTTTAGGAGAGCCCGCTCGCCGTCAGATTCTCAGCCTCGTCACTTCAACCAACCCCCTTGTATAAAAATGCAAATGTCAGTATGTTATTGGATATAAGTTACCTTTGCCAAATCCCATTTGAACAGTAAGAGAAAGTTCCTTAAACTCTATATCGACAGGCATACGTGAAGGCAAATTCGAGAAGGGTTCATCACAACTTTTTTCCGCATTCCCATTACATCCGTTACTTTTAGCGATTAGCGATAACGGTTCTGACTTTGTCGGACGATGTTCCTTGTCCACTTCTGTCGCTTGGGAACCTGTGTTTGCTGTTGGTGCTGTAGCAAAAACACTACCACCATTGCGCCAGCCATGCACACTGGTCAATGGCATTGTTGTTGGGCTGTAGACTGATGCTGACCGTTGATCCACAACTTCAATGCCCATAACCAGAGCTGAAGTTGGCACCGTGGAAGATGTGAAAAACTGCTCTCTTGCCGATAACATTTCCTTTATTTCTTACTTAAGCTTATGTATTATATTTTGGTTTGTGCGACAGATTCTTGTGAGCTACACCAACTATGGAACTGAAATAATGAAAAATTGTAATTATTAAATCGCTGATATAAAATAATGTAATATAAATATACACATACATGTGTATATTTACTTATTTTTCGAATATAGATAATATTTATATGTATATATTATTTATATACTTCGTATGTACATACATATTTATTTACATAGCTATATGTACTTGTATTTATAATTGATTGCAAAGTACGATTTAACTTTTGAGTGTTCAGCTGTAACAAAGTACGTCAATCAATGAATATCGATTAAAATACACACATACACACACACTTACTCATATGGTATTAAAAATAAAATGTATTTTTGTATTTGACTTTAATTGCACATAAATATATATATATATATATTGATATATTACTTACATAAATCTGTTTTCATTTGACAAACTAGTACATACGTAGGCTGCTATATATAGGTCTGGCCTAGGCAACACTAAGTATTGCCAGGTGCAATCTGACATTTCCATTGGAAAGTTTGACTTTTTTTAGCACCATCCTATAGTATGTGAACTGATAATGCAAGACCGTCATGTAACATACCTTCAGATAGAGGCATGCCTATGCATTTCTCCCACCAGCATACATTCGATTGCATGAACACCTGGCCGTAAAAAAGGTTTGTTCTCGTTGGATCCTGCACAATTTGACAATCGCTCAAAAAATGCTCGTGTGGATTGGTGTAAAGAAATGCTGAAAAAATACGATCGCGGTGCTTCAAAAGACGTTTATAAGATCGTCACGAATCAAAACAGGAATCGACCGTGTGGGTCTTCCAAGACGAGCCAAAATCAAAAAAAAAACATTTTCGTTGATAAATATTCGTATTTTCATTATTAGGCCAGAAATATATATAGCAGCCTACGTACGCTAGTAATTACAATCATATCTACATACATACGTATATATATGTACATAAATAGGCGGTTGAAGAGAGGTAGGTTGTACCTTTTTACACGTGTACCGATACTCAAGATATTTATATCATATGAAAGATGAACGGACCTATCCACAAAATAGGCCAGATTCCAATTTATCCATCTTAACAAAGGTAAAACTCAGGAAGAGTTCAAGTTAATTCCTATTATACTGAAAATTATACTGAAAATTTGTCAGTTTGATCCTCTGATTCACAAGAAGGTTTGTAAGCAAAATAATACCCGTATTTGTGGTTCGATTTACTTGAAATTTGGTCCGGGAAGTGAACCACCGACCAGTCTTTTCGTATTGTATTTGGGTCTCGATTAACTTGGAAATCGGTACAAAGGTGGCTTTTCGATTAGATTAGCATAAAACTATTTTTTCTTCTGTTTTTATTTTATATTCATGTTGATTTCAATCCTCTTTAATTATTATGTTCAGAATCCAGAGTAAAGTGAAAGGAAAATATTAGTTGCTCTCCCATTCTTATTATGGCGGATGCTTTCCAAAGTAAAACAAGTAAATATTACATGTTAACACAATACATACGAGTATAAACTCATTGCTTCGAGGAGAGTAGAACCCCTTTGAGTAAGTTTATACTGTGATGAATAGTAATCGTCCACATGGGGAATGGTCACATTACCATTGAATTCATTTTAATATAAGCTATACATATTTAGTTAAATGATATACCGACATTTTACTAAAAAAATGTTAATTGAGTGTTATATTAAATGGAGTTTTTTTAATTGCCGAGAACTGAAAACGTTCAGCTAAAAAACATAAATTTATTAGCTAATTTTACATCAATGACTGAATTTGAACTTAATTCAAGAATATAGAAAGCTATGAAACATCAAGTGCTGGAATAAGAGTGTTTGAACGTTCTAAACAGAACATTCAATTTGATTTAAGAAAGAAGAAGAGCAACAGAAGTTGAGCCTGCTATTATTTCTACTACGCGAATTACACCAAGCATTTTGATATGACTGGCAAGAGTGGGTAGGTTAATAACTTTCATTTTGTATTGAGAATCCCTATGCAAATTTCTCAAGGCAAAAAGGAGAAATTGTTTTATAATAGATTATATTCGATTAGAGTAGATTTGATATCTTTAATTTGATTATAGAGCCGTATTCCAGAATAGGTCTTCTAATTTTGTGAACAATGTTTTCAAAGCTTAAGGGCCCTTTGAATTCATGCTGCAACGAAAAAGGGTGGACAACGTAGAAGCGTTCAGTCATCTAACTTACAACATTTTCAGGGACGAATCAGAAATGGCTGAGGGGTGGGATGTCAAATTACTGCAGTTTTTCTAGGTAGGAATATTCACAATGGGCAAAGCAGCGGAGCTAACCAATACCTCAGACAATAGCATTAGAATCCTAGCTCCAATTAATTAATTAAGCGCTTAATTCACACAGATTACGTCTAGCCTTTAGAGCGCCTTTTTTCAAGGACAGGTCTCAGTTATCTAGAGACTTCACGGTATATAGATTCTAGTAGCTCCTTTACTGATGACACAAAGCTAAATATTAGAGTATTCTTAAATTTCTCAAAAAAGCATTAACATCCAATATAACGACTATTACAACTCAAATTAGACTGATCGTCAAACTGGTCCTGCAAAGAACCAACAGTACTATGTACAACATATCAGCCGGACCGTGTTACCTGACTTCAACTTGTTCAACTTCAATAGTTTACAACAGTAGAAATTCAAATCAATATTTGTCTTTGTTTTTGGATTACATTAAAAAATATTAAAATTCTCTACATATTTTTTCATCTCTTATGTGAAAGTGATAGATTTATTTTTAAGAGAAAAGAACATGTTTAATGCTAGAAATGCATGAAGGAACTACTTTTATGTTATTGCATCATGACAAACTCTACATAACTTTTTCTCGAGTATCGCTTTTTTACGCTTTTAGGTATAAAAACTAAATCAATACTGCCGTAATGTTCTCTTTGTTTGCCCCTATTCAACCCAATTTTTAAACAACTTGTTTCTTACAACCCAATATAATTGCATTACATAAAAATTGTGCAGGTATTGTTTCGGTCAGAGCTATCGATGGCTAAATTAAAATTTTTAGATATAATTGTAATTGCGGTAAAAATGTGAAACACTCTTTTTTAATTTTAAATTGTTCTAAACTGATATATTTTATATTCATTTTCCACCTGAAAATGCAATGTTCACACTTAAATTTTCTGTTTCCTCTCGTTTTTGGTTAAATCGTTCAATTATGGTGTATATTAATTATTATAATAATTGCTAAGAGACAATGGAATTAAGAACAACGCAAGTTTATAATAAAATAGCAGTCTTCATTATCATAATAATTTTAGTTGTCAAAACTGTATACTTACATGTACGAGCATAGTACTACATATATTGCACATATATATGAATAAAATCAGACGATATTTCAAATTATAAACAATGACACTTCAAAGACACTGAACGTTAGAAAGTATAATCTCTTCTAAAGAATCATAGAGCAATAAAAATTTGTCATCTGATCGTCAAACTTAAGCCACGCGTGAGAATACTGGATTTGTTTATAATACTTATAATACAAAAATAATACTCAGCTTGTACCCAGCCAGGAGGAAAATGTATGTAGGTATGTAAAAAAAATTGTATTTTAAATTAATAGTTTATACTTGTATATGATTCGCTAAATTATAACTATTGTTTTTAAGTTTGAAAAATTTATTAAAATATTTTCGAAGGGGAAAAATACTGGAGAAAAATTAAAAAAAAAAAAAATTACGAGTAGAGCAAGGAACGAGTTTCGAGCTTTGCTCTGTAAGTATTATATGTTTGTTGTAAAAAGTCAAAATACAAAGCATATTTGTTCGAAACACTCGAAAATATTCAAGTAAGAAAAATTGAATAGGTGTGCGAGAACTACCTAGTTGGTCAAATGCTCGAGCTGTTTCAAGATGATCGAACAAAACTTTGAGCTCTACTTATTGGTTTAATATTTTTTAAGAATTTATGAAAAAATTTGGTTTTAATGTCTTGAGATTACCTTTCCACAGCATAAAAATTACATACTAGAACATCAGCGAATTTCTGTGTAGACGTGGTGTAAGGTAAGAGCATTGAGTCCAAGTTTGAATAATTTGGCCGCTTGGGAACATTTATCATAACTTTTCATTCTTTACCATAGCGACAAATATTTCAATCCTGAAAGATAAGATTGATCAGAGTGATCATAAGATCAATGATCAGTGATGTGACAAAAAATCGATCGTTAAACAGTTAACGTGTAATTATTAGTATTTGAGAAACTTTCTGCTTCAAAAATTCACATATTTCTATTTATTTTTAATATAAATTTGTGTTTTTTTGTTTGGCAAGATAAAACTATCCAATTAACACATTAACGCAATCTATAGGTACCGTTAAACGTAACGTAGCGTAACTATTATTTCAGCAAATTTATTTCAAATAATTGCAGTGTGTGACTGCACTGCACTTATCTGCGATTTTATTTCTGAAAAGGATTTGAGTACTGTCAACGAAGCCTATTTCCAGAAATTGCAATTCAATTTCCATGAAACTTGTAATTGCTGCGTTTGAAGTTAAATCTCGAAATTCGTCATTTTGACATGCAATTTGAAATGCTACGCCTGCACCTGAAACGAACAGATGGAAAATCAAAGGCCCAATCATTTTCATACCTTCAAAACCGTTTTGCTCATAGATGTCTACCAATTTTAAATATATAAATTTAATGCATGCAAACACAAACAACATTTGTGAGTACGTACATAGATATATAATACCTATGTATAATAAATAGTTGCTGATAACAAACCTTATTGTTACGACTTAGAGGTTACTGACCGCATGCCTATTTAGCATTTTAGTTTCCGCTTTCTTATGATATACAAACAAATACATATATGTATGTACAAACATATGTAAATTAATGTAAATGAATAGTCAGTATTTGTTTATTTTATTGAAACAATTATTTTCCAAAGCAAAAAATGTTTTTTATGTGTGATAATGGTTCTGAAATCCGATCGGAATTGATTTCGCATAGATTTGGATCCGCTTCGAAGTGTTAAAATGCAATTGTTTGGTTGCTGTGTTAACTGGTTAAACGGCTTTCCCACGGCATCGTAAATTACATTGTTCGTCCTATTAATTACGAACACGAATTACCCCATTCACATGGCACGTAATTTGACAGTTTTCTGTTTCGCAGCTTTGTTCCATTTGATAACGCGTTAATAAAATATTGAATAGAGTCCGTGATGTAAGTGCCAGCATGTAGAATCCGATAAAAAAATTTCATTAAATCAATATATTCAATCAAAATTATACCATCTTGCTCTGCTTATAATTTCAACAAGTTTAAGATCCGCATGGACATTCTAGTATCTTTAATAATTTCTTATTCTTCGTTTTTAATATACAAATAGTGTTTGGTTTCAAATAGATGTTTGCGTTTTAGTGTTTTCTTTTATGGTTTTCACTGTTGTTGTTTTGATTAGCAGTCTTCGATAAATTTCCGATAAAAAATAGGGAAGACAAGGATTTGGTCGTAATTCGCCTTTTAATTGAAAATGAATTACCCACTTTTGGCATAATTCTCTCGAACATTTGCTAATTAAGTAATTCGGCATATACACGGTGTGTCCCAAAAATAACCGAATTTTTTGGATATAAAATAGTAAAATACACATTATATTATCTTTGAAAGTTATTATTTATTCAAAATAGGTTCCATTTGACTCAACACAACGTTTGGAAATGTTCTTCAGTACCTCGGTTACGGCTGCTTCATTTTTTTAATTTTTTTTTAATTTTTTAAACTTCAATTTCAATTTTTTTTTCAATTTTGACACAAAATTTTATATTTGATCTTTTTTTTGTGCTAATGGTTCACACTTTTGGTTTTATTGAAATGGCTGTCACTTTTACATCTGTCATCCGACTTACATGAAGTCAGGTGCGTTTGAAAGAGGATGAATGTATCTTTTTAATGTTGCAAATTTTCAATAGATGGCGCTGTATGTTGTATGATTTGGGACACACTGTATTTGGAGTGCGAATTATGATTGAGAAAGCGAACAACGTAATTGGCGTGCCGTAGAAATGTCCTACTACATTCCATTTATGAAATAGTTGAGAGTTTATAAACAATCTGTAATTAGATTTAATAATTATTTAAGTTTTTTGCTCGCTAAGGATCAAATAAAAGCATTAAATAAAATTTATACAAACTAAAAAAAAAATGTCATTTCCAACTTTTCACGTAAGAAAGACGTTACCGGAGAACGATAGGAAGTGAAGTAAACATCCAGCGTTCAAGTTTTCTTCCCTTAACTCAATAATATTCTTTAATTAAAAAAATCTCAAAACTAAGCATTTCACACACATTTTTTAGGGTTTTCTGATTCATAAAGTTAAGACTTGTAAAATAAGAACTCAACCAACTATAACTTATACAATTTTTTCTTTAGAATTTTCCGATAAATCAAGATACAGCACAACGAATATGTTGAATTGCATTATTTTCTAGTTGAACCTGTGGCTTTCCTCATAATAAAAAATTCATTGACTATTTGATAAACATATATAAAATTTTATAGATGCACTGCTGAAATATCCATCACTGTAAAGTTGCCACAGTGAAGATAAGCCAAAATCAACTTAAAGCTAAATGCCCAAAAAATCAGAAAGCTAAAATGCCCTAAAATCGCAAACCCCATATCGAGGAGGACAACGACAATCCAACAGTCCGCAACGAATTTTCCAATTCCAACAGCAACAAGACAAGGCCGATAAGCAGCAGGTACACCAATTTCAACTATTTTGGAACTCCCAATACCCCTCACTCACTATCGATCCTCTATCCATAGAACAGAAAACGCACGCAATTATGATATTGAGTGGAAAATAGTACAAAGTACAAAAAGATCACGAGGAATCCCAACTAGTTTCTAAAATAATAAAAACGAAGTCAAGCCAAGTTCGATAAATCCCAACCCGTAGTAGATTTTTAGCCCTGCAAACGAAGGAAAATAAAGATACTTAGGATGAAATGCTTAATCCTCCGATGTTGTTTCACACAAAATAAATATATATACATATATGTAAGTATAGAGGTTTTTCAGTGTGATGAGTTTACTCGTTTCCTCAAGTCGACAATAAAGTTTTGTCAATAAATAATACTTAAATTAACTATTGGTTAAATAGTCTGAGTTTACATGGATCAATAATGATTGTAGCTGTCTTAAATTTCTAACGAATAAATGTCGTAAATTTGAAAAATGAAATTTGGGGTTTTTACTACATATTTACATAGGTGTACGTGTATGTATGTGCAGGAAAACATATATGTATGCCTATGCGTATATGTATCCAATTATTAATAAATATTTCAGATAATGGAGTTTGCAGATAAAGTTGAATTAATGCAAGAAATATTTCAGAGTATTGAAGAAGCCGCTGAAATTAACTCGGATGATAGCGAAAAAGATGATATATGTATGTAATTAGATTACACTTTGCAAAGGGTAGAGTTGATGTTTAATAGAATGTAAAAATATATAAACGAAATAGATAAATAAAAGCTATGTCTTCCTTTACACAAAAATAGTGTTTTTAAATTACGAGTGTAAAATAAAGGGGTATAGAGAAAAAATTCAGAAGTACCAAATGTCAAACAAATTGCTTGAAGAAAGTGTCTCTGTGTGAACATGAAGGGCGACACAAAAAAGAAAATTACGATAATAAGCGAAAAAGGAATCCTCATGTAAACTGAGACTTATGTTGGTGTTAAAATATAAATCAAAAATTGCGTACCACTTTAAATAATCGTGAATGTGAATTAAGCCGAACAGCGTCACAATTGATAAGCATTGAATCAACAATAGCAATAATAAAAACATTATTTCTGTGAAATTAATTAAGGAATACATGTTGTTTCATTTTGTCAAAGTTTTTTAATTATTTTTTACAAATTATTGATAATGATATATTTTTAGCTTCATGAATTCTTTCCTTTAAAAAAATTGAAAAAAAAAATCTGTATTCATTCTCTATACCTTGTCTGCTTGAAGTCAACCGCTTTCTCTATAAAAAAATTAAGTTTATAAAGATATTCAACAAAGTTTTTTAACAATTCATAGTTTAAGTGAGTTTTTGAATTGATTTTGAAACGCAGGGAATGTAAATATCTCCGAATGTATTTTTTTACATGAAATAAAAACTCATGGAAATTAAAAGGCCGTTCGTCTGCGGCTTTGATTAAATTGTAGGTCCCTCCGTTTGTTGGAAAAAACATTCAAAAGCAAAACAACAATTTGAAGGAAGAGATCAGTCTAAATCGCTTCAGGTCTTTCACCTTCACGTACTCGTATAGGTATACGTAGGCTGCTATATATAGGTCTGGCCTAGGCAACACTAAGTGTTGCCAGCTGCAATCTGAAATTTCCATTGGAAAGTTTGACATTTTTTAGCATAACATCACTCAGAACGTTTTTTCATTTAATCGTGAATTGTTTTATTTACAGGGAATTAAAAAAAATGGAATTAACTCGTGAACATTTTCGTGCGATCATTTTTCACAACTTTCGAAGTGGATTATCACGACAAGAGTGCATCGATGAACTAAAATCTTTGTATGGCTATGAAGCACCATCCTATAGCACTGTGAAAAACTGGTACAACGAATTCAATCGTGGCCGACGCTCGCCGACGTAAAAAAGGTTTGTTCTCGTGTGGATTGGTGTAAAGAAATGCTGAAAAAATACGATCGCGATGCTTCAAAAGACGTTTATAAGATCGTCACAGGTGACGAATCATGGATCTATGCGTATGAGCCCGAAACAATACAGCAATCGACCGTGTGGGACTTTCAAGACGAGCCAAAATCAAAAAAAAAAAAAAACATTTTCGTTGATAAATATTCGTATTTTCATTATTAGGCCAGAAATATATATAGCAACCCACGTACTGTATACACGTACTGGCAGAACCATTTAGTTTTTTGTACTTTTTAGTTCTATAGAGGATGCAGGTTTTTCAACTGGCATTAGAAGCCACGGTTCTAGAGGATAACATTGATCGCCAATAAATTAAGAGGACGTTCAATATTATGGAGCAACAATAGTAATATGCGTGCAGTCAATTACTCCTATTATGCTTTTATGCCGAATTTTCTAAAAAACTGTAACACATGAGATAAATTAGCTTAAGTGTTTTTTTTTTTATTTGCATTAGCATATCCTGTTTTTACATAAGTTTCTTGCTCTGCCGATAAGCTTTACAATACGCATACGACGGACTCATGGGCAAGTCAAAGTTGTTGCCTACACATTTTTGGTATGAGCCATACCCGCTGCCGAGGTAGCCGAGTGGTTAGCATTGCGTACTGCCATTCGGAAGGCCCGGGTTCAAGTCCTGGTGCAACATTGTCAAGAGCATTTGACATCTTGACAATTTATCAAGAAAAGAGTTTTTTATTTATGAAACAGAATAGAAAAATCTTGATAAATTGGCAAACTTGATAAATAAGCAAGATGGTAAATTTATCAAGAGCCTGTAGGTGGGGTGAAAAGTAATATCCTTGGGAATGAAAAACAATTTTTTTTAAACTGTTTTTTTTATTTTCTTCAATGTAATCCCCTTTTAGCTCCATACACTTATTACAGCATTTTGCCAACTTCTTGATCCCGTCCGCGGCGTCCATGATTTCCTCCCGTGAGCTGATTTTTTTTTATTGATGAGGTTTGGGAAAAGATAATAGTCCGAGGTAGCCATACTCAACATGTTGCACTATAACCTTTTTTGCAGTAGCAGCGCATCCTGGCGGTCAAGAAGATTACTTTTCACCCCACCTAATATATGTATGTATATATATTATTAAGCTTTGTAACCGCTGAAGCGATTTTCGGCCGAGCTCCTCCTCCAATTTGTGGTGTTCCGTCTTGATGTTTTTGCAACAAATGGAGGGATCTACAGTTTATACTAAGCCGCCTCCGAACGGCAGATGGTTTTTTATGAGGAGCCTTTATTTCATTTCACAAACACAGTCGGAGATGTGACATTCCCTGCCGAGGGGCGACCGCTATTAGAAAATCTAACTTAACTTTTCATTTAACCCGAACCTTCCGAGTGTCAGTACGCAATGCTAACCACTCGGTTAAGGCGGCCGCCACGTGAGGATGTATCCGTTTTTTTTTTCAGGGAATAAAGCATACACAAGAAACGATTTTGCATATAGGCTTTGGGAACGAACAAAAGGGTGTAAAACACCAAAATTGTGTGCTTTTTTGGTTTCTACTCGCGGCGAAGAGGTCAGACTTCAGGGCTGTTAAATAGACCTGATTGAGGACAACAAATGCAAGTAGAGGTAAGAAGAGTACAGCACATAATCTGAGAGTGCCTGGCGTTCGGTAAAGAGAGGATGATCTCACTTAACGAGGATAAGCTGCAGGATCTTCATTCAGCTGTGGATAAGTTACCAAAAACGCCTGCTTCAACGCGTAATAGCAAGAGTATCATTACATAATTTTCATTGCATGTAGTGAATCTGAACACTGTGAACATGGTATTCCCAATGTTTGACTTCTGAATCTCAATCTAAGCTAAACTGTACAAGTCTTCTTAATCCTTTTTTATTACTTTCTTATTAGATATAACTTTTCAATCAGGCGGCAAAGCTCCTCAAAACCATATTCTCTTAATTTGATAGAGATAGTAAAAAAAATATTTATTTCAAAAATTATTTTTTAATACAAATTTGAAACTTATAAATATTTTCCACAGTAAACTTTTTTAACGCTCCTAATTTGATATCCGTTTGTTTAATTTCATTTATTTTATAAAATTAAACATTTCATCGATCTCTAAAAATATTATACTCTGCATAGTCCATTAAAATGAATTTTCTTTATTTGTGCACATGTAAATTTGGGTTATTGAAGCTATACTTTCTAGCAGACTTTGACATTTATAAAAACAGAAAAAGAGAGCAAATCCCGTTGATAACTTATATTCAAATTTATTTTTAATATTGCATTGTACAATGAGAGGAATACGGAAAGCTTGAATTAAAAAAGAAAAGTAAATGAAGCGTACACATATGTATAGTCTAAAATGACAAACAGTAAAACAGAATTTTGGAAAACAATATTAAAATGGAATGGAAAGATGGCATCTCAGCTTAACAAAACGTCAAAATTTGCGGAAGGCACAAAAGCAAGCACAATGACAAAAAAAAAGCAAACAAATAAAATCCTGATAGCAATTATTTTTATTAAATGAGATGGATTACAAAGTTTACCAAATCAAAAACATGTTATGGTTTCTACTTTCACTTCGCACAGTAGCGGGGCTCCAAATAAATAACCATGCCGCGCTACTGGATACGTAGCATTTACCGCCAAAATCTTGAGATAAGGATCCCATATCTATGTAAAATTTAATGAACTGTGTTACAAATAATTGAACAAATTTGTCTCTTATTATTCACACATTGATGGAATGGTATCCATGCTTTCTGGGGCTTTGGATGGAAAATGGAAAATCTGACCTTTGCAAAAAACATCGAGCGGTTGATTGCATTTGTTAAACAATGGTTACAACGGCTGGCTGACGACTGGCACATATTCATATTTCCCATTGCTTTCCAACGGAACGCTGATAGCATTCAGTTTCGAAAAAGCGCAAGGCGGTTAGAATTTTAATCTTTTTAATAGCGTTAAAGCTGAAAAAAAACATTAAGAGTTATCTTATGACCTGTTTATCCGTAGATATTGCTCAAATTCTTCGGATTTGTAGTTGGCTATCAAGTTGAGAAAGATTTCTTCAACTAAATCTGGAGTTAATCTATGTATGCCAAACACCTAAAAGCCATTTTTTATTATTTTCTTTTTGTTTTTTATAGCTTAGGTAATTTCCTGATCTAATATACTTTATGTTAATCTCAATAAAATATCATTCTTTCATCGAAACATTAGTCGTTTAGTGATTTGTCGAGTAGTTGACGACAACAGCTTATCAAGCGATAGCGAATATCGTTGCAATATGTACAGAAAATGTTAATATCGTTAAAATTATCGCTAAGTTATTTTCACGTTTTCGGAAATTGAATCCGAGTACTGACCCCCTACTTAAAAAATCGTCTTTACAACTTACAGTCACTTTTTGTACGTGATTAGAATTTGTTTGTATAATTGATTAGTAAGATTTTAACTAGTTCAAGTGTCGTTAACGTCATCGCAAATATAATATATAAATGTGTAAACAATACCCCTATTTTACACATATTATATATTTACAATAAATTCATTTGTGTTTACTTAAATAAATAAAGTTATTTTCTTTTGTAATTAGAATAACAACACGTAAAGACATTAAAATTGGACATTGGACTATTACTTTGCTGAGAAAATACCTATGTATATGGTATATACGCATACGTATGTATGTGAGTACACATAAAAACGCATGTAAATACAAATTTAACTCTGCGACTCTTCAAATTCGATGTTAAGCTCTGCAGTGGAATTAAAATTAATTTAAACAAAAATTAAGTGTATAAAAAGATTAAGGAGATATTAATAAATTTTTTGTATTATTTCAGTGCCATACCTTTCAAGGATATGAAATTAATAATCTGACACCTGAGTCGACATAAGAAAAGAAACTAGATAGATTCATCAAAGGTAAGACGTATTCAGGAGAAACAACTTATTAATCCAAGATACATTAGATAAATAGGCGAAAAGTAGCGGTACGCAAGACCAATGTTCGCAGCAGCACTAAATTCGTTTCGTTTCGACAGCACTAGTTGCCGTGATTGCAAATACCTAACTGTGACTCTCTCCAAGCATTGTACTAAAAAATTTTGTATCTACCTTTTTGCTCTTATTCTTTATTCTTAAGTACAGCTTAAATTTCATATTGTAAAATTTAAAGCTTCACTTCTGCGATCACTAAATAATAAAGTCGTTAATCAGTTTACACGCATTTTTTAATATTCGGAAATGGGTGGTGCAAAACTCGAAACATTTGGTGACCCCGACGTGATCGATTTAGAAGTCATTTCGAGTTACAGCTATTCGAGCTTCAACCAAACAAATTTTCGTTAATTTTAAATAAAACTCTTGTCGGCTAATTCAACATTAAAATAAAAGAAAACTCATTTTGTTCGCCAATACATAAGTACATAATATCAATCTCGCTGATCCATTGTTTTTCAAGGAGCAACGCATTGACTTGTTTATTGGCGCGACCTTATTTTTTGATTTGATGTGTTTTGAGCAAATTCGCATTGGTAGAAATTTACCAATATTACAAAAAAACGACTGGGTTGGGTAGTGTCAAGTGGCGTGTCAAACACCAACAAACCATTCGCGTCGCTCGCCGCATGCAGAAAAAACGAGTTTGAGCAGCAACAAAACAGTAATTCCTTGAACAGTATCGTCAAAAGGTTCTGGGAAATAGAGAACTGTTTTATTTCCGTTCCTTCACCGTCTGGAGAAGATGATGAGTGTGAACAACATTTCAAAACAAATTATTCTCGTTTGCCTTCGGGAGAATATTCAGTGCGATTGCTTGCAAAAACAAATCGTACCGTTCTTAGCGAGTCATATAATTTTGCTCTTCGCAGATTAAAACAATTGGAGCGAAAATTAGAAACAACAATTTGAAGGCTGAATATACTTCTTTCATGAATGAGTATGCTTCGCTGAGCCATATGTCATTGGCAAATCCCCACCATTGCGTACAAAAGCTAGACAGCACAACGACGAAACTTCGGGTTGTATTCGATGGATCCGCAAAATCAACAACTGGATACTCCCTAAATGATATCTTCTTAGCGTGCCCAACTATTCAGTCAACACTGTTTACAACTCTCTTTCGATATCGTTTTCGAAAATTTGATCTGTGCTGGATATAGGCAAAATGTATAGTTGAGGGGGTATGAAATCTCCAGATAATTACCTTCAATGCATTTTATGGCGCCCGAGTCCACTCGATGAGATAAAGGTATATAAGCTGGACACTGTAACCTACGACACCAAGCCTGCAGCATTTTTAGCAATACGTGCTATGCACCAGCTGTCGTTTCTTGTTTCGCCCGTAATTACAAAGGCAAAAATTTTTCTACAGGAGAAGCTGCAGTGGGACGAAAGCTTTTTTCAGTATTCAACAGGTTCATTTCGCAGCTGAATTCAAATCTCTAAGAAATGATCAGAAACTTAACCCAGCAAGCAAATTGCATTCTTTAAATATATTTATCGACACAAATGGACTTCTACGTGTTGGAGGACGCTTGCAAAATTCACTCTTAGATTTTGAAGCAAAACATCCAGCTTTACTGCCAAAGGATCATACGGTTACCAACGCAATAATTGACTATTTTCATCACAAATATCTTCACGCAGGTCGGAAAACAGTCCCTAGCGTCGTAAACATATGCTTGCGTTGTTTTCGTTTGAAACCAAAGATTTACGAACACATCATGGGCAACGAAGCAGAGGGTGCAACCCAACAGACCCTTTTTCACTACTGGCATTGACTACTGTGGGCTATTAGTCGGAAGTTCGCACGAGGCCGCCCATCAAATGCTACATATGCATTTTCATTTGCTTTAGCACAAAAGCTTGTCACTTGGAGTTTGTTCAGGACCTTTCCACGTCATCATTTCTGGTGGCTCTGAAATTTCGTTCGTGCTAAAAATGAGCTGCAAGATTTGAGGCGATTGTTTTTAAGCAATTCCTTCAACACTGAAATTAACAATCAATGCATATCCGAAAGAATTTCTTGGAAATTTATTCCTCCTCGTTCACCTCACTTCTGTGGATTATTAGAGGCGGCAGTAAAGTCAGCGAAATTTCACTTTTTGCGCACTGTTGGTCGCTCAATTCTATCTTTTGAAGAGCTTCGCACTGTAATGTGCGAAATCGGAGCAATAGTTGATTCTCGTCGGCTTTGTCCAATTTCAGAGAATTCGAATGACTTTGAAGTAATCACACCCGCTCTTTTCCTCATTGGGTCGTCGTTTACAACTATAATTGAACCAAACCTGAGAAGTCTTAACATTAGTCGTTTGAATCGGTGGCAACGAGTTTGTTATATGCAACAAGTATTTTGGAAAAAGTGGAGCAGCTCTTATGTCACAAGAACGAGGAAAATGGCGAAAATCAACTACTGCTATTCAAATTGGAAATATGGTTATCTTGAAAGATGAGAATCTTCCATCTCTAAAATGGCGACTAGGGCGAGTAGAAAGTATAATTCACGCTATTGGAGTGGCTCTCATGGTGATCATACGCACTGCTAATGGAATTGTGAAGAGAGCTTTAGCAAAGGTTGCTGTGCTACCCATCGAAACTGAAGTGGTTGAAAGTCTACTCCTTCCAACGGAGGGAAGATGTTCGCAGTAGCACTAAATTCGTTTCATTTCTACAGCACTAGTTGGCGTCATTGCAAATACCTTACTGTAACTCTCTCAAAGTATTGAACTAAAAATGTTTATATCTACCTTTTTGCTCTTGTTCTTTATTTTAAGTACAGCTTATATTTCATATTGTAAAATTTAAAGCTTCACAGCCTAAATTTCATATTGTAAAATTTACAGCTTCACTTCTACTGCGATCACTAATCAATAAAGTTGTTAATCAGTTTACACGCATTTTTTAATATTCGGAAATAGGTGAAACAACCAACATCCTCAATATTAAAATAAATATTTTTCGAAATGCTAGGAAGGCGCGCATAATGTCAAGCGTTACAAGTGTATTTCGCGTAGGAAAATAATAGCTTCTCATAAAAATCTCACAGCTGTTCGACTTTCGATAGTTGATATTTCTTGGAGGAAGCACTCCTTTTATTTCCCATAAAGTTTTTGAACGAAGAGCTGAAGCTCCGTCATGACTTCACTACGTGGCAAAGCAGTGTTTTCATAAATCTTCAATTTTGTGGTTAGCATTGCATACTGCCGAGCCCCGGTTTGACCAACATCCAAAATTATAGAAAATAAATTTTTCTATTTGCGGTCGTCAATCGGGAGGGAACGTCAAGTCCTCCGAGTGTATTTCTGACAATATTCGGAGATAGCTTAGAATAAATTGTAGGTTCAAGTCCACTGAGTAGTTCTATAGTCATCTAGGTTAGACTTAATAGTAACATTGAACTTGTTTATATTAAATCTAGAAGACTTTTCCATAAATAACAATGACGATTTTTTGATGATAATCATGACCATGATATTGCTATGCTATTTCAATAAACCAAAATTCATTATAAACCCCCCATCTCAAATTGTGCTATTTTCCACCTGTTCCATATTCGATGTGCCTTTCACCAACTCTGGCGCTTGCAAGTTAAATTTTTACATAGAGGAAATGCAGCCAGGAACGCCTTTCTGTCATCCAACAAGCAAAGTCAAAAGAAAGAACCTTTTCAGGATTATGTCTGAAAATCTTTCTACGAAACGCGACCGGATAAGAAAGACATTTCGTCTAGCTCTAATGAATGTTCATCGCAGATTTAACTAACACACTAAAAAATTTAATTTAATGTTTTTTGTCTGAAATATTCAGTTTTTATCAATGGATTTGCTTTTTGAAACATACCTTGAAAAAATACTAATATATATATGATATATATATGATCTAAAAAAACACTCTTCACATACTTTCTTTATATTCGTCAGAACACAACTCTGTGGTAGAGTGAGACGAAATTCTTATGGGAATCAGTTTTCAGAATTTCTTTTCTGGAAAAAGCTTTGTATGTTTGCCAAATTTCGACTATCATTGATAAAGTACCCTTAGCTTTCAATTAGAATCGATAGCCCTACAATAATTAGTATCTTTTGATGAGCCTATTCTGCGAATTGTGTCGTTTAAATGTCGTTACAGAACAACACAAAACATAAGAATGAAAATTTCTAAACTCCGCTTAAACATGTTTCTACTAATATCCCAAGCAATAACAATAGCTTCTATCCCACATTATTAAGAAATTGAAAATCGATGAAAAACATGACAACTTACCTTAAATTGAGTTCTTATTGATGACTAAACCATTTTTCAAACAGCCTTTGCGATACTCTCAAATTTATGAGTTTATTTCGGTTAAAGTTGATTGTCCTAAATTAAATTTGAGATAGGAACGAAGATGTATTTCGTATTAAGGCGATACATTTTCCATACAAATTACAAGAAATTTTCTCGCATACATATTACATTTACATATTTTATTTTCGATTGATTTTTTTCTAAAGGAAAATATAAGAACAAAGCAGAATTATATTTTTATATTTAAACCTGCCTTTAAGACTATACATCATATATGTAAAAAATAAGTTCACGATTTTAAACAACTGATGGCTGAGGTTTTCACGAAAAGTAGGCGTGGTTTGGCTAAACTGTTCCTTGGCTCATAGGTTCAATGGCTGTACCGAATTCGATGCAAGCTTGAGTGTGTATTCAAGAACAAATTAAGAGTTATCATCTGCCTTGAAAATTTAATTTTGAAAAAAGTGATAAAGTAAACAAAATATAAAAAAATGAGGATCAAACTAATGAGATTTAAGAAAGGTTTAATGGTATAATTATTTTTTTGAAGCGAATAATTAAATTACGTTTATAAAAAGTACTGTTTGTTCACATTACTACACAAGAAAAGATATAACACAATTAAGTTATGGAAAACTTGATTTTATATATAAAAAAAACCTTATATGTGTCTTATTTCCAATAATTTCGGAGGTGGCTTAAACCAGCTTTTGAAATTGTTAATTAAAAAGACTGATAACATAAATTATATCTGGACTCTTGATCGTGGATATGTAGGTAAACGGGAAAAAGTGAAAAACAACAAGTGAAAGCGGCACACATGTACTTAGCTTAATGGGTTGACTATTGGCTCGTGCTGTAGGCATCCCATATTCGAATCCAATTCGAACAAAGATTCTGGAAAAAAGAAGTCAGAGAAGACACGTGGTAGTTTCCGAAATAGCAGCTATAACTTCTACCGTCCAAATGTTTTGTTGTAATTTTTTCACTATTTCCAAAAAATATATGGTCTGAGAAAGTTCCATAAGACTAGAACCCTATAATAAATATAAATTAAATATGTTTGTAAATTTTAATGCAGATGATTCAAGAAGTTTCTGGTAAAATATATTTATGATTAATCCTGGCCACAAGCAATTAAAATTTATTTTGCGATCAGGAACCTGCTAAAATGCAGATTTCTACTTTTCACATTTATTTTATTTTATCGTAGACAAGGAAACTTACAACCATTAGAAGTACATAGTTCTACAGAAAATTGAACTCCCCCCACAAAGTTAGAAATAGAGCTAATTAATAATCTCTAAAAATGTTTTGCTTTTAAAATTTTTTTTGAATGGTTGAATGGTGTATGTATATATACATATATAGCACATATTATATCTACACAGTGTACTTAGTATTTGTTAGAAAAAAAGATAAAGTTTTGATGGGCCTAATTATAAGTGAAAAGCATTCAAAGTGGAAGGGACTCTTAATGGTTGTCTGCCAATTACAGATAACACTGCTCTGTTCGGTTTTGAAAATAAAATAGGGAATAATGTTTCCGAGCGGATTTTGGTGCTGAACATGTTTCCGAAGTAAAAAAAACTTCGTGTTTTTGCTATTTTAGAAAAATTCTACATCTAAAAGCAATTTGAGCAGGGGAGGTGTATATATCTAAAAAGTAAGAAAAAATGAAAACAGAATATAAAAATTGTAATATATATTTCTTTTTCTCATTTTCGTAAACCCTTTTAATTATTATTCAACAGTTTAAAAAATTATTATTTAATAAAATTTTGGAAAAAAACCTCTGTAAAAACTAATATTTTGGTTTATATTCTATTATATTATAATTATTCATTTCGTTTTAGTCTTTTGATTGTATGGACGTTCCAATTTCATGGCCTCAACAAGTAAGTTCTGGTGGCTACCGACCCATCCATCGATTACACTTAGGCCTGAATAAGACCCATTTTGATGCCACAAAAACGTGTCCCAAAATTCCGAAACCTAGCATCCTCCAAAGCAGGACAGACGCATAAAAGATGGGTGATCGTTTCCTCCTCCTCATAATCTTTGCAGCTTTTGCTGCATCTCCTATAGAGCACCCCTAATATCTCCGCATGTCGTCCTATCATAAAGTGCATCCTATTATTTTGAACCCGTCCTCTCTTTTGATTAAATACATTTCTCGTGATCTTTTCTTATACCATTTTGACCAGCTTGTAGTTTCACTTGACGTCGACTGCTCATATGTAAATTCCTTGAGAAGCAGCTCGCAAGTGGCAAAAGATATAACAATGGGTTCATTATCGAGAAGAAACTACTTAGTTGTACCTTGTCTAGCAAGTTCATCCTGCCTTACAGGGTCCCTCGATATCCCTATGACCAGGGACCTACGAGCGAGACAGTATGTTCTGTTTGACCATTTTCTATAGAGATCGGCGACAGTCCAGCAAAATTTTCAATTTTAGCGTAAGCGAGCCTAGTAATTTTATTGCTGCCTGACTGCAGCAGAAAAAGAAGATATTATTATCTTTAAAGCTTGCTTCGATTTGCTATGCTGCCTCCATAATAGCAGATATCTCCGCCTGAAAGACACTGCAATGGTCAGGAAGCCTAAAAGAGAATTCCTTTAGAGAGTTTATTGACAATACAACACCGTCGATTCCCCCCTTAAGCTTTGATATATCAGTGTATATTTCATGTTTGCCATCCGAAGTGTGGTAATTATCTTTCCATTCTTCCCTGCTCTGAAGAAATTTTCAGTGAATGTAATTGGAACGTATCGATCTGTATAGCTTGGTATAAAATTGTATCTATCAAATATTTTCGAGTGTTCGAATAGCTGAGTGATTTCACTCTCTTAAATGAATTGCTGCTAACTGATATACCACCAGGTCCAGTGGCAAGGTATTGAGTATTGCATTTAGAGCCTCACTTGGCGCTCTCTGTATTGCACCAATCATACATATGAACGCGTATTTTTGAATTTTGTATATAAAACCAGCATTTTAAGCTATAGGTATTGGATGAGGGCATAAGTTCGTGCCCGATTTCAAGTGCAAACTAAAATTGAAATTTTTTGAAGAAAGCGCTTTTATTAATCAATTATGTATTCGCCATCATGTTCGGCAATCCACTCCCAACGTTCAACCAATTTACGGATGCCTGATTCATAGAAATCGCGCGGTTTCTCGTTGAAAAAGGTGTCAAGGTGGTTTTTGACGTCTTCCACATTTTTAAATTTTTTTCCATTCAAATTGTTCTGCAGCGATCGAAACAAATGATAATCAGAAGGTGCAATGTCGGGTGAATATGGGGGATGCGGCATGATTTCCCAATTCATCTCCTTCAGTTTGGCCAGGGTCGGTTTTGCAACATGTGGCCTGGCGTTGCCATGATGGAAAAGAACTCCTTTGCGATTGGCCAAAATCGGACGTTTTTCATCAATTGCTTTCTTCAATTCGACCAATTGCTGACAATACTTGTTGGCAGTGATCGTTTCTCCAGCTGGCAAGAGCTCAAAATAGATCACGCCTCGGATATCCCACCAAATGCACAGCAGTACCTTCATCGGATGCAATCCACCTTTCGACATCGGTTCCGCCCCTTGGTGTGCCTGTTTCCATGTTCTTTTGCGTTGAACATTGTTGTACAGGACCCATTTTTCATCACCAGTCACGAGCCGATCCAAAAAAGGTTCGTTTTTGATCCGTCGAAGCAAAGACATTGCTGTTGACATACGGTCCACTTTGTTCTTTTCACTCAACTGATGTGGCACCCATGTATCGAGCTTCAAAGTGTACCCAACCTTTTTTAAACGACGAAACGCAGTTGATTTGTTGACGTTCAATTCACTGGCAACCTCTTCCGTCGAAATACGTGAGTTATTCGCAACTAAAGTCCTTAGAACATCGTCATCAAGCTCAGAAGGCCGTCCACTGCGAGGTTGATCTTCGAGGTTAAAATCTCTAGAACGAAATTTCGCGAACCATTTCTTTACTGTGCGGAGTGCTGGAGCACGGTCCAAATAAACTTCGCGAATATCTTTAGTTGCAGCGCCCACTGTTTTTCCTTTGCGGAATTCATATAACATAATATGACGCATAGGATCTTTTTCGTTGTTCATCTTCCATGCGTCTTTTCACTAAGCAACTCAAATCAAAATGAAGTTATTTTATGCTTGATTTACAGTTCGGACTGTCACCTTTCCAACGATATATAATATGTATATATTTCTTTCACGAGCGCCACTCTCAAACGATTCGTACGGCATCCAGCGGAATCGGGCACGAACCTATGCACTCATCCAATATTTATAGCTGGCCACCACATTCGCTCCTTGGTCTTTCTACTGATACTTGGATCCAGTCGAAATTGTCTTGCTATTGTTCCTTTGCATGTATAGAGGGTATAGATGTTTTTATCCATATATTATAATAATATAAATAATAAACAATATTGTATTTTTAATACAAAATTTATTTAAAACTTATTGATCACTTGAAAATGAAAAATATTATATTTCAAGAAGGAAAATATTTGAAATTAAAAATTGAGTAACATAAAAATTGAAAATTGTAAGATACAAATGTTAAAGTAGATTCCTACATTTACTCCCCCTCCAGTGAAACGCATATTTATTAATATTAATTAATGTTAAATGTAACTTTTTTTTTGTTTGGTATTTATCAGTGTAGTTGTGTTTCGTTAAGGAGTGGTTGACATAATGTTTGCAGGTTTAAGTAATTCTATTGATATTGTTTTCATTTTATTTCCATATTCTATTTCCAAAGTTTTGTTGTCTTTGGATATAACTTTAAATGGTCCTTCATAAGGGGGTTGAAGATTAGACTTACGAATAACTTTAACAAATACGTATTCACAAGTACTTACATTTTTGGGAATGAAACTATTTTCTTTATTATGATATATTACTTTCGATCGGAAAAGTGAGAAATGTTTTCTTAATTTAGAAAGAATTTCATTTGTATTTTCAATTTCGTTATTATAATTATTATTGGAAACAATAAATTCACCCGGAAGCCTTAGTGTTTGGCCATAAGCTGAAGAACATTTTAAATTATCCTTAATCGCTGTACGTAAACCTAAAAGAATCCACGGTAAAATTTCAGACCAATGAACTGAATCATTTGATGCTGTAATTGCAGTTTTCAAAGTTCTATGAAATCTTTCAATCATTCCATTTGAATGTGGATGATATGGAGAAGTGTGTATTTTATGAGAACCTAATAACTTTGTTAATTCATTAAATAATTTTGAAGTAAATTGTCTTGATCTACCGTTATATTGAGTGAAATACCGAATACCGAAACGCGGAACATAATTTTGAACAAATGTAGTTGCAACAGAAACATCTGAAATGTCTTTAGGTGGATATGCTTCCGGCCAACGAGTATATCTGTCAATGATTGTTAACATGTATCGATTCTTTTTTGAAACTGGAAGAGGTCCTACTAGATCCATATGAATATGTCCAAATCGTCCAGAAGGAATATTAATCTTTTGAATTCGAGTTTTAATGTTCTTAGTAACTGTAGATTTCTGACATTTAATGCAAGATGATGTCCAAATATTAATTTCTTTACGCATATTAGGCTAAAAATAATTAGATTGAATGAGACGTCGAGTTGTTCGAACACTTGGATGTGATAAAGAATGAATTTTTTCAAAAATAATTTTTCTCATTGAATTAGGGACATATGGTCTAAAAGGTGTTTGTGTAACATCACACCAAATATTGAGATTTATAATAGGTACATTAATTTCTTTTAAATTACTATTAGCATTTGGATCTGAAATAATATTTTTAAGTATTTCGTCTTTTTGTTGTTCTTCATAAAGGTATTGGAAATTAATGTCTTTTGTTGTAATTGAATTAATTTCTGGGATACGAGAAAGAGTATCAGCAATTTTATTATCTTTACCACAAATATATCTAATATCATTAGTAAATTGGGCAATATATTCTAAATGTCTAATTTGACGAGGAGATCTATCTGCTTTAGAATTTAGAACATGTGTAAGTGGTTTATGATCAGTGTAGACAGTGAGTACTCTACCCTCGAGAAAATGTTTAAAGTGTTTAATTGAATTATATATTGCCAAAAGTTCTCTATCGAATGTTGAACAATTAATTTCAGTTGGAGTTAATTTTCGCGAAAAATATGCTAACGTTTCTAATGTGTTATTACTCCTTTGGTGGTAAAACAGCACCAATAGCAACATCTACTGCAATTGATAATTGACCATTTTTGTCAAAATGTGTTAATAAAGTTTTTTGTACGAAAAGTTTTTTAACATTTTTAAAAGCTTGTGTGGTTTCATCTGTCCATTTTAATTCTTTAAGTTTATTTTTAATTGTAAATGTTAACATTTCGTGCAGAGGACTTAATTCTGCTGCTAACATTTTAAGATACCTGTGATAATAATTTACCATACCTAAAAATTTTTGTAATTTGTTAATCGACAGAGGTTTTTCAAATTCTAAAATTGTTTCAATACGTTGTAAAGAAGGTCTGATACCTTCACTTGAAATTTCATAGCTAAGAAAATTTTATTTATTTGTTCCAAAAATACATTTTGCAGGTTTAATATTTAAATTGTAATTTTCAAGTCTTTTAAATACTGATTTTAAATGTTCAATATGTTGATCTTCATTATCACTAACTACTAGAATATCATCAATGTAAACAAATACGAAATCTAATCCAGAAAATACTTCATTAATAAATCGTTGAAATGTTTGAGCACTGTTTCTAAGTCCGAAAGGCATACATACAAATTCAAACATTCTGTTTAGACCAATGGCCTAAATATAAGGGACCACCCTAATGTGCATGTAACCCTACATGCATATACACGCACATATACATAAGTAACAGACGTTCTCTTATACAAAAAAAGAAACGGTCCTTTTTCAGCTTCTTAAAAAACTTTCTTTATTTTTACTTTCACTTATTATAACGATTTCAAGCGAGATACACCAGCCATTGCGCCACTTCAGCCACTGTACAAAAACTAATGCAAACATTTTCTTTTCCTTTAATTGTTTTACGTGTGAGCGCCAATATCGCCCGCACGTAAATACATTCCAAAAGGTGTTGTTATTGCTGTTTTGTGTATATCTTCCTCAGCCATTGGTATTTGATGATATGCACGAACTAAATCAATTTTTGAAAATATTGTTTTATCTATTAAATCAATATTTAAATCGTGAATGTGAGGTGACGGATATCGATCAGGAATAGTTATAAAATTTAATCTTCTATAATCCGCACATGGTCTCCAATCATTTGGTTCTTTTTTGGGAACTAAATGAAGAGGAGATGCGGTATGTGAATTTGATGGTCGACAAATACCAGTTTTAACTAAAAATTCGAATTCAGTTTTTGCTATATTTAATTTAATAGGTTCAAGACGACGAGGTTTAGGAAAAGGAAGAATCCCTTTTGTTTCAATTCTGTGAACCGTATGGTGTTGCACTTGTTTAGTGTAATCTGGTTCACAAGTAATAGATGGAAATTCATTTAAAATATTTGTAAATTTATTTTCAATAATGGGAATTCGAAGAGAGAAAATGTCGCAAAAACCAGTAGATCCAGAAATTTTAAATTTTGTAGTTAAATCGGTTATTTCTTTATTTTTAATATCTACTAAAATTCCAAATTTTTCTAAAAAATTAGCACCAATAATTGGAGTTGAAATATCGGCAATAATAAATGGAAATTCGAAATCTCTTCTTAAACCTAAATCAAGTTTTAAAAATTTTGTTCCAAATGTTTCTATATTAGATCCATTTGTAGCTGAAAGTTTAAGATCAGAATTTCTTTTAAATGATTTGAATTTTGAAGAAGGTATAACTAAAACGATTGCGCCTGTATCAATCAAAAAATTTAATTTGTTAAATTTATCGAAAATAAAAAGGCGATGTGTAATTTTACTAATATTTCCATTATCACCCGCCGTCATAATGGAACGTTTTAGTTTAAAGAATTCGCATTTGAAATATTTGTGTTTATTTTAAAATTGCAAGGTTGAACACATTTGAAAGCATTATTCTTAAATTTTTGATGATACCAACAAATATTATTTTGATTATTATTATTCCTAGGTCTTAATGAATTTCTTGATCTAGATCTGTACCTATCTCTAGATCTAGATCTGATTTGTAATTCACTAATATCTGCTGTAATTTTGTTTAAAGTTTGATACATTCCAGTTGTTAAGTCAGTTAAATTTTTAATGCATTGTTCTAAAATATTATTATTATTAAAAGTTGAAGTTATTGAAGATACTTGAGGTTTATTAATTAAATCAAAAATTGTATCAGCAAAAATAATAATTTCATCTTTATTTTGATTACTAGAAGAAGTTAAATGAATTTGAATTTGTTGAGGTAGTTTACGAATCCTTAATTTAAAAAGTAATTCGTGATTAACAATTGAATCCGAACCAGTTAAAGATTTCATATATCTAAAAATCTCTGAAGGTGAACGATCACCAAGTTCCGTATTTGAAAATAATTGTTCCAATCTCTTTTCTTCACTAAGAGAAAATCTCTCACAAAAAACTTTCTTAATAGTTTCGTATTTATTCGAAAACGGAGGTGGATTAATAACATCGATAATTTTGAAAATAGTTTCTTGTTGAAGAGCAATTAAAAAATTTGAAATTTAATGTTATCATTATAAATGTTGTTAATTTAAAATTGTCCTTCAACAAGCAAAAACCATGCTTCAGGACATTCATTCCAAAACGGAGGTAATTTAATAGAATTGGAATTCGGTCTAAAATTATGTTTATGAATGTCTTGTGTTAAATTTTGTGTTATATTTAAATCTGTATTAGAGTTAGTGATTTTGAAATAAAAAACTTGCTGTGACTTTTATTGATGTGAAAATTGTTGATATTGATGTTGATAGAAGCGTTAGTTGATACTTTTAGTCTTTAAAAATTCGGTTGTTCGATTCAATTTCAATGAACGAATCACAGCAGAATCGAAGTTGAATTGCCTTTTACAAAATTGCTTTTTTGTTTCCTGTCAAAGAACAGCAGAAAATTTAGCAATTGAATTGTGTAGATAACACATCCACAGTAAAAATAGCAAAAATATCGATTGCAAACGGGCAGGATAGATTATTGTTTCATTCTTCTTTTGTAGTTAAATTGTTAAATTGTTTCGATGCGTTGATGCGTTGATGCGTTTCAGCAACTGTTGTTTTATGTTCGCAGATAAAATGGAAAAATGAAATTCTATTTGTAGTTGTTGATTGAGAGTTCCACAAACAAATTTTGAAAATTGCATATGTACTTAAAATTCTGTTGCACACATTTTCGGTAATACACAAACCCGTTTATACATATATGTATATGTATATATTTAAAAGCTTATTTTAAAAAGTTTTGATTCTCAGGATCGCCAAGTTATATAGATGTTTTTATCTATACATTATAATATTATAAATAATAAACACATTAATAGTTTATTTTTAATATAAAATTTATTTAACACTTATTGATTGCTTGAAAATGAAAATTATAATAATTCAGAAAATGAAAATATTTGAAATTTAAAATTCAGTAACATAAAAATTGAATAGTTGAAAATTGTAAGTTACATATGTTAAAGTAGATTCCTTCTCGTATCTTTGAACTTAATTATCACTCCAGTTTAGTCGTTAGTTCAAGATAATTCATAGAAGTAAGTTGAACACCGTGCAGTGCCGATGGGTTGATAACGCGAATATTATACTCGTATGTATCTTCTACGAAAAACAATTAAGATCTACCTCCATATCTACATATATGTATGTATATATGTACATACCACAGTTGGGTGAAAAAAAAACAAAATAAACAAATATATATCTATATATTATACATGACTCACATCAATAAATGTCTCATGTATACTCGAACATGGCGAGTGTTTGAACAATTCGTTCCCTGCACGAAAGTCAATGGATCACTAAATCGATATTCTTCAAACTTTCAAGATAGCTTCATAAAAACGCAAAAAGATTTCCGGTAAAGTTTGGCTATTTTTGAATAAGTTATTAATTTTGGCGGCCGCGATAGCCGAGTGGTTAGCATTGCGTACTGACATTCGGAAGGCTCGGGTTCATATCCAAGAGCCAGCAACATCCAAAAGTTATGGAAAATTAATTTAAATAAAAAAATTAAGTTATATTTTCTACTTGCGGTCGCCCCTCGGCAGGGAATGTCAACTCCTCCGAGCGTATTTCGGACATGAAATAAAGCTCCTCATTAAAAAACCATCAGCCGTTCGGAGGCGGCTTAGTATAAACTGTAGGTCCCTCCATTTGCTGGAAAAAACGTCAAGACGCAAAACCACAAATCGGAGGAGGAGCTCTGCCAAAAATCGCTTCAGCGGTTACAAAGTGCCAATTATATATATATATATATATATATATTAATTTTGTCTGAAATTAATTTTTTTAAACTGTATACATGCAAATGTCTAGGACAGTCTACCTATATTCAAGCAACTTCGTGTATGATTTATCAAAATATATACCTATGTACCTATATGTATGTTATGTGACTTATCTTATGGTATTTTATTGCCAGTTGATTTATTTTGACCCTCTACTCTGCAATATGCTTACAGATCGCAAATAAAATTAATTTTTACTTGAGAAAAACCTTGATGTTTTGAAGCCTAAAGATGGACATGGATAACACCACAGGCATGTGACTACACTGTGCACACATATTCTTATTATAACTGTTTCTCAGCAGGTGCGAAGAATTATATATGTATAGGTAGGTATAATATAAAAGAACTTTGCAACCGCAGTAGTGATTTTCGGCCGAGCTCCTCCTCTAATTTAAGGTGGGCGTCTTCGAACCCTGCCCTGCCCAATGTCAGTACGGTATATATGTATGTATGTAGTATATGCCGGATACGACTTAGTTAAGACGCAAAAACACAAATTGGAGGAGGATGTGGGCACAAGTTACAAAAGATTGAAAGTTGACTGTTATAAAAATAGCAAAAAATTGCGATATATAATATATACATATATATTTGTATGTATCGAAGTATAGAACAAATATTTCTTATTGTTCCTTGTGTGAGCGTTTAATTTTTCCTGCAGAGTCTTCGCTTCTTCTTTCATTTGTAATCGCAGTGTCAAAGTCCAAATTAGTCAAATTTGAAATTGAATATTTTTTCTTATCAAATTACTCGTTATTAACTTTGAAGTGTAAAATGTAGAAAATAAATAAATAAAATACATATACATTTATTATATACGAGTATATAATGTGTACCTTTGTCAATACATGCAAGTATACGTGGGTAAAATTAAAAGTGCATTTGATTTATTTACATAAGTGCATATATTTTTATCAAATAAAAAATATTATCTTCGCTATTTTCGTCCTGTGATTATTTCTTTAAAAATATACATATGTATGTATTTTAGTACGTTCTTTGTTTTTTCACCTTGCCATTTGCTATTTGTATTACAAATAATAAAGTTCCAAAAAGATTTTTCTTAAATATAGCTTTTGTGTACGGTTACCGCGTTGAGATCTACAATCCCACATGCAATTATTCATATTCCATGCCATGCCACAGGCCGCGACGCGAGATAATGGCATCACAATAAGTTTCCTTCAATCATGGTTCTATAAGACTCTGCATTGACTGTAACATTACCGTCGGATTCATTTTTGCAGAAATTCTCTCTGCCAATAGAGCCCACCAAACAGTGACTCAATAATGGTTGGTGGATTATCATGCCTAAAAATGTCGCGAGGCTATACTCAATAGAAATGTGAGCAATCATTGTGCAAGATATGGTAACCAACCCGTGTGGGGCCTTAGGTCACGGCTAAAAGAGAAAGAGACCAACCCCGAAACAGTGAGAAAAGCCGATATTGGAAATGAGTTACTTATATTTAACAATATGCTAGCAACAGCAACAACGATAGCAACACCAGAACAGAGAACACAACCAAAAACTAAAACAATGTTAACTAATAGCTCAATAGAGATATTGGTCCGTAATAAGTGACGTTTGCGTCGTTAATGGCAAGCCTACCGAGCACACGATGCAAAAATCCGACATAAGATGGCTGGAAAAAAAAATAAACCTGACATTTAGTTACCCAGAGGAAAAAAATATTATATCGTCTTTGTCTCCCAACGTTTCTACTTAAAAAACGTAAGCCGCCAGTAAATACTGAGCCACCGTTGAGACTGCGTAACGGTAAAGGGCCAGAACGGATGAAGAAACGGCGACTTGCTTTTCAGAGCACCTTAGGACGGTATTCCAACCAAATACTCTTGCACCTTCCCAGATCCATAATCACTTCTGGAGAATCTGTGTCCGTCTTACATCAAAAAAATCTCCTGGAGACGATCATATCATACCAGATAAAAGAACTTCCAAGCATTGCTACCGTTTTTCTTGCAAAGCTTTTCGGCTACGATATTATCCGCAAATATTGAAAAACCGCGCCGTCATCGTATAGACCAATCAGCTTGTTACCTTGCATATCGAAACTTTTCGAAAAAGTGCTTCTATCAAAAATTTCTCGTTTTCTCCATGAAAATTATATGATTCCTACATACCAATTTGGATTTCGCGAAAAACATGGCAGAATTGAACTAATGAAATGAAAAAGCTTTCGAATTCAGAGAGTATTACTCGGGGTTTTCTTGATGTGGCGTAAGCATTTGACAAGGTGTGGCATGATGGTCTAATTCATACGTTCCAAAATATCCATGAATCCTTATCGAACAGGCGATTTACTGTAAAAGTGAATGATTACATAACAGAAGAGTATCCAATTTGGACAGGTGTTCCGCAAGGTAGCGTTTTTGGGCCATTATTGTTCACCACAGATATTTTTACAAGTGACAAAGAGAATGATGCTGCTATAATTTTTCGACATAAATGTTCTTCACAGCCACAAAAGTGTTAGAACAACACCTTAAACTAATTGAGGAATGGTTAGCAAAATGGCGCACAAAATTTGAATATATTTAGTTATATTACAAAGATTCCAGTCGATACCATTGAGAATAATAATGGGCGCACCATGGTACATGCGTATTGAAAGCATCCTTAGAGATCTAAATATACGCACAATCAAAGAAGAGATTGAAATCCTAATACGAAAATACGTAACAAGACTGCACAATCCTCCGATCCCTTGGGCTAAAACTTTATCCTCCGCAACAAGTCAATCGCGCCTAAAGAGATGTTTACTAACCTTGTGAAGAGCAATACTCAGCCAGCAGCCCTACAGTTTATACTAAGCCGCCTCCGAACGGCTGATGGTTTCCTTTAATTTCATGTCCGAAATACACTCGGAGGGGTGGACATTCCCTGCCAATATAACTTAATTTTTTATTTAAATAAATTTTCCATAACTTTTGGATGTTGGTGGCACCGGGATTTGAACCCGAGTCTTCCGAATGGCAGTACGCAATGCTAACCACTCGGCTATCGCGGCTATAGTTTTTGAATTTTAAACGGACCACTGGCCTTCTAAATGGTAGTACACAGTGCTGACCACTCGGTTATTATATTGTATTTAAGTACCTTGCACATGTTTCTTTATTTTATTTTACTAACATAGGTATGCTCGTTAATATGTATGCAATTGTTGAAAATAATTTACCATACAAATTTTCTCCACCATTCGTTACTACGCCGATTTCACTATGAATCACTTGCAATCGGCATCAGCAAGAGATTTTCCAACTACTTCAGCATCTTTCAAACTGAATTAACCGCAATAAAGGCAAGCGCTTCATTATTATTCAACTCTGACAATAGCAGAAGGCATTGAGAGTGAAACACCCAGTGATGGCGATCCTAAAACTTAATTCGATGACGATAGAAATAGAAATGACCTACCATTTGACTATGATAAAGCAGGATATAAATTGTCCACCTGAAGAACAACAAAGCCCGGCATGCTTGTATCAACGTCTTTACAAAATTGAGCAGCGTGAGAATATGTTTGACAATAGGAGTTTAAGTATGCTCTGACCAATCTACAAAAGGGCGAATTCCGCAATTTTCGGCAATTATCGTAGGATAAATCAAATCAATACGGCGCATAAGGTAATACTATAGGAATTATTAAAATCAACCGTCAATAAACTGATGGGAGCTTATCAGTATGGCTTCAGACCCAGTAAATCTTCGTCGATTTTCAAGTAATACAAAAGTGAACTGCCTCAAAACAAGAGGGCTCCGTCAGAATCGATAAGGACTTCTCCAAGCTATTTGACCCTAGACGAGGTTTTAGATAAGGCGACTCTTTACCGTGTGACTTCTTTAACTTCATTTAACTTAGTGCTAGAGAAAATAATTCGAGCTTCAGAGCTAAACAGAGAAAGTATATCAAGAAAGGTTTTACAGTGTACACAGTACGTCGAATATAATAATAACATGTAGCTTCAATTCTCCCCATATCGGTTGCAAAGAAATGTGAAAGAATTCCCTTCAAAAGACGCAAACATCACTAAAAGTACAAGAGCGTAATAGCAGCAAGAACTTGCAAGTGATAGTTAGATGTGGTTATCCAGGAGTTAGTTCCCAAAAAAATATGATTTTATTAATCATATTAAACTAGTACAACTGCAGCATTTTTTTATTCTAATGGTTTTGTAAAGTAAATTTGAATCTAAATTAAGCGAGGGATCAGCTTTCTCTAGTTTTAACTACTTAGTTAAAATTTAAAGAGCAAAAAAGAAACCACCAATTTCCCTGGTGATGACATTTTGTTTTCTCGCTTTTCCCTAATTAATTAGTATTTACCAGATAAGGGAAAGACTGTATTGCTTTCTTTTTAAAATGTAGATTGGACGAGAAAAAAAAAATAAGTAATTTCGGACACCTATTTGCGAATAGTTTAGATTCTTCGGATTTGTTTGTCGAAATGCCCTTGAATATTTAGAAAAATTCTCGATGTTTGTGAGGGATTAACTTTTTTACAGTCTGATTACTAAGCCAGCCCCGGAAATAGTGAGGAGCACAGAGTACATTGGTAATTAGTTATTAAATAAAAGTTCATTTTAATTACAGTTATTATTTCCAGTATTATAGTGCAGAGACCTAAAAAAACTAAACAAGTTCATACAATAACGAATACTCGTAGTTTAGTATGGATAATTTCCACCCTATAAACCTTGAAAAATCAACTGGTGGATTGAATTATTAAAAAATGTGACTGCATATGCACATACTCGTACTTATGTACGAACGAGTATGTGTATACATATATTTTTATATACGAGTAAATGAATAGATATGAAGGATTTATATACATATTTCATTAACTTAAACCGAATTCATTGCAGTTGTAAAGATATTCATAAAAAATTTTTTCACTTTTCTATTGTTGATTTTAAGCACGCAATCCACTGCGCTTGTATCAGATGAAATAGCCACTTGGTAATTTCAATCCGAATGCTGCATCACGTTGAAATATGTTGTACGCGAATATTGCAATAGCTGCAAAAACTGGATTTAATTTTTTAAAGTGTTAAAGATTCTTTTAGGGAAAATATAAAACCAGTTCCTTTAGAAAGCAAGACTTAATTACATACGAGTGCATACAAACAGTAAATAAGATGCTGATCAAAAAGCCCAAAACATAATATCACACCAATTGTATAAAAATGTATGTATACATGTACATACATATGCATGTATGTATATATCTCATACACGAGTATGTTGTGTATAAACAGTTTTGAATTTCAAAAGCAGCAAGGTGCGCATGTGTACAGACGCAGAGCTTGAGTAATGTGGACATCTTATGTACATCTTAAATTTTATAACGAATAGCACTATAATCTCACATTTTTTTAAGATTCACTTGCTCCTAATATTTTAAATGCTCACTCACATTAGAAAAAATATCGTTGGTTAACAAAGCATTCCTTATTTGGTTATTATTTTTACTATCGATTCAAATATCCGGTCGCGTTTCGGTTATTTAACACCGCAAGACGTTGGAATTTTTTGTTTATTTCAATTAAAAATAGAGTAGCGCACAAAGCACAAACACCCAACCACTCCGATCGAGCGCAGTTAACACTTTGGTTATTCTTGTCAAACCAAAGCAGCAATGAGGCGGTAAAGTAGCTTAGCTAGCGATCGGTTGGCTGTCAAGCGAGTGAGAACAAGTTGTAAACAACATCAGCTTGGCTCTAGGAAGGGCAAAGAGGTAAGAATAATAGCAGCAACAACAAGTGATCGGCAAATACAATCAAATTTAGCGGACGCGGAGTCACTTTTGAAGTATTTCCTAAAGCGCAGCACGTTCACTCCGCAACTAGTTTTAAGCTGGCTCGAATATTATCAGCTGATAGTAACAGCTGTAGCAAAGCTTAATTCGTAGGAGTGGGTAAATAAATAAGTACATATGTATGTACATATTTGCAAATATAATAAGAGGGAAGAGTACTGCGTTACGATCGACGATCAACAATTGTTAACGGTAACAATGTTGATAAGAACAACAAATAAACAGTCAATTATTTAGCTATGCACGAGTATCAATTTACTTGCACATGTATGAATGTCTATAGTACATTTGTGAGTAAATCTACGCACACATACAATAGAAACGAGAGTCGAGAGTCCAACGTTATCGAAATTTATATTACGGGCATTAAAAGCTTTGTTTTCTTTGTTTTGTTTATGTCGTCAGTTTATTAGTTCATTTCCACTATACACACAAACCAACATACATATTTACCTACATATGTACATATGTATGTACAGTTATTAAATCTTTGCCCTGTATGTACATATGTATGTATGAGTTGTAGTTTTTCATTTAAAAATATTAACGGCACTTAATAAATTTGTGCCAGGCGAGAAAAAGCTAATGAAACAAAAACTTGATAATCTTGCCTTTTCTTTATTGAAATTGTAGCAATTGATCGAGTTGTTGTAAAAATATTCATACGAACAAAATTGCTAAGAACGACGAGACGAATCGATCTATTAAAATCGATTTGTTCCTCCGTCCGGCCCTGCATCGAATAACTTAACTTAGTGTTTCGACCTTCCATTGTTAAAATAACATTATGTAAATATTATATTGCTGTCAAGTTTTATAAAAATGGGTACAGAAAAAAACAAACTCCTATTCATAGCAACGTTTTAATTATCCGCTTAAAGTCAAGACAGCCAAATTGAGTTATGAGAAACTGGCCTCAATTACATGTGCACACTGGGTTGAACTTTATTTATAAAACTCGTAATTTGGACTTCGCCACATCAAGATAGGTTTTCCAATGTCATATTAGAGACTTGAAATGAAGGTGATTCTCCACTTGTTTAATCCAACTGTTCAAAACTGGAGTGTTCTCATCCATCAGGACAACATGACCCAGCCACTAGCCGCTTTCTATTAATTATCTGATATATCTCTCACAGTTCATTGTTCCTTCATCTACCACCTCCGCTAGTATGAAAATATCCATAAATCGCTCGCAAAACCTTTCACTCCAAAACTCTTATTCTCGGCGATAGATTTTGGAGCAAATAAACTTCAATGTTCCTCAGAGAAGTTTACGATCCCAATACTCTTTTATTGAAGTAATCAAAAGTAATTACTATTATTGTACAATTATCCTCCCACGGCAAGAGCTCTCACTGAGAGTATCGCCTTCCGGCGAACTTGTTTTGGCTCATTACCTTATTCTATCCTGATTTATGTATTTTATGGTTTTGTTGAAAAGTTACAATGTCTATTACTCTCACACATTTTACTGTCAAATCGCTCTCAAATGCTGTTTTGACGAATTTTGAACCAAAACCGATCATCTAAACAGATTGGTTGTACGATTTCGATGATTTTCAATACCTATGTGGGATTCCTTATATGTGTGTAGATAACGAAATTTCATGGTTGTAAATGGCGGTCGCGATAGTCGAATGGTTAGCATTGCGTATTGCTACTCGGATGGCCAAGTTTCGAGTCCTAGTCCGACTGGCATCCAAAAATTTAGTTAATTTTTCTAATTGAGGTCCACCCTCTACGGGGATTGTCAAGCTCTCCAAGTTTATTTCTGATATAAAAATAAAAAGTTCCTCATAAAAATTCATCAGCCGCTCATAGAAAAACAACGTTGGAAAAACAACAAGACAATATATCTCAAAATATGTCGCGTACAAGCAGACGAACAGACGGACATGGTTAAATCAACTCAGTTGATCGTATAAATTTTGATGGATCTAACTCTACTCCTTCGGGCACTTATATTCTACCATTTCATGCTCATAAGATGTACAATATAAAAATTATAGTATATGCTTGCACTTATTTATCTGAAATTTCACTTCTAAACTTAAATTCCCAATTGCCAGTGATACACTATCGATTTTTATTTCCCTTGGAATTGTTGTCATAGGATTTGAAAGTTGTCAAAGATGATTAAGATTTTTGAAAAACTATTGCGAAACAAGCTAATTCGAAGTTATTAAGAATAAATATTATTTCCCCGTCTCTTCGCTTCTTTATCCGCTATTGCTAACTTTTGAAAATTTAATCGCGTTTTTCTCGGAAATGGCGCAACCAATCATCACTTTGTCAAATACTAATTTTTTGTATTATTCCTTCGTTCAATCGTTTGATCGTTTAAAAGAATCTAATAAGTTTTTCAATTTCCGTTAACTGCATAAATAAGGATCATACGAAGGCTGCTATATATATTTCTAGCCTAATAATGAAAATAAGAATATTTATCAACGAAAATGTTTTTTTTTTTTTTTTTTTTTTTTTTTTTTTTTTTTTTTTTGGATTTGGCTCGTCTTGGAAGACCCACACGGTCAATTGCTGTTTTGATTCGTGACGATCTTATAAACGTCTTTTGAAGCACCGCGATCGTATTTTTTCAGCATTTCTTTACACAAATCCACACGAGCCTTTTTTAAGCGATTGTCAAATTGTGCGGTAACCAACGAGAACAAACCTTTTGTACGGCCAGGTGTTCATGCAATATCAAATGTATGCTGGTGGGAGAAATGCATAGGCATGCCTCTATCTGAGGGTATGTTACATGACGGTCTTGCATTATCAGTTCACGTACGGCATCGATGTTTTCTGGCACAACGGCTGTTTTTGGACGACCTTCACGGAATTCGTCTTTGAGCGAGCGTCGGCCATGATTGAATTCGTTATACCAGTTTTTCACAGTGCTATAAGGATGGTGCTTCATAGCCATACAAAGATTTTAGTTCATCGATGCACTCTTGTCGTGATAATCCACTTCGAAAGTTGTGAAAAATAATCGCACGAAAATGTTCATGAGTTAATTCCATTTTTTGGTCGAGATGAATTTTTTAATTCCCTGTAAATCAAACAATTCAAGATTAAATGACAAAACGTTCTGAGTGATGTTATGCTAAAAAATGTCAAACTTTCCAATGGAAATGTCAGATTGCACTTGGCAACACTTAGTGTTGCCTAGGCCAGACCTATATATAGCAGCCTACGTACAGTCGTATGTATGTATAGTAGATCGCGTATAAAAATAAAATTAGCTGTCATTGACAAGTTGGATATCATTTGCTTTGAAATGAACCAGTAATAAAGCATCCTGTACTTGTTATAACCATGGATTCTGTAGGAAGAAGGTGGGGAAGTTAAATGTTTCAGCAAATACCATAATATTTTAATTTTTCCAATAGGGTCGCGACATTTTCTAAACTGTATTCGGTATGATTAACATTATAGCGAAGTATTTATCTAAAAAATATATATTACACATACATACTCGTACATATGTGCATAGATTGTAAAGCAAGAACGTCAAACTATTAATTCCTCTAATAATTGTCCTCCCCATGCCGCCCAATGTCGATTGTTCGTATGTAATAGTTGGAGGTTTGACTCAAGTTTGTACTTTGGACGGGGTACAATTTCCAAAACACTTTCGTTCATTTATACGTGCATATTCATATGCGCATATACATATATTATATATACCTATGTACATGTGTATGCACATATAATTATTTTTAAAATTTAGCTATTAACTTTATATGTGCATATATAGTATGCAAGTGTTTATGTATATTAATTTATAAGTCTATTCAGCAGGTATTTTTCATCAATTGTAATTATGTCAACAAAATGCAATTTTATTGAATTGAATAAGAGACGAATAAGACAGTTATTATTTAATTGCTTATTCAAATATATATTTATGTATACATATGTTTGTGTATCTACTACGTATAGCTAGAAATGTATGCTAAATTTTAATTTGTCATTTCTTGAAACATTAGGTCTAGTAAGGAGTATTCCACTATTTTTTCAAGTGATTTGTGCTGTATGCTTATGCAATTGTATTGTATTAAGTTAAATTGCATTCGAAAGATGATATTTTGTACAAAAAAATAACAAATTACAAATTGTGAGCCTTGGCATTGTATGTGAAATACTACATCATTCAAATTCGCAAACTTCGAACCGTTTGAGGTAATTTTCAACCACGCGGCAGCCAATTCCGATTGCATGGCCGTGAAAATTTTCTCCCAGTAAAGCCATTTACCCTTCCGTTGTGTGGCATGTGGCACAATCTTGTTGAAACCACATTTTATCCAAGCCGTATTCTTCTTCACACGACCGTAACGCTCCGAATTGTCAGTGACAGTTTTGCCGTTGTCGTTTTCAAAAAAATAAAGTCCAATTCGGTTTATCGGGTGAAATGGCATCACTATTTTCGTAGTTGGTTTTAACAATTTTAACGCGTTGTGCATTTGTTAAGCGATCCATTTTCATAAATACCAGACTTTTAACAAAAACAAGACAGGTTTGGTTTGGCAGTTAAGTTTTACAGAAAGTCAACAACCACAGTTGTATACCACAGAAAATAAATCCATCCGAATGTGATAAATTTGCCAAGAATAGATGAAATATTGTTGAGTTGAATGCATGGGTTCTTATGAAAACAAAGGGCGAATTCTAAAACAATACTTTGCAAACTCTGACATTTAGGAACTCTTTTCGTGCAAATGAGATGCTTTTCGGTGAAATGGCTAAAATATAAAACAGATCAAAAAATAAGTAATAAACGTGTAGATATAGGTAATTCAAAGATTCCAATCGAAAACATTAAGAGTAATAACGGGCGCACCATGGTGCATGCGTAATGAAAATATCCATGGAGACCTAAATATACCTACCATCAAGGAAGAAATTGAAATCGTAGCAAAAAAATACTTAACAAAACTGCGTAACCATCCGAACCTTTTGGCTAATACCTTGGCCCATGCAACAAGTCAAGTCTAAAGAGCAACGTCAAGCCAGCAGCCCATTCCTACTAATGGGCTTTATATTTTAATTTAGTTTAAGATTTTATTACTTACTAGCTTTTACCCGCGGCTTCGCTCGCATTAAATCCATCCAATAAGAGATCATTATAGTACAAACGGATCAATATAAAGAATATATTTTATTGCTTGTCTGAGATTATCTATTTGAAAAAATTACTACATGCAATGAAGTTTCAAATTTCAAAGTATACTTTATTGAATCAATACAACAAATATTAAAATATATATGTCACTATAAAGAAAATAAATAATTCGGAATGGTAACAATTGAAAATATAAAATGCAGATTATTAGTCAAGGATATTTCTATAAACTATATTGTACGTTTTTCCGTTGGGTGTAAATATTTGTAAATTCCGGGCATTAGACACACGCGAACAGGCTACATATAGTTGACCATGAGAAAAGCATGACTTTTCTAAATGCACTTGTGCTACCTGTAATGTCTGTCCTTGTGCTTTGTTTATAGTTACGGCAAAGCTAAGTTTGACGGGAAACTGAACTCTTTTAAATTGGAATGGAAGGTCAGTGGGAATAATTGGAATCCGAGGTATGATTACACTTTTTCCTTTACCGACACCTGTTAAAATAGTAGCACCAAGTATATTCTGTCCCAATTCGTTATCCGAAGTCGTGTTCCATTACATAGCAGAGGAGCATTTAAATTTCGCATAAGCATTACTGGTACATTTAGTTTCAACTGAAGCTTATGTGATGGTACACCCGACAATTCAAGTGAATTTAAAAACTACAGTATATGAGGTACTTAATTCTGTATCCATAATTGTATCCATTGATAAATATTCCACCATTTCCCCTTCTACCTCTTTTAAAATGTCATTGTTGATTCTATTAACTACTTCATTTTTTGATGCTAATATTGCTCTTGCGCACAGCCACTGATCACAACCCAAATTCTGTTGCAATTCGGGAAAAACATGAGCAATGAGATCCACATCATTTTCTACTAAATTACAAAATTCTCTTGAAAGTGATACGCAACCTTCAGCATCAACATCTAAACGACCATCACCAATTTTCAATAACATTTCAGCATAAAGTCCTGAATCCACGTCATTATGAAGATGCACTCTCATATTTGTTTTTAGGCTCAGCTTTTCAACTCTCGACCATAAGCTCGATGATTTTAAGTATGCTTGAATTATATCTGTACTATTCCGCAGGTCCTGAAGAGTCCGGTTTAAAGCTTCTATAGCCTTTTTGTGAGACATTGTACATTCATCCCACACTAAAAGTTTACATTCTCGCAGCATCCTACCTCGAGAACTATTTTTACTGAAATACAGATGGGCGAATCTTCATGTGCAAGGTTCAATGGTAATTTCAAAACGGAATGTGCCGTACGGCCGCCGTTTAAAAGCGTCGCGGCAATACCCGACGAAGCTACTGCAACTGCTATTTTTCTGTTTTTTCTGATGTACATTAATAATAAGTTGAGCAAAAACGTCTTTCCGGTTCCACCTGGTGCATCGAGAAAGAAGAGTCCACCTTTACCGTATTCTATTCTACGTAAAACTTGATGGAGAACATAAGCCTGCTCTGGAAGTAACAAAGGGATTAATTCTTCTACTTGTCGCTGCAGTGCTATGAAATCATAATCTAACTCTCGAGCAATTTCATTGTTGAAATCATCCTCATTATCTCTTTGAGGGCTTTGCATCCCAAAATCATCTAATTTTTTTCGAACCATTGTGAAAACCTTGTTTTCAATTAGAATTAGCGTTTGGTTGTAAATATGTTCATTGAAAGTCATATCTGTATGTACTTGCTGAAGTCGATGTAAAATATCTTTAGCTTTTACCCGCTAGATGGCGTTAACGTAGCGCTCAGCAAATAGATGACCAGGCCACCACCATACAAGTACGTATGTATGCTCACATTTTATGGCCACCATACATGTAGATATGTATGCTGTATACTGTATACTCCCATACACACATACCACACTACTCTCAATGCAGCTACATATTTGCCTATACCTATGTATAGTCCCACTCTCTCTCTTGTATGCTTACATTTTATGGCCACCATACACGTAGATATGTATGCTGTATACTGTATACTCCCACACACACATACAACACTACTCTCAATGCAGCTACATATGTGCCTATACCTATGTATAGTCCCACTCTCTCTCTCTCTCTCTCTCTGTGCATATGGGGCGTTACTTTATGCATGCGTATGGATATGCTCTATTGTGGCTAGTGATATCACTTTATGCATGCGTGGTAGTGATCTCACAGCCAGCTGTACCATTTAGATGGAATACCGAAATTATTGGAATTTGAATTGAGCGCGCATATACAGTACAGTTGACATACATACTGTACGTACGCGTCACTTTATGTATGCATGCTGTACCATTTAGCTGGAATACCGAAATTATTGGAATTTGAATTGAGCGCGCATATACAGTACAGTTGGCATACTTACTGTACGTACGCGTCACTTCATGCATGCGTGGTGTATGTATGTATGTATGCTGTACCATTTAGCTGGAATAACGAAATTATTGGAACTAAATGTATATCATATCTGTATGTACTTGCTGAAGTCAATGTAAAATATCTTCAGCTTTTACCCGCTAGATGGCGTTAACGTAGCTCCATAAGGAGGCTATTGGACAAAAAAGTTTCTTTATTTTATTTAAAAAATATTTTTTTTTTATTAAATAAAAAGTAGCCTATGTTCATTCTGATACCTCCAAGAGTATGTGTACAAAGTTTCATGATGATCGGTTAAGTAGTTTTTGCGTGAAAGCGCAGCAAACGAAACGACTTTCGCATTTATAATATTAGTATAGATTGTTAGGCTTCCGAAGTCGAAGCAGGTTCAATAAATAAATATAAATGTTAAAAAAAATAACAATAATAATAATGTTTAAAAAAAAAATAACTAGCCCAAAAAACTTGTCCTCCCATGTCGGCCATTGTTGTTAACAATTCATGATAAAATAGAGCATCACAAACCTTACCGATGCGCAGTTTGCTTTTGTTTGCACATCAATAACTTTACCGATGCATTTTGGAACATAATACATCGTCAAAGTTTGCACGTGTGGTTGTTTTGCAACCGACGTTTTGGAACTCACCCAAACTATATGGTGACAACACGGCTACACGGTTACACAGCCACCGATGAAGCTGGAGACAAGTTAGTTCTATTGAGAGGTTACAATTTTCAAAACTTTACTTTATTTGAAGTATATATTCCTTCAAATAAAGTAAAGCAAATGAATCAATTCAAATAAATCAAAGCATAATCTTGTAGTTTTCAAAAGCAATAAAATAATATTCATTAGTATTAGAAATTATCTTATTGATAAATAAAATATATTGCACACCACTAAAATATTTGTATGTGACGCCAATGACAATATGCAAGTTGATGTCGCTGCCGCTTTAGTTATAAATATTATGTTCCTGTACAATGTACGATCTGTCAGGAATTAGGGCACATCAAATCCTACCACCATTCCACCATTTTAGTAAGTGCACGACATAATTTATGTCAACCATGCAAAGTATGGTCCAAGATCTAATAAAAGCACCAAACCAAATGTTTCAAACCTTAGTGACCAAAAAATTAATGAGCTCAGGATATGCCTATGGAATGCTAACGGTGTTAATCAGCACAAATTATTTCTCCAGAGTCACGAAATTAATGTTATGCTCATCTCCGAAGCACACAATAAGCATAATTTTTATATACCTGGGCTAAAGTTGTACTGCACTAATCACCCGGATGGAAAATCTTATGGTGGTACTGTTGTACTGGGGGATGGTGTCGTGTGTAGAAGTTCACGCAAGTGAGGAAAGTTTTTGACTGCCATTCACCTGGGAGTGGCCAGAAACGATTCTTGTGCATAAGGTTCAAGCAGCTCACGACGTCCGGTCTTAGACCACGTATCCCCTGGGTAGCCAACGAACATCCGTTTGGAGGCGAGCTAAAGTGAGAAGGCGAATCCCATGCGGTTGTGCGTAGGATTTGGAACCCACCACATGAAAAAACAACCCAATGAAAAACCAATTAAAGCCTCGGATGAGAGACCCCCCTTTTGATGACGACCCCCGCAAATGTTTTAAGGATTACGATTTTAGGGCATGCACCTGGAATGTCCGGTCCCTTAATTGGGAAGGTGTCGCTGCCCAGCTGGTTGATGTCCCCATAAAGTTAAAGGCTGACATCACTGCCGTCCAAGAATTGCGATGGACGGGACAAGGATGGAAGAAGGTGGGTCCTTGTGAAATTTACTACAGCGGCCATATAAAGGAGCGCAAATTTGGTGTCGGATTCGTGGAGGGAGAGAGACTCCGTCGCCGAGTACTGGCATTCACTCCGGTGGATGAACGTCTAGCCACAATTCGCATTAAGACAAAAATTTTTTAACACCACCCTAATTTGCGCCCACGCTCCGACGGAAGAGAAGGATGACTTGACCAAAGATGCCTTTTACGAGCACCTCGAACACACTTATGAGCGCTGCCCCCGCCACGACGTCAAAATTGTGCTTGGCAACTTCAACGCTAGGGTGGGCAAAGAAGGTTTCTTTGGTACGGCTGTCGGAAAATTCAGTCTCCACGACGAAACATCTCCAAATGGGCTGAGGCTGATCGACTTCGCCGGGGCCCGAAATATGGTTGTCTGTAGCACTAGATTCCAGCACAAAAAAAATTCACCAAGCTACTTGGCTGTCTCCAGATCGGAAAACTTCCAACCAGATCGATCATGTTGTGATAGACGGAAGACACGTATCCAGTGTTTTAGATGTGCGTACGTTCCGAGGTCCCAACATTGACTCGGATCACTATTTTGTCGCAGCGAAGATACGCACGCGCCTCTGTGTATCGAAGAACGCCCATCAACAAACACAAGGAAGGTTCGGCGTTGAAAATCTGCAATCACAACAGACTGCCGAGCGGTTTTCTACTCGACTTGCACACCTGCTCTCTGAGAGCACTCATCAGCAACCCGGTATAAGGGAACTGTGGGACGGCATCGCAAACTCCCTGCGTACAGCTGCAAACGAAACCATTAGATTTCGGAAAGGTTGCAAAAACAGCTGGTACGATGAGGACTGCCGTGTCGCAGTGGAGAGAAAATAGACTGCCTACCTCGCAACCTTGCAATCGACCACAACACGTGCGGGGTGGGATAGATACCGAGAACTGAAGAGGGAAGCAAGGCGCGTCTGCAGACAAAAAAAGAAAGAGGCCGAGATGCGCGAGTATGAGGAGCTTGAGAAGCTGGCCGACAAGGGTAACGCTCGAAAATTCTATGAAAAGATACGGCGACTTACAGAAGGTTTCAAGACCGGAGCAAACTCTTGTAGGACCCAGGGAGGTGAGCTAGTGACAGATACCCAGAGTATACTCGATTTATGGAAGGAGCAGTTCTCCAGCCTGCTGAATGGCAGTGAACAGGAAACACGCGGAGATGGTGAACCCGAAACTCCTATTGATGACGATGGAAAAGTTGTTCCATTACCCGACTATGAAGAAGTGCGAATAGCAATCGTCCGCTTAAAAAACAACAAAGCGGCAGGGGCCGATTGGATTACCGGCCGAGCTATTCAAATGCGGCGGCGAAGAACTGATCAGGTGCATGCATCAGCTTCTTTGCAAAATATGGTCGGATGAAAGCATGCCCGACGATTGGAATTTAAGTGTGCTCTGCCCGATCCACAAAAAAGGCGATCCCACAGTCTGCGCCAATTACCGTGGAATAAGCCTTCTTAATATCGCATATAAGGTCCTATCAAGCGTATTGTGTGAAAGGCTAAAGCCCACCGTCAACAAACTGATTGGACCTTATCAGTGTGGCTTTAGACCTGGTAAGTCAACCATTGACCAGATATTCACCATGCGCCAAATCTTGCAAAAGACCCGTGAAAAGAGAATCGACCCACCCACTTTTCGTCGATTTAAAACCGCCTTCGACAGCACGAATAGGAGCTGCCTTTATGCCGCTATGTCTGAATTTGGAATCCCCGCAAAACTTATACGGATAAGTAAACTGACGTTAAGCAACACTAAAAGCTCCGTCATGATCGGGAAGGACCTCTCCGAGCCGTTCGATACCAAACGAGGTTTCAGACAGGGCGATTCCCTATCGTGTGACTTTTATAATATAATGCTGGAGAAAATAATACGAGCTGCAGAGCTAAATAGAGAAGGTACAATCTTCTTCAAGAGTGTGCTGGCGTACGCCGATGATATCGACATTATTGGCCTCAACAACCGCGCCATGAGTTCTGCTTTCTCCAGACTTGATAAAGAAGCGAAACGAATGGGTCTAGTAGTGAATGATGGCAAGACGAAATATCTCCTGTCATCAAACAAACTACGTGTAGTCATTGCATTCGTCACTCGGCTTCCACGTCACTGTTGACAGTCATAACATCGAGATCGTAGATAATTTTGTCTATCTTGGAACCATCATTAACACCAATAATAACATCAGCCTTGAAATTCAAAGCGGAATAACTCTTGCCAACAGGTGCTACTTTAGACTAAGTACGCAATTGAAAAATAAAGTCCTCTCTCGGCGAACGAAAACCAAACTCTACAAGGCGCAGAAGCATGTACGATGTCAACATCTGATGAGTCGGCTCTAGGAGTCTTCAAGAGAAAAGTTTTACGAACGATTCATGGTCCTTTGCGCATTGGCAACGGCAAACACCTGGCTTGGTATTTCCAACAGGCGCCAGACAGCGAAAAGAAGAGACGAATGGCGCGTTAATATTGATTCGGCTAGAATCGCGTAAGCGGTACAAACGCTAATAAAGAAGAAGAAGAATAATTGAGTAACTTGGTGCGGATGTTACAGAGGTTGTGTCTATATGTGAGTGGGTGTGCGTATTCTTAGGCTCTACGGTGTCCTCGTGCAATGAAGGGAGGTGGAGCTCTTGCCGCGGACGCATTTGAATTTGAATTCCATTAAACGTTAAGTAAATTTTAATTTGAAATAAATGAAATATTTATAAAGTAAAAGTATTACATTAGAAGGGAACCTCCACGGTCCTTGGAATCTTAAAAATCGATTTTCTCAGAATTCAGCCAACACGTTCTCTTCTGGTGTTATCGCTGCGTTGTGAGTCATCGATGTCTCTACGAGCACATTTGAAGTCAGTAAACCATCATTTAAATATTATGTCTGATAGATTATAACACTTTTCGCCGTCATTGCTTCCCTTGAAGATATTTTTTTCCATAAAGAGATAGTGGAATTAAAACACGAAACTGTTTATCCATTGGTTTGGAATTAGCCACACTGTAGTAGTAGTTCCACAGTAACTAACAAATTATCAGTAGAATATCACGTAATTTCAACAGCTTCCTTTTAAAGGGCAGTACTAACTAAAAAAGTACTGAATGGAATATAGCTATCGTCACCTTTGTACTAGGCCTGGGAATTGAGCAGTACAGCCATCGTATTCCTCAGACATGCCTCCCGTAACTTTTTTGCTCCCAAAATAGAAGAGGCCCATGAAAGAACAATGCTACGTTATGATGGAGAAGATATATAAATACTGAATAGAAGGAGGACTGAAAAAAGATCACAAAAAATTGCGTTTTTAAGTGCTTTGTTATATTTCTAATTTTAATGTTTATTTTAAATTACATGTATCTGAAGACAAAAACAAAATAACAGTAGAATAGCAAAATAATATGTTTAATGAGGAAGTTGGTTCAATTTCGTGGGTTGAGCATAATTATATCTATAAAACAAAGTAACATTTTAACTATAACATTTTTTAAGCCTTGCATGGTAAATTGTTAAATTAATAACAATCACAATCATTACAACGCCCGGAATAGTTTTATGTCGAAAAAATGTTTTTTATTAACGAAAAATTTCTAAATTATAAAAATTAAAAATTTTTTTAACAAAAATTTCTATGGCTAGCAAATCGAACTTTTAAATTATAAAAATTAAAATTTTTTTTAACAAAAATGTCTATGGCTAGCAAATCGAACTTTTGCAAGAACGGCCTGATGGGTTCACCAATACACTCACACCATTTCGGGCAGCACTAACACATAAGCAAATTTTTTTTTGTGTTCTTGTGTTCTTTCTCTTCTGAGTACATACAAATTGAAGGAGAATGGAATTGAACGTTTTATTTTATGTTCTTATTTTCGAGTAGAACGCCATTTTTTATCGTTTTCTCCGTAGCAGATAGAAGTGAAAAATATATGATGGGGATGTGTACAAGCTGTGGTAATAATATATTGGCGATTAATTAACTATGTACTTCATTTTTCATTGTTTTCTACATTTATTTATTTAAGGACACTTGTCCTGCATATGTAAAATAATTTTGGAATAACGACTGAATCATAATAATATTTGTATATACACGTATGTATGTAAAATGTGTAGGTAAAATTTTTGTCAAAGCTGAGTTACTTCGGCATCAATGTCGCTCATCTGTATTCGGCTTGTACGACACTGCTGCGTTTTTTACGTCAATATTGTTTTATCTTGGTATCAATGCTGTCGCTCAGCTGTGTTCTGTTTTTCCGATAAGAATGACGAAAATGCACAAGGAAACGAAGAGAGATTGACGTACACGTACATAAATGTAAACATCACATTTGTCATTTCGGCCGTAAGAAAGTGATGGGAAAATCGTTCTACGAGCTGACGAGTTATGATTCATGCATTCCTGACATACGTGTATGTTGGCTCAAATGATCGGAAGCCTTCTTGCAGGGATGCAATACAAGTGACACTGGTTATTGTTGACAAAAATTTGAAAAAAAAACTTCTTTGAGTGATTCATATCAATATTTTCTGAAAAAATAAAACAAAGATGCGATATTGTAGCAGATGCGTTAACCGCCCCACATTATGAATTTAGTGATATAAGTTTTTGAGATGAAAACTTGAAGTTTTGGCATTAAGAAAACGTGAATTCATCGGACGGTTAAATATATAACATATGCATATGTAAGAAGGAAATACATTTTTTTTTTTAATTGATATTATTGTATTAACACCATCACGGGTTTGCCTTTGTGTAAGACCCTTATTCACATTTGGTGGTCTTCTGCCTGAACCATGGTTTGATCAAAACGGTTACGCCTTGCACAATACCTTGTTGTTTGTTAATTTTTGCGCAGTTTTTTAGTAAAAAATCGCAAAATCTGTGTCTGCGGTGGCGTAACCAAAAAAAAATTTTTCTATCATTTGTGTTTTCTTTTGTATAAAAAAATGTTTCCCATATTTATTTTATTAGGATCTCATACATACATATTATACATATATCTTTTAAAGGAAAAAAATACTTTTTTTATAGTATATATATCAAGTCTCGCTCTATATAGTTAACTATGTAATGAATTCAAGCTTCTTTAAGGGGAAAGGTCACTGTAGATGCTTCAAAAAAAATTTGTTTATTGGCTAAAAATATTCTTTGAACCTTCTAGAATAAGAAATAAAAGGTCTTATACGTGTCCGTCATCGATTTCATTGAAATTTCGAGCCCTATTACAGAGCGCGCCGCGCCGGGCCGCTCCGATATATGCCGTTTTTTGGTCGAATATTAGTTTTTTCTTAAATGCTTCCGAATTTCATCAAAATCAATATTTTTTAAAATCCGTACGTACATATTCTCTAGCTATTCTCATGTAGGTTAACAAAAAAAAAAATTATTTTGTTGCAGATTCTATTTTGCACCCTGTGTGCTGCGTGCCTCGGAACTCCTAGAATAAAAATCACATTATAAAAATGCCCATAGTTCCGCCAATATAAATATTTTTTTGTTGAAAATTAAATTTTTTCTATTTAAATATGAAACTAATAAGATATCAAAACATTATAATTGTATTGCGTTTCTTACCATATAAAAAAATTCTTGAAATCGTGTGTTTTTTTTTGGCGTTTATAGTGGCCTTACCCCTTAATGCCAAACTTCAAGTTTTCAGCCCAAAAAATTGTATCATTAAAATCATAAAATGGGACAGCTAACGAATATACTTTAATATCGCATATTTATTTTAATTTTGCAGTAAATGTTAATATAAATCACACAGTTTTTTATTCCAATTATTGCCCATAATAACCCACGGCACACTTTTTCACCGCTTCGAATTATTAAACAGGATTTTTTCACAAAATATATACATATTATCCATTTCCCCAAAAGCTTTTTCGCAAACTAAAAAAATATGTGAAAATCGTTTTCTGTATAAAATTTTTTTAAATACTGTCTTTTCCCTTAGAAGTTTGATAAATTTTCACGTTTTTGGCACTATTTACTCATGCCATTCCTATTATATGACACCAAAAGTTGGAGTTGCTAGCTATAAAAATTTTGTTAAAAAATAATATTAATTTTCATAATTTAAAATTTTTTGATAATAAAATACATCTGTTCGACATAAAACTATTCAGAATGTTTAAATTGTAATGATTATAAATTTAACAAATTACCGGGCATGGCTTTAGAGTTTGATAGTCAAAATATTACGCTGTTTCATAGGTGAAATTATGTTTAAATTTGTTTTAAAGTTTCCGGCAACTCACAAAATTGAAACAACTTCGTCATTACGTATAAACATACGGTTTCGCTCTTGTCGTAACCTACTATTCTTGTGTATGTACAATACAATAAGGTACAATAAAGTAGACAAAAGTACATAGCATGGAAAATGTCAAAAACATTAGTTACATTTCTATGAAATCCGTTTATGAGGTTTTCTTTTAAAATTTAGCAGACAAGAATCACTATTTAAAGACCGGTGCAATCTACCATAATGTGACAATTCCATCAACCTTAACACCTTCCTTCCCTCAATTTTAGATCCTGATGGCACCGCGCTCCCTTTTCCTCATCCAGATTATTTGCGGATAAAGCCCAACTCGATACGCTCCTCGTTTGCTCCTGAAGTCTGAATATTTGTCAACATATTTTGCACAATTTCTTTTATTTTACAACTTTTATAAGTCCATATCTAGAAGCAGCTTTCAAAGTATGTCATTCCTTCATTTTCGCTTAAAAATTTTAATATCTCAGCTTCTCGTGTTCTGTATATTGTAATACAGAGGACCCTCGGTTATCGAACCCCCGCATAACGAACATTTCGTATAACGGACTCTTTTTTTATGAAAAAATAAGTTTCGATTAACGAACGAAGTTTCGCATAACGACCAAAAAAGGGAAAAACCTTAATTGCATGTAAAATTTCTTTCAGTTTATAGCAACGAAACAGGGGAAGTGCCGAGTATAGGTACATACATACATTATTGTGTTGTCTGTGTTCAACTCTTGCAGAAAAGCCTTTACGCAGCTTCTGCAAGTGTCTCTAGTAAACCTATGGATTTTAAATCTATAGGGCTGACATCTTTCGCGCTTAAAGTAGCGGAGCGACTGATGAAAGCTCAAATTGGATTTACTGTGGTTCATAGCCTCTCGAAAAACCAATACGCCTATTCGGAAGGTAGTTTAAGTGTTACATATGATGGAAAAACAAATTGAGAGATCTATCTTTGTTAAAGAGTACAGCTTTGTAGATTTTCTGGATATTAAGGGTGATCTTAACGCCGACGGCAGTTACTTCTGCCCTGAGTTGCCAAAGCGTATCACTCGGGTAATTTCCCGTATACGACAATTGTTTGAATGCAGTGTCGTTAGATCTAAAATCCCGGGAGTACAGACACTCAGGTATCTATAATTAAACTGGTCTTAGAACTGGGAGGAATGGATGAGTACGGTGTTCATCGCTATCTATATGTACAAAAATGTGATAGGCGGTTTCATAGAGTGCACACTACGTACCACACCAACTAGGTTATGAATGTCCTCTTGGATCTACTCGATCATACTAGTAGCTTAAGATGGTTCCTTCTACCAGAAACGACTGATTACCGCATATCATTCCATGATTTCTTGACAGATATTAAGGTAGTTATCCCGTATAGAATCCCATGGGTTAATACCAGTAAGCGTAGACTCGATTCGATTTTTATACGGATGGGTCAAAGGTAGATAACAGGGTCGGTAGCGGAGTTTTCCCAATGGATCTTGATATTTGCAAATCCTTTTGTTTGTCCGATCAATGCAATGTTTTTTCATGCGGAATTGGCGGCTAAATATGAGACTGTCAATTGTCTCAGCTCAATGGTACTCTCAGAAAATCGTGTTTATGTCTTTTCGGATAGCCAGGCCGCATTAAGAGCACTGGGATCTGTAACAATAAAATCGAAAACCGTAAAGAATTGCCACAGATCACTTAACGTGGTGGTTAAGCAGTTATCTTTTAATCTGGTACGGCCTGAGCTAAAAAGAATAAAGATATCTACAGTTATAGGTCTTCTTACAGGGCACGTTCTACTGAGTAAGCACGCAAAGAGGTTGGGCGTCCTATCTGACAACTTCTGCAGGAGTTGCACTTTGGAGGAGTAAATTGAAGTCGCTAGGAGTTTCAACCTTGGAGAATTGAGCGCGGTAGCGGGTGCAAAGATACGTCGATTGCTTAATTTTGCAAACTCCACACACATAAGTTTAATTAACGGGTGGGTGTCATTAGGATCCTCAATGTTATCACAATTTGTAATTTTTGTGGCCTAAGTGAGGGTGTTGGCTGGTAGCCACTTCAACCAGCCAACCAACTATCTTTCCAACTTGTTTTTTAAGAAACTCTTGATCTAAATTTCGAAACACCTATTAGTAACCAAAACAGGTAAAAATAATCCAAATTCTATAAGCTATAAAATATTATATCATTTGTGCTAGCTTATCATCCTCAAAATTTGATCACTTGTAATTTTTGAACACGTTCTTCGTTGCATGGCTGCAATGGCGACTTCAATTTCGCGTTCCAAGTCAAAATCGTTCCTTGTTTAGCGTAGCATTTATCTGCGAGGCGGCCAGTTGATGTCGCCGTTTCGGTTAATTATGCAAGTTTCGAGCACAGTGTGAAAAAGAACAATTGTGGAGCGCTCAAAATCCGCATTTTTTGTTTATTTTTATATTTTTATTTTTTTGGATTACGAACAACAGAATTTTAACTACAATTCACTATAATATTTTATTGGCAAACAATCGAATATCTAATTATTTTAAGATTTAACATCAAAATTGCAATAATAAATATTTCTTTAATATTTCCTGCTCAACCAGATGTCTTTTGACAGTAAAACAGTGGATTCTTTTATTTACATAGTGGTCCTGGTGACTTTTGCACATCAACGAATGAGCGATGGGAGAACGCATGTATAGTATGTTTCTTATCTGAACATCTTTGACAATCAAACAGATAAGATAAACTTGAGAGAGAGATATTGCAAGAGTAAATATATAACTTTTGAGAAGATTTAATACCATACTTTTTAGTATTGGATATGGATTTCAAATAAATTATGCAGCAAGCAAATTCTTCCTATTTGTTAACTTTCGGAAGAAGCTCACGAGTCCAGATACAAAGATGCACGAAATTAGCTTAAATTTTTTGCTGGAAATACGTAAAGAATTGAAATTAAAACGAGTTTCTTTGTGTCCCACCAAGTTTTACTTAAGGATATCATTTGCTTATTATCCAAACCGGAAAATGATGAAAAAATCCACTCTGACTAACTTTTTTTACGCATGTTTTCCTTCCTATTGATATTTTAAGATTTCTAACTTTTTTGTTCTCTACAACGCTTTATGAATGTATTTTCATTAAAATTAGAACTAAAAACTTTTATTTAGCTGCCAGGGTCTTCGACAGAAAAATGCTTATATTATATTTATATCTGCCCTGCTATGAATTTGAAAATTATCTGTAATTGAAACTTCCATATTAAACCAATTAAGCTTCTAAAGTTCCTTACTCCTGACTTTCTGAGACTCCATCTCAGAATATATTGATTTTAAAAGTAATTCATGAAAATGATTTTCCAATAGGGATAATTTAATTTCTAAGTGTCGTTTTGGCCATTTTTAATATGTCATGATCTGCCATTTTTTCATTGTATTCAGTAATGTTTACAATTTTATCATGGCAAGATATACGCAAGAACAACGCTTACAAACGATAACAACAAAAACCACTTTCATCTGAGTGGTGCGGTAAATAAACAAAACTGTCGATTCTGGTGCGAAGAAAATCCACAATATTCATGAAGAACGATTACATTCACCTTAATTGACAGTTTGGTGTGGTTTTTGATCTTAACAACATCCGGTTCCAACAAGACGAGGCTACATGTCACACAGCACATGCAACAACCGAATTATTGCGGGAAAGGTTTGGAGATTCGATTATTTTAAGAAGTTGTGACTTTGAATGGCCTCCAAGAAGTTGTGATTTAACACAAAAGTCAATGGTCTTTAGCAATAAAACAGACTCTCTTCAAGCTTTAAAAGACAATATTGAACTTGCTATTCATGACATACGACTTGATTTAGTGGAAAAGTGATCAAAAATTGGGTTCATGGAATTCGTTCCTTCAAAAGAAGTCTTTGAGGTCATTTGAATGTTGTTATATATAGAACTTAACTGTATCGATTGTACTTCACATTAAATAAAAAAACATTTGAATTTCCTTAACAATTAAGGTTTTTTGTTTTAAATAAATCATATCTCTCTTATTGGAAAATCCTATATTTATGAAACCTCTTTTTGTGAATAAAGAAAACAAAGTCGTTGGTATGAAATGTTATGGTATGAAAAAAATTAAATGTTAAATTAAATGCAGTAGATGGTGCATGTAACTATTAACCAACTTATGACGTATTTTATACGGCTACCTTCACGATTTTCTCTGTTTCCGCCGATCCCATTTAAAAAATTATATTTCTAGTCGATTTCTGTCACTTACGACATGAAATTAAACCATATGCCGAGTTTTTGCCAAATCGAAGGCAATCAGAAGGCCACTTTTTGCTGTGTTTAATTAGAATGAGAGCTGATACAGTATTCTGACAATTGTTTAAATTTATGAATAACACCATCACCATACCTTATCAAACGCTTGAAGCACATCGAAAATCGAACTCGTAATTTTCAAAGAAAATTCTATTTTTTTTTTAATAGCAGCACTTTCTAAAAAAAGTTTGGAAAGACTAAGCAAAAGCTTTTGGTCTGTATGATGAGGACAGGGTCGTGTCTTTATCTGGTTTAGGTATCATAATTATCTGTGACTTTTTCTATGTATGCCGGCTATAGACTATTTTTGATATTGCGACGAAAATCTTTGCGGGGAGCATATACTGGCAGACCACTATTAAAACTTTCGAATGAAATGTTTCTAATTGTGGTACGCAATCACTACAAAAGTATTTAAAAAATTATTATCTTTTTATTTAAAAAAAAAGTAAGTAAAATTTCGCTTCCTGGAATAAAAATTTCGCAACAATAATTTTATTTATTTATGGTCAAGTTTGTACTGATCGATTCGATGCATTTCACCTGTAGTGAGTATATGGCCGCGGTAGTTAAATTAATTTTTCTAATTGCCGTCGCTTCTCGACATAAACATTAGATCCATCCATTTGGTGAAAAAACATCAAGACGTACATCGCACATTAGAAGAGAAGCTCGGCGGAAAATCTTTGCAGCGGTTACAAAGCGCCAATTATGTATGGGTATGAAAGAAATTTTTAAGAAAATTACTTGGTAATTTTTAATATTTTTTCTTTCTAAAACCGAAATTTTAAATTTTTGTGAAGCAACTTTCTTCTCTTTTCGTTGAATACCATTTGGTTAAAAATGTTTTTTAATATAAAACAAAGTTTTAGAGTTAAGATCTTAACAAAATAAGTAATATGAACATTTTTATATCTGCTAAAAGAAATGTTAATAAGACGAGATGATTATGGGATGTCAACCCCTCCGAGTTTATTTATGACATGAATTAAAGCCTCCTTATAAAAAACCATCAACCGTTCGGAGGCGGCTTAGTATAAACTGTAGTCCCCTCCATTTGTTGGAAAAACATTAAGACGCAAAACCACAAATTGGAAGAGCAGCTTGTCCGAAAATCGCTTTACTCTTTACGAAGCGCCAATTATATATATATGTATATACTCGTATATATATTATATTCAAATATGTTATTTAGTATACGTATTACAAACTTTCAACACGTTAACATGTTGACGTTGCTACGAAAATAAAAATATTTTCCAATTCCAAATAGAAAACACCAATGGATGAAACTATATCACAGTTGATGAAGACAAGTTTCTCACACACCTGAAATTTTGCTCAACCGGAAAGAGGTCTGGTTAAACGGTTCAGCAAGATACAGGCGCGAATGAAAAATGTCGACGCCAATAAGGAACACCAATACACTCACACGCGTATTTAATTTAAAAATATTTAAATATTTACTATACAGATTTCAAAATTCAGACTCATTGATAGGCATTAGATATTTAAATTAAAATTTTCGATCACCACCACACGAGTCAACGATTCTACGCCAACTGATGAGTACATTTGCGGTAGCGACTGAAACCGTTGGCCAACGCACGGAAAATAACGCATGCTCATCTGGTCGACAGCCTGGTCTACCGAGTTAGTGAAAATTGAAATTAGAATTAGATTTAACAAATAGAACAGCAGATGACCCACCCACCTATGTATGCGAGTAAACACATAAAAAAGCTGTGATGGACAGCAATAAAAACGAACGCATCATAATACCTGAAAAAATACAATGCGTCGCAAACCAAGCGTTAAAGGCGAGGCTGAAAGTTGTTAGCTAGCTTGTTATAAGGACAGACATTCGCAAAATATTTAACAACGGCGCATGCTTTGTGGCAACAACGAGCAAGCCTGCTAGAGTTTTCCACACATTATTCTCTTGATGAATGCACGTATATTGTGTATACATATCCATATGTAAATATATTGCATGTACGAGTATATCTACAATTAAAGAGACTGAGTGGGGGCTTCTAAAGAAAGTTGACGTCAATACTTGTAACCAGTGATATTATCAACATGTAGGTATGTATGTATATATATAGGTGGGTGGGAGCACATTTTAAAAGGTCATCTAAACTAAATACTTTGTGCCAAGCAGCTAGCGAAACCAGCTCATTAACACACGTGGATTAGACTTTCCTCCAGGATATTCATTTAAGTTATACACATACATATTTATATGTATAACAGCTATTTGCTATTGTAGGTATATGCATGCACTTGTACGTATACATACATATGTATGTATGTACGATTTTTCACCAACTATCCCCTAACTTGCTTTCCACATAGCCATCAAACAGACATAATGAACATTTAAATGTTATTAGAGTCATAACACACCTTGTTAAAGCCAATCCCTAAAAAATGCTATCATAATATATCTACAATGACGCTACGGCTATTGGCACACCTTGAAGCGCACACCGCTCCTGTCACATTTGCACGCACGTCCTTACACGGCGTTCCACACCCTGTATACGAGCGTAACATGTATATTTGTACATATATACAAGTATGTCTTTTGCAATATATCTCGTCCGATGCGTAAACCCTAGCCACCATTAAGATATTTGATTTTCTTTTATTTTTTAAACCTAATAGAGGGAATTGATGGGGCATACGAAAGTGTATACTCAAAATTGACCTATAAACCTTAACAGTCGCCAGTTAGTTTGTTGAGCGGTAAAAATTTGTAGTTAGAAATTTTTTGAAACCGAATAATGGAAAATGGAGACCTAATTGACCGAATATTAGAAAACTAAACTAAGCTAAACCCTCCAACGTACTTAGAACACAAAAAAAGCTTTTAATTCAATGTTAAATGATTCTGTATTTCTATGATGCAATGGTTGTTATGATTTCATTTTATTAAAAGATTTGATTTTTCAATTTTCGATTCCGATTTTTTTTAATATACGTAACAATTAAGCGGAGCTTATTATGTAAATTTACGCTTTGTAGTTCAACAAATCCATGCATGTAAGACACACCCTAATGTACAAGTGTCATACATGTATATACATAATGTGTACATACGTTGAAAGGTATGTATGGATACAGATGATTCTGATTTATAGCTTTGGATGACAACACCTTTTCCTTTATTAATCTATTAAAAAGAAATTTTCACAAAACAACCATAAGTAAACAAATATACTTATATACATATGTTCATATACTTCAACAAATAGTTCAATATAAAATTAATTTTTTCCTGTCTCACCGATAGTACAATAGTCTAAACATAAAGACTCAATCCTGAAATACAGTGATAAAGTCATATCGTCATATAATATATGAGTATTTAAATTGTAGAATATCAAATACAAAAAAAATGCAACAAGTTCCAAGCGTGCATGAAGTGTGCAGTGGTAACTAAAGAAAATAATAATTTTGCTTTCCGCCTATTTGTGCGAAATAGTATTCAAATGCTAATATATGTAACGCTAATTGTGTTTCCTCTATACCGTTAGATTCTAATACACATTTTTTAATACTTCCAAGAAACGGAAACCAACGATTTGGATTTTGTTTTGTAGAACGGAGGGCGGTCTGAATTCAAGAATTTGTCCAAACGATTTAAGGAAGAACAGTGTCTAAAAAATCGAAAGTTTTAATTTTAGTAAAATAGCGCTTAATCAAAAATACAGATTTTAAACTATAAGTTATAGTAATATTAATGTCAACATTAACCAAGGATTCCTTAAAAGATCAAATCTTTTACTAAAATAAGGAGCATGCCCTTCAATTTATTTTTCAAATGCGGAACCCGTATTTGCTGAGATGAAATAGATAAGCGCGATAATAGATGAAAGTGCATCATATTCAAAATGACCATATGAAATCATATATCCTGCTTATGATTTCGAACAGGAAATTCGGATACTAAAGGAAAAAATGTAAAATATTTAAGACACTTAAAACTTTACCTCTTTTACCACAAAATTTATCTAACATTTAAATTTTAACAAAATTCTAAGAGAGAAACAACTTATTTAAAGAAGAGTAGCTCTAAGCTAATTAAAGAAAATGTTTTTCTACAACGGGAAGTCGACGGTTTTCGTGTTGCTAATAAGAATTAAAGAAATTCCTCAAGTACTTTATTTACCTGTGAACAGATAGACTCAAAATCCTCAAAGAAAAAAAATGGAGGGATGAGGATATTGCACGTTCAATAACTTTGTATTTAACAAGCCAAAAGCATACAAATTGTTGCCCATGAAAGGGTTTCCTAGTATAAGAACATTACAAAGATAGTCCATGAAAGTAGACATCGCACCAGGAATTCCAGAGCCTGTTATTGAAAAAGAAATGTTGAACCTGACGATACACCCAATTGTCATTTACTGGTGTGTATTAGATTCAGTCAGCTATTTACAAATACTTAAGATTTAATATTACCCAGTCGCAATATTTCAAAACTAGTAACTCCAAGTCCTGATAAGGAATTAATGAACTTGGAATACGACTGACTTATGCATTTGGCGAGGTAAACATGTAAATATGTAAAAAATTAAAAGAAGTGGTCGAGAGTTCCCAGGACTGAATGTACATGGGTTTACTACCTAAAATAGCATGACATTTGACTATCGAATTCTAAAGGCTTGCAATGTAATTTTTTAAAATCAAAAACAATTTCAATTGAAATGTCCTGAATAGTTTTATGTCGAACAAATGTATTTTAATTTCCAAAAATTTTAAATTCTAAAAATTAAATTTTTTTAACCTAGCAACTCTACCGTTTGGTGTGATATGTATAATACAAAGGGCATGAGTAAATCATGTCAAAAACGTTAAAAATTATCCAAACGAAAAAATTTATATCGAACCCGATTTTTCGCACATTTTCTTCATATGCTAAAAAGTTTTTTTTTTTAAAACGGGCTGATCCCTAACTTGTGATAAAAACATGTTAAAAAAACTCAAATTGGTGATAAAGTGTGCAGTGGGTTATTGTGAACAAAAATTTGAAGAAAATTTGTGTGAGTGACTCATATTAATATTTTCTGAAAAAAGAAACCATGGATCCGTTATTGTAGATTCTTCCTTAACCGCCCAATTTTGGGAATCTAATGATATGAGTTTTGTTACAAGTATAGGAGGAAGTAGTATAAAAAAGTGTTATTTAATAATTAATTAATATGAAAATTTTCCCCATATTCAGTTTGCATTTAAACAAAAAATTACTTTCTTTGGTAGTAAAAATATCATGTCTCGCCCCCTGTAAATATGGCGAAGTTGGTTCGTGACATCAACAGTTGTCGTAACCTTGTATTGTATAAATCTTGTTCAAAGTTAACATTTTGAATTGAAATCAATAAGAACAAAGTATAAATTCACGAGATTGATAAATTTTATAACATTAACGCCGAGATTCAGTTCAGCGTCTGTTCTCAAATAAATACTTTTGTCTCTGTTTAGAATTTACTAAGCAACAATGCGTCTCATAAAATAATACCAAATTTGAGATCTGTTATTTAGCAGATCACAAAAATCGAAACAAACATTTAATTTGCTGTCTTGACACAATTGTCGTATAAAATAAAACAATGCAAGAGGAAGCTGCAGCTTTTTTTTATTAATTTTGCAATGAATTGCTCGTGAAGAAAGAGAATATTTGTTTAAATGTAAAATGAAAAACAGTAAATTAGGAAATAAACCATTTGTTTTATTACCAAAAACATCCGCGGTCAAAATTTAGCCAGCTTTAGGGCTACGGAAGATCCATTTTCGTTGGAAGAGGACGTATTTAATAGTTTTCTTTGGCTGTCGCAATCACTACGCTGTCACATAATTCAAGAATCAAATTCACATGATAATCGTCATGATCTGTCTTTTTTTTCAATGTATTCGGTATTGTTATATTTCATCATAGCGAGATATACGCAAGAACAACGTTTACTAACAAAAAACTTGAAAGCGATAACTAGTTTTTTAAGAAAATCATCTTCTCCGTTGAGGCTCACTTTCATCTGGTACGAAGAAAATCCACAATATTCATGAACAACCACTACATTCACCTAAATTGACAGTTTGGTGTGGTTTTTGATCTTAAAAACATCCGGTTCCAACAAGACGAGGCTACGTGTCACACAGCACGTGCAACAACCGAATTATTGCGGGAAAGGTTTGGAGTTTCGATTATTTCAAGAAATTGTGACATTGAATGGCCTCCAAGAAGTTGCGATTTAACACCATTGTTGAAAACAAGGGTGTCGATCTCGTCGAACTCTGAAAAAAGAATTTTTTAGCTAAGTAAGAAGCTTGAAGCAAAGAAAATGTTATTCGCTTGCTATATCCCAAACCGAACGTGTATATGTGGATTTAAATAAATACATATTTATATAAAATAATAAAGATCCTAAAACGAAACCGCGGAGTTCTTGATTATTTAAAATCTTAAAACGAAACAATAGAATTAATTCAAGCGCAAACTTGAATAACCATTATACTACTTTTTGTGGGGTTATTTGAAGTCATTGGTCTTTAGCAATAAAGTAGACTCTCTTCAAGCTTTAAAAGTCAATATTGAACGTGCTATTCATGGCATACAACTTCATTTAGTGGAAAAAGTGCCATTTGAATGATATTATATTCAGAACTTAATTGTATCGATTGAACTTCACATTAAAAAAAAAATTAAATGTCCTTAACAATTAGTGTCTTTTTTTTGTTAAAGAAATCATATCACTCTTATTGGAAAACTCTATATTTCATTTAACTATCCTATATAATCATTACAAATATAAATTAAACACATGAAGCCATTCCGCTTCATTCTTGGAATTCAATTTTTATACTTAAACATAAATAAATTCATCAACTCATCATCACTTCATCAAATTCAAATTTTACCAGACACAGTTCAATCGCAATTAATTGTCACTAATACCAACCGATGATAAAATGAAAAATTAATTCTATAGTGATAAGTATGGCGTCCAATTGGTTCCTTGGGAGTTATCTGAGCTTCTTGAATAACTAAAAATTGTAGAAAATAATTATAATGTAAATAAATTGAATAAATACCAAATTACTTACTAATTTCTGTAGTTGCAAAACTTCGAATGTTTATGTACCTACATACATAAAGTTGACACGATATGGTAATCGATTAACATAGATTTGAAATTGTAAACTTTTCAAGTAAAACGTAAATTTAACACATTCAAAAATCAGTTCTTTGCTAAAATATATCGCATGTAATCGATAGACTAATTTTTAGTAAGGGCTTGTACGTATCTCTAGCAAAGGAATTAGTTTTTAGCCTTTCAGATGAATTTTTTTTATACTCTCGTTACTGAATTACGAAATCGCCTATGCCGACAAAAATATTATTGGAATGATGACTTAAATTTTAGTTCATTTTTCGGATTATCGTAAATTTTTACCGAAAACCAATTCAACATGTGCGGTCGAAATATCTTATTTATTTATATAGATCTTAACCCAAGAAGTATTATTTCATTCTTTGTCATATTACATGCTTTCAAGTGTGAAATTTCACAAAAATTCTGTTATTTTACGGATGATATACTCGTACACATATACATATATATATGTGGTTGGCGCTTTATAACCGATGAAGCGATCATCGGCCGAGCTCTTCCTCAAATTTATGATAGCCTCTTCATGTTTTTCCAAAAAATGGAGGGAAATACAGTTTATTCCAAGCCGCCTGCAAAAGTCTGATGGATTTTTGTTAGGAACTTTCATATCATATCAAAAATTCACGCCGAGTAGTTGGCATGCTGAGAGCGACCGCAATTCAAAAAATTAATTTTTTATTTTATTGAAATTAATTATACAAATTTTAGATGTTTGTCGAGCCAGAATTTAAACTCTGGCCTTCCGAATGGCAGTACTGTTAACTACTCATTCGTACTCTCTTTGTTTCTTTGCTCATTTTCGGCCAATAGTATAATATCTTTGAGCGATAATTTCGTTTAAACTCACTCTTAATTTTAATATGTTTGTCTTCTCTCTTTTTTCTCAATGTAATACTAAAAAATATTGTTTGGCAAACTCGGGAATTTTTATTGAGTACGAAAAACTTTTATTGTGGTTGTTGTTTAAGCATTGCACCAAAAAGGAGTGTTAACCATTTTTTCGAATTGTAGATATTTAGTTAATTTACAATAAACAATTGAACCTCCATTTTAACTAAGACTTAAAAACTACGAGTTGACATCGAGTTCACCTAATTTTACAGCATTGCACGATCCAAATCTTCCCAAACTTCCTTAATGGCCATCTTGAGCTTCGAAATGGTCTTAAACGGTTTCTTTGCGCTTTATGTCCATGTATTATGGGCGACATTCATCCCCAGATGTTCTCCACTGGAGTCAAATCGGGACTGCGAAATGTTGTGCTCCTCAAACCATTTCAAAGACTCTTTTGAAACGTGAATGGCAGCGTTATCCTGTTGAAAAATGGTGTCGTCATTACATATTTACATGCATACATACATATGTACCTATGTATAATAAATGTATATTTATTTGATATTAAATTAAAAATATATAAAAATATTTAATATAAAATAGCTATTTAATTTTCTCATTTCATTTCATAGTATTTTCCAATTTATTTTATGACTTGGTTTAAATGTTATATTTATTTATAACTTTTATGAATTATTTATATACATATATGCCGCCTAGTTGAACTTGCAAAAAATATTCTTCGCATCGTCAACAAAGCGTATGCCGCAAGCAATACTTCTCCACGCGCAGCTCTTCCACAAGCCACAGCTCACAAAAATCAGAAGTTGAAGAAATTTCTGTACCCGCTGCCCACAAACATACTCTCGACAAGGCGAACAAATGTACTGCAATTCAAAAATTAATGTTCCCTAAATGCCCTCAAAGCATACGATTTTAATAAAGATAACTTGAATTTAGATCTAAAAGAGATTTGTAATGTCAAATCTATTCAAAATGCTATAAAATTAGGCAATACTACATCTTTAATTAATATAAACTATTGAGCATACTCCTTTTGTAATCATGTATGTATTGTTCGCATACACGCACGCGCGGGAACATATTCTTTCGTATCCTTAACTGAGTAAGAAGAAGAAAAACCAATATTCTATTTATTCGATTTAGTAGAAGTGCAGAATATGCCACAAAATCTTTATGTGGTGCTGTGGCACAGTTGGTAGCACGCAAGTACTACTTGATTTTTTGTATATTAATTAATTTATTTTTTTATTTTTATTTATTTTATTTAATACTTTTTATATTAATAAAATATATATAATGTTTCATTTATAAAATTTATCTTTGTGTGATGCTGGCGTAGTTGTTAGCGCGTGAGTATGTACAAATACATATAAAATTGTGTTTTGTTTCTGACGCTGGTTTAAATTGCCTTCGAAGGTGCCAAAATATGACATAAATTATTTCATATTTTTCATATTAATTTTTGATTTTGTTATTTTTAATTATAATTATTTATAAATAAATATTTATATAATAAATAAATTTCTTGTAGATTTTTAAATAATGAATATTGATTTGAGCTGGCAAGCTTTTTTGCCCAACTAGTGCGAGAATAAAAGCTAAGCGACCATACGCTTCGATCCCAGGTTTAATAAGAAGTGAACAGTTTATTTCGACCGATAATTAATATACCTCTCTTAATATGTAAAAAGCGTTAAGTATATATACATAGTAGGTACTTCATAAAGAATAGAGATATTTAATACAGATATCGGTTCTCTTAATGCGACAAACTAAATTCATTTATATATTTTTCTATGTTGGTACATATGTACATTTATATACCTGCATAATTATGTATGTGACCTTTATGTACATACATAAGCGCATAAATAATAACAAACATTAGGTGAGTTGATGTTGACTGCGGCGAATGAGAGGTAAAGATAAATGAGCAAAGAGTAGATCACATAGACAATATTAACCTTTATGTGGTCATCGATGCTTAACCCTTAACATACTCCCCCGTTGAAGGACTCGGGCCTTCAAAAACTTCCATAGGCAGAATTGACATTTTATTGACTGCTCGTTTAATCAAGCCAGCTTCTGTTTTAGTAAGTGCTACTCTTGCTACATTGTCACTTCCAAGAATAACTTCCACTACACGACCAAGTTGCCATTTTAATGGTGGGAGGTTTTCATCCTTCAACAGAACAACTGCTCCTTGTTGAATATTTGTGACCTTGGCTTTCCACTTGCTCCGCTCCTGTAGTATAGTTAAGTAATTTGTGCTTCATTTCTTCCAAAACATCTGCTGCATGAAAGACACCCGCTGCCAACGGTTTAGTCGACTGGTTTCAATATCTGTAACGTTTGGTTCTGGAAAGCTGGTAAATGGCGTTCCGATCAGGAAGTGCGTCGGCGTTAAAACTTCCAAATCATCAGGATTCTCTGAAATCGCATAAAGAGGTCGAGAGTTGATTATAGCACATACCTGGCACACAAGAGTGCGAAGCTCTTCGAATGTAAGCACAGAAAAACCAACAACGCGATAGAAGTGAAATTTGGCCGCCTTTACAGCTGCTTCCCACAGACCACCGAAATGGGGAGAGCGTGGTGGGATAAAGCGCCATTCTATGCAATCGTCCAGACATTGTCCATGATGTCCAGCAGGATGAGTAGTAGATAAGAAAAGATTTTTCAACTCTGTTAACTCATTTCGTGCTCCAAAAAACTTTGTAGCATTATCTGACCAAATTGTTTTTGGTCTTCCTCGGATTGAAATAAAACGTTTAAGAGCTGCTAAAAGCGAAGGAGTGGATAAATCACACACCAACTCTAAGTGCGTTGCCACCAATCGGCCAAAATTGTAATCGAATTGAAGCGGTCAAGCTTTGAGGTCCAGCATGCAGAAATTTTTGATGAAAATGTTGAATGATTGCAATGGTAATAGGGTGACGTTTTGGTAAAATTATTGGGTGACGTGCTTCATAATCCAAAATAGAGTTTTCAAGGCGACCACCAACCCTTATCAGTCCGAAATCATCAAGAAACGGATTGAGTGAGTATATTGCGCTAGATGATTCAATGCTTTTTTTGGCCTTTAAAGTTTTGTATTCGGAAGCGAAATTAATCCTCTGGATCATTCGTAATAAAAGCTGTGTTCCATGTTTTATATCTTCAGGAGTAAGAAGGACATACGTTTTTGTTGGTGTGGAATATTTTCTTGCAATAAACCTTGACACGTATGCAAAAATTCGTTGCATTGTACTGAATGAGTTTAGATACTTACAACGAAGCGAAATATCTTCAAGTTGAGTTGTTGTGGCTAGAGTAATGCGCCGACGTTCTGGCAAGTCGTTGAGAACAGTAGGTGGAGGTGGCCAATCATTCTGATTTCCCAATAAGAACGACGTGAATGGCTGTGAATTGAGAAGCTCACTGGCGGAGGCTCCCCGTGACAAAATATCGGCTGGGTTCAATGCTGTTGGAATGTGGTGCCAGAGCATCCCTTTGGTTAGCGTTTGTATATGGCTAACCCTGTTGAAATTTGAAGACTCCTCCTTCAGCCACGATAAAACGACGGTTGAGTCCGACCAACAGTGTATCTTGCAATCAAATATGTGTGTCTGTCTGACCAATGTTAAGAGCTCTGCGAGTAGCAAGGCTGCGCATAGCTCGAGCTTTGGTACGGTGAGAGTCTTTAATGGCGCTACTCTTGATTTTGAACATAAGCTGGTTTTTACTTCATCGAAATATTGCGCTCGAACATATACACATGCACCATATGCAGCTAGGCTAGCATCACAAAATGCGTGAAGTTCTAAATGAGAATTCGGTATTAGTACATATCGAGGAAAATGAAAATTAGATACTAATTCAAGTTCACCGCAAAAATCACTCCAACTTTTATGCAGATTCTGTGGCAAACTTTCATCCCAGTGTAATTGTTGCTTCCACATATTTTGTATGAATATTTTAGCTTGAGTTATGAGTGGAGCGATTAGTCCTAGTGGATCATAAAACCGAGCTATTGTTGATAATGCGATGCGTTTTGTTATCTGTCGATGATTCCTCATTGGGGCCAATGAAAAAATGAAGTCATCTGATTTTGGGTCCCATACCAGCCCAAGCGCCTTTGTAATGTACGTATCATCGCGAAACTGTAGCAGCGGCTCGTGGTCAGCTTCATCTACCCCATCGAGAGAAGCCGAATCGTTTGAGCACCATTTTCGAAGAACGAAATTTCCCTTTTGAAGTAGTTGTGTTGTTTGGCGACAAATTTCAATAACTTGTTCTACCGTGTCTGCACCAGTGATGAGGTCGTCAACATAAAAATCTCGACGAATAATTTTTGCTCCAAGTGGGAAGTTGGGTTCTTCATCTGTTGCTAGTTGATGCATAGCGCGTATTGCCAAAAATGCAGCGGGCTTTGTACCATACGTAACAGTGTCGAGGGTATATGCCTTTAACTCTGCCTTCGGATCGTCTCGCCACAGGATGCATTGTAAGTAATTGTCCGGATGTATAATTCGAACACATCGGTACATCTTACATATATCTCCGGTTAAGGCTACCTTAAACATCCGAAATCGTAAAAGTGTGTTGGAGAGTTTAGTCTGGATAGTTGGACCGACCATGAGTATATCATTTAATGCATGCCCACCAACCGATTTTGTGGAGCCATCGAATACGACTCGCAAAATGACGAATACTGAGCCTTAATATCGGGTTTATTTTGCAGCTTTCTTTCTAAAGTTAAGAAACGTTGCTTGGCTTGTGTGTATGCATCGCCAAGAATAGTAACAGGTTTATTTAATGGTAGCCGTACGGCATACTCACCAGAATTAAGCCGATGATAGTTTTGCTGGAAGTGAAGTTCGCAATTGATTTCTCCCTGCGTTTGAGAACGTGGAACTGAGCAGCCTTCAACTTCCCAAAATTGCTTTATAAGGTCATCGAGACTAGCATTGTCTTCTTCTGACTGAGATCGAGTTGCAACTAAAGCCGATGATTTGTGAAAATGTAGTCCGCCACCAGCGACCCATCCTAGCCTGGTCTTTTGTAGAATTGGAAGGTTCTCTGCCAACTTGATTTGGCCAACACACAACAACTCGAAGAATATCGATGCTCCCAGCAAGACATCAATGCGTTGCGATTTATGAAAAAAAGGATCTGCGAGTTTGATATTCGGCGGAATATTCCAAGAATCAATGTTTAGATCAAAGTTCGGTTGGTAATCAGTGATAGTGTTGGTTATGATAGCTTCAAAACCAAATATGTAGTCGTCAATCCGTGCCCTTGCAAGAATGTCAGCGATGAAGTTTGATTCACCAATACCAGATATTGAAGTGGTTGTCTTTTTCGTTTCGATGTTTAATTGATTTACTAAGCGCGATGTAACGAAGTTCACTTGAGAGGCAGAGTCGAGTAGTGCTCGGCAAGGTATGTAACAGCCTGTGCGATTTTTAATCATCACGATTGCTGTTGCCAATAGAACGAAGTTTTCAGATGATGCAGCAGTAGCGACTTGTTGCACTCTTGACGAAGATGTTGGAGTTGTTCCAAACTCGTTGTTGCTAGAAGAACGAAGTGGGGATTGCTCATCATTTTGAAAGTGTAGTAGTGAATGATGTTTGGAGGTACAATGTCGGCAATATCCTGCTTTACATTTGTTCAATGTATGGCCTTGTCGAAGGCAGTTAAGACACAGCTGTAAGCGCTTAGCTTCCATATAACGCGTTGCAGGTGGTAAGGCTCCGAATTGAGAACAACCGTAAATCCAATGACCAGAGGAACCACAAAACGAACAAACGCTTGAAGATGTTACGAGTGCCTTTCGAACGCTGCTGTTACGGTGAAGAGATCGTTTGCTCATTGCATTATTGTTGTTTGGTGATTCTACTGTGGCCTCCACGTTTCCTAGCATGCGACATCTTTTCTCAAGGAACGTTGCCATAGAGGAAACGAATTTGTTGGTAAATCTTCTTCCCATTTTATTTGCGTTTTTGTATCCAGCTTTTGACAGATCAAACATATGAGAAATCCATCTGTAATCTGCTCCCCTGTTGCCATTGTTTGCAAAGAGCGCAGATGTGCGTTTAGCTTATCGTTGAAAGAGCGCAGTTCGGAAGCGCAACCGCCTCCAACTTTTTTAAGTGACAAAATTTCCTTCACGTGTGCTTGAAAGTTGAGCAGCTGATTTCCAAAGCGTTTCTTCAAAAGGTCCAATGCTTTGTCATAGTTAACTTCAGTGGGCTCCAAGGAACGAATTGTGTCCAATGCAGAACCTCTTAAATTTGCCCCCAAGTGTTGAAACTTTTCAATTTTACTTAACTCGGTACAGCTGTTAATAACGGAGTTAAACATTGCGATGAAGTCTGGCCAATCTATATATGCACCATTGAAGTATGGAATTTGCAACTCAGGAAGTCGGTTGCGTTGTGAAATTATAAACGATGGAGACGCATCATCAATTACGAACGGACGAACTGTTGATGAGTGCGCAACTTCAGCCCTGCGTTCACGTGTGAGCATGCCCTTGACAACCATGTGTATCCTAGCAAACGACCAACTGACTTCACTGCCCACTTCACTATGGTCCTCAGCTTCGAGACAAGATTGAGCGTCGTTATAACTTGTCCGAAGGCTCTCAATCAACTCCAGATACATAGTAATGTCCACTTCATCCATGTTTCTTAATGAATCCTGAGACAAATGTTGGCAAGTGTCTTCTAGTTGCTTCTTTACGGAAAGTGTCCTCTTTTTAAAAAGAGATACCACCTTATCCGCGCCTTCACCAGCATCACCTTCAGCATCAGGATACATGTTGACTTGCGGTTGATTACTTGTACGAAAATTACAAGATTAATTTCATAAAAGCGAATATTTGGATGTGACGATATCACGTCGAGGTCACCAATGATTTGAGCTGGCAAGCTTTTTTTTGCTAACTAATGCGAAAATAAAAACTAAGCGACCATACGCTTCGATTCCAGGTTTAATAAGAAATGAACAGTTTATTTCGACCGATAATTTATATACCTCTCTTAATATGTAAAAAGTGTTAAGTATATATACATAGTAGGTACTTCATAAAGAATAGAGATATTTAATACAGATATCGGTTCTCTTAATGCGACAAACTAAATTCATTTATATATTTTTCTATATTGGTACATATGTACATTCATATACCTGCATAATTATGTATGTGACCTTTATGTACATAAATACATAAGCCCATAAATAATAACAAACATTAGGTGAGTTGATGTTGACTGCGGCGAATGAGAGGTAAAGATAAATGAGCAAAGAGTAGATCACATAGACAATATTAACCTTTATGTGGTCATCGATGCTTAGGTATAAAATAGATGGTTAAAAAGATTCTGAAATATTAATATTTTTTTAAATGTGTTTATTAAATAATAAGAAAATGCGGTTTGAAATGCAATTAAAAAAATAATGAATCATTGGTTTTCATTATACACGTATTTCTATTCTATTTCCATTGGTTTTACTTGATTTGTAGTGAATAACAGAGATTTTCTAGCTCTGTAGAAACTTCAATCGAGCAATTCGAGCTTTTTAAAGCATTTTTGAGCATTTTGAATAAAAAATTTTACTCACTTCTCAGAACTTTTTCTATTAAAATACTAAAGAAATTTTGACAAACAAAATTGAAATTGAAAAATTTCAAACTATCACTATTAGTAATTGACAATAAGCGACGCAGTTTTTGTTGACACTGACTTCACTTGCAGCCGTTAACATTTAAATGTGGCTTAATTTGTTCCAGGACATATTCAAATACAGTTTTCTCCAGTCAAATAGAGTTTTCAAATTTAGAATGAATAAAAATTAAGCTGCTAATAGGTATAGTGACAAATTCTCCAAATTGCTTACCCGCGAACTTTAATTTCAACACTTACCATACTTGTTATTTTTTCTTTACCGTAACTTCCTTTTTTCTCTTTTCGTCGCCTGAAATTGATGTAAAAAAACATTTTTACGGAAACTACTCAATTGAGGTAATTACAAAATTCCAGGAAAAGAAAATTTTGTATAAAAAAATGTAAGCAAAATAAAAAAGCTGAAGTTGAAATGAAAAATGGCATTTGTTTTGTCGCTGAAGTTTCATCATCTGTGACTTAAAAACGAAACCATATCGAATACGCCAACCACAAAGGAAGTATTGCTTAAAAAAGATGAAAGATGGTCTGAATGGGAGCGTTTCTACAATCTCAGAAAATATAGAAGAAAAAGCTGTAGATATACCATATATAGAGGCCGCGGTAGCCGAGTAGTTAGCATTGCGTACTGACATTCGGAAGGCTCGGGTTCAAATCCCGGTGCCACCAATATCCAAAAAAAAGTTAAGGAAAATTAATTTAAATAAAAAATTAAGTAAAATTTTCTAATTGCGGTCGCCCCTCGGCAGGGAATGAAGTAAAGGCTCCTCATTAAAAAAAACCATCAGCCGTTCGGAGGCGGCTTAGTATAAGCTGTAGGTCCCTCCATTTGTTAGAAAAACATTAAGGCGCAAAACCACAAATTGGAGGAGGAGCTCGGCCAAAAATCGCTTAAGCGGTTACAAAGCGCCAATTATATATATACATGTGTGGCAATGCACCGATATTGTTATCCATAACTTTATAGTACCGTTACTAACACAGCCATAACACCCGACTGAAAGAGCGATATGCATACACGAGTTATCGACGCTGCTAACAGCGACGAGATGTTGCCAGCTGCCATTGTGATTGCATACTTCTATACAAATTTATAATATTCAACGAGTCAACGAATTTCAAAATTTATAAGTTCGAAAATAAACGCCAATCAAATATACATGATCTATGTGGTAATAAGTAATTAAATACGAATTCAGTTTTTATTTCTTTTGAAAAAAACCACGCATTTAATATTCGTTTAAAATAGTCAATACTAGTAACCTTGTATAATAGCGAGAAATGAGCTGAGCCAGTTTTAAGGAAAAAATCAAACCGCCGCTGGTTTCTGCGGGACAACCGTCAGTAACGGCATCAGCAAGCGGTGGCAACTTTTCATTTACACTGCGCTCTCTTAAGATAGGTTGTTATAGATGGAATGTATGTAAGATGGGTAGTTGCAGCATAAGTAACATTTTTTTTTGTCGAAATAACGGTTGCTTATTTTAAAACACTTTCCACGTATCCACTGTGTACGGGTAGTTGTGCGGAGGAAAGTTCGAGCGGGGACCAACAACTATAAAAGCACCAGCAGACCGGGCTACACGTTGTTATGGCCTTATGAACATACGCGATTAGTTAATATTTCATTTATTGCCTGACGACGCACAATGGGGTAAAAGTGCTGGAAACACGTACATTAGAGCAAAAATTAAAGCAGCAGGAAAGACATTTTTGTTAATTTGTCTTATTTACCATACATTAGGCTATCAGAAGAGCTTTGTCGCGATGCAATCGAACAACACATTACAGAGGTATGACCACTCAAAGTTATATAATCTAGAGTTGAATTTTTTGTGTTTGAAAATTGTTTAATTGGAGTCTACTTTTTGCAAGCATTGTATTAATGCAATTAATCCCTCGTTAAAAAAATTGACTTTTCTGGAAAAAGTAACGATTTTCTTTGGATCATAACCAACGAAACACTTCAGATCCATAAGTTATGGGCTTTTATAAAGTAAATGGTGTCAAACTTATCTGCAGTGTCTTGTATTATATTGCAATATTGCTTTTCATGAACATGTAAAATTTTATGTACAGCATGCTGTTTTGACGATCTTGACCTCAAATTTCCTTCCGATTCCGATGGTTTTCAGTGTAAATACTAATTTTAGCAATCTATACAGAATATCGAATTTAGTGCTCTTCCATCTTTTTTGGCGGATTTATAAATCAAAATCTGAAAGACTGTTATAAATATGTATAATACAAAAGTATCAAATGATCAATACAAAATATACCTCTGTTTACCAAATTTGGTTGAAACATCTCTAAAACTAACGGAGTAGTTTGCCTCCGATCAGACGGTAAGACAGGCAGACGGACAGCCGATATAAATATTCCTGGATGTTATTATTTTACTTCTTATTAAAATAAAAACCATACAAGAGGTGAAGTTAATCGGTAAACTTTACTAGAGATTAAATACGTATTCATTTTTACAAAGTTTTTCAAGGAAAAATGGTCTTCTTTATTAAAGAAATCTGTAAAATGTAAGTTAACATAAAAAAATTTTCACATGTGTTGGACTTTTAAAAGTATAGTATTTTGTATGTACAATGAGAAAATAACCTCAATCAGTTAGAAAATCTGTAATATTTGCATTTGCTTTAGAATAAGAAGATTTGTAAGAAACCTTAATTTCCGACTGCAGGGTACCAGTCCCAGGAAGAGTAAATATTATTATTATATCATTTAATTTCCTGAACAATTTTAAATCAAATGTCTAAAAAAAGTATCACAGACAATATAGTACTTACAGCATAAAATAAGCAATGCGCATGTTTTAAGCACTTTTATCCCATTGTGGAGCGCCCACGTGTTTCTTGTTCCGATTTGTATATTAAAGCTTTTCTAATCATCGTTGGAGAACAACCAATTAAATTTTCAACTTCCCTATAATTTTTCCTTTTGAAATTAATCACGCTGATCAGCCGTACAGCGCTTGCCTCATCTCATGGCAGAAGAAATTTTAGTAGAATTTTTACAAGATGATATACGTCATAAAATTCAATACTTTGAAATAAATCATAAAATTGAATACTTTGAAATAATTTGACCCAAATAAATTTCTTTTTTTTTTCGTTTGATAGCTAGCTCACAGTACTATTATTTTGACTACGTCATTAGCTTACGCTTACTAAAATAAAGGAAATCGCAGTGACAAGGGCTAAGTTATAGTGATACTTTTTTATTGCACTCTATCCATACAACAGTGCCTTACATATTATATTACTATTATTATTTTGAACGCAACTATATACATATATGGTACATTAATCACTATTGCAACAATCGTAGCTTAACATCCACGTACGGCCGGCTGGGCCGGTTAAAACTGGGATTGGCAGCATGTATTAAACCAAGTGGATATGGAGTATTTATATACATATGGAACATACAATACATATACATACGAGTACACATATTGTCATTTGCCACCTGCAAATTATCTTGTTTGTTACCATTACATCAGTATTTAAATTATGGAAGTGACCACATGGTATGCGGAGACACATACATTTGTATGTATGTGCATACTTCAATGAAGCCTTTAAATTCAATTTCGTAAATATTTTGGAGCGAGAAATGTAAACTGTCATAAAAGTTAAATTGTTTTATATACATTTCCACATACATACATACGTATGCATGGCGACCCGAAATTTATATCTAACCATCTTCATTAAAGGCCTATATCCAGTTCTTAAGTTTATTGTCAAGTAAACAGTGGTATATAATTACTTAAGAAAAAAAATTATAGTAGAAACGTACTTTTGTTAAGATAAGCTATCCTACAGCAATCAGCTGATGGAAAATAACAAAGTACATTTAATTTGTGGAGGAAAGTGTAAAACCACTAATTTGCGCTTTTGCTCCGCAGAAAAATTAGGGGCGTGCTTTTGACGTTTTAAATTTTGCTTCGAAAACTCGGTGCACTCCATTTCTGAAAAAACGTTGATTTACTGTCCTTAAGAAAACAATTGTTGATATATGCGAGTATATTTTGCCAAGTTCGCCCAGATTTTCACATTAGTTTTTTATGAAAAGGGCAACATTATCGAAAAAAGGTGTGACGTTATCGATTCTCTAACATAAAAGCAGCATACCATTCAAAGTTCACATAATAGCAAAAATTTTCTTAACATAAACTTAAGCACTTTTTTATATGGTGTTTGCTCGTTACTTAAGAACTGTATATAGGCCTTAGCTGTCTGCTGAATTTCACTGTTCCGTTTTCGTTTTCAAACACCAAATCACAATATGACTTTTGCCAGAAATCGAAATCGCCATTTTGAAATCGGTCGCTGAAGGCACAGTGAATTGGAGATTTTTACGCAAAAATTTGGAAAAATATAAATAGGTGTACAGATTTTGTTTTGCTAAAATCTTATATATAACAATCTTATGTCCGCTTGGAGAAATCCAGTAATCTTCAAAAATCTCCAAAAGTTGCCGACCGATTGACTTGAAATTTCGTCGATTGTTTCTATGATTCCTTGGAAGGTATTTACGAGAAAAAATTTTCGGGAAGTGGACCAGGGACTATTCGAAGAAATCTTATTTATGGGTTGATTTACTTGAAATTCCGTAGATATGTGGCTTTTTGCTTAGATTAACAGGAAGTATACACAACTCTTCGGAAAGTGGACCAAGGACTGAACTATTCCAAAAATAGTATTTATCTTTCGATTTACTTGAAATTCGGTAGATAAGAGGAAGCTTTCTGCTAAGATTAACTCGAGACTACATTTCTTTCCGAAAAGTGGACCAGGGACTGACCCATCCGAAAAACGTTTATTTATGGCTGGATTTACTTGAAATTCCGTACATAGGTAGCTTTTTACTTAGACTAACAGTAAGACTCTTCTTCTCTCCAGAAAGTGAGCCAGAGACTGGCTTATTCAAAAAACCTTATTTATGGTTCGATTTACTTGAAATTCGGTAGATAGGTGGTATTTTGCTTAGATTAACAGGAAGTGGACCAGGGACTGACCTATTAAAAAAAAGTTTATTTATGGCTGAATTTACTTGAAATTCTGTACATAGGTGGCCTTTTGCTTAGATAAACAGGAAAACTCCACTTCTCTGAGGAAAGTGGACCAGGGACTGACCTATACGAAAAATGTTTATTTATGGCTGGATTTACTTGAAATTCCGCTCATAGGTAGCTTTTTACTTAGATTAACAGTACGACTCTTCTTCTCTCCAGAAAGCGAGCCAGATACTGACCTATTCAAAAAACCTTATTTATGGTTCGATTTACTTAAAATTCGGTAGATAGGTGGTATTTTGCTTAGATTAACAGGAAGTGGACCAGGGACTGACCTATTCAAAAAAAGTTTATTTATGGCTGAATTTACTTGAAATTCTGTACATAGGTGGCCTTCTCTTCGGAAAGTGGGCCAGAGACTGAAATTTACAGGAAGACTACACATCTCTACGGGAAGTAGACCAGGGACTGACCTATTCGAAAAAATTTTATATATTGTTCGATTTATTTGAAATTCGGTAGATAAGTGGCTTTTTACTTAAGTTAATAGGAACATTACTCTTCTCTCCGGAAAGTGGACCAGGGACTGACTGATTCGAAAAAGGTTTATTTGCAGGAACCAGGGACCAGGGACTAACCTGTTAAAAAAATCGGACTAATTTTCTTTCCGGAAAGTGAACCTTTTCGGAAAAATCGTGTTTATCGTTAGATGAGCAGGAAAACTCTTCTCTTCTCTGCGGGAAGTATACCGGTGACTATACCGACTATACCTCTCTCCGGGAAGTGGACCAATGTCGGTGACAAAAACCAAAAATTTTGTATTCCCACAAGTATTGAGTAAATAAAGTTATTATAAAAAGATAACCCATTATTAATTTTTCATACATTCAATGAGTATGTGCTACAGCAAAGCATTGCAGGGTATAGGGAGTATATAATATAAAGTAAACGCCCACATTTAGAAGCAAGCATAAAACACAAACACACAAAAAAAAGTGAAATGATTTAGTAATTACAGCATAGTTAGTTTACTGTTTGTAGTTTAGTTTTTTTAAATAATAAAAAACATACTGAAACTTAAATTGTTGTTGTTGTTAAATTATTTGCAAATTGATTCCTTGTATTTCCTGCATCAGTATGAAAACAGCTGATGTTTTCATGATATGGGAATCCCTTCTCTCTAAAATCCTTTTCCTCAACGCACAGTGGGCCAAATGATTTTTCTAGTGGGACTAAAGTTGAATTTTTATATCTTCAAATTCAGTATTTGTATTGGTTTTTTAACTGACAATACTCGTCTGAGCATGTAAGAGTTTGTATAAGAGGTTTTGTTTGTTCACATGATCAGGTGTGAGCTTTCAAAGTGAACATATGTTTCAGCGCGTGGTCTGCAAATATTCGGTGCAACTTTTTCGCGTTTGTTGATTGACCTTGAATTGAAACAAAGCCAAACTAATTGATTTAACAACTTTTGTTTACGTTAGGAAACGATCTTTTCTAAATAAAAGTTATATTGGTGACCCGAATTTTTATGTTTAGCAAAAAAAATGTGCTTGATGTTTGTTATTTTACCACGTATGGCATTATGCTTGATACTAGCATATTTAGACTATAACTAACCTTGTTCACTCTTGTTCAAGCTGGTTTCAGCCTTTATGTAACGTGTGAGTCTTTGTGGCATCAATTACTACCAACGTTTAAGTCTGCTGTACTTTTTAGGTGAAATGTCAATCCCAAAGCGCGTGCTCTACTCCACCAAAAATGGCTTCATGATCCACTGTTAATATGCAATATATCATCAAATTCAGACATTGGTCGGCCCAAGAAGGATTTTGGTGGCCTGTGCCACAAAGTACAGGCCAGAAAAGTGTCTAGTCTTGTGAAGGAAACCACATGTGAAGAATTAATGGTGGCAGCGAGCTCGTCTATACAAGACAGCACTGCTGGACAAAAAATGAAGAGGTCACTGGACACACGTGTGAAGTTGCCAAGTCCTTACTCACCAAAAGAAGCCCTGGCTCTGTATATAGATGTAGGCCTCACAAAACACAAATATAAGCTAAAGCGATGTAATGCTAAGCAAAGAAATGCAGATATACCATATATCCAAGTTACCAGAGGCTGCATTCAGCAAAAGTTATGTGCTACCCAAATAAGATCAAATATTCGGACTATTCAGCGGAAATCACACTGCAGAGCTTAGTCGATCATACTGTTAGTCGAATCATTCCCTGGTTTTTGAAAATCAATTTGCGGAAAACAATAATACCATAAATAGGGCTGTGATGGAAGCAGTGGACACGCAACATATCGTCAAAAGTTTCAAAATGGTGAAATTGAAATACTAGATCAACAACTTTTTGCAGTTGAACTTGTACCATTACAAAGATCAAAGATTTTGTGGAAAAATCCGCGACCTTCCTCAACACGCTACTGTAGGCCTTTGAAAAGGAAACCATAGGATTGTTTCGATCAGAGTCTTATATAGTAAAAAGCCAAATACTGGACATTCAACCAACAATTACACCTTTATTTACAATTTCCCACGAATTTCATATGACCGTGCTAGATGGCAAAACATTTAGCGCCCTTGCTGAAACATCTACTCAGACATATGGAATTTGTAGAGCAGTAAAAAGCTATCCAATTGATGCAGATCTTTTGAAATATGGACTATCAACTCTGCATGCATGGATATGATTTTTTAGTGTATCTTACACATTTCTTACAGATTGACAGTAAAGAAACGGCAAGTTCGTTATGAAGACAAGGACAAGGTAGAAGGGATTATTGGTAGACATTCCTATGACGGGCAGTGGAAATGCCAATACCAATACTGGAGTTAGTGTAGAACGCACAAAGTTTTAAGTAAACCATTCCCGTAAGGACAAGAGGAGTAATACAATGGAGGAGTTCATAACATCCTCTTACATGTTTCATCGGATCCTTATATAACGGCTATGTCGGAGGTCTCTAACACTAGTTACAAAGAATTCAATTTGGATAAAACCGTGGCTGGGCATTTGAATATATTCGAAAACAATATATTGAATATATATTCCAAAAAACAACTTAATGTGAGGTGATATGGAAATAAAAAATACAATAACAACAATCTTTTCTTATTTTAGTTGCCTTTAAAGTTATGCGAAATGCATATTTGGAAAACCACACAGTTTTTCTAATGAAGTATATTTAGCCTTTTTGATGTTTAAATAAAATTAAAAACTTGTGTCTTTCTTATTTGCTTCCAACTCGTTTCGATATATTTTGATCTTTTTCAGGGAGTATTTATTTTGAAACAAGAAAATATAATTAACAAACGGGAAACATATAAAAATTTCTGTCAACCATACCCAAATACAAATTTAATCATATAAGTATTGATAACATTCTGTTTGTGGTCATCACAATTTAAGCCGACCACTTGCAGTACAATAAATGCATTAATGCTACATATCAGCCTTTATTTTTTTTATTTGTTATGATCGCTGTGTATGCGAGGTGTATGTTGTCTACGTTTTCTTTATAATTATTGTATAACTGTGCAATGAGTGTATTTGTTGTTGTATCCGAAATCCTTCTATTATCTACGAGTATTCTATTCTTCGTATGCTTCGCGACATCTGTTACTTTAGCATTATCAAAGTCTGCTGTATGATTGTTATTTGTCCGCTTTTAGGCTAATGCAATTTTTCCCTTTTTGTTTTTCGCGTCTGCCTTATATTCTAACTCCTAGCGATCGCTTTGTCAGCTTCGTTGTTCATATACATGTTTTACCATTCCATTTCATTTCAAATATAACATTGTGTTGTTGTTCCTGTTCTCGTTTCTGAAGTCCTGGTCGCTAGGTTTTTCTTTTGATTCCAGGGATGATTGAAATGAAAGTTTATCAAATGTTAATGATATAATATTTTACTTATGAGACCTATGCTTATGTAAATATTTATGAGTACCTCCAAATAAAAATAACGTGTAACATACATAAATACGCAGTACATAATATCGACGGTATCAAAAAATATACATACATATTACAGCCTTTGGGCACAAACTTGAAAGCTTTGCCAGCTTCTAATGAAAAGTTACTAATAATTGAATGAAATCGTTTAAACTACTTTTTTAAAATTCCTGCTTGGTTGAATTTTCAATATTTGGGCGACATTTATGTTAAAACTAAGTATCAAAGCTACTTCTCACTTCTTCCTCACTTCCTTGAATGGAACTGGAAGATTCATTACTACATCCTGTTCTTAAAAAACACGCTCTTTAGCCAGTTCGACAGCTATCTCGTTACCTTCAATACCCTATATATACACCCTTCTGTTTTCGGCCAATACTTGAATCGCCGCTTTATGAATTAAAGCCTTTATGGCTGGATATCCACATAGATATGTATTATTTTCTTTTGAAAGTCCGCACTCTGCAGTAGCTCTGTCGCCATTTTTATGGTAATAGCTTGGTAGTGTATTCACACGTTCAAGGATGAGGTTATAGCAGTTAGGAATGCTCTGATTTTCAGCTACCAGATTACGATGAAGATCCGTAGAAAAGTATTGGGGGCGGGGGAGACACCCCAAGTGCAGCCAAACATCATACATGCAGAGCCGCTGATACCTTGTTTACTACTCTACATTGAGTCTCCACGACAACTTGCTATCCAACACAATTCCTAAGTACTTCTTGCTAGGTTTAGCCTGTCCTAGCTTTGGCTTGATTCAAACGAATAAAACCATATCAGTATTCTACTTGAGTCCTGCTGAAATATCCCAGTTGTTAATGGTTCTGAGGGTTGCCAAACACTTATTGTTCACTATGACTGATATGTCGTCCGCATAGGCTGTAAGCATGTCAGCTGTCCCTTTTATCTTCTTGAGCAATTCATTAACACAGCAGCAGGTGACAGCACTCCATCTTGTGGTACTCCATCTTATCCCCATTACGCTTGGATCTTCCTACAACTTACCAAGTTGGTTCTCGCCACCCCTACACCTACCTCTGATGTAGCCGACGGAAAGTGGGCGTCCAGTAGCATTTACAGTGACAGTTAACCATTCTCGGAATTTTTAAGACCTTGGACCGTGGTTCCCTTGGACAATACTTACCTTAGTCTTGCGGACTCGGTTTGTCTTCTAAGTCACTGAAGAACTTTTCTTACCTTGCCGTATAGTTTTTTTATATTACCGTAATAGGTCCATATATTTACAGACTAGATTCAGCTATCCGCGCTAACTTGAAACTTTCCATTACCTTCTTTCTGTGAGATACCACGTCAAGATTCTACCATATCGGTTTACTCTTGCCCTTACGCGTTGGACAAGATCTGAGATCATCGACTAAAGTGGTGGTGAGATGCTGGACTGGGTTTCCAAAATTATTCGACCTTTATAGTCTTAATACTACTTTGTAATAGATAGCTAAAATAAGACTCTGTATAGGTATATTACTATAGCAAAAAAGACACTCACACCTGTCGTTTATATCACCATTACAACTCACTTTGAGGAGCTTCGATATTGTGAGCCATGTAGCATAAGATGATGGCACCCTTTTCCCCCTGCTAAATGACCACTACCGTCTCGTCCTCAGTGGTGAAATTAGACACAAGATACGAATATATTACTTTTCTTACCATTATCACGGCTCTCACCCTTTCTCCCCAGAAATATTCCTGCTACCTGCAATCCATTATTCCTGGACCAATACTACATCGTACGACTTCTCCTCTAGCATAAAGATAAGTTCGCTCGAGGCCACCTTATTGTGCTGCAGATATATCTGAAGGACCTTCAGCATTTTTAGGCTGTCCGTACAAGTACATACATATGTATGCTTTTTGCTTTTATTTTTTAGTTTGATTCTCATCAAACTAATGTTTTACAATTAGTCTTTTTAGATATTAAGGTAAAAGAAATATTTATTTATGTTTGGTACGTACATATGTTCGAAAAGACATAAATATGTTAATTTTTGAAATTTTTTGAAGTTGGTGTCTGTGGTTCTTCATAAGTGGTTGTAAATCAGCATCACCATCACTGAGCTAGATATAGGATTTAAAGGGATATTTTCTTTTTTTGTATCCTTCATATCTAGTGGTAATGTCAGGGTCTTCAGTTCATTCTTGTTCATACTTGACTTCTCCGAGCAGCGCAACCAGACTTTTACCCTTGAACCGTGTTTCCATTGGCTTAGTAGAAATCGTAGCTAAAAGTCAAAAAGGTAACAATAAAGAAAATGAAATTTCAATGTCATTGATGCACATTGATTAATTTAAATAAAAAATTAAGTTAAATTGAAATTGCCATCACCCCTCGACAGGGAATTTCAAATCCTTCAAGTGAAAAGCATCAAGAAGCATACCATAAATTGGAGGAGGAGCTCAACAGAAAACCGCTTCAGTGCTTACAGAGCGCTAATTATATTATGTGGTTATCCATTTTGCGGTTTCGAAATGCATTTAAAATAATTTTTTTCTTTTTTGAAATTCCTTTTTTATTACACACTTTGAACCTTGGCATTATATGTGAGACACTACAATATTCAAATTACCGCCTCGCGAACTTTTGCAAACTTCGATCGCCTTGAGGTAAAATGAGTAAGATTTTTGGGTATCATGGTCTCTCTTCAATTATTTAAAGATCTCGAAGCCCCAAAATGCGACAATTTCGCTTATTTATTCTGTATTTATTTACACACACAATATTAACCTCACAATAAGTTTTCAAATCCTAAAAACTAAATTAAAGTATAATAGCCCATATGGGCAGCTGGCTTAATATTGCCCTTTAGAAGGGTAGTAAATCCCTTCTTCTCTTCAGGCGTGTTTGACTTGTTCCGGAAGCCAAGGTGATAGCCAAAGGGTTCGGATGATTGTACAGTATTTTCAATCTCTTCTTTGATTGTGCGTATATTTAGATCTCTATGGATTTTTTCATTACGCATGCACCATGGCACCCCAATGTTTTCGACTGGAAATACAAAGGAATTGTACCTAGATTCGCCGCGCAAGGTGTGCCCCATAACTGGATTCCATAAGGTCATACCGGTTTTTAGTCGCATTATGAAGAATGACTTTGTTTTTAAGGCTGAGCCTAGATTTCTTTCTTAAAAGCCAATACAAAATGGAAAATTTTAGCTTCAGCTTCATCTTTTTGGCGGAAATGTGTCGCTTCGAAGTTAATCCTCTATCCAAGTGAATGCCAAGATATGTGATTCCGTTAGCTTGTAGGATAGCCACATTGTTGAGCTTGATAAAAGGGCACGTTTTAGTTTAAGATGCTGCTCTAACACTTTCGTGGCTGTAATGGGGCATTATATCGAAATCTGTACTCTATTTTTATGGATCCAATTTCCCCATGCACAACGTGTTCGGCGTAAAGTGTACATTACTTAAATCAGGTTAATCAATGTATTGCTTCTTCACTAAATTTGTTTTTTTCGTTCTTGTTTGCCTTTTTTTGGTAAAATTTATAGTCCTCTACGAGTTGAAGTCGGCGAATACTGCAGCCGATGGAATGATGAGCTCTATGAGATATATGGCGACATTAACTTAGTTCAGCATATCAAGAAACAGTGGCTGCTCTGGCGAAAAATATTGTAAAACAAAACCATCGGAGAATGTGGAGGGGCCACAAGAAAAACTATTTTAGGTTATGGCCGCTCTCTAAGTGATAACTGAAATGGTGTTGTTACATCCTTTGTAAAATATTAAAATTTCCCGCTCAATTAAAATACTAATTCCTTAGTAATAGAGTACATCTACACCAGTCAAATAAAAATCGATGTTATGTTCTTATTTTTCTAACTATTAAACACAATGTTATATCTTCCTATAAAAAATAAAAATGTGAACTGTTGTGACGAAAAGCTTCTCGCTTGGTCTGCAATAAGTTAGGATAATGTTAGCGCCATCTAAGGGAAGATAGCAGTATTATCTGCATTAGTAGCCCATCAGAAAAGCTGGCACCGTCGCCTAAAGAGCAATAGCTGCAATATTAAGAATTTGTTATGGCAATATTGCCATTTCTTTAAGTAACCCTGCAGACAGAGTTCACTATCAGCATTTCGTCAATTAAGGGTAGTTTCCAGCTCTTAAGAAAAACGGGAACTGCGAATAGAGAGAAGATAAAAACACTCAAGGTAAGCTTAAGAAATTTTCTAGGGCTAAATTTTCTTGAGACAGTATGCAAGAAATTCAGAAAGTTCATTTACTACTTTTATTTTATAAATATTGAATACGGTAGCACAGGTTAGTTAATATTTATTTCTCAAGAACATTGAATAGAATCAGGAAGTGAGTTTTTTTTTATTTGCATTTTATATTTTATTATTTAATTAAATATTTCTGGATTGGTAGATATAACCCCAACGTTGAAGCGGCAAAAACGAGTCGGAACCAGCTGAATAAAAAAATTTGAATTAAATTTTTTAGAATTAAGTTTTAATTAAATTGCTTTTTATTAAATAAGCATTAAAATTTAAAAATTGATCTTCTTTCGAAATTTCAAAGAAATGTTGCATTGTTGTTTCAGATTTCATTGAGTCCGGTAGCCATTCGCTATCTCCAAACGCGTGTATTCTGTCAAAGAACGTATATTAATAAGAAGGGGAAACAACTATATACTATACTATACCTATACTATACTATACTGACCTATACGAAAAATGTTTATTCATGGCTGGATTTACTTGAAATTCCGCTCATAGGTAGCTTTTTACTTAGATTCACAGTACGACTCTTCTTCTCTCCAGAAAGCGAGCCAGATACTGACCTATTCAAAAAACCTTATTTATGGTTCGATTTACTTGAAATTCGGTAGATAGGTGGTATTTTGCTTAGATTAACAGGAAGTGGACCAGGGACTGACCTATTCAAAAAAAGTTTATTTATGGCTGAATTTACTTGAAATTCTGTACATAGATGGCCTTCTCTTCGGAAAGTGGGCCAGAGACTGAAATTTACAGAAAGACTACACATCTCTACGGGAAGTAGACCAGAGACTGACCTATTCGAAAAAATTTTATATATTGTTCGATTTATTTGAAATTCGGTAGATAAGTGGCTTTTTACTTAAGTTAATAGGAACATTACTCTTCTCTCCGGAAAGTGGACCAGGGACTGACTGATTCGAAAAAAGTTTATTTGCAGGAACCAGGGACCAGGAACTAACCTGTTAAAAAAATCGGACTAATTTTCTTTCCGGAAAGTGAACCTATTCGGAAAAATCGTGTTTATCGTTAGATGAGCAGGAAAACTCTTCTCTTCTCTGCGGGAAGTATACCGGTGACTATACCGACTATACCTCTCTCCGGGAAGTGGACCAATGTCGATGACAAAAACCAAAAATTTTGTATTCCCACAAGTATTGAGTAAATAAAGTTATTATAAAAAGATAACCCATTATTAATTTTTCATACATTCAATGAGTATGTGCTACAGCAAAGCATTGCAGGGTATAGGGAGTATATAATATAAAGTAAACGCCCACATTTAGAAGCAAGCATAAAACACAAACACACAAAAAAAAGTGAAATGATTTAGTAATTACAGCATAGTTAGTTTACTGTTTGTAGTTTAGTTTTTTTAAATAATAAAAAACATACTGAAACTTAAATTGTTGTTGTTGTTAAATTATTTGCAAATTGATTCCTTGTATTTCCTGCATCAGTATGAAAACAGCTGATGTTTTCATGATATGGGAATCCCTTCTCTCTAAAATCCTTTTCCTCAACGCACAGTGGGCCAAATGATTTTTCTAGTGGGACTAAAATTGAATTTTTATATCTTCAAATTCAGTATTTGTATTGGTTTTTTAACTGACAATACTCGTCTGAGCATGTAAGAGTTTGTATAAGAGGTTTTGTTTGTTCACATGATCAGGTGTGAGCTTTCAAAGTGAACATATGTTTCAGCGCGTGGTCTGCAAATATTCGGTGCAACTTTTTCGCGTTTGTTGATTGACCTTGAATTGAAACAAAGCCAAACTAATTGATTTAACAACTTTTGTTTACGTTAGGAAACGATCTTTTCTAAATAAAAGTTATATTGGTGACCCGAATTTTTATGTTTAGCAAAAAAAATGTGCTTGATGTTTGTTATTTTACCACGTATGGCATTATGCTTGATACTAGCATATTTAGACTATAACTAACCTTGTTCACTCTTGTTCAAGCTGGTTTCAGCCTTTATGTAACGTGTGAGTCTTTGTGGCATCAATTACTACCAACGTTTAAGTCTGCTGTACTTTTTAGGTGAAATGTCAATCCCAAAGCGCGTGCTCTACTCCACCAAAAATGGCTTGATAATCCACTGTTAATATGCAATATATCATCAAATTCAGACATTGGTCGGCCCAAGAAGGATTTTGGTGGCCTGTGCCACAAAGTACAGGCCAGAAAAGTGTCTAGTCTTGTGAAGGAAACCACATGTGAAGAATTAATGGTGGCAGCGAGCTCGTCTATACAAGACAGCACTGCTGGACAAAAAATGAAGAGGTCACTGGACACACGTGTGAAGTTGCCAAGTCCTTACTCACCAAAAGAAGCCCTGGCTCTGTATATAGATGTAGGCCTCACAAAACACAAATATAAGCTAAAGCGATGTAATGCTAAGCAAAGAAATGCAGATATACCATATATCCAAGTTACCAGAGGCTGCATTCAGCAAAAGTTATGTGCTACCCAAATAAGATCAAATATTCGGACTATTCAGCGGAAATCACACTGCAGAGCTTAGTCGATCATACTGTTAGTCGAATCATTCCCTGGTTTTTGAAAATCAATTTGCGGAAAACAATAATACCATAAATAGGGCTGTGATGGAAGCAGTGGACACGCAACATATCGTCAAAAGTTTCAAAATGGTGAAATTGAAATACTAGATCAACAACTTTTTGCAGTTGAACTTGTACCATTACAAAGATCAAAGATTTTGTGGAAAAATCCGCGACCTTCCTCAACACGCTACTGTAGGCCTTTGAAAAGGAAACCATAGGATTGTTTCGATCAGAGTCTTATATAGTAAAAAGCCAAATACTGGACATTCAACCAACAATTACACCTTTATTTACAATTTCCCACGAATTTCATATGACCATGCTAGATGGCAAAACATTTAGCGCCCTTGCTGAAACATCTACTCAGACATATGGAATTTGTAGAGCAGTAAAAAGCTATCCAATTGATGCAGATCTTTTGAAATATGGACTATCAACTCTGCATGCATGGATATGATTTTTTAGTGTATCTTACACATTTCTTACAGATTGACAGTAAAGAAACGGCAAGTTCGTTATGAAGACAAGGACAAGGTAGAAGGGATTATTGGTAGACATTCCTATGACGGGCAGTGGAAATGCCAATACCAATACTGGAGTTAGTGTAGAACGCACAAAGTTTTAAGTAAACCATTCCCGTAAGGACAAGAGGAGTAATACAATGGAGGAGTTCATAACATCCTCTTACATGTTTCATCGGATCCTTATATAACGGCTATGTCGGAGGTCTCTAACACTAGTTACAAAGAATTCAATTTGGATAAAACCGTGGCTGGGCATTTGAATATATTCGAAAACAATATATTGAATATATATTCCAAAAAACAACTTAATGTGAGGTGATATGGAAATAAAAAATACAATAACAACAATCTTTTCTTATTTTAGTTGCCTTTAAAGTTATGCGAAATGCATATTTGGAAAACCACACAGTTTTTCTAATGAAGTATATTTAGCCTTTTTGATGTTTAAATAAAATTAAAAACTTGTGTCTTTCTTATTTGCTTCCAACTCGTTTCGATATATTTTGATCTTTTTCAGGGAGTATTTATTTTGAAACAAGAAAATATAATTAACAAACGGGAAACATATAAAAATTTCTGTCAACCATACCCAAATACAAATTTAATCATATAAGTATTGATAACATTCTGTTTGTGGTCATCACAATTTAAGCCGACCACTTGCAGTACAATAAATGCATTAATGCTACATATCAGCCTTTATTTTTTTATTTGTTATGATCGCTGTGTATGCGAGGTGTATGTTGTCTACGTCTTCTTTATAATTATTGTATAACTGTGCAATGAGTGTATTTGTTGTTGTATCCGAAATCCTTCTATTGTCTACGAGTATTCTATTCTTCGTATGCTTCGCGACATCTGTTACTTTAGCATTATCAAAGTCTGCTGTATGATTGTTATTTGTCCGGTTTTAGGCTAATGCAATTTTTCCCTTTTTGTTTTTCGCGTCTGCCTTATATTCTAACTCCTAGCGATCGCTTTGTCAGCTTCGTTGTTCATATACATGTTTTACCATTCCATTTCAATTCAAATATAACATTGTGTTGTTGTTCCTGTTCTCGTTTCTGAAGTCCTGGTCGCTAGGTTTTTCTTTTGATTCCAGGGATGATTGAAATGAAAGTTTATCAAATGTTAATGATACTTATGAGACCTATGCTTATGTAAATATTTATGAGTACCTCCAAATAAAAATAACGTGTAACATACATAAATACGCAGTACATAATATCGACGGTATCAAAAAATATACATACATATTACAGCCTTTGGGCACAAACTTGAAAGCTTTGCCAGCTTCTAATGAAAAGTTACTAATAATTGAATGAAATCGTTTAAACTACTTTTTTAAAATTCCTGCTTGGTTGAATTTTCAATATTTGGGCGACATTTATGTTAAAACTAAGTATCAAAGCTACTTCTCACTTCTTCCTCACTTCCTTGAATGGAACTGGAAGATTCATTACTACATCCTGTTCTTAAAAAACACGCTCTTTAGCCAGTTCGACAGCTATCTCGTTACCTTCAATACCCTATATATACACCCTTCTGTTTTCGGCCAATACTTGAATCGCCGCTTTATGAATTAAAGCCTTTATGGCTGGATATCCACATAGATATGTATTATTTTCTTTTGAAAGTCCGCACTCTGCAGTAGCTCTGTCGCCATTTTTATGGTAATAGCTTGGTAGTGTATTCACACGTTCAAGGATGAGGTTATAGCAGTTAGGAATGCTCTGATTTTCAGCTACCAGATTACGATGAAGATCCGTAGAAAAGTATTGGGGGCGGGGGAGACACCCCAAGTGCAGCCAAACATCATACATGCAGAGCCGCTGATACCTTGTTTACTACTCTACATTGAGTCTCCACGACAACTTGCTATCCAACACAATTCCTAAGTACTTCTTGCTAGGTTTAGCCTGTCCTAGCTTTGGCTTGATTCAAACGAATAAAACCATATCAGTATTCTACTTGAGTCCTGCTGAAATATCCCAGTTGTTAATGGTTCTGAGGGTTGCCAAACACTTATTGTTCACTATGACTGATATGTCGTCCGCATAGGCTGTAAGCATGTCAGCTGTCCCTTTTATCTTCTTGAGCAATTCATTAACACAGCAGCAGGTGACAGCACTCCATCTTGTGGTACTCCATCTTATCCCCATTACGCTTGGATCTTCCTACAACTTACCAAGTTGGTTCTCGCCACCCCTACACCTACCTCTGATGTAGCCGACGGAAAGTGGGCGTCCAGTAGCATTTACAGTGACAGTTAACCATTCTCGGAATTTTTAAGACCTTGGACCGTGGTTCCCTTGGACAATACTTACCTTAGTCTTGCGGACTCGGTTTGTCTTCTAAGTCACTGAAGAACTTTTCTTACCTTGCCGTATAGTTTTTTTATATTACCGTAATAGGTCCATATATTTACAGACTAGATTCAGCTATCCGCGCTAACTTGAAACTTTCCATTACTTTCTTTCTGTGAGATACCACGTCAAGATTCCACCATATCGGTTTACTCTTGCCCTTACGCGTTGGACAAGATCTGAGATCATCGACTAAAGTGGTGGTGAGATGCTGGACTGGGTTTCCAAAATTATTCGACCTTTATAGTCTTAATACTACTTTGTAATAGATAGCTAAAATAAGACTCTGTATAGGTATATTACTATAGCAAAAAAGACACTCACACCTGTCGTTTATATCACCATTACAACTCACTTTGAGGAGCTTCGATATTGTGAGCCATGTAGCATAAGATGATGGCACCCTTTTCCCCCTGCTAAATGACCACTACCGTCTCGTCCTCAGTGGTGAAATTAGACACAAGATACGAATATATTACTTTTCTTACCATTATCACGGCTCTCACCCTTTCTCCCCAGAAATATTCCTGCTACCTGCAATCCATTATTCCTGGACCAATACTACATCGTACGACTTCTCCTCTAGCATAAAGATAAGTTCGCTCGAGGCCACCTTATTGTGCTGCAGATTTATCTGAAGGACCTTCAGCATTTTTAGGCTGTCCGTACAAGTACATACATATGTATGCTTTTTGCTTTTATTTTTTAGTTTGATTCTCATCAAACTAATGTTTTACAATTAGTCTTTTTAGATATTAAGGAAAAAGAAATATTTATTTATGTTTGGTACGTACATATGTTCGAAAAGACATAAATATGTTAATTTTTGAAATTTTTTGAAGTTGGTGTCTGTGGTTCTTCATAAGTGGTTGTAAATCAGCATCACCATCACTGAGCTAGATATAGGATTTAAAGGGATATTTTCTTTTTTTGTATCCTTCATATCTAGTGGTAATGTCAGGGTCTTCAGTTCATTCTTGTTCATACTTGACTTCTCCGAGCAGCGCAACCAGACTTTTACCCTTGAACCGTGTTTCCATTGGCTTAGTAGAAATCGTAGCTAAAAGTCAAAAAGGTAACAATAAAGAAAATGAAATTTCAATGTCATTGATGCACATTGATTAATTTAAATAAAAAATTAAGTTAAATTGAAATTGCCATCACCCCTCGACAGGGAATTTCAAATCCTTCAAGTGAAAAGCATCAAGAAGCATACCATAAATTGGAGGAGGAGCTCAACAGAAAACCGCTTCAGTGCTTACAGAGCGCTAATTATATTATGTGGTTATCCATTTTGCGGTTTCGAAATGCATTTAAAATAATTTTTTTCTTTTTTGAAATTCCTTTTTTATTACACACTTTGAACCTTGGCATTATATGTGAGACACTACAATATTCAAATTACCGCCTCGCGAACTTTTGCAAACTTCGATCGCCTTGAGGTAAAATGAGTAAGATTTTTGGGTATCATGGTCTCTCTTCAATTATTTAAAGATCTCGAAGCCCCAAAATGCGACAATTTCGCTTATTTATTCTGTATTTATTTACACACACAATATTAACCTCACAATAAGTTTTCAAATCCTAAAAACTAAATTAAAGTATAATAGCCCATATGGGCAGCTGGCTTAATATTGCCCTTTAGAAGGGTAGTAAATCCCTTCTTCTCTTCAGGCGTGTTTGACTTGTTCCGGAAGCCAAGGTGATAGCCAAAGGGTTCGGATGATTGTACAGTATTTTCAATCTCTTCTTTGATTGTGCGTATATTTAGATCTCTATGGATTTTTTCATTACGCATGCACCATGGCACCCCAATGTTTTCGACTGGAAATACAAAGGAATTGTACCTAGATTCGCCGCGCAAGGTGTGCCCCATAACTGGATTCCATAAGGTCATACCGGTTTTTAGTCGCATTATGAAGAATGACTTTGTTTTTAAGGCTGAGCCTAGATTTCTTTCTTAAAAGCCAATACAAAATGGAAAATTTTAGCTTCAGCTTCATCTTTTTGGCGGAAATGTGTCGCTTCGAAGTTAATCCTCTATCCAAGTGAATGCCAAGATATGTGATTCCGTTAGCTTGTAGGATAGCCACATTGTTGAGCTTGATAAAAGGGCACGTTTTAGTTTAAGATGCTGCTCTAACACTTTCGTGGCTGTAATGGGGCATTATATCGAAATCTGTACTCTATTTTTATGGATCCAATTTCCCCATGCACAACGTGTTCGGCGTAAAGTGTACATTACTTAAATCAGGTTAATCAATGTATTGCTTCTTCACTAAATTTGTTTTTTTCGTTCTTGTTTGCCTTTTTTTGGTAAAATTTATAGTCCTCTACGAGTTGAAGTCGGCGAATACTGCAGCCGATGGAATGATGAGCTCTATGAGATATATGGCGACATTAACTTAGTTCAGCATATCAAGAAACAGTGGCTGCTCTGGCGAAAAATATTGTAAAACAAAACCATCGGAGAATGTGGAGGGGCCACAAGAAAAACTATTTTAGGTTATGGCCGCTCTCTAAGTGATAACTGAAATGGTGTTGTTACATCCTTTGTAAAATATTAAAATTTCCCACTCAATTAAAATACTAATTCCTTAGTAATAGAGTACATCTACACCAGTCAAATAAAAATCGATGTTATGTTCTTATTTTTCTAACTATTAAACACAATGTTATATCTTCCTATAAAAAATAAAAATGTGAACTGTTGTGACGAAAAGCTTCTCGCTTGGTCTGCAATAAGTTAGGATAATGTTAGCGCCATCTAAGGGAAGATAGCAGTATTATCTGCATTAGTAGCCCATCAGAAAAGCTGGCACCGTCGCCTAAAGAGCAATAGCTGCAATATTAAGAATTTGTTATGGCAATATTGCCATTTCTTTAAGTAACCCTGCAGACAGAGTTCACTATCAGCATTTCGTCAATTAAGGGTAGTTTCCAGCTCTTAAGAAAAACGGGAACTGCGAATAGAGAGAAGATAAAAACACTCAAGGTAAGCTTAAGAAATTTTCTAGGGCTAAATTTTCTTGAGACAGTATGCAAGAAATTCAGAAAGTTCATTTACTACTTTTATTTTATAAATATTGAATACGGTAGCACAGGTTAGTTAATATTTATTTCTCAAGAACATTGAATAGAATCAGGAAGTGAGTTTTTTTTTATTTGCATTTTATATTTTATTATTTAATTAAATATTTCTGGATTGGTAGATATAACCCCAACGTTGAAGCGGCAAAAACGAGTCGGAACCAGCTGAATAAAAAAATTTGAATTAAATTTTTTAGAATTAAGTTTTAATTAAATTGCTTTTTATTAAATAAGCATTAAAATTTAAAAATTGATCTTCTTTCGAAATTTCAAAGAAATGTTGCATTGTTGTTTCAGATTTCATTGAGTCCGGTAGCCATTCGCTATCTCCAAACGCGTGTATTCTGTCAAAGAACGTATATTAATAAGAAGGGGAAACAACTATATACTATACTATACCTATACTATACTATACTGACCTATACGAAAAATGTTTATTCATGGCTGGATTTACTTGAAATTCCGCTCATAGGTAGCTTTTTACTTAGATTCACAGTACGACTCTTCTTCTCTCCAGAAAGCGAGCCAGATACTGACCTATTCAAAAAACCTTATTTATGGTTCGATTTACTTGAAATTCGGTAGATAGGTGGTATTTTGCTTAGATTAACAGGAAGTGGACCAGGGACTGACCTATTCAAAAAAAGTTTATTTATGGCTGAATTTACTTGAAATTCTGTACATAGGTGGCCTTCTCTTCGGAAAGTGGGCCAGAGACTGAAATTTACAGAAAGACTACACATCTCTACGGGAAGTAGACCAGAGACTGACCTATTCGAAAAAATTTTATATATTGTTCGATTTATTTGAAATTCGGTAGATAAGTGGCTTTTTACTTAAGTTAATAGGAACATTACTCTTCTCTCCGGAAAGTGGACCAGGGACTGACTGATTCGAAAAAAGTTTATTTGCAGGAACCAGGGACCAGGAACTAACCTGTTAAAAAAATCGGACTAATTTTCTTTCCGGAAAGTGAACCTATTCGGAAAAATCGTGTTTATCGTTAGATGAGCAGGAAAACTCTTCTCTTCTCTGCGGGAAGTATACCGGTGACTATACCGACTATACCTCTCTCCGGGAAGTGGACCAATGTCGATGACAAAAACCAAAAATTTTGTATTCCCACAAGTATTGAGTAAATAAAGTTATTATAAAAAGATAACCCATTATTAATTTTTCATACATTCAATGAGTATGTGCTACAGCAAAGCATTGCAGGGTATAGGGAGTATATAATATAAAGTAAACGCCCACATTTAGAAGCAAGCATAAAACACAAACACACAAAAAAAAGTGAAATGATTTAGTAATTACAGCATAGTTAGTTTACTGTTTGTAGTTTAGTTTTTTTAAATAATAAAAAACATACTGAAACTTAAATTGTTGTTGTTGTTAAATTATTTGCAAATTGATTCCTTGTATTTCCTGCATCAGTATGAAAACAGCTGATGTTTTCATGATATGGGAATCCCTTCTCTCTAAAATCCTTTTCCTCAACGCACAGTGGGCCAAATGATTTTTCTAGTGGGACTAAAATTGAATTTTTATATCTTCAAATTCAGTATTTGTATTGGTTTTTTAACTGACAATACTCGTCTGAGCATGTAAGAGTTTGTATAAGAGGTTTTGTTTGTTCACATGATCAGGTGTGAGCTTTCAAAGTGAACATATGTTTCAGCGCGTGGTCTGCAAATATTCGGTGCAACTTTTTCGCGTTTGTTGATTGACCTTGAATTGAAACAAAGCCAAACTAATTGATTTAACAACTTTTGTTTACGTTAGGAAACGATCTTTTCTAAATAAAAGTTATATTGGTGACCCGAATTTTTATGTTTAGCAAAAAAAATGTGCTTGATGTTTGTTATTTTACCACGTATGGCATTATGCTTGATACTAGCATATTTAGACTATAACTAACCTTGTTCACTCTTGTTCAAGCTGGTTTCAGCCTTTATGTAACGTGTGAGTCTTTGTGGCATCAATTACTACCAACGTTTAAGTCTGCTGTACTTTTTAGGTGAAATGTCAATCCCAAAGCGCGTGCTCTACTCCACCAAAAATGGCTTGATAATCCACTGTTAATATGCAATATATCATCAAATTCAGACATTGGTCGGCCCAAGAAGGATTTTGGTGGCCTGTGCCACAAAGTACAGGCCAGAAAAGTGTCTAGTCTTGTGAAGGAAACCACATGTGAAGAATTAATGGTGGCAGCGAGCTCGTCTATACAAGACAGCACTGCTGGACAAAAAATGAAGAGGTCACTGGACACACGTGTGAAGTTGCCAAGTCCTTACTCACCAAAAGAAGCCCTGGCTCTGTATATAGATGTAGGCCTCACAAAACACAAATATAAGCTAAAGCGATGTAATGCTAAGCAAAGAAATGCAGATATACCATATATCCAAGTTACCAGAGGCTGCATTCAGCAAAAGTTATGTGCTACCCAAATAAGATCAAATATTCGGACTATTCAGCGGAAATCACACTGCAGAGCTTAGTCGATCATACTGTTAGTCGAATCATTCCCTGGTTTTTGAAAATCAATTTGCGGAAAACAATAATACCATAAATAGGGCTGTGATGGAAGCAGTGGACACGCAACATATCGTCAAAAGTTTCAAAATGGTGAAATTGAAATACTAGATCAACAACTTTTTGCAGTTGAACTTGTACCATTACAAAGATCAAAGATTTTGTGGAAAAATCCGCGACCTTCCTCAACACGCTACTGTAGGCCTTTGAAAAGGAAACCATAGGATTGTTTCGATCAGAGTCTTATATAGTAAAAAGCCAAATACTGGACATTCAACCAACAATTACACCTTTATTTACAATTTCCCACGAATTTCATATGACCATGCTAGATGGCAAAACATTTAGCGCCCTTGCTGAAACATCTACTCAGACATATGGAATTTGTAGAGCAGTAAAAAGCTATCCAATTGATGCAGATCTTTTGAAATATGGACTATCAACTCTGCATGCATGGATATGATTTTTTAGTGTATCTTACACATTTCTTACAGATTGACAGTAAAGAAACGGCAAGTTCGTTATGAAGACAAGGACAAGGTAGAAGGGATTATTGGTAGACATTCCTATGACGGGCAGTGGAAATGCCAATACCAATACTGGAGTTAGTGTAGAACGCACAAAGTTTTAAGTAAACCATTCCCGTAAGGACAAGAGGAGTAATACAATGGAGGAGTTCATAACATCCTCTTACATGTTTCATCGGATCCTTATATAACGGCTATGTCGGAGGTCTCTAACACTAGTTACAAAGAATTCAATTTGGATAAAACCGTGGCTGGGCATTTGAATATATTCGAAAACAATATATTGAATATATATTCCAAAAAACAACTTAATGTGAGGTGATATGGAAATAAAAAATACAATAACAACAATCTTTTCTTATTTTAGTTGCCTTTAAAGTTATGCGAAATGCATATTTGGAAAACCACACAGTTTTTCTAATGAAGTATATTTAGCCTTTTTGATGTTTAAATAAAATTAAAAACTTGTGTCTTTCTTATTTGCTTCCAACTCGTTTCGATATATTTTGATCTTTTTCAGGGAGTATTTATTTTGAAACAAGAAAATATAATTAACAAACGGGAAACATATAAAAATTTCTGTCAACCATACCCAAATACAAATTTAATCATATAAGTATTGATAACATTCTGTTTGTGGTCATCACAATTTAAGCCGACCACTTGCAGTACAATAAATGCATTAATGCTACATATCAGCCTTTATTTTTTTATTTGTTATGATCGCTGTGTATGCGAGGTGTATGATGTCTACGTCTTCTTTATAATTATTGTATAACTGTGCAATGAGTGTATTTGTTGTTGTATCCGAAATCCTTCTATTGTCTACGAGTATTCTATTCTTCGTATGCTTCGCGACATCTGTTACTTTAGCATTATCAAAGTCTGCTGTATGATTGTTATTTGTCCGGTTTTAGGCTAATGCAATTTTTCCCTTTTTGTTTTTCGCGTCTGCCTTATATTCTAACTCCTAGCGATCGCTTTGTCAGCTTCGTTGTTCATATACATGTTTTACCATTCCATTTCAATTCAAATATAACATTGTGTTGTTGTTCCTGTTCTCGTTTCTGAAGTCCTGGTCGCTAGGTTTTTCTTTTGATTCCAGGGATGATTGAAATGAAAGTTTATCAAATGTTAATGATACTTATGAGACCTATGCTTATGTAAATATTTATGAGTACCTCCAAATAAAAATAACGTGTAACATACATAAATACGCAGTACATAATATCGACGGTATCAAAAAATATACATACATATTACAGCCTTTGGGCACAAACTTGAAAGCTTTGCCAGCTTCTAATGAAAAGTTACTAATAATTGAATGAAATCGTTTAAACTACTTTTTTAAAATTCCTGCTTGGTTGAATTTTCAATATTTGGGCGACATTTATGTTAAAACTAAGTATCAAAGCTACTTCTCACTTCTTCCTCACTTCCTTGAATGGAACTGGAAGATTCATTACTACATCCTGTTCTTAAAAAACACGCTCTTTAGCCAGTTCGACAGCTATCTCGTTACCTTCAATACCCTATATATACACCCTTCTGTTTTCGGCCAATACTTGAATCGCCGCTTTATGAATTAAAGCCTTTATGGCTGGATATCCACATAGATATGTATTATTTTCTTTTGAAAGTCCGCACTCTGCAGTAGCTCTGTCGCCATTTTTATGGTAATAGCTTGGTAGTGTATTCACACGTTCAAGGATGAGGTTATAGCAGTTAGGAATGCTCTGATTTTCAGCTACCAGATTACGATGAAGATCCGTAGAAAAGTATTGGGGGCGGGGGAGACACCCCAAGTGCAGCCAAACATCATACATGCAGAGCCGCTGATACCTTGTTTACTACTCTACATTGAGTCTCCACGACAACTTGCTATCCAACACAATTCCTAAGTACTTCTTGCTAGGTTTAGCCTGTCCTAGCTTTGGCTTGATTCAAACGAATAAAACCATATCAGTATTCTACTTGAGTCCTGCTGAAATATCCCAGTTGTTAATGGTTCTGAGGGTTGCCAAACACTTATTGTTCACTATGACTGATATGTCGTCCGCATAGGCTGTAAGCATGTCAGCTGTCCCTTTTATCTTCTTGAGCAATTCATTAACACAGCAGCAGGTGACAGCACTCCATCTTGTGGTACTCCATCTTATCCCCATTACGCTTGGATCTTCCTACAACTTACCAAGTTGGTTCTCGCCACCCCTACACCTACCTCTGATGTAGCCGACGGAAAGTGGGCGTCCAGTAGCATTTACAGGGACAGTTAACCATTCTCGGAATTTTTAAGACCTTGGACCGTGGTTCCCTTGGACAATACTTACCTTAGTCTTGCGGACTCGGTTTGTCTTCTAAGTCACTGAAGAACTTTTCTTACCTTGCCGTATAGTTTTTTTATATTACCGTAATAGGTCCATATATTTACAGACTAGATTCAGCTATCCGCGCTAACTTGAAACTTTCCATTACTTTCTTTCTGTGAGATACCACGTCAAGATTCCACCATATCGGTTTACTCTTGCCCTTACGCGTTGGACAAGATCTGAGATCATCGACTAAAGTGGTGGTGAGATGCTGGACTGGGTTTCCAAAATTATTCGACCTTTATAGTCTTAATACTACTTTGTAATAGATAGCTAAAATAAGACTCTGTATAGGTATATTACTATAGCAAAAAAGACACTCACACCTGTCGTTTATATCACCATTACAACTCACTTTGAGGAGCTTCGATATTGTGAGCCATGTAGCATAAGATGATGGCACCCTTTTCCCCCTGCTAAATGACCACTACCGTCTCGTCCTCAGTGGTGAAATTAGACACAAGATACGAATATATTACTTTTCTTACCATTATCACGGCTCTCACCCTTTCTCCCCAGAAATATTCCTGCTACCTGCAATCCATTATTCCTGGACCAATACTACATCGTACGACTTCTCCTCTAGCATAAAGATAAGTTCGCTCGAGGCCACCTTATTGTGCTGCAGATTTATCTGAAGGACCTTCAGCATTTTTAGGCTGTCCGTACAAGTACATACATATGTATGCTTTTTGCTTTTATTTTTTAGTTTGATTCTCATCAAACTAATGTTTTACAATTAGTCTTTTTAGATATTAAGGTAAAAGAAATATTTATTTATGTTTGGTACGTACATATGTTCGAAAAGACATAAATATGTTAATTTTTGAAATTTTTTGAAGTTGGTGTCTGTGGTTCTTCATAAGTGGTTGTAAATCAGCATCACCATCACTGAGCTAGATATAGGATTTAAAGGGATATTTTCTTTTTTTGTATCCTTCATATCTAGTGGTAATGTCAGGGTCTTCAGTTCATTCTTGTTCATACTTGACTTCTCCGAGCAGCGCAACCAGACTTTTACCCTTGAACCGTGTTTCCATTGGCTTAGTAGAAATCGTAGCTAAAAGTCAAAAAGGTAACAATAAAGAAAATGAAATTTCAATGTCATTGATGCACATTGATTAATTTAAATAAAAAATTAAGTTAAATTGAAATTGCCATCACCCCTCGACAGGGAATTTCAAATCCTTCAAGTGAAAAGCATCAAGAAGCATACCATAAATTGGAGGAGGAGCTCAACAGAAAACCGCTTCAGTGCTTACAGAGCGCTAATTATATTATGTGGTTATCCATTTTGCGGTTTCGAAATGCATTTAAAATAATTTTTTTCTTTTTTGAAATTCCTTTTTTATTACACACTTTGAACCTTGGCATTATATGTGAGACACTACAATATTCAAATTACCGCCTCGCGAACTTTTGCAAACTTCGATCGCCTTGAGGTAAAATGAGTAAGATTTTTGGGTATCATGGTCTCTCTTCAATTATTTAAAGATCTCGAAGCCCCAAAATGCGACAATTTCGCTTATTTATTCTGTATTTATTTCCACACACAATATTAACCTCACAATAAGTTTTCAAACCCTAAAAACTAAATTAAAGTATAATAGCCCATATGGGCAGCTGGCTTAATATTGCCCTTTAGAAGGGTAGTAAATCCCTTCTTCTCTTCAGGCGTGTTTGACTTGTTCCGGAAGCCAAGGTGATAGCTAAAGGGTTCGGATGATTGTACAGTATTTTCAATCTCTTCTTTGATTGTGCGTATATTTAGATCTCTATGGATTTTTTCATTACGCATGCACCATGGCACCCCAATGTTTTCGACTGGAAATACAAAGGAATTGTACCTAGATTCGCCGCGCAAGGTGTGCCCCATAACTGGATTCCATAAGGTCATACCGGTTTTTAGTCGCATTATGAAGAATGACTTTGTTTTTAAGGCTGAGCCTAGATTTCTTTCTTAAAAGCCAATACAAAATGGAAAATTTTAGCTTCAGCTTCATCTTTTTGGCGGAAATGTGTCGCTTCGAAGTTAATCCTCTATCCAAGTGAATGCCAAGATATGTGATTCCGTTAGCTTGTAGGATAGCCACATTGTTGAGCTTGATAATAGGGCACGTTTTAGTTTAAGATGCTGCTCTAACACTTTCGTGGCTGTAATGGGGCATTATATCGAAATCTGTACTCTATTTTTATGGATCCAATTTCCCCATGCACAACGTGTTCGGCGTAAAGTGTACATTACTTAAATCAGGTTAATCAATGTATTGCTTCTTCACTAAATTTGTTTTTTTCGTTCTTGTTTGCCTTTTTTTGGTAAAATTTATAGTCCTCTACGAGTTGAAGTCGGCGAATACTGCAGCCGATGGAATGATGAGCTCTATGAGATATATGGCGACATTAACTTAGTTCAGCATATCAAGAAACAGTGGCTGCTCTGGCGAAAAATATTGTAAAACAAAACCATCGGAGAATGTGGAGGGGCCACAAGAAAAACTATTTTAGGTTATGGCCGCTCTCTAAGTGATAACTGAAATGGTGTTGTTACATCCTTTGTAAAATATTAAAATTTCCCGCTCAATTAAAATACTAATTCCTTAGTAATAGAGTACATCTACACCAGTCAAATAAAAATCGATGTTATGTTCTTATTTTTCTAACTATTAAACACAATGTTATATCTTCCTATAAAAAATAAAAATGTGAACTGTTGTGACGAAAAGCTTCTCGCTTGGTCTGCAATAAGTTAGGATAATGTTAGCGCCATCTAAGGGAAGATAGCAGTATTATCTGCATTAGTAGCCCATCAGAAAAGCTGGCACCGTCGCCTAAAGAGCAATAGCTGCAATATTAAGAATTTGTTATGGCAATATTGCCATTTCTTTAAGTAACCCTGCAGACAGAGTTCACTATCAGCATTTCGTCAATTAAGGGTAGTTTCCAGCTCTTAAGAAAAACGGGAACTGCGAATAGAGAGAAGATAAAAACACTCAAGGTAAGCTTAAGAAATTTTCTAGGGCTAAATTTTCTTGAGACAGTATGCAAGAAATTCAGAAAGTTCATTTACTACTTTTATTTTATAAATATTGAATACGGTAGCACAGGTTAGTTAATATTTATTTCTCAAGAACATTGAATAGAATCAGGAAGTGAGTTTTTTTTATTTGCATTTTATATTTTATTATTTAATTAAATATTTCTGGATTGGTAGATATAACCCCAACGTTGAAGCGGCAAAAACGAGTCGGAACCAGCTGAATAAAAAAATTTGAATTAAATTTTTTAGAATTAAGTTTTAATTAAATTGCTTTTTATTAAATAAGCATTAAAATTTAAAAATTGATCTTCTTTCGAAATTTCAAAGAAATGTTGCATTGTTGTTTCAGATTTCATTGAGTCCGGTAGCCATTCGCTATCTCCAAACGCGTGTATTCTGTCAAAGAACGTATATTAATAAGAAGGGGAAACAACTATATACTATACTATACCTATACTATACTATACTGACCTATACGAAAAATGTTTATTCATGGCTGGATTTACTTGAAATTCCGCTCATAGGTAGCTTTTTACTTAGATTCACAGTACGACTCTTCTTCTCTCCAGAAAGCGAGCCAGATACTGACCTATTCAAAAAACCTTATTTATGGTTCGATTTACTTGAAATTCGGTAGATAGGTGGTATTTTGCTTAGATTAACAGGAAGTGGACCAGGGACTGACCTATTCAAAAAAAGTTTATTTATGGCTGAATTTACTTGAAATTCTGTACATAGGTGGCCTTCTCTTCGGAAAGTGGGCCAGAGACTGAAATTTACAGAAAGACTACACATCTCTACGGGAAGTAGACCAGAGACTGACCTATTCGAAAAAATTTTATATATTGTTCGATTTATTTGAAATTCGGTAGATAAGTGGCTTTTTACTTAAGTTAATAGGAACATTACTCTTCTCTCCGGAAAGTGGACCAGGGACTGACTGATTCGAAAAAAGTTTATTTGCAGGAACCAGGGACCAGGAACTAACCTGTTAAAAAAATCGGACTAATTTTCTTTCCGGAAAGTGAACCTATTCGGAAAAATCGTGTTTATCGTTAGATGAGCAGGAAAACTCTTCTCTTCTCTGCGGGAAGTATACCGGTGACTATACCGACTATACCTCTCTCCGGGAAGTGGACCAATGTCGATGACAAAAACCAAAAATTTTGTATTCCCACAAGTATTGAGTAAATAAAGTTATTATAAAAAGATAACCCATTATTAATTTTTCATACATTCAATGAGTATGTGCTACAGCAAAGCATTGCAGGGTATAGGGAGTATATAATATAAAGTAAACGCCCACATTTAGAAGCAAGCATAAAACACAAACACACAAAAAAAAGTGAAATGATTTAGTAATTACAGCATAGTTAGTTTACTGTTTGTAGTTTAGTTTTTTTAAATAATAAAAAACATACTGAAACTTAAATTGTTGTTGTTGTTAAATTATTTGCAAATTGATTCCTTGTATTTCCTGCATCAGTATGAAAACAGCTGATGTTTTCATGATATGGGAATCCCTTCTCTCTAAAATCCTTTTCCTCAACGCACAGTGGGCCAAATGATTTTTCTAGTGGGACTAAAATTGAATTTTTATATCTTCAAATTCAGTATTTGTATTGGTTTTTTAACTGACAATACTCGTCTGAGCATGTAAGAGTTTGTATAAGAGGTTTTGTTTGTTCACATGATCAGGTGTGAGCTTTCAAAGTGAACATATGTTTCAGCGCGTGGTCTGCAAATATTCGGTGCAACTTTTTCGCGTTTGTTGATTGACCTTGAATTGAAACAAAGCCAAACTAATTGATTTAACAACTTTTGTTTACGTTAGGAAACGATCTTTTCTAAATAAAAGTTATATTGGTGACCCGAATTTTTATGTTTAGCAAAAAAAATGTGCTTGATGTTTGTTATTTTACCACGTATGGCATTATGCTTGATACTAGCATATTTAGACTATAACTAACCTTGTTCACTCTTGTTCAAGCTGGTTTCAGCCTTTATGTAACGTGTGAGTCTTTGTGGCATCAATTACTACCAACGTTTAAGTCTGCTGTACTTTTTAGGTGAAATGTCAATCCCAAAGCGCGTGCTCTACTCCACCAAAAATGGCTTGATAATCCACTGTTAATATGCAATATATCATCAAATTCAGACATTGGTCGGCCCAAGAAGGATTTTGGTGGCCTGTGCCACAAAGTACAGGCCAGAAAAGTGTCTAGTCTTGTGAAGGAAACCACATGTGAAGAATTAATGGTGGCAGCGAGCTCGTCTATACAAGACAGCACTGCTGGACAAAAAATGAAGAGGTCACTGGACACACGTGTGAAGTTGCCAAGTCCTTACTCACCAAAAGAAGCCCTGGCTCTGTATATAGATGTAGGCCTCACAAAACACAAATATAAGCTAAAGCGATGTAATGCTAAGCAAAGAAATGCAGATATACCATATATCCAAGTTACCAGAGGCTGCATTCAGCAAAAGTTATGTGCTACCCAAATAAGATCAAATATTCGGACTATTCAGCGGAAATCACACTGCAGAGCTTAGTCGATCATACTGTTAGTCGAATCATTCCCTGGTTTTTGAAAATCAATTTGCGGAAAACAATAATACCATAAATAGGGCTGTGATGGAAGCAGTGGACACGCAACATATCGTCAAAAGTTTCAAAATGGTGAAATTGAAATACTAGATCAACAACTTTTTGCAGTTGAACTTGTACCATTACAAAGATCAAAGATTTTGTGGAAAAATCCGCGACCTTCCTCAACACGCTACTGTAGGCCTTTGAAAAGGAAACCATAGGATTGTTTCGATCAGAGTCTTATATAGTAAAAAGCCAAATACTGGACATTCAACCAACAATTACACCTTTATTTACAATTTCCCACGAATTTCATATGACCATGCTAGATGGCAAAACATTTAGCGCCCTTGCTGAAACATCTACTCAGACATATGGAATTTGTAGAGCAGTAAAAAGCTATCCAATTGATGCAGATCTTTTGAAATATGGACTATCAACTCTGCATGCATGGATATGATTTTTTAGTGTATCTTACACATTTCTTACAGATTGACAGTAAAGAAACGGCAAGTTCGTTATGAAGACAAGGACAAGGTAGAAGGGATTATTGGTAGACATTCCTATGACGGGCAGTGGAAATGCCAATACCAATACTGGAGTTAGTGTAGAACGCACAAAGTTTTAAGTAAACCATTCCCGTAAGGACAAGAGGAGTAATACAATGGAGGAGTTCATAACATCCTCTTACATGTTTCATCGGATCCTTATATAACGGCTATGTCGGAGGTCTCTAACACTAGTTACAAAGAATTCAATTTGGATAAAACCGTGGCTGGGCATTTGAATATATTCGAAAACAATATATTGAATATATATTCCAAAAAACAACTTAATGTGAGGTGATATGGAAATAAAAAATACAATAACAACAATCTTTTCTTATTTTAGTTGCCTTTAAAGTTATGCGAAATGCATATTTGGAAAACCACACAGTTTTTCTAATGAAGTATATTTAGCCTTTTTGATGTTTAAATAAAATTAAAAACTTGTGTCTTTCTTATTTGCTTCCAACTCGTTTCGATATATTTTGATCTTTTTCAGGGAGTATTTATTTTGAAACAAGAAAATATAATTAACAAACGGGAAACATATAAAAATTTCTGTCAACCATACCCAAATACAAATTTAATCATATAAGTATTGATAACATTCTGTTTGTGGTCATCACAATTTAAGCCGACCACTTGCAGTACAATAAATGCATTAATGCTACATATCAGCCTTTATTTTTTTATTTGTTATGATCGCTGTGTATGCGAGGTGTATGTTGTCTACGTCTTCTTTATAATTATTGTATAACTGTGCAATGAGTGTATTTGTTGTTGTATCCGAAATCCTTCTATTGTCTACGAGTATTCTATTCTTCGTATGCTTCGCGACATCTGTTACTTTAGCATTATCAAAGTCTGCTGTATGATTGTTATTTGTCCGGTTTTAGGCTAATGCAATTTTTCCCTTTTTGTTTTTCGCGTCTGCCTTATATTCTAACTCCTAGCGATCGCTTTGTCAGCTTCGTTGTTCATATACATGTTTTACCATTCCATTTCAATTCAAATATAACATTGTGTTGTTGTTCCTGTTCTCGTTTCTGAAGTCCTGGTCGATAGGTTTTTCTTTTGATTCCAGCGATGATTGAAATGAAAGTTTATCAAATGTTAATGATACTTATGAGACCTATGCTTATGTAAATATTTATGAGTACCTCCAAATAAAAATAACGTGTAACATACATAAATACGCAGTACATAATATCGACGGTATCAAAAAATATACATACATATTACAGCCTTTGGGCACAAACTTGAAAGCTTTGCCAGCTTCTAATGAAAAGTTACTAATAATTGAATGAAATCGTTTAAACTACTTTTTTAAAATTCCTGCTTGGTTGAATTTTCAATATTTGGGCGACATTTATGTTAAAACTAAGTATCAAAGCTACTTCTCACTTCTTCCTCACTTCCTTGAATGGAACTGGAAGATTCATTACTACATCCTGTTCTTAAAAAACACGCTCTTTAGCCAGTTCGACAGCTATCTCGTTACCTTCAATACCCTATATATACACCCTTCTGTTTTCGGCCAATACTTGAATCGCCGCTTTATGAATTAAAGCCTTTATGGCTGGATATCCACATAGATATGTATTATTTTCTTTTGAAAGTCCGCACTCTGCAGTAGCTCTGTCGCCATTTTTATGGTAATAGCTTGGTAGTGTATTCACACGTTCAAGGATGAGGTTATAGCAGTTAGGAATGCTCTGATTTTCAGCTACCAGATTACGATGAAGATCCGTAGAAAAGTATTGGGGGCGGGGGAGACACCCCAAGTGCAGCCAAACATCATACATGCAGAGCCGCTGATACCTTGTTTACTACTCTACATTGAGTCTCCACGACAACTTGCTATCCAACACAATTCCTAAGTACTTCTTGCTAGGTTTAGCCTGTCCTAGCTTTGGCTTGATTCAAACGAATAAAACCATATCAGTATTCTACTTGAGTCCTGCTGAAATATCCCAGTTGTTAATGGTTCTGAGGGTTGCCAAACACTTATTGTTCACTATGACTGATATGTCGTCCGCATAGGCTGTAAGCATGTCAGCTGTCCCTTTTATCTTCTTGAGCAATTCATTAACACAGCAGCAGGTGACAGCACTCCATCTTGTGGTACTCCATCTTATCCCCATTACGCTTGGATCTTCCTACAACTTACCAAGTTGGTTCTCGCCACCCCTACACCTACCTCTGATGTAGCCGACGGAAAGTGGGCGTCCAGTAGCATTTACAGTGACAGTTAACCATTCTCGGAATTTTTAAGACCTTGGACCGTGGTTCCCTTGGACAATACTTACCTTAGTCTTGCGGACTCGGTTTGTCTTCTAAGTCACTGAAGAACTTTTCTTACCTTGCCGTATAGTTTTTTTATATTACCGTAATAGGTCCATATATTTACAGACTAGATTCAGCTATCCGCGCTAACTTGAAACTTTCCATTACTTTCTTTCTGTGAGATACCACGTCAAGATTCCACCATATCGGTTTACTCTTGCCCTTACGCGTTGGACAAGATCTGAGATCATCGACTAAAGTGGTGGTGAGATGCTGGACTGGGTTTCCAAAATTATTCGACCTTTATAGTCTTAATACTACTTTGTAATAGATAGCTAAAATAAGACTCTGTATAGGTATATTACTATAGCAAAAAAGACACTCACACCTGTCGTTTATATCACCATTACAACTCACTTTGAGGAGCTTCGATATTGTGAGCCATGTAGCATAAGATGATGGCACCCTTTTCCCCCTGCTAAATGACCACTACCGTCTCGTCCTCAGTGGTGAAATTAGACACAAGATACGAATATATTACTTTTCTTACCATTATCACGGCTCTCACCCTTTCTCCCCAGAAATATTCCTGCTACCTGCAATCCATTATTCCTGGACCAATACTACATCGTACGACTTCTCCTCTAGCATAAAGATAAGTTCGCTCGAGGCCACCTTATTGTGCTGCAGATTTATCTGAAGGACCTTCAGCATTTTTAGGCTGTCCGTACAAGTACATACATATGTATGCTTTTTGCTTTTATTTTTTAGTTTGATTCTCATCAAACTAATGTTTTACAATTAGTCTTTTTAGATATTAAGGTAAAAGAAATATTTATTTATGTTTGGTACGTACATATGTTCGAAAAGACATAAATATGTTAATTTTTGAAATTTTTTGAAGTTGGTGTCTGTGGTTCTTCATAAGTGGTTGTAAATCAGCATCACCATCACTGAGCTAGATATAGGATTTAAAGGGATATTTTCTTTTTTTGTATCCTTCATATCTAGTGGTAATGTCAGGGTCTTCAGTTCATTCTTGTTCATACTTGACTTCTCCGAGCAGCGCAACCAGACTTTTACCCTTGAACCGTGTTTCCATTGGCTTAGTAGAAATCGTAGCTAAAAGTCAAAAAGGTAACAATAAAGAAAATGAAATTTCAATGTCATTGATGCACATTGATTAATTTAAATAAAAAATTAAGTTAAATTGAAATTGCCATCACCCCTCGACAGGGAATTTCAAATCCTTCAAGTGAAAAGCATCAAGAAGCATACCATAAATTGGAGGAGGAGCTCAACAGAAAACCGCTTCAGTGCTTACAGAGCGCTAATTATATTATGTGGTTATCCATTTTGCGGTTTCGAAATGCATTTAAAATAATTTTTTTCTTTTTTGAAATTCCTTTTTTATTACACACTTTGAACCTTGGCATTATATGTGAGACACTACAATATTCAAATTACCGCCTCGCGAACTTTTGCAAACTTCGATCGCCTTGAGGTAAAATGAGTAAGATTTTTGGGTATCATGGTCTCTCTTCAATTATTTAAAGATCTCGAAGCCCCAAAATGCGACAATTTCGCTTATTTATTCTGTATTTATTTCCACACACAATATTAACCTCACAATAAGTTTTCAAACCCTAAAAACTAAATTAAAGTATAATAGCCCATATGGGCAGCTGGCTTAATATTGCCCTTTAGAAGGGTAGTAAATCCCTTCTTCTCTTCAGGCGTGTTTGACTTGTTCCGGAAGCCAAGGTGATAGCTAAAGGGTTCGGATGATTGTACAGTATTTTCAATCTCTTCTTTGATTGTGCGTATATTTAGATCTCTATGGATTTTTTCATTACGCATGCACCATGGCACCCCAATGTTTTCGACTGGAAATACAAAGGAATTGTACCTAGATTCGCCGCGCAAGGTGTGCCCCATAACTGGATTCCATAAGGTCATACCGGTTTTTAGTCGCATTATGAAGAATGACTTTGTTTTTAAGGCTGAGCCTAGATTTCTTTCTTAAAAGCCAATACAAAATGGAAAATTTTAGCTTCAGCTTCATCTTTTTGGCGGAAATGTGTCGCTTCGAAGTTAATCCTCTATCCAAGTGAATGCCAAGATATGTGATTCCGTTAGCTTGTAGGATAGCCACATTGTTGAGCTTGATAATAGGGCACGTTTTAGTTTAAGATGCTGCTCTAACACTTTCGTGGCTGTAATGGGGCATTATATCGAAATCTGTACTCTATTTTTATGGATCCAATTTCCCCATGCACAACGTGTTCGGCGTAAAGTGTACATTACTTAAATCAGGTTAATCAATGTATTGCTTCTTCACTAAATTTGTTTTTTTCGTTCTTGTTTGCCTTTTTTTGGTAAAATTTATAGTCCTCTACGAGTTGAAGTCGGCGAATACTGCAGCCGATGGAATGATGAGCTCTATGAGATATATGGCGACATTAACTTAGTTCAGCATATCAAGAAACAGTGGCTGCTCTGGCGAAAAATATTGTAAAACAAAACCATCGGAGAATGTGGAGGGGCCACAAGAAAAACTATTTTAGGTTATGGCCGCTCTCTAAGTGATAACTGAAATGGTGTTGTTACATCCTTTGTAAAATATTAAAATTTCCCGCTCAATTAAAATACTAATTCCTTAGTAATAGAGTACATCTACACCAGTCAAATAAAAATCGATGTTATGTTCTTATTTTTCTAACTATTAAACACAATGTTATATCTTCCTATAAAAAATAAAAATGTGAACTGTTGTGACGAAAAGCTTCTCGCTTGGTCTGCAATAAGTTAGGATAATGTTAGCGCCATCTAAGGGAAGATAGCAGTATTATCTGCATTAGTAGCCCATCAGAAAAGCTGGCACCGTCGCCTAAAGAGCAATAGCTGCAATATTAAGAATTTGTTATGGCAATATTGCCATTTCTTTAAGTAACCCTGCAGACAGAGTTCACTATCAGCATTTCGTCAATTAAGGGTAGTTTCCAGCTGTTAAGAAAAACGGGAACTGCGAATAGAGAGAAGATAAAAACACTCAAGGTAAGCTTAAGAAATTTTCTAGGGCTAAATTTTCTTGAGACAGTATGCAAGAAATTCAGAAAGTTCATTTACTACTTTTATTTTATAAATATTGAATACGGTAGCACAGGTTAGTTAATATTTATTTCTCAAGAACATTGAATAGAATCAGGAAGTGAGTTTTTTTTATTTGCATTTTATATTTTATTATTTAATTAAATATTTCTGGATTGGTAGATATAACCCCAACGTTGAAGCGGCAAAAACGAGTCGGAACCAGCTGAATAAAAAAATTTGAATTAAATTTTTTAGAATTAAGTTTTAATTAAATTGCTTTTTATTAAATAAGCATTAAAATTTAAAAATTGATCTTCTTTCGAAATTTCAAAGAAATGTTGCATTGTTGTTTCAGATTTCATTGAGTCCGGTAGCCATTCGCTATCTCCAAACGCGTGTATTCTGTCAAAGAACGTATATTAATAAGAAGGGGAAACAACTATATACTATACTATACCTATACTATACTATACTGACCTATACGAAAAATGTTTATTCATGGCTGGATTTACTTGAAATTCCGCTCATAGGTAGCTTTTTACTTAGATTCACAGTACGACTCTTCTTCTCTCCAGAAAGCGAGCCAGATACTGACCTATTCAAAAAACCTTATTTATGGTTCGATTTACTTGAAATTCGGTAGATAGGTGGTATTTTGCTTAGATTAACAGGAAGTGGACCAGGGACTGACCTATTCAAAAAAAGTTTATTTATGGCTGAATTTACTTGAAATTCTGTACATAGGTGGCCTTCTCTTCGGAAAGTGGGCCAGAGACTGAAATTTACAGAAAGACTACACATCTCTACGGGAAGTAGACCAGAGACTGACCTATTCGAAAAAATTTTATATATTGTTCGATTTATTTGAAATTCGGTAGATAAGTGGCTTTTTACTTAAGTTAATAGGAACATTACTCTTCTCTCCGGAAAGTGGACCAGGGACTGACTGATTCGAAAAAAGTTTATTTGCAGGAACCAGGGACCAGGAACTAACCTGTTAAAAAAATCGGACTAATTTTCTTTCCGGAAAGTGAACCTATTCGGAAAAATCGTGTTTATCGTTAGATGAGCAGGAAAACTCTTCTCTTCTCTGCGGGAAGTATACCGGTGACTATACCGACTATACCTCTCTCCGGGAAGTGGACCAATGTCGATGACAAAAACCAAAAATTTTGTATTCCCACAAGTATTGAGTAAATAAAGTTATTATAAAAAGATAACCCATTATTAATTTTTCATACATTCAATGAGTATGTGCTACAGCAAAGCATTGCAGGGTATAGGGAGTATATAATATAAAGTAAACGCCCACATTTAGAAGCAAGCATAAAACACAAACACACAAAAAAAAGTGAAATGATTTAGTAATTACAGCATAGTTAGTTTACTGTTTGTAGTTTAGTTTTTTTAAATAATAAAAAACATACTGAAACTTAAATTGTTGTTGTTGTTAAATTATTTGCAAATTGATTCCTTGTATTTCCTGCATCAGTATGAAAACAGCTGATGTTTTCATGATATGGGAATCCCTTCTCTCTAAAATCCTTTTCCTCAACGCACAGTGGGCCAAATGATTTTTCTAGTGGGACTAAAATTGAATTTTTATATCTTCAAATTCAGTATTTGTATTGGTTTTTTAACTGACAATACTCGTCTGAGCATGTAAGAGTTTGTATAAGAGGTTTTGTTTGTTCACATGATCAGGTGTGAGCTTTCAAAGTGAACATATGTTTCAGCGCGTGGTCTGCAAATATTCGGTGCAACTTTTTCGCGTTTGTTGATTGACCTTGAATTGAAACAAAGCCAAACTAATTGATTTAACAACTTTTGTTTACGTTAGGAAACGATCTTTTCTAAATAAAAGTTATATTGGTGACCCGAATTTTTATGTTTAGCAAAAAAAATGTGCTTGATGTTTGTTATTTTACCACGTATGGCATTATGCTTGATACTAGCATATTTAGACTATAACTAACCTTGTTCACTCTTGTTCAAGCTGGTTTCAGCCTTTATGTAACGTGTGAGTCTTTGTGGCATCAATTACTACCAACGTTTAAGTCTGCTGTACTTTTTAGGTGAAATGTCAATCCCAAAGCGCGTGCTCTACTCCACCAAAAATGGCTTGATAATCCACTGTTAATATGCAATATATCATCAAATTCAGACATTGGTCGGCCCAAGAAGGATTTTGGTGGCCTGTGCCACAAAGTACAGGCCAGAAAAGTGTCTAGTCTTGTGAAGGAAACCACATGTGAAGAATTAATGGTGGCAGCGAGCTCGTCTATACAAGACAGCACTGCTGGACAAAAAATGAAGAGGTCACTGGACACACGTGTGAAGTTGCCAAGTCCTTACTCACCAAAAGAAGCCCTGGCTCTGTATATAGATGTAGGCCTCACAAAACACAAATATAAGCTAAAGCGATGTAATGCTAAGCAAAGAAATGCAGATATACCATATATCCAAGTTACCAGAGGCTGCATTCAGCAAAAGTTATGTGCTACCCAAATAAGATCAAATATTCGGACTATTCAGCGGAAATCACACTGCAGAGCTTAGTCGATCATACTGTTAGTCGAATCATTCCCTGGTTTTTGAAAATCAATTTGCGGAAAACAATAATACCATAAATAGGGCTGTGATGGAAGCAGTGGACACGCAACATATCGTCAAAAGTTTCAAAATGGTGAAATTGAAATACTAGATCAACAACTTTTTGCAGTTGAACTTGTACCATTACAAAGATCAAAGATTTTGTGGAAAAATCCGCGACCTTCCTCAACACGCTACTGTAGGCCTTTGAAAAGGAAACCATAGGATTGTTTCGATCAGAGTCTTATATAGTAAAAAGCCAAATACTGGACATTCAACCAACAATTACACCTTTATTTACAATTTCCCACGAATTTCATATGACCATGCTAGATGGCAAAACATTTAGCGCCCTTGCTGAAACATCTACTCAGACATATGGAATTTGTAGAGCAGTAAAAAGCTATCCAATTGATGCAGATCTTTTGAAATATGGACTATCAACTCTGCATGCATGGATATGATTTTTTAGTGTATCTTACACATTTCTTACAGATTGACAGTAAAGAAACGGCAAGTTCGTTATGAAGACAAGGACAAGGTAGAAGGGATTATTGGTAGACATTCCTATGACGGGCAGTGGAAATGCCAATACCAATACTGGAGTTAGTGTAGAACGCACAAAGTTTTAAGTAAACCATTCCCGTAAGGACAAGAGGAGTAATACAATGGAGGAGTTCATAACATCCTCTTACATGTTTCATCGGATCCTTATATAACGGCTATGTCGGAGGTCTCTAACACTAGTTACAAAGAATTCAATTTGGATAAAACCGTGGCTGGGCATTTGAATATATTCGAAAACAATATATTGAATATATATTCCAAAAAACAACTTAATGTGAGGTGATATGGAAATAAAAAATACAATAACAACAATCTTTTCTTATTTTAGTTGCCTTTAAAGTTATGCGAAATGCATATTTGGAAAACCACACAGTTTTTCTAATGAAGTATATTTAGCCTTTTTGATGTTTAAATAAAATTAAAAACTTGTGTCTTTCTTATTTGCTTCCAACTCGTTTCGATATATTTTGATCTTTTTCAGGGAGTATTTATTTTGAAACAAGAAAATATAATTAACAAACGGGAAACATATAAAAATTTCTGTCAACCATACCCAAATACAAATTTAATCATATAAGTATTGATAACATTCTGTTTGTGGTCATCACAATTTAAGCCGACCACTTGCAGTACAATAAATGCATTAATGCTACATATCAGCCTTTATTTTTTTATTTGTTATGATCGCTGTGTATGCGAGGTGTATGTTGTCTACGTCTTCTTTATAATTATTGTATAACTGTGCAATGAGTGTATTTGTTGTTGTATCCGAAATCCTTCTATTGTCTACGAGTATTCTATTCTTCGTATGCTTCGCGACATCTGTTACTTTAGCATTATCAAAGTCTGCTGTATGATTGTTATTTGTCCGGTTTTAGGCTAATGCAATTTTTCCCTTTTTGTTTTTCGCGTCTGCCTTATATTCTAACTCCTAGCGATCGCTTTGTCAGCTTCGTTGTTCATATACATGTTTTACCATTCCATTTCAATTCAAATATAACATTGTGTTGTTGTTCCTGTTCTCGTTTCTGAAGTCCTGGTCGATAGGTTTTTCTTTTGATTCCAGGGATGATTGAAATGAAAGTTTATCAAATGTTAATGATACTTATGAGACCTATGCTTATGTAAATATTTATGAGTACCTCCAAATAAAAATAACGTGTAACATACATAAATACGCAGTACATAATATCGACGGTATCAAAAAATATACATACATATTACAGCCTTTGGGCACAAACTTGAAAGCTTTGCCAGCTTCTAATGAAAAGTTACTAATAATTGAATGAAATCGTTTAAACTACTTTTTTAAAATTCCTGCTTGGTTGAATTTTCAATATTTGGGCGACATTTATGTTAAAACTAAGTATCAAAGCTACTTCTCACTTCTTCCTCACTTCCTTGAATGGAACTGGAAGATTCATTACTACATCCTGTTCTTAAAAAACACGCTCTTTAGCCAGTTCGACAGTTATCTCGTTACCTTCAATACCCTATATATACACCCTTCTGTTTTCGGCCAATACTTGAATCGCCGCTTTATGAATTAAAGCCTTTATGGCTGGATATCCACATAGATATGTATTATTTTCTTTTGAAAGTCCGCACTCTGCAGTAGCTCTGTCGCCATTTTTATGGTAATAGCTTGGTAGTGTATTCACACGTTCAAGGATGAGGTTATAGCAGTTAGGAATGCTCTGATTTTCAGCTACCAGATTACGATGAAGATCCGTAGAAAAGTATTGGGGGCGGGGGAGACACCCCAAGTGCAGCCAAACATCATACATGCAGAGCCGCTGATACCTTGTTTACTACTCTACATTGAGTCTCCACGACAACTTGCTATCCAACACAATTCCTAAGTACTTCTTGCTAGGTTTAGCCTGTCCTAGCTTTGGCTTGATTCAAACGAATAAAACCATATCAGTATTCTACTTGAGTCCTGCTGAAATATCCCAGTTGTTAATGGTTCTGAGGGTTGCCAAACACTTATTGTTCACTATGACTGATATGTCGTCCGCATAGGCTGTAAGCATGTCAGCTGTCCCTTTTATCTTCTTGAGCAATTCATTAACACAGCAGCAGGTGACAGCACTCCATCTTGTGGTACTCCATCTTATCCCCATTACGCTTGGATCTTCCTACAACTTACCAAGTTGGTTCTCGCCACCCCTACACCTACCTCTGATGTAGCCGACGGAAAGTGGGCGTCCAGTAGCATTTACAGTGACAGTTAACCATTCTCGGAATTTTTAAGACCTTGGACCGTGGTTCCCTTGGACAATACTTACCTTAGTCTTGCGGACTCGGTTTGTCTTCTAAGTCACTGAAGAACTTTTCTTACCTTGCCGTATAGTTTTTTTATATTACCGTAATAGGTCCATATATTTACAGACTAGATTCAGCTATCCGCGCTAACTTGAAACTTTCCATTACTTTCTTTCTGTGAGATACCACGTCAAGATTCCACCATATCGGTTTACTCTTGCCCTTACGCGTTGGACAAGATCTGAGATCATCGACTAAAGTGGTGGTGAGATGCTGGACTGGGTTTCCAAAATTATTCGACCTTTATAGTCTTAATACTACTTTGTAATAGATAGCTAAAATAAGACTCTGTATAGGTATATTACTATAGCAAAAAAGACACTCACACCTGTCGTTTATATCACCATTACAACTCACTTTGAGGAGCTTCGATATTGTGAGCCATGTAGCATAAGATGATGGCACCCTTTTCCCCCTGCTAAATGACCACTACCGTCTCGTCCTCAGTGGTGAAATTAGACACAAGATACGAATATATTACTTTTCTTACCATTATCACGGCTCTCACCCTTTCTCCCCAGAAATATTCCTGCTACCTGCAATCCATTATTCCTGGACCAATACTACATCGTACGACTTCTCCTCTAGCATAAAGATAAGTTCGCTCGAGGCCACCTTATTGTGCTGCAGATTTATCTGAAGGACCTTCAGCATTTTTAGGCTGTCCGTACAAGTACATACATATGTATGCTTTTTGCTTTTATTTTTTAGTTTGATTCTCATCAAACTAATGTTTTACAATTAGTCTTTTTAGATATTAAGGTAAAAGAAATATTTATTTATGTTTGGTACGTACATATGTTCGAAAAGACATAAATATGTTAATTTTTGAAATTTTTTGAAGTTGGTGTCTGTGGTTCTTCATAAGTGGTTGTAAATCAGCATCACCATCACTGAGCTAGATATAGGATTTAAAGGGATATTTTCTTTTTTTGTATCCTTCATATCTAGTGGTAATGTCAGGGTCTTCAGTTCATTCTTGTTCATACTTGACTTCTCCGAGCAGCGCAACCAGACTTTTACCCTTGAACCGTGTTTCCATTGGCTTAGTAGAAATCGTAGCTAAAAGTCAAAAAGGTAACAATAAAGAAAATGAAATTTCAATGTCATTGATGCACATTGATTAATTTAAATAAAAAATTAAGTTAAATTGAAATTGCCATCACCCCTCGACAGGGAATTTCAAATCCTTCAAGTGAAAAGCATCAAGAAGCATACCATAAATTGGAGGAGGAGCTCAACAGAAAACCGCTTCAGTGCTTACAGAGCGCTAATTATATTATGTGGTTATCCATTTTGCGGTTTCGAAATGCATTTAAAATAATTTTTTTTCTTTTTTGAAATTCCTTTTTTATTACACACTTTGAACCTTGGCATTATATGTGAGACACTACAATATTCAAATTACCGCCTCGCGAACTTTTGCAAACTTCGATCGCCTTGAGGTAAAATGAGTAAGATTTTTGGGTATCATGGTCTCTCTTCAATTATTTAAAGATCTCGAAGCCCCAAAATGCGACAATTTCGCTTATTTATTCTGTATTTATTTCCACACACAATATTAACCTCACAATAAGTTTTCAAACCCTAAAAACTAAATTAAAGTATAATAGCCCATATGGGCAGCTGGCTTAATATTGCCCTTTAGAAGGGTAGTAAATCCCTTCTTCTCTTCAGGCGTGTTTGACTTGTTCCGGAAGCCAAGGTGATAGCTAAAGGGTTCGGATGATTGTACAGTATTTTCAATCTCTTCTTTGATTGTGCGTATATTTAGATCTCTATGGATTTTTTCATTACGCATGCACCATGGCACCCCAATGTTTTCGACTGGAAATACAAAGGAATTGTACCTAGATTCGCCGCGCAAGGTGTGCCCCATAACTGGATTCCATAAGGTCATACCGGTTTTTAGTCGCATTATGAAGAATGACTTTGTTTTTAAGGCTGAGCCTAGATTTCTTTCTTAAAAGCCAATACAAAATGGAAAATTTTAGCTTCAGCTTCATCTTTTTGGCGGAAATGTGTCGCTTCGAAGTTAATCCTCTATCCAAGTGAATGCCAAGATATGTGATTCCGTTAGCTTGTAGGATAGCCACATTGTTGAGCTTGATAATAGGGCACGTTTTAGTTTAAGATGCTGCTCTAACACTTTCGTGGCTGTAATGGGGCATTATATCGAAATCTGTACTCTATTTTTATGGATCCAATTTCCCCATGCACAACGTGTTCGGCGTAAAGTGTACATTACTTAAATCAGGTTAATCAATGTATTGCTTCTTCACTAAATTTGTTTTTTTCGTTCTTGTTTGCCTTTTTTTGGTAAAATTTATAGTCCTCTACGAGTTGAAGTCGGCGAATACTGCAGCCGATGGAATGATGAGCTCTATGAGATATATGGCGACATTAACTTAGTTCAGCATATCAAGAAACAGTGGCTGCTCTGGCGAAAAATATTGTAAAACAAAACCATCGGAGAATGTGGAGGGGCCACAAGAAAAACTATTTTAGGTTATGGCCGCTCTCTAAGTGATAACTGAAATGGTGTTGTTACATCCTTTGTAAAATATTAAAATTTCCCGCTCAATTAAAATACTAATTCCTTAGTAATAGAGTACATCTACACCAGTCAAATAAAAATCGATGTTATGTTCTTATTTTTCTAACTATTAAACACAATGTTATATCTTCCTATAAAAAATAAAAATGTGAACTGTTGTGACGAAAAGCTTCTCGCTTGGTCTGCAATAAGTTAGGATAATGTTAGCGCCATCTAAGGGAAGATAGCAGTATTATCTGCATTAGTAGCCCATCAGAAAAGCTGGCACCGTCGCCTAAAGAGCAATAGCTGCAATATTAAGAATTTGTTATGGCAATATTGCCATTTCTTTAAGTAACCCTGCAGACAGAGTTCACTATCAGCATTTCGTCAATTAAGGGTAGTTTCCAGCTGTTAAGAAAAACGGGAACTGCGAATAGAGAGAAGATAAAAACACTCAAGGTAAGCTTAAGAAATTTTCTAGGGCTAAATTTTCTTGAGACAGTATGCAAGAAATTCAGAAAGTTCATTTACTACTTTTATTTTATAAATATTGAATACGGTAGCACAGGTTAGTTAATATTTATTTCTCAAGAACATTGAATAGAATCAGGAAGTGAGTTTTTTTTATTTGCATTTTATATTTTATTATTTAATTAAATATTTCTGGATTGGTAGATATAACCCCAACGTTGAAGCGGCAAAAACGAGTCGGAACCAGCTGAATAAAAAAATTTGAATTAAATTTTTTAGAATTAAGTTTTAATTAAATTGCTTTTTATTAAATAAGCATTAAAATTTAAAAATTGATCTTCTTTCGAAATTTCAAAGAAATGTTGCATTGTTGTTTCAGATTTCATTGAGTCCGGTAGCCATTCGCTATCTCCAAACGCGTGTATTCTGTCAAAGAACGTATATTAATAAGAAGGGGAAACAACTATATACTATACTATACCTATACTATACTATACTGACCTATACGAAAAATGTTTATTCATGGCTGGATTTACTTGAAATTCCGCTCATAGGTAGCTTTTTACTTAGATTCACAGTACGACTCTTCTTCTCTCCAGAAAGCGAGCCAGATACTGACCTATTCAAAAAACCTTATTTATGGTTCGATTTACTTGAAATTCGGTAGATAGGTGGTATTTTGCTTAGATTAACAGGAAGTGGACCAGGGACTGACCTATTCAAAAAAAGTTTATTTATGGCTGAATTTACTTGAAATTCTGTACATAGGTGGCCTTCTCTTCGGAAAGTGGGCCAGAGACTGAAATTTACAGAAAGACTACACATCTCTACGGGAAGTAGACCAGAGACTGACCTATTCGAAAAAATTTTATATATTGTTCGATTTATTTGAAATTCGGTAGATAAGTGGCTTTTTACTTAAGTTAATAGGAACATTACTCTTCTCTCCGGAAAGTGGACCAGGGACTGACTGATTCGAAAAAAGTTTATTTGCAGGAACCAGGGACCAGGAACTAACCTGTTAAAAAAATCGGACTAATTTTCTTTCCGGAAAGTGAACCTATTCGGAAAAATCGTGTTTATCGTTAGATGAGCAGGAAAACTCTTCTCTTCTCTGCGGGAAGTATACCGGTGACTATACCGACTATACCTCTCTCCGGGAAGTGGACCAATGTCGATGACAAAAACCAAAAATTTTGTATTCCCACAAGTATTGAGTAAATAAAGTTATTATAAAAAGATAACCCATTATTAATTTTTCATACATTCAATGAGTATGTGCTACAGCAAAGCATTGCAGGGTATAGGGAGTATATAATATAAAGTAAACGCCCACATTTAGAAGCAAGCATAAAACACAAACACACAAAAAAAAGTGAAATGATTTAGTAATTACAGCATAGTTAGTTTACTGTTTGTAGTTTAGTTTTTTTAAATAATAAAAAACATACTGAAACTTAAATTGTTGTTGTTGTTAAATTATTTGCAAATTGATTCCTTGTATTTCCTGCATCAGTATGAAAACAGCTGATGTTTTCATGATATGGGAATCCCTTCTCTCTAAAATCCTTTTCCTCAACGCACAGTGGGCCAAATGATTTTTCTAGTGGGACTAAAATTGAATTTTTATATCTTCAAATTCAGTATTTGTATTGGTTTTTTAACTGACAATACTCGTCTGAGCATGTAAGAGTTTGTATAAGAGGTTTTGTTTGTTCACATGATCAGGTGTGAGCTTTCAAAGTGAACATATGTTTCAGCGCGTGGTCTGCAAATATTCGGTGCAACTTTTTCGCGTTTGTTGATTGACCTTGAATTGAAACAAAGCCAAACTAATTGATTTAACAACTTTTGTTTACGTTAGGAAACGATCTTTTCTAAATAAAAGTTATATTGGTGACCCGAATTTTTATGTTTAGCAAAAAAAATGTGCTTGATGTTTGTTATTTTACCACGTATGGCATTATGCTTGATACTAGCATATTTAGACTATAACTAACCTTGTTCACTCTTGTTCAAGCTGGTTTCAGCCTTTATGTAACGTGTGAGTCTTTGTGGCATCAATTACTACCAACGTTTAAGTCTGCTGTACTTTTTAGGTGAAATGTCAATCCCAAAGCGCGTGCTCTACTCCACCAAAAATGGCTTGATAATCCACTGTTAATATGCAATATATCATCAAATTCAGACATTGGTCGGCCCAAGAAGGATTTTGGTGGCCTGTGCCACAAAGTACAGGCCAGAAAAGTGTCTAGTCTTGTGAAGGAAACCACATGTGAAGAATTAATGGTGGCAGCGAGCTCGTCTATACAAGACAGCACTGCTGGACAAAAAATGAAGAGGTCACTGGACACACGTGTGAAGTTGCCAAGTCCTTACTCACCAAAAGAAGCCCTGGCTCTGTATATAGATGTAGGCCTCACAAAACACAAATATAAGCTAAAGCGATGTAATGCTAAGCAAAGAAATGCAGATATACCATATATCCAAGTTACCAGAGGCTGCATTCAGCAAAAGTTATGTGCTACCCAAATAAGATCAAATATTCGGACTATTCAGCGGAAATCACACTGCAGAGCTTAGTCGATCATACTGTTAGTCGAATCATTCCCTGGTTTTTGAAAATCAATTTGCGGAAAACAATAATACCATAAATAGGGCTGTGATGGAAGCAGTGGACACGCAACATATCGTCAAAAGTTTCAAAATGGTGAAATTGAAATACTAGATCAACAACTTTTTGCAGTTGAACTTGTACCATTACAAAGATCAAAGATTTTGTGGAAAAATCCGCGACCTTCCTCAACACGCTACTGTAGGCCTTTGAAAAGGAAACCATAGGATTGTTTCGATCAGAGTCTTATATAGTAAAAAGCCAAATACTGGACATTCAACCAACAATTACACCTTTATTTACAATTTCCCACGAATTTCATATGACCATGCTAGATGGCAAAACATTTAGCGCCCTTGCTGAAACATCTACTCAGACATATGGAATTTGTAGAGCAGTAAAAAGCTATCCAATTGATGCAGATCTTTTGAAATATGGACTATCAACTCTGCATGCATGGATATGATTTTTTAGTGTATCTTACACATTTCTTACAGATTGACAGTAAAGAAACGGCAAGTTCGTTATGAAGACAAGGACAAGGTAGAAGGGATTATTGGTAGACATTCCTATGACGGGCAGTGGAAATGCCAATACCAATACTGGAGTTAGTGTAGAACGCACAAAGTTTTAAGTAAACCATTCCCGTAAGGACAAGAGGAGTAATACAATGGAGGAGTTCATAACATCCTCTTACATGTTTCATCGGATCCTTATATAACGGCTATGTCGGAGGTCTCTAACACTAGTTACAAAGAATTCAATTTGGATAAAACCGTGGCTGGGCATTTGAATATATTCGAAAACAATATATTGAATATATATTCCAAAAAACAACTTAATGTGAGGTGATATGGAAATAAAAAATACAATAACAACAATCTTTTCTTATTTTAGTTGCCTTTAAAGTTATGCGAAATGCATATTTGGAAAACCACACAGTTTTTCTAATGAAGTATATTTAGCCTTTTTGATGTTTAAATAAAATTAAAAACTTGTGTCTTTCTTATTTGCTTCCAACTCGTTTCGATATATTTTGATCTTTTTCAGGGAGTATTTATTTTGAAACAAGAAAATATAATTAACAAACGGGAAACATATAAAAATTTCTGTCAACCATACCCAAATACAAATTTAATCATATAAGTATTGATAACATTCTGTTTGTGGTCATCACAATTTAAGCCGACCACTTGCAGTACAATAAATGCATTAATGCTACATATCAGCCTTTATTTTTTTATTTGTTATGATCGCTGTGTATGCGAGGTGTATGTTGTCTACGTCTTCTTTATAATTATTGTATAACTGTGCAATGAGTGTATTTGTTGTTGTATCCGAAATCCTTCTATTGTCTACGAGTATTCTATTCTTCGTATGCTTCGCGACATCTGTTACTTTAGCATTATCAAAGTCTGCTGTATGATTGTTATTTGTCCGGTTTTAGGCTAATGCAATTTTTCCCTTTTTGTTTTTCGCGTCTGCCTTATATTCTAACTCCTAGCGATCGCTTTGTCAGCTTCGTTGTTCATATACATGTTTTACCATTCCATTTCAATTCAAATATAACATTGTGTTGTTGTTCCTGTTCTCGTTTCTGAAGTCCTGGTCGCTAGGTTTTTCTTTTGATTCCAGGGATGATTGAAATGAAAGTTTATCAAATGTTAATGATACTTATGAGACCTATGCTTATGTAAATATTTATGAGTACCTCCAAATAAAAATAACGTGTAACATACATAAATACGCAGTACATAATATCGACGGTATCAAAAAATATACATACATATTACAGCCTTTGGGCACAAACTTGAAAGCTTTGCCAGCTTCTAATGAAAAGTTACTAATAATTGAATGAAATCGTTTAAACTACTTTTTTAAAATTCCTGCTTGGTTGAATTTTCAATATTTGGGCGACATTTATGTTAAAACTAAGTATCAAAGCTACTTCTCACTTCTTCCTCACTTCCTTGAATGGAACTGGAAGATTCATTACTACATCCTGTTCTTAAAAAACACGCTCTTTAGCCAGTTCGACAGCTATCTCGTTACCTTCAATACCCTATATATACACCCTTCTGTTTTCGGCCAATACTTGAATCGCCGCTTTATGAATTAAAGCCTTTATGGCTGGATATCCACATAGATATGTATTATTTTCTTTTGAAAGTCCGCACTCTGCAGTAGCTCTGTCGCCATTTTTATGGTAATAGCTTGGTAGTGTATTCACACGTTCAAGGATGAGGTTATAGCAGTTAGGAATGCTCTGATTTTCAGCTACCAGATTACGATGAAGATCCGTAGAAAAGTATTGGGGGCGGGGGAGACACCCCAAGTGCAGCCAAACATCATACATGCAGAGCCGCTGATACCTTGTTTACTACTCTACATTGAGTCTCCACGACAACTTGCTATCCAACACAATTCCTAAGTACTTCTTGCTAGGTTTAGCCTGTCCTAGCTTTGGCTTGATTCAAACGAATAAAACCATATCAGTATTCTACTTGAGTCCTGCTGAAATATCCCAGTTGTTAATGGTTCTGAGGGTTGCCAAACACTTATTGTTCACTATGACTGATATGTCGTCCGCATAGGCTGTAAGCATGTCAGCTGTCCCTTTTATCTTCTTGAGCAATTCATTAACACAGCAGCAGGTGACAGCACTCCATCTTGTGGTACTCCATCTTATCCCCATTACGCTTGGATCTTCCTACAACTTACCAAGTTGGTTCTCGCCACCCCTACACCTACCTCTGATGTAGCCGACGGAAAGTGGGCGTCCAGTAGCATTTACAGTGACAGTTAACCATTCTCGGAATTTTTAAGACCTTGGACCGTGGTTCCCTTGGACAATACTTACCTTAGTCTTGCGGACTCGGTTTGTCTTCTAAGTCACTGAAGAACTTTTCTTACCTTGCCGTATAGTTTTTTTATATTACCGTAATAGGTCCATATATTTACAGACTAGATTCAGCTATCCGCGCTAACTTGAAACTTTCCATTACTTTCTTTCTGTGAGATACCACGTCAAGATTCCACCATATCGGTTTACTCTTGCCCTTACGCGTTGGACAAGATCTGAGATCATCGACTAAAGTGGTGGTGAGATGCTGGACTGGGTTTCCAAAATTATTCGACCTTTATAGTCTTAATACTACTTTGTAATAGATAGCTAAAATAAGACTCTGTATAGGTATATTACTATAGCAAAAAAGACACTCACACCTGTCGTTTATATCACCATTACAACTCACTTTGAGGAGCTTCGATATTGTGAGCCATGTAGCATAAGATGATGGCACCCTTTTCCCCCTGCTAAATGACCACTACCGTCTCGTCCTCAGTGGTGAAATTAGACACAAGATACGAATATATTACTTTTCTTACCATTATCACGGCTCTCACCCTTTCTCCCCAGAAATATTCCTGCTACCTGCAATCCATTATTCCTGGACCAATACTACATCGTACGACTTCTCCTCTAGCATAAAGATAAGTTCGCTCGAGGCCACCTTATTGTGCTGCAGATTTATCTGAAGGACCTTCAGCATTTTTAGGCTGTCCGTACAAGTACATACATATGTATGCTTTTTGCTTTTATTTTTTAGTTTGATTCTCATCAAACTAATGTTTTACAATTAGTCTTTTTAGATATTAAGGTAAAAGAAATATTTATTTATGTTTGGTACGTACATATGTTCGAAAAGACATAAATATGTTAATTTTTGAAATTTTTTGAAGTTGGTGTCTGTGGTTCTTCATAAGTGGTTGTAAATCAGCATCACCATCACTGAGCTAGATATAGGATTTAAAGGGATATTTTCTTTTTTTGTATCCTTCATATCTAGTGGTAATGTCAGGGTCTTCAGTTCATTCTTGTTCATACTTGACTTCTCCGAGCAGCGCAACCAGACTTTTACCCTTGAACCGTGTTTCCATTGGCTTAGTAGAAATCGTAGCTAAAAGTCAAAAAGGTAACAATAAAGAAAATGAAATTTCAATGTCATTGATGCACATTGATTAATTTAAATAAAAAATTAAGTTAAATTGAAATTGCCATCACCCCTCGACAGGGAATTTCAAATCCTTCAAGTGAAAAGCATCAAGAAGCATACCATAAATTGGAGGAGGAGCTCAACAGAAAACCGCTTCAGTGCTTACAGAGCGCTAATTATATTATGTGGTTATCCATTTTGCGGTTTCGAAATGCATTTAAAATAATTTTTTTCTTTTTTGAAATTCCTTTTTTATTACACACTTTGAACCTTGGCATTATATGTGAGACACTACAATATTCAAATTACCGCCTCGCGAACTTTTGCAAACTTCGATCGCCTTGAGGTAAAATGAGTAAGATTTTTGGGTATCATGGTCTCTCTTCAATTATTTAAAGATCTCGAAGCCCCAAAATGCGACAATTTCGCTTATTTATTCTGTATTTATTTCCACACACAATATTAACCTCACAATAAGTTTTCAAACCCTAAAAACTAAATTAAAGTATAATAGCCCATATGGGCAGCTGGCTTAATATTGCCCTTTAGAAGGGTAGTAAATCCCTTCTTCTCTTCAGGCGTGTTTGACTTGTTCCGGAAGCCAAGGTGATAGCTAAAGGGTTCGGATGATTGTACAGTATTTTCAATCTCTTCTTTGATTGTGCGTATATTTAGATCTCTATGGATTTTTTCATTACGCATGCACCATGGCACCCCAATGTTTTCGACTGGAAATACAAAGGAATTGTACCTAGATTCGCCGCGCAAGGTGTGCCCCATAACTGGATTCCATAAGGTCATACCGGTTTTTAGTCGCATTATGAAGAATGACTTTGTTTTTAAGGCTGAGCCTAGATTTCTTTCTTAAAAGCCAATACAAAATGGAAAATTTTAGCTTCAGCTTCATCTTTTTGGCGGAAATGTGTCGCTTCGAAGTTAATCCTCTATCCAAGTGAATGCCAAGATATGTGATTCCGTTAGCTTGTAGGATAGCCACATTGTTGAGCTTGATAATAGGGCACGTTTTAGTTTAAGATGCTGCTCTAACACTTTCGTGGCTGTAATGGGGCATTATATCGAAATCTGTACTCTATTTTTATGGATCCAATTTCCCCATGCACAACGTGTTCGGCGTAAAGTGTACATTACTTAAATCAGGTTAATCAATGTATTGCTTCTTCACTAAATTTGTTTTTTTCGTTCTTGTTTGCCTTTTTTTGGCACATTTTTTTTTTTTTTGGTAAAATTTATAGTCCTCTACGAGTTGAAGTCGGCGAATACTGCAGCCGATGGAATGATGAGCTCTATGAGATATATGGCGACATTAACTTAGTTCAGCATATCAAGAAACAGTGGCTGCTCTGGCGAAAAATATTGTAAAACAAAACCATCGGAGAATGTGGAGGGGCCACAAGAAAAACTATTTTAGGTTATGGCCGCTCTCTAAGTGATAACTGAAATGGTGTTGTTACATCCTTTGTAAAATATTAAAATTTCCCGCTCAATTAAAATACTAATTCCTTAGTAATAGAGTACATCTACACCAGTCAAATAAAAATCGATGTTATGTTCTTATTTTTCTAACTATTAAACACAATGTTATATCTTCCTATAAAAAATAAAAATGTGAACTGTTGTGACGAAAAGCTTCTCGCTTGGTCTGCAATAAGTTAGGATAATGTTAGCGCCATCTAAGGGAAGATAGCAGTATTATCTGCATTAGTAGCCCATCAGAAAAGCTGGCACCGTCGCCTAAAGAGCAATAGCTGCAATATTAAGAATTTGTTATGGCAATATTGCCATTTCTTTAAGTAACCCTGCAGACAGAGTTCACTATCAGCATTTCGTCAATTAAGGGTAGTTTCCAGCTCTTAAGAAAAACGGGAACTGCGAATAGAGAGAAGATAAAAACACTCAAGGTAAGCTTAAGAAATTTTCTAGGGCTAAATTTTCTTGAGACAGTATGCAAGAAATTCAGAAAGTTCATTTACTACTTTTATTTTATAAATATTGAATACGGTAGCACAGGTTAGTTAATATTTATTTCTCAAGAACATTGAATAGAATCAGGAAGTGAGTTTTTTTTTATTTGCATTTTATATTTTATTATTTAATTAAATATTTCTGGATTGGTAGATATAACCCCAACGTTGAAGCGGCAAAAACGAGTCGGAACCAGCTGAATAAAAAAATTTGAATTAAATTTTTTAGAATTAAGTTTTAATTAAATTGCTTTTTATTAAATAAGCATTAAAATTTAAAAATTGATCTTCTTTCGAAATTTCAAAGAAATGTTGCATTGTTGTTTCAGATTTCATTGAGTCCGGTAGCCATTCGCTATCTCCAAACGCGTGTATTCTGTCAAAGAACGTATATTAATAAGAAGGGGAAACAACTATAAATTGTTCATTGAAGTGGTTCACGTATCACAGACAGAGCGTGTGTCCTCTTTAGACTTTTCGCACAATAATTTCACCTCGTAGGGGTAATATTGTTATGTTTTCACGGCATTTTTACGGCGACGATGACAACAAAAACGACATGGAGGCAAATTATGCGAATTCGCTTCCGTATTTATTTGATGAAATAAATGAACTTTTATAAGAAATTAAATATTGAATTTTAATTATGGGGTTTTCTTTAAAAAGCTAATCTTACTTACTTACTTTACTGGCATAGAGACCACTTATATAGCCGAGTTAACAACATTGCGCCATTCGTTTCTTCTTTTTTGCTTTTTGGCGCCAATTGGAAATATCAAGTACAGCCAGGTCCTTCTCTACCTGGCATTTCCTCATCCTCTGCATTCAAAGCTGGAGTATTCGTATCCATCCGGACCACATGGCCTAGCCAGCGTAGCCGCTGCTTCTTGATTCGCTGAACTATGTCAATGTCGCCGTATAACTCGTAGAAGACCATAAATCTTACGCAAAACCTTTCTTTCGAAAACTCCTAACGCCGACTCATCAGATGTTGTCATCGTCCATGCTTCCGCACCATATAGCAGGATGGGAACGACGAGGGATTTGTAGAGTTTGGTTTTCGTTCGTCGGGAGATTACTTTACTTTTCAATTGCCTACTTAGTCCAGAGTAGCACCTGTTGACAAGAATGATTCTACGTTGGATTTCAAGGCTGTCATTATTATTGGTGTTGATGCTGGTTCCTAGATAGAGGAAATTATTTATGACCTCGAAGTTATGACTGTCAAAAGTGACAAGGGGGGTCCTTCTCGATTCTGATGGAGCTTTTAGTGTTGCTTAACGTCAGTTTACATAGCCGTATAAGTTTTGCGGGGATACCAAATTCAGACATAGCGTCGTAAAGGCAGCTCTTTCTCGTGCTGTAGAAAGCTTCTTTTCACAGGTCTTTTCCAAGATTTGGCGCATGGTCAATGGTTGACTTACCAGGTCTAAAGCCACATTGATAAGGTCCAATCAGTTTGTTGACGGTGGGCTTTAGTATTTCACACAATACGCTCGAGAGGACTTAATAGGCGATATTAAGCAGGCTTATCCCACGATAATTGGCGCAGATTGTGGGGTCCCCTTTTTATGGATTGGGCAGAGCACACTTAAATTCCAATCGTCGGGTATGCTTTCGTCCGACCATATTCTGCAAAGTAGCTGATGCATGCTCCTTGTCAGCTCTTCACCGCCGTGTTTGAATAGTCCTGCCAGTAGGCCGTCAGCTCCAACCGCTTTGTTGTTTTGATATTCGAACTTCTTCATGGTCAGGTTATGGAACGCCTTATCCATAATCATCGGTTGGGGTTTCGGGCTCACCATCTCCGGATACTCCATTTTCACTGCTATTCAGCGGGAAAGAGAAGTGTTCTCTCCATAAATTCAATATGCTCTGGGCATCGGTGGCTAGATCACCTCTTTTTGTCCTACAGGAGTCTGCTCCGGTCTTGAAACCTTCTGTAAGTCGTCGTATCTTTTCATAGAATTTTCGAGCATTACCCTTGTCTGCCAGCTTCTCAAGCTCTTGATACTCACGCATCTCGGCCTCTTTCTTTTTTGTCTGCAGATGCGTATTGCTTCCACTTTCAGCTCTCGGTATCTATCCCATCCCGTACGTGTTGTGGTCGATCGCAACGTTGCAAGGTAGGCAGTCTATTTTCTCTCCACTGCGACACGGCAGTCCTCATCGTACCAGCTGGTTTTGCGGCATTTGCGAAATCCAATAGTTTCATTTGCTGCTGTACATAGAGAGCTTGATGAGTGCTCTCAGAGAGCAGGAGTGCAAGTCGAGTAGAAAATCGTTCGGCAGTCTGTTGTGATTGCAGCTTTTCGACGTCGAGCTTTCCTTATGTTTATTGACGGGCGTTCTTCGACACATAGAGATGCGTATCTTCGCTGCAACCAGATAGTTGTCCGAGTTGATATTGGGTCCTCGGAGTGTACGCACGCCGAAAACACTGGAGACATGTCTTCCGTTTATCCCAGTATCATCGATCTGGTTTTGTGTTTTTTGATCAGGGGACAGCCAAGTAGCTTGATTTATTTTTTTGTGCTGGAATCTAGTATTACAGACAACCATATTTCGGGCCCCGGCGAAGTCGATCAGCCTAAACCCATTAAGAGATGTTTCGTTGTGAAGGCTGAATTTTCCAACAGTCGCACCAAAGATACCTTCTTTGCCCACCCTGGCATGAAAATCGCCAAGCACGATTTTCATATTGTGTCGGGGCAGCGCTCGTAAGTATGTTCTAGGCGCTCATAAAAAGCATATTTGACCAAATCGTCCTTCTCTTCCACCGAGGTAAATACTAGTACTCGAGACGAAGTCTCTCTCACACCACAAATCCGACACCAAATTTACGCTCCTTTATATGGCCGTTATAGTAAATGTCACAAGAACCTACCCGCTTTCGTCCTTGTCTCGTCCATCGCACTTCTTGGACGGCGGTGATGTCAGCCTTTATTCTTACGAGGACATCAACCAGCTGGGTAGCGGCACCTTCCCAATTAAGGGACCGGACATTCCAGGTGCATACCCTCAAATCGTGATCCTTATACCCGTCAACAGAAAGGGGGTATCTCATGCGAGGCGTTGCATAAATATATATATATACATGGGTCAAGGCATATGCTTTGATCAACTCGACTTCTATGATATAAAAGCCGACCACCATTACCAAAAATGGCACTTAACAAAAATGAGAACAAATCAAACTTCATTGCTGAAGGCATGCGTACCTCTTCTTCACTTTTGTGCTTCGGTCATACAATAGCAAAAATCAAATACAATAATAACAAACCGATCTATTTTCATTCATAAATCCTATCGTCAAAAGTCTGAAATTGATGTTGAACTTGCGACAAAGTGAAAACCACACCCTTCCTTCTTTCATTCCACCAACTCAAACCTCTTCTTCGCGACGATGACAAAATTTACAAAAATCTGAATTCACGTAACCATTCAAAGAGGCCAATGTGTACATGAAATGAAATCGGATGGGATGAATTCTTTAAAAAAATTTGTACCGAAATATTCTTACAAAATAAAGTCGTATATTTTATTATGGCTAATAATTGTAAAAAGTGTAATTCGGTGGATGACGAGAACATGGTTCAATATGACACATATGAAGGATGGTTCCACTTTACATTTGTCGGAGTCGAAAGTCGCATAGTTGACGTAGGTTGGAACTGTGATCTGTGTGAACACAGCGCATCAGCAAGACGACCTATCTCAACATCATCACCTACAGCTAGAGGCGGCAGCTGCGCCGGTAATCAATACTGCGACTGCTAATCCACATGGTGACCACATGTTTACCAAATCACATTCAGTGGTACCGGAGCAGATTACTCCAAGTTTGTTTTAGACCAATTGCATGAAGATGTGGCAGAAGCACAAGCCCCTAAAGAATGGGGATCTACGACACAAATATTAGGAATGTTTTAGGAATATAATTGCAGATTTAAGCGATTGCGCCGAGACGGATGGGATGAATTACTTAATACGAGGTTATATAAAAAATGGTGTCATTGGAAATCAACTATCGATGTTATAACCGCAGGGAAAATTCCTCACTGCTATTCACAATTCATTCAACATTCAAAGGAAGATCAACTTCACACGTTTGTCGACGCTGGCGAAAATGCGTATGCAACTGCATGCTATTTACGTATTGAGTATACCAGCGGAGTCACCGTTGCCCTCGTTACCGAGAAATCTAAGGTATCCCCTTTGAAGCCACTGTCAATAAAAAAGATTGGAGCTTCAGTCAGCGCTCATCGCAGTAAGGATAGCAGGTGCAGTACTTAGTGTTCATCGTTTACCTATAACTAAACAGTACTGGTGGACTGACTCGAAAACAGTTTTGAGATGGTTGCGAATGGACCCGAAGAACTTTAAGCCATATGTTATGCACTGTGTAGGAGAAATTTTGGAGTGTACAAATCATCCCAATGGAAATGGGTACCTTCGAAAGAAAATCCAGCAGACTTAGCAACTAAAATTTTAACGCATTCTGACTACTCGATGTGGTTTTGTGGCCCACAGTTTTTATCAGCTGAAGCAAGTTCGTGGCCTCATTGCGAAGAGTTCCAAGACAAGGAATTCGGCCAAACGTTATGTGCTGCAGATTGACAAGGTATCTAATAAAGATGTATCACTCAACACGGAATATTGCTCGGATTGTAAGCGCTTATATAGAGCGGTCGCGACGATCTTGCTGTACATGAATAAGCTGCGTTCAGTTATTAAAATGCAAAGGTCGAACGAAATGATTAATTTTGAACTCATTCAACGAGCTCAATTAATTATAATTAAATCGGCTTAGGCCGACGCCTATCTCGAAGATATAAATCTACTTAATTCCGGCAAATCTCTTCATAAGCATAGTCAACTTCGCTCCGTGAATGCATACCTAGATGAAAACAGAGTAATTAAAAGTAAAAGCAGGGTGGAACACCTTAACAGTCGCGCAGATATTATTGTTTTGCCAAGTTCACATTATGTTACCTTCTTAATTTTGTGCTCGATTCACGAGAAATTTCATCATCATATGCACGAAGCTATCATCAATACAATACGTGGGCAATATTATACACCCCGGTTGCGAGTTTTATACAGAAAAGTTAAAAAAATTTGCGAGAAGTGTAAGAATTAAAACGCTAAACCGATTATTCCACAAATGGCGGCCTAGCCAACCGCCAGGCTTGTAGCCTTCGAAAAGCCTTTCACTTTCGTCGGCATCGATTTCATTGGTCCCTTATTAGTAACCGTCGGAAGAAGGCGCGAAAAGCGATGGTGTGTCCTATTTATCTGCCTTACACTACACGCTATTCATATAGAAATTGCGCACAGCCTGGATACATGCTCATGTGTTATGTCGATCAGAAATTTGATAGCTCGTCGCGGTTACCCACGGCAAATTTTTACTGATAATGGGACAAATTTCAAAGGAGCGGAAAAATCGTATGTGCGGTGGTGAAGAGATAGATTTTCAGTGTTTACGTCAACCTTCGATCAGATAAAATGGAAGTTCATTCCGCCAGCAGCACCTCACATGGGCGGTGCTTGTGAACGACTCGTGAGATCTGTCAAATCTGCCTTATTTAAAATTATGCCGTCTGCAAGTTTTAACGATGAAAGCCTCAAAATCAGCTTATGTGAAGTAGAATACATTATTAATTCCCGACTTTTGACATTCGCTTCACTCGATTCAGAAGACGACGATGCAATTACACGAAATAATCTTCTACTTGGTTCACCTGATGGATTCAAACCCATTTGCACGGCAGACTTAGATCTACGCAAACGATTGCCGACAACTTCCGACGAAGATGGCACAAGGAGTATGTGTCAATAATCTCTAGGCGTAGCAAGTGGATTGATGAAAATTTACCACAAAATAATTGGCCGAAAGGTAAAGTAATTAATATCGTAGCAGCCCAGGACGGGCAAGTACGGAGTGCCGGAGTGAAAACTGCATCAGGAATACCACACCGTCCAGTTTCCAAAATTGCAGTGCTTGAAGAACAACCGATCTTCAAGCAATTTCGTTCAACCTAACTCATTTACCGACCAGGGGATGTTGCCACCGATAAGCACAGCTGAATAGTGTAGTTCCTTTGTTAATATCTTACTTATGTTAAAATATATTGATAACACATTTAGTCAGCCTTCGAAAAAAAATACAGCAGACTTAGCAACTAAAATTTTAACTTTTCTGTATAAAACTCGCAACCGAGGTATATAATATTGCCCACGTATTATATTGACGCTAGCAGGAAAACCAGGAAAAAATGTAACATTTTAATTCGTAAACGCATGCGCCCTACAATAAAGCAATGTGTTCATTCATGAATTCTATTGCTCACATGTCTCCGCTTACCCGCCTCAACGGTTGGTTAATAGTGACGGTCACAAACTCAAACATGTAAGGAAGACTAAATTCGAGTGGAAAAGCAATAGGTACTCGGCTGATATTTATATGTCACACTGTTTAACATCTCAATTCTTACTCGAGCTTTCGTGTATAGAGACGGAGGGACAAACATTCATAAATCGATTTATCTCACTATTCCCTGAAGTTTCCTACATAGAGTTTATTCTTACTTCGATTATTTTAAAACCGTTAGCAGAACAAGCCTAATGTACTCTGTTCACATAGTGCAGCCCGGTAAAAAAAAAATCGCGTAACAATCATGCTTCGAGAATATCGAAAATCAAAAAACAACATACATTAGACGCATAGACAGCATTGCAGAAGCATTGCTTCAAATTCTTGCTACTTTGACAAAAATCTAGACTTCGCCCACCGAATTGAAGGAAGTCTGCATCGTCCTACTAAATTTGCTGCTTCCCATTAGCTCATATTGATGCTAGGCAAACAATGTATGTTGCCCGTCCACAAGTAGACAAAATGCAAAAATTCTCAATTTTTAGAGATGAAGTGCGTATCACAAACTAAGGCCAAAGAGGTTAGTATTTGGTTGCATAACACTTCTGCTTCAACACTTCCCCACACCGATTTCGCATTGATGTTATAAGATTTCGACAGCGCGTCACTGGTATTGCTTGCCATACCGTAAGGAAGTAAGTCCTTGAAAAGGACATCCATTTTTAGGATATTTATAACACTAACGACTCTTCTCACGTCTGCCCAGAGAGTTCAAGTCTGGACTGGATGATGACCATTCTAAAACATTGATGATTTTTACGCCAACTTTTGGGTGTGCTTTGGATGGTTGGTTGAAATTTCCATATAATAGGCAAATTATCTTCAGCCCAAGGCAACATGACATTTTCCAGTATGTCGACGTATTTCTGCGAATTTAAAATTCCATTTATCCTACAGAGTGGACCAACACCATTCCTGGAAAAAAATTCCCACGCCATGATTGATGGTCTACTATGCTTCACTACGCGTGAAACATAGCGAGGATTAAATTCTTGGTTAATGAGCCGTCGAACATTCATCCGACCATCAGGAATAATGCGATTATTTTTGTTTCATAGCTCTAAACGATATACTTCCACTGGTTTTGAGCCCAAGAGCAATGAGAATGGGCGAAGTCTACACGTCGTTTTCTTTGAATTTTGGTCAGAAGCGGTTTCCTGCGTACTGCTCCTCCATGAAGTCCAGATTCGACCAAATGCCGTGCAATTATTCTCTTCGGTATTTGAATAGTGAATTCATCCTGAATTTCACGTTGAATGTCCGAGGAACTCTTTTCTGGGTCTCTTCGCGAGATCACTGTCATCCTGTGATCTATTCCTGCTAAAGTTTTCCCCGTTTCGTTTTTGCGTTTTTTAAATTCTGGATTGCCTTAAGGCATTAAAGAAGAAATTTTAATTATTTTTAAATAATAAATTTTAGATAAATGTTTACCAAAAACTAGTAATATTATCACTAAAACAACACAACGTTATGAATATGTTACTATTTAATTATCGTTTCTAATTAACTGTCGCACTTTATTTACTTTACACCAAGTAATGCATCCACAAAAGGGGGAAAAGAATAATAGTACTTGAAATGCAGAACTATAAATTTGGGGGCATTGAGTAGTAAATAGTGTACCGAAAACAATGCAAGTGTTCTTTTTAAGAAAATATAACGGTAAATTTGCATATTTTAGTATTATGCCCAACAAGCACTTACAAGAAGAGAGCGTTTCTAATTAGTAGTCAACAGCTGTATATACATACATACACATGTATGTATGCATGCCTTAGTATTTATGAATGCCTCTATTGTCGTTTTGCATGCATGTGCGAAAGATTTCTTCTATTTTATCTCATTAAATGAAAATACACAAGTTTTGATTGATAACTTTACTATTTAATAATATTAAATAAATGCCAACTTGAAAAATTCTTGATGGAAACAAAACTCTTGTACAATCATATATATGTATATGCATAGATTTTTATCACAACTAATGCAATTTATATATAATGTGCACACTTATTTTGTAAATATTAACGCACTTCACTTTATTAAACACATTTTTCATAAAGATTCTGTAACCAGAAGTATTTATTTGCTTACGAAACCACAATTCACAAATCGTATATGTGCACAAAACTTTTAATTGCAATTATAAATTGTTTTCTTTAAATTCTTAGGCAAATTTTATTCTAAATGCCGACGGCAAACGAAACGACAACAAATTTTCACAAAATCACACTTTAATCACCATATAAATGTTTAAAACTCACTATCACTTCTTTATTTCCACATTAATATCCTTGTTTAGTTAATTTTTAAATAATAAACTGCACTACTCTCAAATTCTTCTCTTTTATTTCAAAAAATGCTCTCGCCTTCCCGGCATAAATGTCAGCCGTCAAACGATATGGAGAGCGCTAAAACGAAGTGGAAACATAGAGCGAGCAAAGATGAATCCAGTGCCACGTCTGCTACCTCGTCACAAAACTGCCCGTGTGCATTTTGCCGAACAAAACATGTTAACAGATTGGACCTCGGTAAGAAATTTCTCTAGGACATCCAAAATGGAAGAAAATAATCAGAATTTGATTCCAGGTAATTTTTTCAGATAAAAAAAATTAAACCTTGATGGGCCAGATGGCTTTAACGGATACTGACATAACATTAGAAAAGAGCCGCTCTATTTTTGAAAACAAAATTTTGGTGGAGGAAATGTAATGGTGTTGGGAGCGATTTCCTCCACAAAAACACTGGAGCTGCAGTTCTGCTCAAACAGAATGAAGAGTAGTGACTATACAGCTGTCTTGCAAAGCAGTCTGATACCGTTCCTAGCTTCTGAGCCAGACAAAAATTAAGTTTTCCAACAGGAAGTAAGGAAACAAAAGATTGGATGGCAACGAATTCCATCAACTTACTTGAATAGCCGGCATGCTCTCCAGATGTCAACCCAATGAAGAACGTATGGGGAATCCTCGTCCGTCAATTTAACACAGTAGACGAAATAAAATCGCTCATAATCGAAGAGTGGGGAAAGTTAGACACTGCGCTATTAAAAAAGTTAGTTTTAAGTATGAATAAGAGGATTATTGAACTAATAAAAGGAAAAGGACAACAAATAAATTATTAAAACAAAAACATCAAACGCAACAGGTGTTTAACTCGTTTTCTTTTTACTATCTAAAGTTTTAAAGTTGGGTCTCACAATGTGCTTTCAAAGTAACAGAGTTGCCAATGCTCAAGTTACTTAGAAAAAAATTCTTTAAAATACTCACTGGTTACCAGTAACAACTAATTTTTGATCGATCTTATAATATTGCAACAGAGGGTATATACGTATATTTATAAACTTCCCGTTTTCTTTATTGCGGTAAATATAAGTTACATGACGCAGTGTTGTAAGCCCCACTTTTAATGCTCTAAATTTTACAAATATTGAATTTAAACTCTTCAATTATAAAGATTATATTTACATTATATTATTTATCATCTATTTTAATTCTTAGTCAAATTCAAGTGAACTCAGAAAACTTTTACCGAAGGAATATTTAGCACGGCAACACACCCGACTAAATACTAACGGTTTTGCTCGAAATTAAAAGAAACATAGCAGAAAATCTACCTAGGTAACAAGCGACTCATACCTGCCGTTGGTGCCTATCCTCAAATTCGCTTTCTCATTCCATTCATTATTGCAATTTCTTTCCTTCACACAACATTCAATTCAATATGTGTGCGTGAAAAAGTGAGCTAGTATGTGTGAAAAATATTAGTTTTGTTACTTGTAGGTTCCTACAATGATCTGCAGTGAGCAGACGTTTGTTTTAATGAACGGACAACAAAAATCCAGTAAGCGAAAACTAGTAGAATTTCTTAAAAATAAATAATTATATTTATTGCATTGCTTAATATGTGTTCTAACCAAGAAATAAACAGTTAATTTATGACGAGCTCCGGATGTACGGATGTACAACGTGTAATACAGTGTTAAATGGTTCAAGTATTTTTAAAACAAAAATATATAGTTTTTTCCCCGTATACAATGTTATCAATCTTTTCTTCTTTCTTCTTTTCTTCTTCTTTCTTGACGTCGTATGTAACTATGCTTTCCTTTTGCAGTTAAACATGTTAAACAAGAAAACTCTAAAAGTTTTCCTCTTATGCTGCAACTACCCATCGCGCGTACCTTCCGTCCATAGCAACCTATCTTATGAGAGCTCCATGCAAATGAAAAGTTGTCACCGCTCGCCCATACCGTTACTGACGGTTGTCCCATAGAAACCAGCGGCGATTTGATTTTTTCCGTAAAACCGTCTCAGCTCAGACGGTGTAGACTTTGTAAACTAATATGAAATAAACTAATAACTATTAATATGAAAATGCGTAGTTTTTTCAAAGGAAATGAAAGCTAAATCCGTAATTAATTATTTATTACCATATAGATCATGTATATTTGATTTGTGTTTATATTCGAACATATAAATTATGAAATTTGTTGACGAAAATTATAAATTTGTTTAAAAATATGCAAACACACTGGCTGCTGGCAACATTTCTACTCCGTTCGCAGCGTCGATAATTCGTGTATTTACATCGCTCTTCCAGTCGGCTGTTATGGACGTTAGCTATGTAAAATGGGTAGTTGCAGCATTAATGCTACAACTACCCATCTTACATACCTTCCATTCATAGCAACCTATCTTATGAGAGCGCCATGTAAATGAAAAGTTGTCACCTCTTGCCCATGCCGGTACTGACGGTTGTCCCATGGAAACCAGCGGCGATTTGATTTTTTCCGTAAAACCGGCTCGGCTCATTTCTCGCTGTTATACACTTTTTAAACTAATATGAAATAAACTAAGAAATGCATAGTTTTTTCAAAAGAAATGAAAACTAAAGTCGTAATTAATTATTTATTACCATATAGATTATGGTATGTATATTAGATTGGTGTTTACATTCGAACATATAAATTATAAAATTTGTTGACGAAAATTATAAATGTGTGTAAAAGTATGCAAACACACTGGCAGCTGGCAAAATTTCGCAGCGTCGACAACTCGTGTATCTACATCGCTCTTCCAGTCGGGTGTTATGGACGTTGGCTATTTAAGATGGACCCTGCAAGACGGAGGTAACCATTTTGGAACTAATATCGTAAAATTTTGCTGCTTTACCACTACATCCACAAAACTATTTTTTCCTTCCCATAGGCAGTTTCTGTAGTAAGACGAGTACCATATATCGATAACGATTGTCTAGTACATTAGAAAGAAATGTATGTATACACATTTTCAAATATGGCCTTTGAAATTTTCCGCCATTTCCTTTTTCAACCGAAGACGCTGAGAGGTGAGATGTGTTTTTTTATAAAATATAAATAAATTTGTAAATAATAATTGTTTTTTATTTTCTTAATAATTTCTTTATTAGCTGTAGCAGAGTGGGAGCAACTTTAGATCAAGAAATAAGGTAAGATAACAACATATGCATTTGTGTATATATACGTACGTGCATAAAGACGAATGTGCGCATATGTACATATGTATGTACATATGATATTTACATTTTATTTTTGGTTTTATGAGAATAACAATATTGTTTATTTCAGCGTTGTTCATCGAATCAGCCACCACAACACAGCATTTGATTTGGAAAAACGCAAGCTTCAAGTGTATTAATACGAATATCAAAGATTATCATCGGAAAACGTCCTTCATAAATAATCAAAAAGTAAGTTTTTCATTTATTAATGTATCTGTATATAACTTAGTGCGAAAGTGTTAAAATTAAATTTAAAAGAAAGTTTGTTCAATTGTCTTTAAGTTTAATCGAACTTATTTAAAAAAAATTGGTTTTTTGCGAAAATTTGGCATTTTTGTGCCAGTCATACACATATGCGGGTGTACAAATTTAGCAGTGCAACAAAAGTAAATTTTTTGTTTAAACATTATACTTAAATAAGTTAAAATCAAATTTAAAATAAAGTTTATTTAAACATCTTTTAGTTTGATGTAATTTATTTTAAAAAATTTTTATTTTATTGTGAAAATTTTACATTTTTCTTGGGCATGTGCCAGTCATTCATATATTCGTATGTACAAATTGGCAATGTTGTAACAAAAGTTCTGTTTTTGTTAAAAAAAATTAACTTAAATTAATTAAAATGAATTTTAAATTAAAGTTTATTTAATTGTCTATTAGTTTGAGGAAATTCATTTTAAAAAAATTTGATTTTTTTGTAAAAATTTTGCACTTTTGTATTGCATGTGCCAGTCCTACATATGTCCGGGTGTAGAAAAGCAATGGTGTAACAAAAGTTCTTTTTTTGTTTGAATATTTAACTTAAATTTGTTTAAATGAGTTTTGGAAGATAGTTTATTTAATTATATTTTATTTCATGTTATATATTATTAAAAAAAAATTATTTTTTCGTAAAAATTTTACAATTTTGTTACGTATGTACCAAGCATACACAAATAATGTATGCAAATAGCTATGTTCTTTGTAAAGCTTTTATTGCGATTAATTATATTAAATGCTAGCAATAAAGATAAAAATTCAATAAAATACATCATAATAATTATTTTTTGTATATTTCAGATTCCATTGGTATACTTCTTCTTTACTGGCGTAGATTGCTGTCACGATTAAAACCAAGTGAACAATGCTGCCTGTTCAGCCAGGTCTTACTAAGCATGATATTTCTAACGGAGTGGAGGTCTTCCTCTGAAGCGGCTGTCTTAATATTTTAAGTACTCTAAAACTTATTTTTAGTTAGTCAAAATTCTAGTACCATTGTCTATTAAGTATTAGAAATGAATGTACAATTAATTTTGTTAAGCATATGTATATGTAAAAAGAAGTTAAATTAACAATTTTAATTTAATTATTTGATAAAAACAAACTAAATTTTTAAATCAAACTTGTAAATATGTATATTTTATTATTTATATTTTCAATAAAAAAAAATAAACTTAAAAAATTATATTTTTCATTTTAAAGGAAATATAGGTAAAAGGTCAATAGTCAATATGGGTAACCCGTCCGATAACTAAAACATTTGTTTTAAATAAGTCACCGGTGACAGGTCCGCTAACAAATGCATTTGTTTTAAATAAGTCACCGGTGACAGGTCCGCTAACAAATGTATTTGTTATAAATAAGTCACCGGTGACAGGTCCGCTAACGAATGCATTTGTTTTGAACAAGTCACCGCCCATAGATATGCTAACAAGTGATTATGTTTTCAACAACACATGGGTAGCAGATACGATATCATGTACGTTTGTTTTCAATAGCCAGTTGCTGCCAGATCGAGTAACATACGTGCTTGTTTTGAATAACAGATGTATTATAAATACGGTAACAAAAATATACGAAAATTAAAAAAGGCGAATATATGTCGCATACCGATAAATACAATGCGAGTGAATGAAAAAGAGAATCACACGTACGTGAAACAAAGCGGGGAAATTTGTTATTTTTTTCCCACGGCTAGAAGAAAAGTAACAATTCAAATAACAAATGCACGTATGTAAAGTAACAGGCGGATAACATGTTAGGAAACAGCTACCCGTCTTGCAGGGAAATGTATGTGTACATATTTTATAAGTCTGAGCTTACACGGGGATACTTTTTGTCGCTTTTTATCGAAATTTTCTCTTTTGTGTCGCCCTTCACGTTCACACAGACACTTTCGTCAAGCAATTTTTTTGACATTTGTTTGGTGTTCATTTTTTTCCTCTACTCCGCTTTATTTTACACTCGCAATTTTTCGTTCGCATCGCGCTGGCTAATATGTCTAAAATAAAAACACTATGCTTGTGTAAAGGAAGACCCAGCTTTTATTTATCTGTTTCTTTTATATATTTTTACATTTTATTAAACATCAAAGTGTAATCTATTTTCATATCTCACGCTTTTCACTATCATCAAAATCAATCTCAGCGGCTTCTTCAATAGTCTCTAATATTTCTTGCATTAATTCAACTTTGTCTGCAAACTCCATTATCTGAAATATTTATTAATAATCGGATAAATATACACAAAGGCATATATGTTTGCATGCATATATTACATATGTATATGTAAATATTGTAGTTGTTGATGTTGTTGTTAGGCTTAGGGCAGGTATCATCAGTCTAAGTCGCCGAGGTCATCTAACGGGAGGTCCAGGAAACGTGCTGTTTCGACAGGGTTGGACCAAAGGGAGAGGGGGGTTAGATGGGTAGGTTTAAGGGGGCATGTGAAGAGGTGGTTAGTGTCGTGCGGGGACTCTCCACATGCAGGGCATACGTTGGGTATGCTGGGGTCGAGTCTCGATATGTAGGAGTTTAACCTGCTACAGTATCCAGTTCTGAGTTGTGCTAATATCACTCGGGTCTCTCGAGGCAGCTCGAGCTCACTGTCTGCAATTGATGGAGGTTTGTTTCCGAGTACGCCATTCACTGGAAGGGAGTCTAGGAAGGTGTTGACTGACTCCTGGTGAATGGCGTTCAGCGCCTGTCGGTAAGCCGTTGTTGTTGTTGTTGTTGTTGTAGCGGTTCGCTAACCCCGCTTAGGGCAGGTGTAATCAGTCTAAGTCGCCGGGGTCATCTAACGGGAGGTCCAGGAAACGTGCTGTTTCGACAGGGTTGGACCAAAGGGAGAGGGGGGTTAGATGGGTCGGTTTAAGGGGGCATGTGAAGAGGTGGTTAGTATCGTGCGGGGACTCTCCACATGCAGGGCATACGTTGGGTATGCTGGGGTCGAGTCTGGATATGTAGGAGTTTAACCTGCTACAGTATCCAGATCTGAGTTGTGCCAGAGTCACGCGGGTCTCTCGAGGCAGCTCGAGCTCACTGTCTGCGATGGGTGGTGGTTTGGATCCGAGTACGCCATTCACTGGGAGGGAGTCTAGGAAGGTGTTAACTGACTCCTGGTGAATGGCGTTCAGTGCCTGTCGGTAAGCCGTCCTGTCCAGCGGTTTTTGAACGTGGTGCTGTATAGTGCTGTCGTAGTCAAGTACTCCCTTCCTGATGTGCCTAGGCGGAGGCTCCGCTTCTAGGAGGTGCCGGCTGGGGTGCTCCGCGCGGTGGCATCCCAACAGGAACTGCTTGCACAGCAAAGCATTATGCTCCTTAACTCGTAGCATAGATGCTTCGCTGTGCAAGTGGTGTTCAGGTGACATCAGGAGGTTTCCTGTCGCAGTCCTAAGGGCGGTATTCTGGCAGGCTTGTAGTTTCCTCCACTGCGTCTCGTTCGTCCCCGGCGCCCAAATCGGTGCAGCGTAATTTACGACCGGCCGGCCAATTGCTTTGTAGGTTGCCAGCAAGGTTTCTTTATCTTTACCCATGTGCTGCCGGCTAGCGCTTTGAGTATTTTGTTGCGGCCCTGGAGTTTTGCGGCAATTGCGGTCGTATGCGGAGTGAAGGAGTACAGGCTATCGAATGTGACCCCTAAAATCTTAGGGTTGTTTACAGTTGGAATTTTTACGTCATCAACTTTCACATCGAGTTCTAGCCGGTACTCCTTCGTCCAGCTGGTGAAGAGGGTAGCCGAGGATTTCGTCGGTTGGATTTTTAATTGTCGTGCAGTGAAGAAACGGGAGAGATCAGCGAGGTAACCGTTCACTTTCGAACATAGGCTATCAATATCCTGGCCGGACGCCAATATCGAACAATCATCGGCATACGAGGTTAGTGAGACTCCTTCCGGTGGAGGAGGGAGCTTCGAATTGTAAAAATTAAACAGTAGCGGGGAGAGGACACCACCCTGCGGAACCCCCTGTTTAATTTTCCTCAATTTAGATGTTTCACCTCGGAATATGACCGATGATTGACGACCACTCAGGTAGCCCATGACCCACCTCTGCAACCCCGGCGGTAATGAGGATTCCTCAATGTCACTGAGTAGCACTGAATGATTGACAGTGTCAAAAGCTTTTGACAAGTCCAGTGCTACCAGGACAGTTCTCGCACAGGGTCGGTTTTGGTTCAGGCCATTGATCACCTGGGTGTTTATGGCGTTAAGTGCTGTTGTGGTACTGTGCACTTTTCGGAAGCCATGCTGATGTGCTGCTGGACGCAGATGGTGAGTAAAACTCGGGAGCAGTAAGGCCTCAAGCGTCTTCGCTACTGGGGAGAGGAGAGTTATCGGCCGATAAGACTCTCCTTTGTTGGCTGGTTTCCCCGGTTTGAGTAGCGGGACCACCCTACCGGTCTTCCACAAATCTGGTATGATTAGGGTGGTCAAAGACAAATTGAGGACCTTAGTGAGGTATTCTGCTCCCGCTGGTCCGAGATGTTTTAGCATCAGCATGCTTATTCCGTCAGGGCCGATGGATTTGGAGGCTTTCGCCTTCCCGATAACCCCCTGAACCTCTTCTCTGGAGAAATCAAGCGCCGCGCTTGTGTTTGGCAGTTTGCCCATACGACGGGTTACACGTCTTTTCGCTTTGTCTACCGAAGGATGCAGTGTAAAAAGCCGGCTAAAATAGCTCGCGCATCTCTTCGGGTCCGACGAGGCGCGATCACCGAATGAAATTTCCACCCGGTCATCGCGTCTCGTCGGGTTAGACAGCGACTTGACTGTAGCCCAGAGCTTGGTTGCCCCAGAGGAGAGATTGCAGGACCTTAGGTGCTCCTCCCACTTTTTCCGCTTGTAATTGTTTACAACAGTCCGAATCTCCGCATTTAAATCTCTGATTAAGGGATTCCCGGGATCGGAGTTACGGAGGATGTCGCGCCTTGCTGCTAAAGCCGCCGCTTCGGACGGGAAGTTAGGGCGGATTTCCGCAATTCGGCCTGCCGGGATGAAGCGGGCGGCAGCGGTCACAACTATCCTGCGGAATGATCGTTCACCAGAGGTGACGTCTGTTGGAGTGGAGAGAGCACCGAAGGCGTTCTCAGTGAATTCCGTGAAGCCGGTCCAATTAGCTTTTTTGAAGTTAACGAAGGTCCGGTGGTCCGCGGAAACAAAGTCGGGAGGTCTGTCAATCGAGATGTGTATGGGTAAGTGGTCCGATGCTAGTGTCAGTACAGGTCGCCAACCTATACTGTTTATCAGACCAGCACTCGCAATTGTTATGTCAGGCGAGCTTTGGCAATTACCCACAACTCTGGTGGGGGTGTTGTCGTTCATTGTGCAGAATGTCGAATCGTCTATCTGTTCCGCCAGCTCCATTCCTCTACGGTCATTTGACAGGCTAGAATGCCAAAGATCGTGGTGCGCGTTAAAGTCGCCCAAAACCAAACGGTTTTCGCCTCTGAGTAGCGCACCTATATCAGGGCTATATCCAACTGGGCAACTTGTAACGGGAGGAATGTATATATTAAATATTTCGAGCTCGGCATCGCCTGACCGGATAGCTATGCCCTGACATTCTAGGGTAGTATCCCTGTGGTCGATGCCGCCGTCGATGAGACGATACTGCACGGTGTCGTGCAGGATGAACGCCAAACCCCCTCCGTGGTCTCGCTCGCGATCCTTGCGGATTATGTTGTATCCGGCCCGACTCAGAAGATCCGAGCGGGCGGTCAGCTTAGTTTCCTGGATCGCAGCAATTGACAGATGCTCCCGGCTCATGTAGTCGACTATCTCGTCGATCTTCCCCTGGAGTCCGTTGCAGTTGAATTGAAGGAGTCGGGTCCGTCTCGGGGGAACGTTCGTGATACGGGGGGCGAGGGAGTGGTGCGTGGATGACGTGTGTTGCTGCTGTAATACCCGCTGAGGTTGGTTCCGCACGTTGGTGTTGATTGGCGGTGTTGTCGTATTAACAGGCGGGGGCAGACTCCTACAGCAAGGGGCAACGTACGCATCACTCCACTCACGGGTGGTGCGCAGGCCCGAGCACGTCCGAAAATGACACCAGCCGGAGCAAGAATTGCATCTGACTGAGGTCACATTCCGACGTACTAAGGCCTGACACACGGAACAGACTGTGCGGGGGACTAAGAGCTGCTGGGTAGCCCTCGCACGGGAGGAGCATGAGGAGCTGGTTGTGGGGGGGGAAGGGGGGGAGGGTTGGTGGGAGTCATGTTGCGGGGAGCTCCGGGAGACCGTGGAGGTCTGCGGGTTACCCAAAGTGGGTAAGTGTGCTGAAGGCACTGCCGTGGAGGCTGGGGGCGCACTTGGGCGCTGGCAACATGGGGCCACATAACGTGTGGTCCACTCCCTATGTGTCTTAAGGCCTGAGCAGACCTTAAGATGACTCCAACCATTGCACTGGTTGCACCTAACCGAGATGGAGGAGTGGTGGAGTCTTTTGGTGCACACGCAGCAGAAATAGTCCGTCGGACCAGGGTTGGTTTCTACACCAGCCCTGATTAGAAGGATTTGAAGCAACCCAGCTGCGAGGTATTGCTCCGATGGCGCACTTAAACTAATTATACCTGTTGACCCTGGGTTAGGTCGCCGAAAGGGTGACAGCCCTTGGCCGGATAAAATCCGGGTCAACTCCGGTACGTAGAACCGGCTGTCGTTGAGAGTTGGTCGGTAAGCCGTCCTGTCCAGCGGTTGTTTTAAATGATGTTGTATGGTGCAGTTGTAGTCAAGTACTCCCTTCCTGATGTGCCTAGGCGGAGGCTCGGCTTCTAAGAGGTGCCGGCTGGGGTGCTCCGCGCGGTGGCATCCCAACAGGAACTGCTTCCACAGCAAAGCATTATGCTCCTTAACTCGTAGCATAGATGCTTCGCTGTGCAAGTGGTGCTCCGGTGACATCAGGAGGTTTCCTGTCGCAGTCCTAAGGGCGGTGTTGTGACAGGCCTGTAGTTTTCTCCACTGCGTCTCGTTCGTCCCCGGCGCCCAAATCGGTGCAGCGTAGTTTACGACCGGCCGGCCAATTGCTTTGTAGGTTGCCAGCAAGGTTTCTTTATCTTTACCCCATGTGCTGCCGGCTAGCGCTTTGAGTATTTTGTTGCGGCTCTGGAGTTTTGCGGCAATTGCGGTCGTATGCGGAATGAAGGAGTGCAGGCTATCGAATGTGACCCCTAAAATCTTAGGGTTGTTTATAGTTGGAATTTTTTGGTCGTCAACTTTCACATCGAGTTCTAGCCGGTACTCCTTCGTCCAGCTGGTGAAAAGGGTAGCCGAGGATTTCGTCGGCTGTATTTTCAAATGTCGTGCAGTGAAGAAACGGGGGAGACCGGCGAGGTAACCGTTCACTTTCGAACATAGGCTATCAATATCCTGGCCAGACGCCAATATCGAGCAATCATCGGCATACGAGGTTAGTGAGACTCCTTCCGGTGGAGGAGGGAGCTTCGAGGTGTAAAAATTAAACAGTAGCGCGGAACCCCCTGTTTAATTTTCCTCAATTTAGATGTTTCACCTCGGAATATGACCGATGATTGACGACCACTCAGGTAGCCCATGACCCACCTCTGCAACCCCGGCGGTAATGAGGATTCCTCAATGTCACTGAGTAGCACTGAATGATTGACAGTGTCAAAAGCTTTTGACAAATCCAGTGCTACCAGGACAGTTCTTGCGCAGGGTCGGTTTTGGTTCAGGCCATTGACCACCTGGGTGTTTATGGCGTTAAGTGCTGTTGTGGTGCTGTGCACTTTTCGGAAGCCATGCTGTTGTGCTGCTGGACGCAGATGGTGAGTGAATGTCGGGAGCAGTAAGGCCTCAAGCGTCTTCGCTACTGGGGAGAGGGGAGTTATCGGCCGATAGGACTCTCCTTTGTTGGCTGGTTTCCCCGGTTTAAGTAGCGGGACCACCCTACCGGTTTTCCACACATCTGGTATGATTAGGGTGGTCAAAGACAAATTGAGGACCTTGGTGAGGTATTCTGCTCCCGCTGGTCCGAGATGTTTTAGCATCAGCATGCTTATTCTGTCAGGGCCGATGGATTTGGAGGCTTTCGCCTTCCCGATAACCCCCTGAACTTCTTCTCTGGAGAAATCAAGCACCGCGCTTGTGCTTGGCAGTTTGCGCATAGGCGGGTTACAGGACTTTTCGCTTTGTCTACCGAAGGATGCAGTGTAAAAAGCCGGCTAAAATAGCTCGCGCATCTCTTCGGGTCCGACGAGGCGCGATTACCGAATGAAATTTCCACCCGGTCATCGCGTCTCGTCGGGTTAGACAGCGACTTGACTGTAGCCCAGAGCTTGGTTGTCCCAGAGGAGAGATTGCAGGACCTTAAGTGCTCCTCCCACTTTTTCCGCTAGTGTCTATTTACAACGGTCCGAATCTCCGGATTTAAATCCCTGATTAAGGGATTCCCGGGATCGGAGTTACGGAGGATTGTAGTAAAAACCCCCAATTTCAATTTCCAAATTTACGGCATTTATTCATTTGAAATTTTAGACAGCCAAAATCTACAAAGACGAATAGAAACACAAAACGAGTCGAACGAGCACAGCGGCATTTTGCATTGTCGCCTTCGTCGTCGTCCCCTCCCCTACAAACGAGTGTTTCTTTGACAAGAAGTATCCCCGTGTAAACTCAGACTAAGGAGTCCTATGAACTCGTTATTCCCGTCAGCTTATTTATTATTTATTTTAATAAAAAATAAAATTAAGTCGTATAGAATAATGAAACAACGGGCTGTCCGGACGCTGGAAGAAATATTTTTTCCACACATTTTCAGTTACACCGGGCACACTGTCCGTAAGTTGAATACAAGCTTCATTTTCATTTCATCATCGGGGCGGTTAAATTAAATAATTGAATATTAAAAAAATATTCTTTTTTTTTAAATATTATACATTAGTTATCACTTTAAAACTGTAGTAGCTTGACTTGGTGTCCATTGACTAGCACAATCACCCTAAATAGGTAAAAAAGTGATCCTACTGTTGATTGATGAAATTGTTGCGCCTGCTTCTTGCTTTCAAATTATTTAATAAAATTTTAAGATAAACATAAATTGGACTCAGTTCTCTTCACTAAATCACTGAACGGTAACACAGAATGAAGAATTTGAGTTTGTCGTTCGTTCGTTGTTCGTTCTCAAAGAATATGTTATTGGGGACATGCCCGGTCAAGATACAATAAAATCTCAATCCTGCGAGATAGGGATTAAAGAAGACCTCACGACAAGGAGAAGAACTCTCACTACTACCGGAGTTGACCTGGATTTATTCGACCAAGGACTGTCACCCTTTTAGCGATGTAACCCCGTTTAGGTCAACAGGTAATATTAGTCTAAGGTCATCAGTGTAGCAACACCTCGCAGCTAGGCTGCTCTAAATCCTTATTCTCAGTGCTGGCGTCGAAACCAAGCCTGGTCTGACGGATTATTTCTGCTGCGAGTGCTACAAAGACTATATTTCGATTAGATGTACCCAGTGCAATAGCTGGAGCCATGTTATGGTCTGCTCAGGCCTTGAGACACACAGGGAGTGGTCCATAAGTTATGTAGCCCCATACGGCCAGCGCTCGAATGCGCCTCCAGTCTCTACGGCAGTGTCTTCACCCACTTTGAGTAACCACCCACAGAATTACATGACATGCTCATCTCCGCAGGTCGAATTGAGGAAATCAGCCCTGATTTCGCGACGGAAGTGGCGGTTCTAGCATCAAGGCGCGACTTCATTCGCAACGCTGAGCCCGGTAAGGGATCTCAACCAGGAGATTCTGGAAATAGCAGACGATCAGCACTTAAGATCCTGCAATCTCTCCTATGGGGCAACCAAGCTCTAGGCTACAGTCAAATCATTGTCAAACCAGACGAAACTCGATAACCGAGTGAAAATTTCAAGTATTTTATCCGACTTTTCACACTGCATACTTTGGTTGATAAAGTGAAACGACGAAAAATCTACCGCTTGCGAAAACTGCCGAACACCGGCGTAACGCTTGATTTCTCCAGGGAAGAAGTTCAGGAGGTAATCGAGAAGGCGAAAGTCTCCAAATTCATCGACCCCGATGGAATAAGCATCCTGATTCTAAAACATCTAGGACCAGCGGGAGCAGACTTCCTTACCAAGGTCCTCAATCTGTATTTGATCACCCTAAAGATACCCGACGTGTGGAAAATGGACAGGGTGCTCCCACTACTCATGCCGGGGAAACCAGCCAACAAAGGAGAGTGTTATCGGTCGAAATCTCTCCTTTACCCAGTAGCGAAGACACTTGAAGTCCCGGACATGCATACTTCATTTTACTTACTAAAGTAAACAAACGTGAAAAAATGATGGCAAATATTAATATTTTAATAAAATTATTATGTTAAATCGTTGCAAACAACAAATTTCTCGAAAACTATGAACTACCTCGGGGAACGGTATACATTTTTAGGATCTTCTAACCACCCCAAAGAGGAAATTTTTCTCTTAGTCTCCTGATGTTTATTATCGTTAGAAAAATTAAAGTAGATTCGTGTCCTTTTAATTTGTTTATTTGTTACACACATTATAGCTAGTTACAAATCTTCCATTTCACTTTTGTCTATATTTTTACTAAAAGTTTTTCTTATTGTTGGCAGCTGGGTACCCAGTTTAATTGGCAGTCTGTCACCCCAATTACTCGCTTTAGCGCACCGATAAGCATTTCTTTAAAAATATTACATTTGGGAAAAGATAATTTTATATAGTTAAATATGTGTATATTACCTCCCATGTTTGGATTGTGTGAAAATGACTTCCTGGAGTTTGGCATCCGCCGTGCACATTCTACAGACTATGTGTTTTGAACGCTGCAATGTTGGCCGAACTAACCTGGGCCATTTACGTGTTGCATCTGAATTATCTCCTTTCTTTAACACCACATAGCTGTAACGGGTAGTCTGGCGATCATCTTTTACGCCACCCAAATGTAGAGGTTCATATCCAAGTTCAAAGTTACACGGCGTTCGATCGATAGCGTTAGTTAGACGCGGGCAGGTTAAGTTGTGGGGACACTAAAAGTATTGTAAAATTTAAATTCAAGTAAAAAAATTACTATCTTCCCAAAGGCGATTTTACCGGCGAAAATACAGAACCTTTAAGTTCCTCACTCTGCATGTTCAATATAAAATCCCGCGCTTCATTCACTAATTCACTGCCGCGACGAGTTCCTTCCTCAACAATGACAAAATAACCATTGCATTTTTGCCATAAGTTGAGTAAAACGCTTTTTCGACTCTCTGCACTTGGTAACTCAAAAAGGGTATAGGATAAAACAACTAAATCATAGGCAGTCTGCGAAAGTAAACTTAGTTCATATATGTGTATAGTTAAAATAAAAATTGAAACCTACCTCCATTGCAGGTAAAAATTGTCTGTAATAAACATTACGCAATGATATTTGTTGATTTTCGTTGCCTTCGCGTAATATTAATTCGGACAAATCATTCATACTTCTTGAACTGTCCACATTGTAGTATTCGAATATAGAATCTTTCCAGAAATTACTGGCAGCCCACATGCCGGTGCCAACGCCCGAACCAAAATCAAAGAAACTTCTTGGATGAAATGCACCATCTCGTACTCGTATTTCATTCAAAATACTTATTAATACAGCATACTCTTTTGCCCCGCGTCCAATAGCGTATACCAACGCTTCGTATGAACCATACTCTATCGGCTTCCAAGCATAATTACGTTGGGCGATTAATCGTTTTATCAAATTCTCACGCTTCCTTCTCCATTTAACACCTTTTTCCTCTCCCAGCAAAGATAATTGTTCCGGGGGCATACGTCGATCAACTTCTTCCATAATAGACCTCATTTTCGAATTGATCTCTTCTTGTTCAATAGGTGGATGCCGGGAATTGATATATTGGTCAAGCTGTTTACAATCCTTAAACATAGATTTAACTGGATGATCTCCAATGGCCTTTTCCAAAGCATCACGCAAATTTGAGGGCAGCTTAATTCTCCCCAATTTCGTTATACCGGGATGATTTCTTGGCTTAACGTCACAGCTTTCCAACTTTTCAATCAGGATCGGATCCACCTCTACAGCTATTTTGCAAGTGTTTCGCAAGAGTTGCTTGGATATTTTATATCTCAAGCACTTAAAAAATTTGAAGCCGGTATTCATAACTTTTCTATATAATATTTACTATAAAATCGAGGTAAATTTTTTACAGCGATATCAGCTGTAGAACAATAACAAACAGTGTTACCACTATTCTGAATTCTCTCCAACTAAGACGACCAATCGATTCCACTAAAAAACTACTAACTCCTTCTGGTGGATTATACCAAAGAACGTATATTAATAAGAAGGGAAAAGAACTGTGAACCAATTTGAAAAATTTTGCTGAGGTGAATAGTGGCGTGGCCACAGATGGAATTCGCGTTCCTTCAAATTTCTCGCGATTTTCGTACCACAGCGGGGCAAAAATGACGGCGAAACGAAATATCGTGCCAAAACAAATAAGAGCCGATTGATTTGGCAAAAATGTGAAAAATGTGTAAACAAATAGTGTAATTTTGGACAAAAATAAGAATAATATGAAAATAGTGCAGTTTATCATTAAAGAATTAACTAAATAAAGATATTAATGAGGAAATAAAGAAGTGATAGTGAGTTTTAAACATTTATATGGTGATTAAAATGTGGTTTTGTGAAAATTTGTGGTCGTTTCGTTTGCCGTCGGCATTTAGAATAAAGTAATTAAAAGTTTTGTGCACATAAACGATTTGTGAATTATTGCTTAATATGTAAATAAATACTTCTACTTCCAGAATCTTTGTGAAAAATGTGTTTAATAAAGTGAAGTGTGTTAATATTTACAAAATAAGTGTGCACATTATATATAAATTGCATTAGTTGTGATAAAAATCTATGCATATATATATGAATGTACAAGAATTTTGTATCCAACAAGAGTTTTTCAAATTGCCATTTATTTAATAATATTGAATAGTTAAGTTATCAATCAAGACTTGTATTGTATTTTCATTTTAATGAGATAAAATAGAAGAAATCGTTCGCACATGCATGCAAAACGACAAGAGACATTCATTCATAAATATATGTACACATATGTAAAATGCTGAAGCGTTTACTTGTGTCGCCGCGCATGTATTTCATTCATTCATCTCTAAAAATCGAGAATTTTTGCATTTTGTCTACTCGTGGACGGCAGACATTGGCTTGCTCAGCTCTCAATATGAGCTAATAGGCGAACAGCAAATTTAGCAGGACAATCGGTTTACGAAGTCTGGATTTTTGTCAAAGTCGCAAAAATTTGTCTCTGCCTCAAATGTATGTTGTTGTCGTTATTCTCGAAGCATGATTGTTACGGGATTTTTTATACCCGTCTATACTATTTAAGCGAGTACATTAGATTTGTTCTGCTAACGGTTTTAAAATAATCGAAGTAAGAATAAACTCTATGTAGGAAACATCATCGAATGGTTAGATAAATGGATTTAGGAATGTCTGTCCCTCCGTCTCCATAAACGATAGCTCGAGTAGGAACTGAGATGTTAAACAATGTGTCATATAAATATCAGCCGAGTACCTATTGTTCGGTTCCACTCGAATTTAGCCTTTCTTGCATGTTAGAGTTTGCGACCGTCACGATGAAGCAAATGTTTTGCGTTTAAGAATGAAAATGTTAAATTTTTTCCTAGTTTCATGTATGTACGGGTCTCTCGTATACATACAGGCACCTTTGAATGTGTTTGTTTTGACATCAACTCAAATTGATTTCTGATTTTTGCAAATTTTGCCATCGTCCCGAAGAACTCGTTCGTGGATGACGGGGTACAAGGGAAGAGAATTTGCTAGTTTTTGTGCATGTGTCTGTTTTTCGTGTACACATTGGCTTCTTTGAATGTATGTGTCTTCAACTTCAGACCAACTTGAATTCTGATTTTTCTGAAATTTTGTCATCGTCGCGAAGATGATGTTTGTGGATGGCGGGGTGAAAGAAGGAAGGGCATGCGAGTTACTAAGATTGTGTGCGTTAAACGTATACATATTATATTGCTTGATTGTATGGGTTTTCACTTATATGAAGCTTTCAATGTATGGGTTTGTGATTTTTGCTCAACTTCAATTTCTGGATTTTGGCAAAATTTGACTTCAACTTGAGAAAACTGTTTGTGGATGAAGAGTTGAAGGGAAGAGGGTTTTTCTTCATTGAAATCAAATATTCTAGAATATTCTAGAATTTTCTGTAACTTTAAGACTTTTTTAGAGTATTTTAGAATTGTAGCATTTGTCATCCTCGCCACCACAATTCATCTTGTCGACAAGGTGCATGCGGGAAGGCAAGGAAATTGCTTGCTGGGCAATATGAGCTATTAGGCAAGCAGCAAATTTAACAGCACGATGCTGATTTTGGTGTACGACGACTGAACTTTTTTTAGTCATAGGAATTTGAAGCAATGCTAGTCGATGGCGCATCATGTACATATTTTGCGAGTTGAAGGGAAAAGGCAAGCAAATGTATACATACATAGTTGTTGTTGCATGCCTTCAGCAGTGAGATTTGTTTTTGTTATTATTTTTGTTGAGCGTCAATGACAATGATGGTTGGCTTTTGATCATTGCACATGACTTTACACACATATGTATGTATATGTATGTATTCGTACTATGCTCGTATGCTTGTACATATATATATGGATATTTAGGATTATTTAGACGCATATGCAGGTACATAATATATGTATGTATGAAGGTAGCAGTAGGTCAACTATTTTGCATATGCAATTTCGTTGGAACAATAAATATATAGGTCACTTTGCATTATATGGCATTATGTGAACATACATACACATGTATAGTATGATCATATGTACATACATACGTTACAGCATATGTAAATGTGTATAAATTTACAATGTGATTGGATTTTAAAGAAAACCACTTAATTAAAATTCAATAAAATATTTCCTTCTAAAAATTTATTTATATCATCAAATAAATATGGAAGCAAAGTATTTAAAATAATATGAAATAAATCCAAAGCAAATTCAAATCATTTGCCTCCTTTTCGTTTTTGTTGTCATCGTCGCCGTAAAAATGCCGAGAAAACATAACAACATTACCCCTACGAGGTGAATTATTGTGCGAAAGAAGGTCCAAAGAGGACACGCATTCTATCTGTGAAACGTGAGCCACTTCAATCAACAATTCACAGTTCTTTTCCCTTCTTATTAATATACGTTCTTTGGTTTTAGTCACATGGGTGTGTGGGGTTGGAAGCTAAAGATACATGCGGTAATTGGAAGATAGAAATGTATTTTTTTTTTTGCCAAAAATATGAAATTAAATTCCCGACAGATAAAAATACATTTACACTTATTCCTTCGCTTTGTTCATAGTAGTGAAAATTACTTGCCTTTATCATTTTTACTTTAGTTTTTTTTTCCTACATAAAAGCTAAGCGATGCTGATACTGCAGTTTATGTATATTTCTTGCCAAAGTCGTGTATTTTCGAATTTAATGAAGGACGATACTTTTATTTTGCAGGGGACAATTTTTTCTGCAAAAATACATTTTTTGCATTAGTTTTAACATAAATGCATATATTAAGTAATTGGCGAAGAGAATGCTTCTCCTCTTTCAAAAAAAAATAAACAAACAAAAAGCAATTGTGGAATTGCAAACGATCCCCTCCACATAAAAATATATCCGGCTGTAGGAGTTATCAGCTCATTGCGAGAAATAAATAATTTGAGGAAACAAACAAACAAAAGTGAAAGTGGAAACGAAAGGCTCTCGTTTCAGCAGCGTTTGTCCGTGCAGTAATAACCTCCACTTGCAACCCGTAATATTGCATAAATAGAAAAATAAAATGAATTCCTGATTTCAATACTTGTGACAAATTTTGCAAATTTCAAATGTAAACAAAAGTCAGCTGTTTGAGTTAACTCACTTTCGGTGGAAACGTTTGACATATCTTTCATATAGGCAGAGAACGTATAACATATTATTCTAAGTCTTGCAGGGCAGATGATTGCTTCTTCCTTCCATTTCAGAAAATTACACAAACGAAATACATGAGAAATAGGTTTTGACATTACGAAAATTCTATTACACAAACAAAATACATTGAAAAATTTTAGTTTTTGACTTTTCGAAACTACGATTCAGAAACAAAATATATAGGCTTTTTGTTTTTGTATTCTTGCTATTACCGTGTGTGAATTTGCCTTGCTCTCTGGTTTGACATTGCAAAATCAAAATAAACTTATTTCGTTACCTGAAAACAAATTATATTTTCAGTATATAATTTAACATGAACTTAAATACAGATGAATACGAAATACAAGTAATTAATTATACTAAAATACATATGAACATATGTACTATATATAAAATTCGACAAATAAATTCTCAAATTTTCATAGCTTCAGTGTGTGGAGCAGTCACTTAAAACTGTAGAAGATTTGGAAGAACGTACTGCACTAAATTCCCTTAAAGCAAATCTTGAAGAACTTATTGAATTAACTAAGCAGACGAATGCTGCGCAACTCAGAAATACCGAAGATGAGTTTAGCTTTAAGGATGAGCTGGAGAGATTTCAAAGTGAGATAGCACTCTTGGATAATGTTAGTGTTGATGCAACGGAGGCTACTGAAACAGATATAGGACAAAATTTAATAGAACTAAAGGTAAACATATACCGTTATCACTAAAAAAAAACTTTCGCAAAAATTGTTATATTTTGTTCAAGTCAAAATTGGAAGAAATGGTAGGCGAAAAATGCTCTGCACCACATCAGCACACTTGGGGAGCAATAAGTTACCACAATGCTATAGTGTGTGGAGTAGAAGACATAGCTAATATTGACAGCGAGGGGGAGCTGAAAGCTCGATTGCGAGTACTTTTCACAAATCCTACACACAAAGAAATGATGCCGTGCTTATTTTACCTTGAGGGAGAGTGTCGATTCGATGAAAAACAGTGTCATTATTCCCACGGTGAGCTGGTAGATGCTGAAAAGCTGGGACCATATACAGAACCAAATTTTGAGCGGCTTGCCCGAAATTGTGTTGTACTTGCCAAATTGCCAGATCGCCTTTGGTATCGAGGTCGCGTTATTTGTACAAATTTCGTGGAGCAAATATGCCGAGTTCGGCTCGATCGAAATGATGAAAATTCACGTGAACGTGATTTTCCTTTCGAAGACTTACTGCCAATATCCCATGGTTTGTATACTTTTGCTTCAAAAACAAAATATTTATTTAGTATTTGTATTTAGAGGACGATGTATCCAGTAGCAGCTCGGATGAATCGGAAGATGATGACAAGGATTACTTAGAAGATATGAACGACCAGAAGCGAGAAAATATTATAGAGAGAAATTTGTTTGAATTGAGATCCACTGAACCGCTCGGCGAATGGGAAAAGCATACACGGGTATAAAATTTAGAATGTAATTAATTGCTTGCGTATATGTATTTATGTATTTATCAATTAAACAGGGTATTGGTTCAAAAATAATGGCTAAAATGGGATATGTCCATGGCACTGGATTAGGTTCAGATGGAAGCGGCATTATTGTACCGGTTTCAGCACAAATTTTGCCTCAGGGATGTTCTCTCGATCGTTGCATGGAATTACGCGAAGCTGCTAATGGTGAAAAAGACTTCTACAGCGTGGAAAAGAAATTGCGAATTCAACAGAAAAAACAAGAAGACATCAATGCAAAGGTTTATGAGCGGGAGACTCGACGAACAGATGTATTTTCATTCATTAATGAAAACATATTAGGTGGAAATACAGAAATGAAAAAAACCAACAAAAACTCTTCACTTAGTAACGAGACAATGAAATCTTTGAATGTGGCTAGTGTTCGGATTGCGGATGATATACGTCGAAAGGAGAGAGAAATTTTAAAATTACAACAATCTATCGAACGTAATCCCACGGGATCAGATATATTTAAAAGATTACAACATCAATTGCAAAGTAAAGCACAAGAATTAAATGATTTGCGGAAAGAAGAAAACATCCTTACTAAAGAACAAACATCGAGAAAAATAAAAGATAAACTCTATGTATTTTAGAACAAATCGTAATATTATTTTGAAGGGGTTAGATGTACAAAGAGAATGATTTAAACGATGTTTCGTATAAAGTAAGTAAGCAGGTATTCAAACCGAAAGCTAGCAAATTCTTCTTACTATAAAGCTTTTTGTCGGATCGACAAAGGGAATTGCGAAAAGAACTAGCAATTAGAATAAATTAAGCATACTGCCGTGCATTGAAACACAGTTATCAAAAAAAAAAGAATGTACGACAAGTATGAATCAACTGCTTGTAAAGACCGAAATATTTCACGGTTCGGAACGTAAACACGAGTTCAAAATTACAAAAACCAAAAATTAAATATTTGAAATTATTCACAGCAAACATCAAGATCTCATAGTTCGGAAATCCGCCCCAACTTCCCGACTGAAGCGGCGGTTCTAGCATCGAGGCGCGATTTCCCTTATCAGGGAACTCAATAAGGAGATTCGGTGTCAAATTGACGTCCACAAGCGGCATAAGTGGGAGGATCACTTAAGATCCTGTAACCTCTCTTCTTGGGTAACCAAGCTCTGGGCTTGGTCAAATCTGACGAGACGCGAGGACCGGGTGAAACTTTCTTTCAGTAATTGCGCCTCATTGGACCCAAATATGTCCAGGGGGTCATCGAGAAGGCGAAGCCATCCAAATCCATTGAGCCCCGACGAAATAAGCATGCTGATGCTAAAACCCCTAGAACCAGACTATCTCACAAGGTCCTCAATTTGTCTTTGGCCACCTTAAAAATATCCCACATGAGGTCCCGCTACTAAATCCGGTGAAACCAGCCAATAAGGGAAAGTTAAATCGACCATCTGAGTCCAGCAGCACATCAGCATGGCTTCCGTAAAGTGTACAGCACCAAAACTGCCCAACAAAACTAAACTATACTGCTCCGATCTGGACACCGGCGACTAGCGAGACGAGAACAAGCCTGCTAAAACAACGCTCTTAGGACCGTGACAGGAAACCTCCTGATGTCACTTGTACAGTGAAGCACCATTGACCAAGAGTCTGCCAACACCTTACGGAACTCTCTTCCAGCGAATGGCATTCTCGGAGTCAAAACACCACCCATTGCAGACGAAGAGCTAGAGCTGTCTCAAGAGTCCCTCGTAATACTGGCGCTACTAAGTTCTGGATATTGTAGTCGACTAAACTCCTATCTATCCAGACTTGATCCCGACATACCAACATGAGTCTCCGCACAATACTAACCACCATTTTGCATGCCTCCTAAAACTAACTCATCTAACCCCCAACTCAAATCATCAATTAAATCTTGAAAGAACTAGAGGGTCTATCAAAGCAACAACTAAACTAATCTCGAAAGATCATGGACACTGCAAAAAAGAACCACTTGTATTTTCACTAGATACTAATCTACACTCGTGAATATAACCTCAGCAAAAATTTTGACCTGACTTATATGAGCAAAAACCATGTCTATTATAAAACTTTAAGAGGTATCGGCATACTCTCTTTTGATGAATTGAACTACAAATTTCGGTGATGTGTTTAAGTAAAAATGTTACGCTTGAGAGCAAAATACTACCCGCCATGGTATTTATAATTGGCACTTTGTAACCGCTGAAGCGATTTTCAACCGATGTACCCTTAACATTGTTATTATTAATTTTGCTATTATCATTTATATTACTATTTTTTAATTGAATTGAATTTATTAGGTTGAAAACATTAGCGTATTAAGATTTAACATTTTCTTGCATAATGATGCAAATATAAGACAAAATAAAATCTAAATTAAAATTAATAAATGTAATGAAAATAAAGGGTGATCTATTTCGAGGTCCATCCGTTGAGTCCAATTTTCGAACTTTTCGACTGGTAACTGCGTGATGTTTTGTTCTAAGGTCTGAATCGAATATCGAATTGTAGACTCTACATATCCCCACAGGAAAAAGTCTAACGCTCTAATATAACATGATCTTGGTGGCCAATCGACTGACCCAAAACGTGAAATTATCTGGTCACCGAAGTGTTCTCTCAATAAATCTATTGAATGGTGCGATGTGTAGAAGTGGCGCCGTCTTGTTGAAACCAAATGTCGCCGAGATCACGAGCTTCATTTTCATGTATCAAATAGTCTTTTATCATTTCACGATAATGGTGTTGCCTCTTACGATAGGCATGCCTTACCACGGGTAAATTCTTGAGCCAACCTGTTGTTTTTTCTGGATGAAATTGCAGCTCTTGAATCTCTTCAGGTTGCTCTTCGTCCCAAATGGGGCAATTAGCCAGAAACGGGCCTCATCGCTGATCGAAATTTGGCTCGGTAACGTCAGATCTTCTTGGAACTTTTCAAGAGCCCATAGAGAGAAACGATGTTACCTGTTAATCTAAAGGGTTAGGTACCCAAAAGGGTGACAGCCCTTGGCCAGATAAAATCCGGGTCAACTCCGCTGCGTAGAACCGGCTGTATTGAGAGTTTAACAATCACAAGCGGAAAAAGTGGGAGGAGCACTTAAAGTCCTGCAAGCTCTCCTCTGGGGCAACCAAGCTTTGGGCAACAATAAAATCGTTGTCTAACCCGACGAGACGTGATGACCGTGTGGAAATTTCATTCAGTGACTGCACCTCGTCGGACCCGAAGAGATACGCGAGCTATTGCATCCTTCGGTAGACAAAACGAAGCAACTAGTAAACCGCCGCCTGCGCAAACTGTCAAACACCACGCCCGGGCTTGATTTCTCCAGGGAAGAGATCAGGGGGTCATCGAAAAGGCGAAAGCCTCCAAATCCATCGGGTCCGGAATAACAGACCTCTTCACCAAGGTCTTCAATTTGTCTTTGACCCTCCTAATGATACCTGATATGTGGAAAATGGTTAGGGTGGTCCCGCTACTCAAGCCGGGGAAACAAGCCAACAAAGGAGAGTCTTATCGACCGATAACTCTCCTCTTCCCAGCAGCGAAGACACTTGAGGTCTTGTTGCTCCCGACTTTCACTCACCATCTGCGTCCAGCAGCACATCAGCATGGCTTCCGTAAAGTGCATAGTACCATAACACCACTAAACGCCATAAAGATAGTCAATGGTCTTAACCAAAACCGACCCTGCGCGCGAACTGTCCTCGTAGCACTGGATTTGTCAAAAGCTTTTGACACCGTCAATCAGAGGTGGATCATGGGCTACCTGAGTGGTCGGCAATCATCTGTTATATTTCGAGGTGAAACATCGAAAATTAAACAAGGGGTTTCACAAGGTGGTGTCCTGCCCCCACTACTGTTTAATTTCTACATTTCGAAACTCCATTCTCCATCAGAAGGAGTTTCCCTAACTTCGTATGCCGATGATTGCACGATAATGGCGTCTGGCCAGGATATTGATGACCTTTGTTCGAAGGTGAATTGCTATCTAGCCGACCTGTCCCATTTCTTCACTGCAAGACAGCTTAAAATACAGCCGACCACATCCTCGGATACCCTCTTCACTAGCTGGACGAAGGATTACAGGCTCGAATTAGTTGTGAAGTTCGATGGCGTAAAAACTCAGACCATTAACAACCCTAAGATACTGGGTGTCACACTCGACAGCCTACACTCCGCATACGACAGCAATTGCCGCAAAATTCCAAAGCCGCAACAAAATACTTTAAGATCTCGGCGTAAAACGTGCCAAGTCATTTTATATCTCAGTCCGAGTTGCTGCGAAGGCACCGAATCGACTCTCCACGGTCTTCGTGTGCTCTATGAGCTACGGCTGCTCCATTTTCTTCACTGTCTATTCGGTCGAACATTATCCAATAATGAATGCTGGGTCTCAAGATGGGTGATAGTTTTGCGAATTGTATGCTCAGTAGGCCGATTATGTTGACCATAAGTTGAGCGAAGCGCGCGAAACATGCTTTACATAACGTTAATTTTCGTAATAAAGTTGAACGATTTGTAAACGTTGTTCCATGATGAAATGCCAAACAACTGAACAAAAATAACATTACAACTTGGCACGGCTAATGCAGAGAACTTAAAATAACAACACAACAACAACATACATATGTATATGCCGCCTAGTTGAACTTGCAAAAAATATTATTCGCATCGTCAACAAAGCGTATGCCGCAAGCAATACCTCTCCCCGCGCGCAGCTCTTCCACAAGCCACAGCTCAGAAAAATCAGAAGTTGAAGAAATTTCTCTACCCGTTGCGTAAAACATACACTCGATAAGGCGAACAAATGTACTGCAATTCAAAAATTAATGTTCCCTAAATGCCCTCAAAGCGTACGATTTCAATAAATAAATATTGCATTTAAATCTAAAAGAGTTTAGTAATGTCATATCAATTCAAAATATATTAAAATTTGGCAAAACTACACCTTTAATTAACACAAATAATAAGCATTCCTTATTGAAATCATGTACGCATTGTTCGCCTACACGCGCGCGCACTGTGCAAATCAGCGTAGTCGATTGTTGACGAAGTGCGCGCGGGGAGAACATACTCTTTCGTATACTTAACTGAATAAGAAGAAGATAAATCAATGTTCTATTTATTTGATTCGCTTTAAGTGCAGAATATGCCACAAGTTTTTTATGTGGTGCTGTGGCACAGTTGGTAGCACGCAAATGCTATATGGGTTTTTGATATTTTTGCTCCTGGCGCAAGTTCAAATCACTTTCGCTTTCACTTATTCAAAATAATTTATTTTTTTATTTTTATTTATTTTATTTAATACTTTTTATATTAATATATAATAATAATCGTTTATAAAATTTATTTTTGTGTGATGCTGCGGCGTAATTGTTAGCGCGCGAGCATGTACATATACATACATATGTATGTATTTGTATTTTTGGTGTCTTGTTTCTGGCGCTAGTTCAAATTGCCTTCGAAGGTTCCAAAATATAATATTAATTATTATATATTTTCCATACTCATTTTTATTTTTAGTTTGTTATTTTTAATTTTAATTATTTATAAAAAAATATATATATATATAATAAATAAATTTCTTGTAGATGTGTAAATAATGAATATAAAAAAAATATCATATATAAAATAGATGATTAGAAAAATTCTGAAATATTAATATTTTTTTAGAATTTTTTATTAAATAACAACAAAATGCGGCATGAAATACAATTAAAAAATCAATGAATCATTGGTTTTCATTATATTTCTATTCTATTTCCATTGGTTTTATTTAATTTGTTGTGAATAACAGTTTTTCCTTATGTTAAACCATCCAATCTGTTAGTTTGCAGCCAAAATTTAACAGAGTCTTTCCCGAGATTTTCTAGCTCTGTAGAAATTTCAATCGAGCATCGAACCAAAAGTCAATTGCACCTTCTCGTTATTTTAAGTTCTCTGGTTCATTGCCTGTCAAATCGAAATCTCCACTTTTAAATTGACGAAACCATGTCTCACATGTTCTAATCACTGGAGCAGGTTCACCATAAGTTTCTACAAGCAACCGGTTCAGCTGCTTTTTTCTTTTGATGAAATAAGAAAAGCAACGAATGCCGCAAAAGCGATTTACTTGGAGCGAAATTCGACATATTCACTGAGGTAAACAAATATGACGCTATTATTTTGGTGGAATGTGACTTGGGTATTTTTGTAGGTTAATGTCAATAGAAAAAAATTACATATGTACATGCCAAATCATAGAAATTTATACATATTGCTAGCGACATCTACTACTAAAACCGGCACACTTCAACAAACACACCTGGTAAGTAATGATAGTCAAATAATTAATAGATCTTACGTAAAACTTGAAGAGTACGAACTATCATCTTTTGTGTATCATGCTTATTTAATTTAAAACTTAATTAAGTATTTTTTTCTAATATATTTTATACTCTTCTTCATTGTTAACCTGGTTTATATCTAATTGGTTTTAAATAACCTACTTCTGTTGTTTAAAAAAATTGTGGGAATCTTGCTGTACTAACCTGTTTGTTTAAATAAATATATACAATTTTGATTTTAATTTTTTGCCCCCAAATCTCCCGAATAACAAATACAATAGAAAAGGTAGAGTGAACTGTGTGATCATCAATGAACAAAAAAAATTTTTCTCCGTACAACTCCGATCTTTCGTGGTTTTTAATGCACACAAGTTGATACGAGTCGAGACAAGTCTCAGCTCTACCCACGATTATTCTCAAAGCACAGGGAGACAACGAAATTGCATTGTCTTCATTGTAACTTGCTTCTATTTAGGAGTGGGTAAACATCAACATTTTCTTCCAGTTAGTATCTGCGCCGTGTAGTGCATCATTCGCACCGGTGGAGAAGTAGAAGGTATCTTTGAACGACATCCGAAAATTTAACCTCTCTGACGGTTTTCTACTCTAGTTAAGCTCTTCATAGCATTCAATAGAAACTCGATATAAGGTAATTGTAGGACAGCAGTTGAAACTCCCTACGTATAACCGCTAACGAAACCATTGTTTTTCCACAACGTCAGGTGGAGAGCTTGTACGAACAGGATTATCGTATCTCAAAGAAACCCGTCCTACCAAGGCGACAATCTGGTGATTGATATGCAGATTATACTGAGTTTATAGAGGAAACACTTCTTCTTGTTAAATAGCAGCAAACCTCCTCTTCGTCGGTTTTAAATCAGCCTTCGATTGCACGGAAAAGACCTAGCAACAGGCAAAATCAGGTAAAGAGATGGTTACTGTCGTGTGGTAACTCATTGCATACATGCAGGGCATATGTTGAATATTTTGGGATAAATTCTGGATAGATAGGAGTTAAGTCAACTACAATATCCAGACTATAGCTGTACCAGTATTACTCGGGCCTCACGTGGTAGCTCGATTTTTTTATCTGTAGAACGAATCTCGGTGAAATGTCGTTCAAAGGCTGTCGGAATGCCGTTCAAAGGTTGTCGGAATGTCCTGTCCAGCCTTTCAGACAGTATGGATTCTTTGAAGTTGAGTGCTCCCGTTCTGATGTTCCTAAGTGATGGATCAGCTTCTAATAAATGTCCATTAGAATGGTCGTGACGGTAGTACTACAGCAGATGTTGCTCACACAGTATAACATTATCCTCCGCAACTTAGTGCAAAGATGTTTCATTGAGTAAATGGTGCATCGACAACATCACCGCAGTCCTCAGGGCGGTGTTTTGGCAAGCTTGTAGCTTTTCCAGTTGCGTTTCGCTAGCCCTCGGGCAAACATTTTACAAAGGAACTGAAGTGCAACGCCGTGGTTGACAGTTTTCGAAGGCGCACTTCTTGGGGTCTGACCTAGCTTCGAATAACTACTTTTGTAGAACATCAAAAAACAAGGCGAATTTATTGAAGGTTCCTCTTCAAAATTACACAACAAAATACATGAGCAGTAAGGTTCGGCATTTCGAACGTTCAGTTACTCATACAAAATACATTGGACAAAATTCGTTTTTGACATTTCGAATCTATGATTACACAAACAAAGTACATAGGCTTTTTGTTTTTGTATTCTTGCTACTTCTTCTTTCTTGGCGTTGGCACCGCTTACGCGATTACAGCCGAATCAATATTAGCACGCTATTCCTCTTTTCTTTTCGCTGTCTGGCGCTAGTTGGTAATACCAGGTGAAGCCAGGCCACTCTCCACCTGATCCTTCCAACGGTGTGGAGGTCTTCCTCTCCTTATGCTTCCACCAGCGGGTACTGCATCGAATATTTTCAAAGCTGGAGTGCTTTCATCCAGTCGAACGAAATGACCTAGCCACCGTAGCCGCTGTCTTTTTATTTGCTGAACTTTGTCAATATCATCGTTGCCAATGCGCAAAGTACCGGTATGTTGAGGGACTTGTAGAGTTTGGTTTACTTTTCAATTGCCTACTCAGTCCAAAATAGCACCTGTTGGCAAGAGTTATTATGCGATGGATTTCAAGGCTGACGTTATTATTGGTGTTAATGCTGGTTCCAAGATAAACAGAATTATCTACGACCTCGAAGTTATGACTGTCAACAGTGACATGGGAGCCGAGTCGCGAATGTGATGACTGTTTGTTTGATGACAGGAGATATTGGGTCTTGCCCTCATTCACTACCAGACCCATTCGCTTCGCTTCTTTATCAAGTTTGGAGAAGCAGAACTCACGGCGCGGTTGTTTAGGCCAATAATGTCGATATCATCGGCGAACGCCAGCAGCTGTACACTCTTATAGAAGATTGTACCTTCTCTATTCAGCTCTGCAGCTCGTATTATTACGGGCCTTTTCCAAGACTTAACGCATGATGAATATATGATCAATGGTTGACTTACCAGGTCTAAAGCCACACTGATAAAGTCGAATCAGTTTGTTGACGGTGGGCTTGATAGGACCTTATATGCGATGTTAAGAAGGCTTATTCCACGGTAGTTGGCGCAGACTGTTGGATCGTCTTTTTTGTAGATTGGGCAGAGCACACTGAGGTTCCAATCGTCGGACCATATTCTGCAAAAAAGCTGATGCAATCATCTGATCGGTTCTTCACCGCCGTATTTGAATAGCTCGGCCGGTAATCCATCGGTCCCCGCCGCTTTGTTTTATTTTAAGCGGGCGATTGCTATTCGGACTTCTTCGTAGCCGGGTAATGGATTCATCTCACCCCTCTGGGTCCTACAAGAGTTTGCTCTGGTCTTGAAACATTCCGTAGGTTGTCGTATCTTTTCGTAGGATTTTGTAGCATCGCAAGGTTGCGATGTAGGCAGTCTGTTTTCTCTCCACTGCGACATTGCGATCTTTCCGAAATCCAATAGTTTCATTTGCAGCTGTACGTAGGGAGATTGCAATGCCGTCCCACAGTTCCCTTATACCGGGTTGCTGATCAGTGCTCTCAGAGAGCAGGTGTGCAAGTCGAGTAGAAAACCGCTCGGCAGTCTGTTGAATTCAGCTTTTCAACGTCGAACCTTCCTTGTGTTTGTTGACGGGCGTTCTTCGATACACAGAGGCTGTATTTTCGCTGCGACAAGATAGTGATCCGAGTCGATGTTAGAAGCTCGGGACGTACGCACATCTAAAACACTGGATATATGTCTTCCGTCTATCACAACATGACCGATCTGGTTGAAAGTCTTTCGATCTGGAGACAACTAAGTAGCTGGGTGCATTTTCTTATGGTGGAATCTAGTGCTACAAACAACCATATTTCGGTCCCCGGCGAAGTCGATCAGCCTCAACCCATTTGGGGATGCTTCGTCGTGATGGCTGAATTTTCCGACAGTCGTACCAAAAATACCTTCTTTGCCCACCCTGGCGTTGAAGACGCCAAGTTAAATTTTTGACGTCGTAGCGGGGGCACCGCTGATAAGTGTGATCGATTCCGACACTAAATTTGCGCTCCTTTATATGGCCGCTTAGTAAATTTCACAAGGACCCACCTTCTTCCGTTCTTGTCCCGTCCATCGCATTTTTTGAACGGCGGTGATGTCAGCCTCGAACTTTATCAACCAGCTGGGCAGTGGCACCTTCCCAATTAAGGAACCGGACATTCCATGTTTATGCCCTAAAATCGTAATCCTTAAAACATTTGCGGGGGTCGTCATCAAAAGGGGGGTCTTGTCCGAGGCTGACTTGAATCACATTTCCCTTCAAACTATTTTATGGAACATGGATGATAGTTCTAAATTAACAACTCTCTGCCGCCTTACTGTTATCCCTAAATTGGAGCGTTGAATAATTTGTATGAGACATCCCACAATAACGCGGCGTCAACTTTGAACACATGGAATTTTCAATTTTGACAGCGCGTTATATGATGATGTTAGGTGTGAAGGATAGAAGTGTAGAAGAATAGGCAAATGCGAGAAAAATTTGGCAAAAAAATTGTATGTTGCAAATAAAATGAGAAATATTCGCTGAAATATTAATTAAAATGATACGAGCTGAAGAGAAAGATAAAACGCCAAAACATTAGCGCTCTTATTTGGGGATAGCGCGCGTTAGGAAATGCTACACCGAACCAAAGAACGTATATTAATAAGAAGGGAAAAGAACTGTGAACCAATTTGAAAAATTTTGCTGAGGTGAATAGTGGCGTGGCCACAGATGGAATTCGCGTTCCTTCAAATTTCTCGCGATTTTCGTACCACAGCGGGGCAAAAATGACGGCGAAACGAAATATCGTGCCAAAACAAATAAGAGCCGATTGATTTGGCAAAAATGTGAAAAATGTGTAAACAAATAGTGTAATTTTGGACAAAAATAAGAATAATATGAAAATAGTGCAGTTTATCATTAAAGAATTAACTAAATAAAGATATTAATGAGGAAATAAAGAAGTGATAGTGAGTTTTAAACATTTATATGGTGATTAAAATGTGGTTTTGTGAAAATTTGTGGTCGTTTCGTTTGCCGTCGGCATTTAGAATAAAGTAATTAAAAGTTTTGTGCACATAAACGATTTGTGAATTATTGCTTAATATGTAAATAAATACTTCTACTTCCAGAATCTTTGTGAAAAATGTGTTTAATAAAGTGAAGTGTGTTAATATTTACAAAATAAGTGTGCACATTATATATAAATTGCATTAGTTGTGATAAAAATCTATGCATATATATATGAATGTACAAGAATTTTGTATCCAACAAGAGTTTTTCAAATTGCCATTTATTTAATAATATTGAATAGTTAAGTTATCAATCAAGACTTGTATTGTATTTTCATTTTAATGAGATAAAATAGAAGAAATCGTTCGCACATGCATGCAAAACGACAAGAGACATTCATTCATAAATATATGTACACATATGTAAAATGCTGAAGCGTTTACTTGTGTCGCCGCGCATGTATTTCATTCATTCATCTCTAAAAATCGAGAATTTTTGCATTTTGTCTACTCGTGGACGGCAGACATTGGCTTGCTCAGCTCTCAATATGAGCTAATAGGCGAACAGCAAATTTAGCAGGACAATCGGTTTACGAAGTCTGGATTTTTGTCAAAGTCGCAAAAATTTGTCTCTGCCTCAAATGTATGTTGTTGTCGTTATTCTCGAAGCATGATTGTTACGGGATTTTTTATACCCGTCTATACTATTTAAGCGAGTACATTAGATTTGTTCTGCTAACGGTTTTAAAATAATCGAAGTAAGAATAAACTCTATGTAGGAAACATCATCGAATGGTTAGATAAATGGATTTAGGAATGTCTGTCCCTCCGTCTCCATAAACGATAGCTCGAGTAGGAACTGAGATGTTAAACAATGTGTCATATAAATATCAGCCGAGTACCTATTGTTCGGTTCCACTCGAATTTAGCCTTTCTTGCATGTTAGAGTTTGCGACCGTCACGATGAAGCAAATGTTTTGCGTTTAAGAATGAAAATGTTAAATTTTTTCCTAGTTTCATGTATGTACGGGTCTCTCGTATACATACAGGCACCTTTGAATGTGTTTGTTTTGACATCAACTCAAATTGATTTCTGATTTTTGCAAATTTTGCCATCGTCCCGAAGAACTCGTTCGTGGATGACGGGGTACAAGGGAAGAGAATTTGCTAGTTTTTGTGCATGTGTCTGTTTTTCGTGTACACATTGGCTTCTTTGAATGTATGTGTCTTCAACTTCAGACCAACTTGAATTCTGATTTTTCTGAAATTTTGTCATCGTCGCGAAGATGATGTTTGTGGATGGCGGGGTGAAAGAAGGAAGGGCATGCGAGTTACTAAGATTGTGTGCGTTAAACGTATACATATTATATTGCTTGATTGTATGGGTTTTCACTTATATGAAGCTTTCAATGTATGGGTTTGTGATTTTTGCTCAACTTCAATTTCTGGATTTTGGCAAAATTTGACTTCAACTTGAGAAAACTGTTTGTGGATGAAGAGTTGAAGGGAAGAGGGTTTTTCTTCATTGAAATCAAATATTCTAGAATATTCTAGAATTTTCTGTAACTTTAAGACTTTTTTAGAGTATTTTAGAATTGTAGCATTTGTCATCCTCGCCACCACAATTCATCTTGTCGACAAGGTGCATGCGGGAAGGCAAGGAAATTGCTTGCTGGGCAATATGAGCTATTAGGCAAGCAGCAAATTTAACAGCACGATGCTGATTTTGGTGTACGACGACTGAACTTTTTTTAGTCATAGGAATTTGAAGCAATGCTAGTCGATGGCGCATCATGTACATATTTTGCGAGTTGAAGGGAAAAGGCAAGCAAATGTATACATACATAGTTGTTGTTGCATGCCTTCAGCAGTGAGATTTGTTTTTGTTATTATTTTTGTTGAGCGTCAATGACAATGATGGTTGGCTTTTGATCATTGCACATGACTTTACACACATATGTATGTATATGTATGTATTCGTACTATGCTCGTATGCTTGTACATATATATATGGATATTTAGGATTATTTAGACGCATATGCAGGTACATAATATATGTATGTATGAAGGTAGCAGTAGGTCAACTATTTTGCATATGCAATTTCGTTGGAACAATAAATATATAGGTCACTTTGCATTATATGGCATTATGTGAACATACATACACATGTATAGTATGATCATATGTACATACATACGTTACAGCATATGTAAATGTGTATAAATTTACAATGTGATTGGATTTTAAAGAAAACCACTTAATTAAAATTCAATAAAATATTTCCTTCTAAAAATTTATTTATATCATCAAATAAATATGGAAGCAAAGTATTTAAAATAATATGAAATAAATCCAAAGCAAATTCAAATCATTTGCCTCCTTTTCGTTTTTGTTGTCATCGTCGCCGTAAAAATGCCGAGAAAACATAACAACATTACCCCTACGAGGTGAATTATTGTGCGAAAGAAGGTCCAAAGAGGACACGCATTCTATCTGTGAAACGTGAGCCACTTCAATCAACAATTCACAGTTCTTTTCCCTTCTTATTAATATACGTTCTTTGACCGAACCCTCCAAATTAGGTATACCAGTTAGTGTCTTGCCATGTAGCATGTGTGTTTTAATGTGCAGATATAGTTTGTCGTTTCGCCGTATTTAAGTGTTCGATACTTTATGATGCCTATTATGATTGGTAATTTAAATGACAGATCGTATGTTTACTAGTAAAGATTTTAATCTGTAACTGTTTTCATAGAACGCAAGAAAAATAATAATATTCGTATTATAAGTTATTAGATATAATGAAATATAGTGATAAAGTTAAATTTTAAATGTTTACTGGAATAAAGTGAAACCAAGCAGTTGATAATTAAATATAAATAATTAAACAGGGCCATAATGCCGAGTCTGTTAATGCCAACTCAATTGCGTTTGTATTAGGAAATTTTGGTTATTGAAAAACGAAGGAATAAAATATAACCTTGTAAATAACAAATATTAGCAATTATTGAATTTTGTGGTCAAATGTGTCCAATAAATCTGAGGCGATTTTGTGAAGAGTGGCGAATATGGATACGACCCCTTTTAATTGTCACCTATTGCATATTTTTGGTCATCGTTGTACCTCTGCTTATTGTCAATTCTGTAAAGGATGGATTCAAGCGGAATGATCAATTTATACTTATTGGTGGGCTATTTGTGCTATCAGCTGTGCCAATTTCAATATGGCACATTATTCAGCATGTCATACACTTCACTAAACCGATTTTGCAAAAGCATATCATACGAATATTGTGGATGGTGCCAATTTATGCTCTTAATGCGGTAAGTGTGGTTTTGTGCTTTATTTATGTAGCGTCTACATTTTTAATTAAATTTTCTCTTGTTCTAGTGGATTGGACTTTTTTTCCCCAAACACTCTATATACGTCGATTCTCTACGTGAATGTTACGAAGCTTATGTTATTTACAACTTTATGGTGTATCTATTACATTATCTCAATTTAGGTGAGGATCTAGAAGCTACGATGCAGTATAAACCACAGGTGTATCATTTCTTTCCACTTTGCTGTATGAGACCTTGGCCCATGGGTCGAGACTTTATACATAATTGCAAACATGGGATTCTCCAATATACAGTCGTAAGACCAATAACCACATTCATTTCTGTGTAAGTATTAACTTTACCAAATTAAAAAAAAAATATTTGTACAGCTTGTACAGCCCGTAAAGCTTTAAAAGTTTGTATATGTATATTTACCTACATATAGTATTTACATATGTATTTATCACATTATATTTGAAACATAACTTTTGCTGTGTAAATTTTTATTGGCTATAATTTGGCTTTGGAGAAATTAGTTAATTAATTGCTTTCTATTAGTGAATATATTCCTAAATACAATATATTTGTTTTCCACATTCTGCTCGTTTTGCGTTTTCCTGGTTTCTGATATATTTTTTTTTTAATCCATAGCATTAACTTTTTACTAAGTGAATTTTTATTATATTATATTTACGATTTGTTCCGGGAAAAAGCATTTCATTTAAAACTAGACTTGCAAATTATTTGTGAATCTATTACTAATTCTTTTTATTTTCATTACCCCGCTAGTTTTGCATTTGTTCTGATATATTTATATCTGAAACTTTGTTTTTAAGACTATTATTATTTTTGGGTTTTCGTTTAAATGGAACTGTTTCAGAAATAGTAAAAAATTACAACAATAGTTTTGGAAGCCACCACGTTTCCTCATCAGACTTCTTTTTCCAGACACCTTTGTTCGAAATTTATCAACAAATATTTCTTCGCAAAAACAACTACATCGTGCCAAGTTTACAGCTATAGGATATCTGAGCACTTGGTTGTGGATATGTAGTGAAAAACAACAATAAGTGAAAGCGGCACACATGTTGCTTAAAGGGATAGCCATTGGTTCGTGCTATGGACATCCCAAGTTAGAATCCCATTCGAAAAAAGGTGTCTGGAAAACGAAGTGGGATGAAGAATCGTGGTGGTTTCCGATGTAGCAGCTATAACTTCTACCGTCCATAACTATTGTTGTAATTTTTTCACTATTTCCAAAACATATATGGTCTGAAACAGTTCCAATTAAACGAAAACCCAAAAACAATTCAACATCACAATGATCTGAAAAAGCATCTATTATTATTTTATTATAAAAGATAGAGCAGGAGAGCAAATACAACGTTCACTGTGTATTGTGTTTTTGATTTTGGGTAGCGGTTGTCAAATCATGGAAAATTTATTGGCTTTTATAAACGCACAAAATCTCTGTTTGACTCTTTTTGAACAAACTATAATCACGAAATCACAATACTCGATTTTCGCGGTTACAACTAAAAACCCAAATGAAATACAAACAACTTAAATATAAACCAGGCAACCATATTGACAATTCACCATGATGAAAAAACTAACAACTCTCAAGACAGCCAATTCTACGCTTCGGAGCTGACCCGGATTTTATCCGGCCAAGGTCTGTCACCCTTTCGGCGATCTAACCCCGTTTAGGTCAACAGGTAAGATTAATTTAAGTACGCCACTGGAGCAACACCTCGCTTCTGGGCTGCTCCAAATCCTTCTCATCAGGGCTGGCATCGAAACCAATCCTGGTCCGACGGATTACTTCTGCAGCGTGTGCCATAAAAGACTCCACCACTCCTCCACCTCGATTAGGGGCAACCAGTGCAATGGTTGGTGTCGTCTTAAGGTCTGCTCAGGCCTTAAGACCCACAGGGAGTGGTCCACAAGTTATGTGGACCCATGCTGCCAGCGCCCAAGTGCGCCTCCAGCCTCCCCGGCAGTGCCTTCAGCGCCCCTACCCACTTTGGGTAACCCACAGACCTCTACGGTCTCCCGGAGCTCCCCGCAGCTCCCCGCAGCATGACTGCCACCAACTGCAATGGACTCCAGGAGAAGATCGACGAGATAGTCGACTTTATGAGCCGGGAGCACCTGTCAATTGCTGCGATCCAGGAAACGAAGTTGACCGCCCGCTCGGATCTTCTGAGCCGGGCCGGATACAGTATAGTCCGCAAGGATCGCAAGCGAGACCATGGTGGGGGCTTAGCGTTCATCCTACACAACACCGTGCAGTATCGTCTTATCTACGGCGACATCGACCGCAGGGATACTACCCCAGAATGTCAGGGCATAGCTATCCGGTTTGGCGATGCCGAGCTCGAAATATGTAATATATACATTCCTCCTGTTACGAGTTGTCCAGTTGGATATAGCCCTTATATAGGTGCGCTACTCAGAGGCGATCTTTGGCATTCTAGCCTGTCAAATGATCGTAGAGGGATGGAGCTGGCGGAACAGATAGACGATTCGACATTTTGCACAATGAACGATAACACCCCACCAGAGTTGTGGGCAATTGCCAAAGCTCGCCTAATATAACAATTGCGAGTGCTGGTCTGATAGTCTGGCGACCTATGCGGACACTAGCATCGGACCACTTACCCATACAAATCTCGATTGACAGACCTCCCAACTTTGTCCCCGTGGATCTCCGGACATTTGTTAACTTCACAAGAGTTAAGCCGGTCCAGGTTTCACGGAATTCACCGAGAACGCCTTCAGTGCTCTCCCCACTCTATCGGACATCACTTCTGGTGAACGTTCCTTCCGCAGGATCGTCGTGGCCGCTGCCGTCCGCTTCATCCCGGCAGGCCGAATTGCGGAAATCTGCCCCAATTTCCCGACGGAAGCGGCGGTTTTAGCATTTAGGCCCGACCCTCTTTGTAACTCCGATCCCGGGAATCCCCTAATCAGGGATTTAAACGCGTATTGGAAACCTGAAATCACAGGGTGCTATATCCGGGGAATATGGTGCTGGATGTATTTCTCCCAGACCGCAATAAAATTACTCGTTATTTCAGCGGTGTGGCATGGTTCGATGCCATGATGTAAAAAGTAGCGCCGCAAATCCTCGTTCTTCCTGTTTTCCAACAAATTTAGAAAACTTTTGGTAAGCACTCTTCGGTGTACCATTTCGCAGTTACCGTCTGACCCTTTTCCAGTGGAATAGTAGCCACGATTTTAGTTCGGGAGAAGTAAACTGACATCATTACTTTTGCTAAATGATTTTTGTTCCTTAGATTTTACGGGTGGGTTTGCTCCTGTTGGACTCCATACCATAGACTGCTATTTGGATTCTGCATCGTACTTATAGAACCAAGATTCGTCACCAGTAACGACTTTACTAAAGTTGCTAGACTGACCATTTTCGAATTTGTTTAGGAAAAATTGAGCAAAATGCACTTGAGCCTTTTCTGGGCCTCATTAAAAATTCCTGGTACCCATCGAACAGATTTCTTCGTGTATCCCAGATGATTACTTAATATTCGCGATACATTGGGCTTTCAAGCAAAAAAAATTAAAAGTCACCAACTGACCGAACTTTTGTTAATCCCCTCATAAGTATGTAGTTCATAGTACTTTTTTATATCAATATGAAATGCAAAAAAATTGTATTAATTGGCTTTTTTATATATTTTCGTAGACATTAGAGCTTTCGAAATATAATATAATATATGCACAAATATATCATTAACGAAATAACGCTGTTCAATTAATTTACAAGATTTTAAACTTTAAATAAATACTTCTTTGCTATCACAAAATCTAATATTTTATTACATAACAATGTTTTTATTAACAAGCATTTGCGAGATTTGCGGAGTTTATGGAGAAGGAACGTTTGCAGGAAATGTGGCCTTTCCCTATATTGTTGTAATCAATAATATTTCACAGTTCGTGGCTATGTACTGTTTAGTACTCTTCTATAGAGCTAATAAAGTAAGTATATAATATACATATATATTTTCTATGCATATACATACATAAATTATAGACATGTATTTATGTAAGTGCATATCATTACCTTTATTAGAGAAATCGTATCTAAAATTCTTGAACCCAACTATACCATACTCGCAGTGTATATTTACCCTACACTGGTAACAGTAATTGTATTTTTGTAAATCCATATTAGTAAAATGGGAAGGTAGTTGAAATTGGATGAAAATCATGCCAATCTCTAAAACTATGGCTTGAAAAATTGAAAAAAACACTACAATTCAGCGAGCAATAATACAGTCAGAGTGGTATTATCATATCAGGTATAGTAAAAATTTCGTTCGGATTTTATCTAAGAGATGGCGTTATTGTGCATAGTACTAGTGTTACGTGTCGCATCATGTCTATATCATACTATACGGCGCTGAAATCGTGTTTATTCGCGCTAAAAGTTTATCTTTGACAGTTTTTCGATTGATTGACGTAGTGAGCGATCGTCAAAGATGCACACCAGCAAAAAGAAAATTCGCTATATTTTACAATTTTTCTTCGATCAAGGCGAAAAAGCAGCCAAAGGGCTGAAAAATTTAATTTAGTTTATGGGCCCGATACTGTAAACGAACGTGTAGCACAAAAGTGGTTTGCTAGGTTCCGTTCCGGTAATTTTGATGTCAAAGATGCACCACGCGTCGGGAGGCCTGTCGTCGAAAATTGCGAAAAAATCATGGAAATAGTCGAAACAGACCGTCACGTGAGCACTTATTTAATTGCTGAGGAACTAAACAGTTTGGAACCATTTGCATAAAAAAAAACAGATTGAATACCATAGTTCTGTTCGGCTAGATGGGCGTTCGTTGAGATAAAAAATCACTACAATTAGTAACGAGAGAGCGCAATTTTGACGTTTGGTTTGGAGAGAAAGTTGCAAGTTCGTGCTGGGAAAATTTCAGCTGGTAAAAACTAGCAAGTATGAAAAACTGCTAATTTGTGATCATATGATTGAATTTTTGTCAACAAAATAAAATTGATTTAAAATTAAAATAATATTAATAATATACTAACAAAATAAGTGCCCAAATATAATTATACCAAAGTAAATTTAATAGTAGCAACGATTCAATAGTTAAGGTACTCGTTAAATGAGAATGTGGTGGCAGTGGAGTATAATCATCGCCCGCATACCACCGAGCCCACGTTTATGAATTAGAAGTTAGGCATGTTGAAGGAACAGAATTTGAAAATACAGTCGTGTCTGGGTATAGTGAACACCCAAATTTTTACTTGGAGTACTCTAAATAATGAACAGTCGAAAACCTCTAAATAGTGAAAAAATTTCTTTTAAGGAATTTCAAGCAAAATTCAAAGAAAAAAACCCAAGAAGGAATCAAAAATGAAAGAGTGTAATCAAATAGTTCGTACTTGTGTTGTTGATTGTTACAAAATCAGCTGTTTCTTGAGCTGAGTGGCTATGTCGGTTCAAAAATCACTTTGTGAACGCAAGAAGCAAACTTATATTCGCCAATTCTTTCGCTAAACATACATTTAAATTTTTCTACTAATTTATTTTAACGGTCTTTTGAATTTGTATACCCAAAGTGTATTTTGAGCAAATAAAACGAATTTTTGAACAAAAATAGTAACCTTGATATAGTGAACAACCTCAATGCTGCGAACAGGCCTCGCAATAATTAGTTCACTATATCTAGACTCGACTATATTATAATTTTTTGTACAATTCAATTTGATTTTGGATTCCTTAAATATATTAGAAAGTTGAGTCGACTAAACGATGCGCAAAGCATTGCTAAGTACGGATGCAGTGACAATAATAAATTCTTAAGCTTTCACAAACGATGTCGATGCTCAAAATTAAATATTAGTCACGTTTAAAATGGAAAATAAAGCATATAGTATTTCATCATTGTTGAAATACAATAACTTTTAACGAAGGTGCGCCAGGCTTTGAAAAAAATTTCCTCTTGGGGGCTTAGAGGAGGTCGTACGCAGTATAAAAATATATGCCGTTCCCCGAGGTAACTTAGTTTTCGATAAATTTGTTGTTGAAGTTGATTTTTTGACCCACCGAAATCTCCGAATAAAAGTTAATATAATCACCCGGAACACTTAAATATTGCTTATAATAATGCCTAATAACGTTTACAAAGATTTTATTTAATTAATTTCATCAAAATATTAACATTTTCCATAATTTTTACATATAAAATATGCATTCTCACGTTTGTTTACTTTAGTAAGAAAAATGAAGTATACATGTCCGTTAGAACAAGAAAAAACTGTGCTGCCACACCTTTGAAGAGTAAGTATATTACTTTAATATCCCGCTCCAAATTACAAATGTGTTTTACATAAGAATACTGTGCAAGCCCAAGGCCCCCAACTTACAAAGGTGTTGCACTTAAAATATATTGCATCGTGAATATGTTATTTGTTCATTCCTTTCTAATATACTTATTCTTCAAAGGTGTGGCAGCACAGTTTTTTCAGATTCTAACGGACATGCATAGGTACTTCATTTTTTTTTTTTTTTACTAAAGTAAACAAACGTGAGAATGCATTTTTTTATGTGTAAAAATGATGGAAAATATTAACATTTTGATAAATTTAATTATGTTAAATCGTTTCAAACATTATTAGGCAATATTATAACCGCTCACAGTCGTCGACTAGCCTTCATCGTGTACGGTACTCTTTCGACTGCGCTCTCATATTTTTTTTAGTTTCTTTCTATCGGTCCTTCGTTACACAAAAACAACTTCACCTCAATTAGTTACACATTTAGTTACACGTGGTTTCCAAATACTTTGTGTAGTGAGACAAGTGAAGTGTAAAAATGCCCCCCGGGGCTTTCACCTTTGGGGACAATCGGTTCGCCCCGTTGGCAACCAGTTCCCATGCAAAAAAAAGAAACGTCCTTCATCCCCAATCAGTGATTTCCCAAATCTACCAAACCCTACAACACCATTACCTAACCCCAAATATCTAATTATATCAGCAACAAATGATAAAAAGCCTCTATCACATTATTCGTGCTTCGCTGTGCATAGATCCCTTCAAATTATAAGCAACGATATCGAAATTAAATCTGAACTAAAAGATGGTAGTTTACTACTCTTAGCAAAAGATAAAAAAACAGCAGACAAATTTGTCTCAACTAAAGTAATACCCGGCATATGTGAAGTGAATTGTAAATTCCATGAAAATTTAAATTCTGTGAAAGGCACGGTTTATGCCCCTTACTTAAACCAACTATCAGATGAGGAAATTTCTAGTGAGCTTGCTTCCCAAGGTGTCACTAAGGCATACAAATTTATTAAAAAAAACTAAAAACGAAATGGTTCCTAGCGGAGTAGTTTTACTCACTTTCGATCTCTATCGGCTGCCTGAAACCAGCAAAATTTCTTGGCGCAAAGAACGACTAAGAGAGTACTTCCCCAACCCAATACGATGCAAAAAATGCCAACGGCTGGGGCATACAATCAAACATTGCCGAAACGACCCCACGTGTGAAATGTGTAAACCTCCCCCCACATCCAAGTGCAGATTGCACTCGCATCAATTGTGCCAATTGTGATGCTGACCACGCCTCTAAGCTAAAGAAATTTATTCTTCACAACTACCTAAACAATCTTCTCCCTCTTCCTTCGCTGGTATTACTGCTAGCAGGGACAACATTCCATCCTCATCTAAAAACATCCCCGAAAAAGCAACTTCAACACCCCCTCTACAAAAAAATCTTTCAAAAAACAACAACATCGCAACAGCGAATGCATCAATTGCAAGCGGCCCACTGCCCATGGATTACACTGCTTCTTCTGCCCCTTCTCCCAACGTTTCGCCTATCTCAAATCTCACCCAACAGCTCATTCAAAAAAACAACTACTTTGTTACCCCTCCATCGAATTCTTTCGATCAGTCCTCAGACATACCAACCAGCAATTCTTCGAATCATCCAAATAAGTAATTTACAATAACAACATTATATTACATTTGTAATTACGAGATGATATCTCTAATACAATGGAATATAAATGGTTACTACAATAATTACATTCATCTTGAAATTCTAATAAAAAAGTTCAATCCTTCTATCATTTTGTTAAATGAAACTCACATTCCATACAATGTTTTCCCCCATACCCCAAAGGCCTATATAGGTCATTTCTTCAATTTTCCTCACATCACATCCAATAAACAGGGAGTAGCTATCCTCGTTAAGAGAAGCATTCCCCACATCACTGTTCCCATTCCCCAATCTGTCATCTCCTCCCTAGCCATAGAAATTCAATCCCCATACAAAATTTCGTTTATATGTGCTTATTCCCCTCCCGACCAACAATTCTCAACACCCGATTTCCTTAATCTTCTATCCTCTAGCTCCGATCCATTTGTGTTATTTGGCGACTTCAACGCGTGGAGCCCTCTATGGGGTTCTCCCCATACGAACGTAAAAGGCCGATACATTGAAGACGCCATCCTAACCTCAAATTGTATCATTCTCAACGACGGTTCTCCTACACACTTTTCCACTCATTCAACTTTCACCCACATAGATCTCACTTTCTGTTCTTCCTCCCTCTCCTCCAAAACTTCCTGGTGTTGTATCGATGACCTCCACGGTAGCGACCACTTCCCTATCCTCTCTAGAATCTCCTCTCCTAGCCCCGCCTCCCACTTCAAAGCCAGAATCCGCTTCCGACCAAGCCGACTGGAACCGGCTCAGCGAAATTTGTTTAGCCCAATCTACGCTCTCCCCCATCTCCGCTAACGTAAATCAAGAAACCTCACGAATACAAAAAATTATCCGTATAGCTGCAAACAATTCCATTCCACAAACCTCTTCCAAACCAGCCAAACTGGCACCACGTTGGTGGAGCAGTGAACTCAGTGCACTAAGGCAACAAAAACAGCTTGCATGGCACGAGTTCAAACGTAACCGTTTAGTCACCAGTTTAGTAAAATATAAAAAGCTGAACGCTCGCTTCCGTCGTAAAGCCAAATCTGCCAAGACTCTCTGCTTCCAAAAGTTCACTAGCGAAATTAATCCCAATTCTAGTACTAAAAAAATTTGGTCTGACATAAGAAGGCTAACGGGCTTACCCTCTTTTTCCCCAATCTCATTCCTCAAATCCTCCCGGGGCAATCTACTATATCCCCGTGATATAGCCTCGGAATTCGCTCTTCACTTCTCCAATGTTTCCTCTAACTCAAATTTCCCCCCAGAATTTGCTCGCAGCAAACATTCAACCCTTAATACCCCATATCAACCCCCCTCCAACCTGTCCCCATTGGCCAAGTTCTTAGATTCCGAAATATCCACCCCCGAAATCCTCTCTGTCCTTTCCCTTGTTAAGGGCAAAACCCTTGGGGCCGATAAAATATCATATCCCATCATTAAGCACCTCCCTCCCACCCTATTATCCCGTCTAACCAACCACTATAACAACATCTACAATACTGGCAACTATCCTTCCCAATGGAAGACGAGCGCCATAATTCCCATTTTAAAACCTGGCAAACCCCTCGGGGAAGTCTGCAGCTACCGTCCAATATCCCTTCTACCTTGCTTAGGCAAATTAATGGAGAAAATCATAACCACGAGACTCTCCTGGTACGCCCAACATCACAAACTTATTCACCCCAACCAATTCGCATTCAAAAAGGGGCAAGGGACATTAGATGCTCTTTTGCATCTCGATCATGTCGTGTCTGATGCATTATCCCACAAAAATCATGTTACAATACTTTCGCTAGATTTTTTAAAAGCCTTCGATAGAATCGGAAGCCACGTAATTTTAAGGCAACTAAGCAAATGGAAAGTTGGCTCAAAAATTTACAAATTCATTAAATCATTCCTCTCCAAACGCAAAATGACTGTCCTCATATGTAACGTCTGTTCCGATATACTTCCCCTCGATAATGGCACTCCTCAAGGGTCCCCTCTCTCCACCATTCTCTTTACAATTGCATTTAACGAAATAAGCGCTATTTTAGCTGCTTTCCCTCGCATTACCCATCAAATTTACGCCGATGACCTCGTGTTATTTTCAAAAACTTCAGATTTAACGATAGTTATGGCCTCCTTAACTGAAATATTAACTTTGTTATTTAATTGGTCCAAGTCCTCAGGCACGACGATTTCTCCCACCAAATCTAAACTACTACATATTTGTAAAAAAACATCAATGTAACTCACCTAATCTTAACTTTAACAATGTAAATTTAGCTTGTACAGATAGTTTTAAGTTCCTAGGATTAATTCTAGACTCTAAGTACTCCTTTAAGCCACACTGTCAGTATATAAGAAAAAAACTATTTGTGAACTTAAACATTATCAAATATTTATCGAGTAAACGCTCACTCATCGGCCCGGCTCTACTGGTAAACCTAACCAAGTCTATCATCTCATCTGTAATAAACTACTACCTTCTTTAAAGGACAGTGTGGAAGACTGCCTATGTAAACTTTATCCAAAATTCATCATCGGCACCAACATTGTCCCGAAACAGGATTTTCTATCAGCCTTATCGAAAAAACGTTCTCCAAAGGTACCATCATCTATTTACAAATGCGCCTTATTTGCGAAAGATAATGCACTACCGCAAAAAATCCATTTACCTTGGCGAGTCAAACACCCACCGTGGAGAGTGAAAGAATCCTCATTTCTCACCGACCTAGCGGAATTAAAAAAAGCCAATACGCCCAGTTGCGTGTACAAAGTCCGCTTCATTTAAGCAACTACCCCTTTCAAATCAGCTGGCTGGAAGCTCCTTTTCACGGATGGATCCAAAGCATCTAACACCTCCTTCGCCGCAGTCAGAGAAGATAAGGAACCTATTTCCTATGGGCTGTTATTTCCATTTTGCTCAATATTCACAGCTGAAGCTACAGCAATTCTCAAAGCTGTTGAATACTCACAACTAAATAGAGGAAAATACATAATCTGTACTGACAGTCTTTCATGCTTTCTGGCGATAAAAAAACCCTATTAACGCAAACTACATCATAAGCGGAATAAGAGACAAATTAATATCCTTCCCTAACAAACTCAAATTAATGTGGACTCCCAGCCACACAGGCATCAGTGGAAACACCTCTGCGGACGCAACCGCTAAGGAAATGATCCTCACTCCTACCATCACCTCTCCATACTTTACAAGAGGCGATATCTTCCGACTAATCAAACACAAAAGAAGCACAATACTATCTCTCGACTGGGTAAATTATAATCATCATTACTCAAGGATTAACCCAAGTCGCGCCAAGCCAGATTTTCCGTCAACCATGTCGACCAATTTAATAACTCCGTACATCAGACTTCGCATCGGTCACTGTATCATAACCAATTCACACCTATTGAGCAGCAGCCGCCAAAATCAATGCCCGTTCTGTGATTGCACCGTCAGCATTCATCACCTACTTATCGTCTGTCCCGCTCTGGAAAACTCAAGAACAAACCACTTCAACAACGACGATCCGGTCCAATTATTAAGTGTACCATCAGTAGCAAACATCTCTAAAATTTATAATTTCCTAAAGGAATCTGATCTTCTTCACCGTATTTAAATAAACCAGTCAGCCGAAAGCCGATGTTGCTAGCGCTGCGTACCATAGTTTATATAATAAGTTTTTTTTTGTTATGTAAGCTTTAATAAATAAAATAAAAATTATATATATTATATTTAAGTGTTCCGTGAGCTTATATTAGCTTTTATTCGGAGATTTCGGTGGGTCAAAAAATCAACTTTAACAACAAATTTCTCGAACACTATAAGTTACCTCGGGGAACGGCATATATTTTTATGATGTGTATGACCTCTTCTAACCCCTCCAAGAGGAAATTTCTCCAAATAAAAAGCTGTCGTACAACCGGCTAATTTTTGCTGACATTTCTCAAAAAGCTCTTTCGGTGTAAGTTTTACTACTTTTTTCGTACCGAACACGGTTCAGTAAAATTTAGTAGCAATTGTTACTGCCCAGCAGCTCTCCGAACACACTAAATATATTAATAAGATTTCTCTAGTTTTCTATAAGTAACTTACAAATATGTATACATTTTAGTTTACATTTATGTACGATAAGCAGTTTTGTTCATGCATTAAGGATATGAATTCACAATAATATTAAATTGTTCACAAATTATTTCTGTTGGCTTTTCTATAAATATAGGAAGACCTCAGGCCAATGAAGCCAATACCGAAATTTCTTTGCATCAAAGCAGTGGTGTTTTTCTCATTTTTGTAAGTTGTTCCTTCTTTTTTATTTTGTGTTCTTGAAATTAAATACATCCTTTAATAATTTTAGCCAAGGTGTATTACTGTTTCTGTTGGGGTACTACAAAATTTTGCAAAAATTAATCACACCGTCAGACGATACGAATTTGGCGTCAATGCTGCAGGTATGTATACCAATTTTTTACACTAAAAAGATCGTGCGATGAATGCGAAAAAAATCTTTTTGTCGTATATTAGTCGCAAAGAAGATATTATATGACGTATAATGTAAATTCTAACGATGACAAAATTTGAGTGACGATATCCCACCAATACATTTTAAAAAGGAGAACTGAATTAGTGCCGTAGTAATTTGGTAATCGTCATCAACATATTATATTTATTAATGAAGTTTCAACCGTTTTTCATCATTCATTTACGAAAAGCCTCCTAAAGTACTTGCGGTTGTACTCGCAAAAATATTCCACATATCGGTCTCGTGACTTTGAATTTGAATCCAAGTACATATGTGCCCAAACAATGGTATGTGAATAAAATAAAAAAATATGTATAGATATTGAAGATTATAATGAAAAGCATTTGGAGAAAAAATGTATATGATTTCCTTTACAAATGAAACTAGATATAATTCACAAACCGGTAATTTCTTCAAATAAAGTTATTTTAAACATGGCTTAGCCAGTATTAACTTTATTCTTTTATATGTATTTACATAATTTTCAATAGAAATAACGTATTAAGCATTAGAGTTTTGTTTCTAGTGATAGTTTAGCTTTAATGTCCTCATCCACTCGAACTTAATTTTTTGAGAATAAAATTCATTTTATTTTCTTTTTTTTCAGAACTTTCTTATATGCATTGAGATGTTCCTTGCAGCCGTAGCGCATATTTACAGTTTTCCGCATCATCCCTTTCATATTAATTCACCTCAGTATTGGAATAATCCGAATCATAATTGGTGCCGGGCATTTCTATCTATGATGGATATTTCGGATATGCAGCAAGACGTCACTGAACATTTAGGCGTTGTTGGTAGCTCGATAAGTCGGCATTTCCAAAGCCGAAGCACTTATCAACCGTTATCCCGTGGTCCACGCCGTTCCAGCAGTGAAACAGAGTATTTGATTAACAAACGAGGAGATGGTGACAACGCCATAGACGGTATGAACAGTGATATGCCATCATCGAGTTCAATGGTCGGCGATGTTATGATAGTTGGTGGCGGCAGTGCTGTTGTACAAAAAGGTAATAGAAAAAACTATAATTCGAATTTCGCTAGTAAACCATTGGCTAAAGCCAATCGCTACGGAGCTACTGATAATCTTTTAATGCCTGTTGGCGAGATAGCACTAACCACTGATTCTACATCTCACATCCACTTAGCAGGCTCGCGTACCACGCACAACACATCATCCAAAGTACCGTCAGTCTCCACCAACACTGCAATAGCTGAACCCCATTCCAATTTTGGAATAAATATACAAAAGCGCGAAGCGCACTCACGCGAATACTCACCACAACAGCTATATGGCGCACCAATCCCTGGTGGCAATAGTTTTTTGCAAGCACGCAATGTAGGCGCACATTCCAGCAACATTCCTGATACCGATGATGATTTTGTATCCCTAATTGGTGCTGGTAGATGACATCGTTATACTGAAAGTAGTAGTCACAGTCAAAACTATAATCCATCAGCAATAGAATCGACATCTGTATCTGTATCAGCGTCGGTAAATTTTTCTAGTAGTCTTAAATTATCGACTGGCGGAAGTGGCAGTTGCATTTCCTCTGATTGGCTAAGCACGCCTCCTTCTGATGAAAACGGCCATTACGACAGTGATGACAACAATTTTACGCCAATTGATGGTGATATGCTGCAAATGGGTGGCTTTGGTGGACATAACATTGATGGTATTGCAAACGTTGTTTATGACGTTGGTGGTGCACAGCAAGACTACAACGAAACCGCAACAAGACGATCACGACTAAGACCTACAAACAGCGAGCACATAACATAAATTACGATTCGACTAAACTTCAAAAATATTTTTTAGTTTTCATATTTCTTCTTAAGGCTTAATTTCGTTTTCTATATATCAACTATGATTATTATTTAATGAAATTTATATTTTTAACACCATTTACCAATTATTATTTGTATAATGTCGATCATGTGGTTTCCTTCTTTTTAGTGTTCTCTTTTTTATACTATGGTTATTTATGAAATGGGTTTTAAATGTCATTATCGCGATAAAGTCAATCCAGAGTGCTTAAACTGACTTTATTGATATTAATACTTTATGAAGCGGGTAATATAAATAACATTTATGTATATAATATTATATCTCAATCGTTTGTAGTGTCATTTCTTGGCTTTTTTCATAAAAACATTTAACAGAGATTTGAAAGAATTATTGAGCAAAAGACTGGGAACTAAATTCCGTATTAAAAAAAGGCTATAAATTCCGTATTAAGAAAAAAAGGCTATAAAGTGAATTTGTTCTACTTTTGCTTAAATTGATTTATTGATCAATTATTTCTTACATATTCGATTTGAAGTCCTAGCGCTGATATCAATGAAAAATATTGAAGATCTGTTTTCTAAACGAAAACAAAAAGATGGAAACCAAAAATACGAAGCAGCAAAATGTTCATTAATTATTATGAATTGTGTTGATGATACACAAATGATATTATATTATTGGCAGTAGTAATGTGCAGAGTGCCTATTGTTTTATTTTTTATGAAAAAATAGCAAAATTTAGAATTAGAAACGAAAATACTGGAATATTTTAAACATAAATAACGGTATAATTCATAATTGCTTGGGTTAAACACCGCCACTATTATGAAAAAAAATACATACATATATATACAATAAAGAGTCGAATAATAAATTTATGCAATTGTAAATTAGTAAAATGAAAATTACTTATATTCGAAATCATTGTATATCCGTATTGTGAAAACTTAATAAATATACGTTTAATGATAACCTAATTTAAACCCAATTATGCACACTTAGAAAATTTCTAGTTCTTCAATATATATTTTCTAATAATCATCTAAACAAAATATTTACAGTAATAAAATAGGCACAGAACTAAGTGACGCTTTTTTTTTAGATCTTTCCTCAATATTGATAAAATAAACAAAGCCTTTGAAATTGAGTTAAAAATGCTGCCCCTCTCTCTTCGGCAAAGTTGTTTTGTTATAATTATTTCCTTTCTTAAATTGTCTTATGTACGGGCACTTTGCATTTAGTGACGAAATTCAAATACTGTTTTTGTTGGTTTTTTTAAATTTTGTAAGTTGAACAAAATTGTGAAGTGTATATATTTGAATTACTCAGAAAGCTTTGAGTTATATTAAAATATTTTCAAAGTACTAACTAAATAACTGACGCATCATTTGTTGAAAAAAATGTATTCTTTTTAGAGAAGCTTTCTTCATATATGGTACATATGCACCTACGTATCCATACCACTCCAAAGCGCTGCATATAGTGGGCTGAGTTCTTCATTAGTAATATATTCGCCGGTTTTCGTTATCGTAATAATTTTTTGTAATATTTTTCTAATTTGTATACTTCATTTTATTTTATTTTTTTTAATTAACAATATATGGACGTTTAACATGAATATAAATAAAATATTAAGTACATACTTGGACTAATAATGCTACGCCACCAAGACCTTTGTACGCGAAAAAAAAATCGAAGTTAGTTGTCTATTGTGTAAAGAACAATTTCAGCAATTAAAACATACAACCGAATTGACTGTCTGCCTAGTACATATATACATATACACATATATATATATATATATATATATATATAGGTACCCTTAATCAAATAATTTAAGCGAAAAGCTAAAGTAACATAGATTCAAAGTTCAAGAAAGATCGTTAAATACTTAAAATTAAGACACTGGAATCGTTGAAACACCGAACATTACGGCGAAGAATGTCCCCTCGTCTTTAAAAATCCAACAATGCTCACTGTATACGTATTGGCATAGTACTCGTAGTAAAATAAATGTTGTCGATAATAATTATTAAGACTTAAGGCACGCAGAAACTATGCTTTCGTCAATAAAGGATTAAATACGCCTTTCAATTATTGTAATTTGTGCGACCGCCTAATTCTAACAGGTAACGGTCTGGATGATCCATCCAATCGGCGGCGGTTAATTTTACAGTACGTTGTCGTTCAGCTTCTTTGATTTGCCACTTCTTAATATCCAATTGCACATCACGTGATGCCTTGTCACCGCAGCCCCATACCTGCCGAGAAAATCATACAATGAACACTTGTTTAATTCTTCGTACTATGGGTATGTGTGTACATAAATATATGGAAACAAAAAATTTAAATATAGTTTATACCGAGGAGTTAAGTAATAATTTTTCTTATTTTCACTGCATTAACTTGTATTACATTCAAATAATGTTTTATATTGAATCAAATAAACATAATATGCTTTACAAAGAAGGAAAAAGGTTTTTGACTTGAAAATATTGTGTAGTGAATATTTTATGAGTTTTGGCCGTACACCCTTGGACTACATTTCAAGCCCCGATTTTTCGAAGATCAATGTTATCAATGTTTTAGGTTTTTTTTTTAAGCTAAAGACTAAAGGCAGTATGTCAAAGTATTACTTCAAGACCTAAAAGTTGGAAATACAGCAGCACTAATAATACATATATACGTATATGGAATTGGCACTTTGTAACCACTGAAGCGATTTTTGGCCGAGCTCCTCGTCCAATTTGTGGTATACGTCTTGTCTTTCTCCCAACAAAGGGAGGGACTTATAGTTTAAACTAAGCCGCCACCGAACGGCCAGGGGATTTTTATGTCAGAGATAAATTCGCAGAGCTTGAAATTGCCTAAAGAAGGGTGAGCGCAATTAGATAATTTCATTTTCTATAATTTTGGATGTGGTCGAGCTTTGGCCTTGAGAATGGCGGTAAGCAATACTAACCACTCGGCTATTTTAGGATAATCCCGTATGCTTGTGTTTAAGTACAAAATATCGGGCTTTTTTCTAATATTATTAATCCTTAAAATTATATTCTATTAGCTAAGCTAACAAACAATCTCAAAAAATGCAATAAAATCTGTCGAACGGCATTTAAGATATGTTATGTCATTAACACGTTCACGCCGGCGTGTACCACCGGTGGCTCGCACAGTATTGTCTCATCGGTCGGCGCGTACCACCGATGGCTCGCAATCAGTGTGCATCACCAAACATAACTTATTCAATAGTACTTATAACAAAAACATAAGTAAATATTTCAATGATTTAACATATACATTATTATTTAAGTTTTATTAGACCGTTTTCCCGTGCGATAATCTTTCGTTGAAACATGTAGTTCGGCCCCGTCTGATAGAACAAAAAACTTTCAGCGCAACCGCCTATGGGCGCGAAGCATGAATTGCAGTGCCGGCGTGAACGTGTTAATATGCATATACAAAATCTTTGTTATTCAGGGGTGTTACAGAAACAGATTGTTGTCGGAATCAGAATTGAAACCGACAAAATTCTGTTGAAGAGGTTACACATTCCGATTATTGATTTCTGCATATCGGTTTGATTTTCGGAACAGAATTTGTGTCGATATTAGGTGTTACAGAAACCGATGTTTCGGTTTAAATGTCAGAATTAAGCCGAGCAGTTATTCGTTGACAGAATTGTGTGCCAACTTCTTTGCAAGCGGAAATTTAATAAAAATGAAGGTCATGAACAACCAGCATTGCCGGCACTTCTGTTATAGCCACCACACTGTAGGCAGCGCTAAGGAGATATTTGAGTCATTACCCACAGACCGGTGATAGGAGCATTCTGACAAAAAAACCGCAGAGTCGCTGCAAGTTAGAGCAGAGGTGGGATAGAGAGCCTATCTAACTTGTCTTCAATGACATCCGATGTTGGTCTATGAATTCACACACAAACAAATTTTGTATCAGAAAATGTAAAAGTATAATGAAAATTGCATTTACATCGACTCTGGCAGCTCAAAGGGATTGCTCTTATCCCTTAAAATTTTGCGCTTTATTTTCTGTATGTTTTGTTTTCTCCAAATCCTTCTATCATCAAAAATGCTATCACTTTCGAAGTCATTTTATTTTTAGTTAATAACCACAAATGTGTTAAAACCAGTACAAAAATTAAATTGAATTGCTGGTTTTTTACACAATATCGGTTTTACTTATCTTCGAAAAAAGTTTTCATTTCGTTTGCAAAAACTACGCATTTTCTTCGATTATTTAATATTCCTTTAAAAAGTCTATACTGGCAACCTTGAATAACAGCGAGTAATAAGTTAAACCGGTTTTTAGGAGAAAATCAAATCACCGCTGGTTTCTGCAGGGCAACCGTCAGTAACGGCATCGCCGAGCGTTGACAACTTTTTATTTACATGGCGCTTTCATAAGATAGGTTGCCATTGACGAAAGGCATGTAAGGGTTGTTACAGCATTGTACTGAAATTTTGATGAATAGGAATCTTTACGCATGGATTAGCATGGAAACAAAATAGCTTTTCCTTCCGGGAAGTGGATTTGAAAAAATCATTTATGGTTCAACTTGATTGAATTTTTGTAGAGGGTATCCATTTGTCTGGATAGTTACACTGGTGGCTAAAACTAAAGCAACTAGAATAACTTAACTGAATAAAGTCTCTTTAAGTTGCTCATGTAAAATGTACACATGGCAAATCAAGGTCATATTCCTCCTTGCATACGGCAGCATCACATTTTTTAAAACGGTTTTATACAATCGATCCATTGCGCTTCATTGCATGTCAGAACCTTTAATATTAAATTTCCATTGTTCAGAAAATAAAATATTTCTTAATTATGATGCATTACAATTGATATGCGCGTTAGAAAACGCTAGTCTGGCTCGACGATTTTTCGCTTAGATAAATGGCTTTTTTGCTGGCTTGCGCGCACTTAAATCAACGCGTCTACCCACTTTTCTGGCACTGACTTCTAGCGACAATTCTCTCACCAACTCTATAAAAGTTGCAAAGGAATTTTTTTTCAATTCTCGAAAAATTTTTTGATCAGTACGTTGCGGTAACTTTTCTTAATTTTCATAGACAATATATAAGCGAAATTTAGAGAAAGCAAATTTTCATTTACTATACAATTGCCGCTTTGTAACCGCTGAAGCGATTTCCGGCCGAGCTCCTCCTCCAATTTTTGGGTTTGCGTCTTGATGTGTTTCCAACAAATGGAGGGACCTACAAGCCGCCTCCGAAAGGCTGATGGTTTTTTTACGAGGAGACTTTATGTCATGTCTGAAATACACTTGGAGGGGTGGACATCCTTGCCGAGGGGCAACCGCAATTAGAAAATTTCACTTAATTTTTTATTTAAATTAATTTTCCATAATTTTTGGATGTTGGTTCATTTACTACATTCAATAATTTTAACATTACGAACCATAAGGCATTTTACTACTTTTGGTTGCTTTAGGTTGGCCACCAGTGTATATCGAATACTTTCATTTTTCTGAAATGGACCAGGTACCAAATTTGATTTTCTCGAGATTAATGTAGTTTCTTGATAGCTATTTACCTAGATTAACATACAAAACACTTTCTTCCCAGAAAAGGGATCACTGAGAGATCGACACAAAGTAGTCTAGGCATTAGATTAGGTTAAGAGTACTACCAGGCGAAACGTCAAGAAACCAAGTCCTGCGCCAATCAACATCCAAAATTACAAAAAATAATTTACTTAAAAACAGTTAAGTGAATTTCACTAAGCGGGGTCATCCTTGGCAGAGAATCCCTCCAGCGGTTACAAATCGTCAACTAAACATATGTATATATTATAGGAATCTACTTTTAAATTTTGTAACTTGTTATTTTCAACTTGTTTCAAATTCTTTTTATGTTAATTTAATTTTCGATTTCAAATATTTTCTGGCAAATTTAAACCAGAGAATGTTTATCAACGAGAAGGGCCAGCGAGTGCCGATTGCCAATTTGTTCCTACTTTTTTGTCTATCAGAAACACATTAGCGTGTTTTTTACCCAGAAATCTATGAGAGTATTTCACACAAATTAACAGTGAGCAAAAAGAAATCGTTCTCAACATAGCAGAATGAGAAAACCTATGCAAGATAATTGTTAACATATGGTTGTTATCAAAATTTATTTAAACTTATAAATTTTTGTTATTGGATTCAATAATTTTAATAATTTCATTAAACAATTTCGAAATATAGAATTCATATATTATTTTTTGTACTCATTTTTATACTTTACTTATATTTTTTAACGATTAGTGATAATTATGATGAATTAAAAGTAATAAATAATATCTGCACATTTGATTAAATTCTATTAAATATTTATCAGAGAACTTAAAACAATAATAATTAATAAACATTTTCTGTATTTATTTACATACATAGTTTTAGAGGTAAATATCAGAAAAGTAAGCAAATCAAAATTCATTCACGCACGCAAATATATGTACATTTCTTTACATACATATATATATATATGGACATGAATTCAAATTTATAGGTTTGTTTACAAACAAAAGCGTACGCATCCATCAAAATTATAATTAATTAATTATAATGGCCGCAATTTGAAATTAGAAAAAAAACGAGCGTCGCACATCTCCCCTCGCTCGTCTATTCTACAAACCAAAATACAAAAATTTAAAATTGAACAAATTTGTATTTTCAATCGACAATTGTAAAACGCAATCACGATAATGCGAACTGGGTTCTATACAATTATCAAACGAATGTTTAATAAAGGATTGTCTATAATGTGCGTGGTCATATATTAGGCCCTACTGGACTCCTTCCTTCCTTCATGTAGCCCAACGCGGCCTTTTCTCAGACCCCTCCATCTCTTGCGGACGGAACGCAGCTTTCTTTCACACTTCTTTTCATTTTCCTCCACATACGTGTATGTTTGTATGTAGTTATTTAAAATATTATATTTTAAGTGCGGCCGCGATAGCCGAGTGGTTAGCATTGTGTACTGACATTCGGAAGGCTCGGGTTCATATCCCAGTGCCAGCAACATACAAAAGTTATGGAAAATTAATTTAAATAAAAAATTAAGTTCAATTTTGTAATTGCGGTCGCCCCTCGGCAGGGAATGTCCACACCTCCGAGAGTATTTCGGACATGAAATAAAGCTCCTCATAAAAAACCATCAGCCGTTCGGAGGCGGCTTTAGTATAAACTGTAGGTCCCTCAATTTGTTGGGAAAACATCAAGACGCAAAACCACAAATTGGAGGAGGAGCTCGGCCGAAAATCGCTTCAGCGGTTACAAAGCGCCAATTATATATATATATAAGTGATTAATATATTATAATAAGTATGTTTCTAATATATCATTCCCAATCTAATCCCTCTTCCTGGTCGAACTACGTGATTTATGGACCCAGCCTAAGAGTACCTCATTATTTTTAAAAAGAATTTTTGGAAATAAATTTATGTTTAATACTTCGATATAGTCTAACATTTAATAGAAATATAAGCTCGTTGAGAAATTAGGTATGCAAAAGTAATGCAGTTGGATTACATTGTAGGATTATAATATTATAGGAATATTCCTGATGTACATAGTTCACTGTACCTGAATTATTCTGTGACAACAGCAAATAACTATCGATATAATGAACCCCCTTCTTTACAATTACCAAACGAATATAAATTTAATATGTATTTTAACTATGAAAAATATAAGAATACAATTTCAAAATGTCTAATAATTTTATACAATTAAAGATTTCTCAGAAGCGTTTTTTGTCTGATCTCCAATTTATGGTATGCGTCTTGATTTTCCAACAAATGGAAGTACTTACAGTTTATTCTAAGTCGGCCCATGCATTTTTATAAGGGTGTTAGTAGAACCAGGACTCGAACCCTGGAAGTTCGCAATGCCAACCACTCGGCTATTTTGGAATAAGCTTTATAAAACTCACTTTAACTCACTGTTTATGGGATAGTTAGTTTGTGATAGAAGTATTTTGGTGGTACACAGAACTCACTGTACCTGAATTTTTATATCAATATACGAAATATAATAAATATTCTGGCTTGTACTGGAATTGTCTAGGGCAATGTTGCCAATCTTCGCTTGCCAATTTTCTTACCCGAACAAAATATAAAATATTCTAAAATTTTAGAATTTAAGAATTTCATCAACCTCGCCACAACTCAGCTTGAGGACAAGGCGCTTGCGGGAAGGCAAGGAAATTCTTACTGGCCAATATGAGCTAATAAGCGAACAGCAAATGTAGCAACAGAATGCCGTTTTTTTCATTTTAGTAGACAAATTTGAATATTTGAATATTTGAGTTTTTGTCAGTTAGAATTTGAATCAATGCTTGTAGATGCCATGTGATTTTTGCAGGTTAAAGGGAAAGCGGCAGGCAAATGTATTTTGTTGTTGCTTCATGTATTACGACCATTTTTGTTTTTTGATTTTTTGAATTTTTTCTACAGCTTGTCGGCACGGTTATGCAGGGGCTTGTGGCGGTATTATTTGTGAATGAAAATTTTATTGTTGTATTTTACTAGGATTTGAATAACATTTGACAGTTTCCACGCTGGTCCGCAATTGAACCTTCTCGTTGATAAACATTCTCTGCTTATAATCAGGTAAATTTACCAGAGAATGTTTATCAACGAGAAGGTTCAATTGCGGACCAGGGTGGAAACTGTCAAATGAACCAGAATGCTATGAGCATTTTTTTCACCACTGTCACAGAAATTAACAGAGTTTTCTAATAGCGTATAACATTGGTGAGCATAGTTGTAATAAATATGCTCTGAAATGTAATTCTTCGTCTCGAAATAATAGCCTATTTCCACCAAGCACTTAAATGCATTTAAGGCCTCTGTTAAGTGAATGAAATGTCAAACGTTTCCACCGAAAGTGAGTTAACTCAAACAGCTGATTTTTGTTTACATTTGCAGTTTGCAAAATTTGTAACAAGTGTAACAATAATGAATTCAAGAGACCGCATCCATTTTATTTTGCTATTTATACAATATTATGATTTGCAAGTGCAGATTATTGCTGCACGGACAGACGCTGCTGAAAGGAAAATGCTTTTTTGCAAGCTTACAACTTTGCCAACAATTCCATTTCTTTGTACACATGAGAATTTTTTCGGCTACCTCTCAATTCCTGAGCTCTTCCTTCCCAGCAATCCAGTAAACTTTGCTCCTCCGTAAGGTTCCACTTGCGTCGTTTTGTTTCCATTTTCAGTTTAGTTTATTTTTTTAAGTAATTAGGTGTGTTTTTCTAGAAAACCACAATTCGAGGAGTAGCTCGGCCGAAAAATCCCTTAACCGGTTACAAAGCGCACAATATATATACATAAATATTTGTTTTGCGCCAATTATATATACATACATAATTATTTGTTTTGCGTAATCAGCTGATAGTTGCCAAAGTCGCGTATATTTTTATGTTGAGGGGATCGTTTTCTGTTCCACAATTGCTTTTTGTTTGTTTTTTATTTTTATTTATTTTCATTAAACCCGAAAATACACGACTCTGGCAAGAAATATACCGAAACGTCCGAAATGTATACATTAATAGTGACAGCATCGACTGTTAACATAACATTTTCTGTTAAATTACCGAAAGTGGGTTAACTCACTTTGAAAAGTGAATTGAAAATACAATTTGTTCAAATTTTTGTATTTGGTTTGTAGAATATACGAGCGAGGTGAGATGTGCCACGCTCGTTTTTTTTCTAATTTCAAATTGCGGCCATTATAATAGTATTGTCATGGCAATGCGTAGTATTTTTTTTTTTTTGATGGATGCGTACGCTTTTGTTTGTAAACAAACCTGTAAATTTGAATTCTTGTCCGTATATATATATATGTATGTAAAGAAATGTACATATATTTGCGTGCGTGAATCAATTTTGATTTGCTTACTTTTCTAATATTTACCTCTAAAACTATGTATGTAAATAAATACAGAAAATGTTTATTAATTATTATTGTTTTAAGTTCTCTGATAAATATTTAATAGAATTTAATCAAATGTGCAGATATTATTTATTACTTTTAATTCATCATAATTATCACTAATCGTTAAAAAATATAAGTAAAGTATAAAAATGAGTACAAAAAATAATATATGAATTCTATATTTCGAAATTGTTTAATGAAATTATTAAAATTATTGAAGCCAATAACAAAAATTTATAAGTTTAAATAAATTTGATAACAACCATATGTTAACAATTATCTTGCATAGGTTTTCTCATTCTGCTATGTTGAGAACGATTTCTGTTTGCTCACTGTTAATTTGTGGTGAAATACGCTCATAGATTTCTGGGTGAAAAACACGCTAATGTGTTTCTGGTAGACAAAAAAAAAGTAGGAACAAATTGGCAATCGGCACGCGCTGGCCCTTCTCGTTGATAAACATTCTCTGTTATAAGTTTCATTTTTCATAGAAGCTGTTGTTGAATAACTTTTATTTAAAAAATAAAATATTAAATGTCTTTAAGGGGATATGCTCCTGTCAGTATTGCCAATTTATATAGATATTTCTTAAAAAAATTAATATTTTATTTTTTAAATAAAATTTATTCTAGCAAAAGATAATTCATAATAAAATTCTATTCAGCTTGGTGCCTGGGAAAATATTTTGAAACCCGGTGATTTTTAATATTTTGACGATATTTAAATAAAAACAGTCAACGATAATAGCGGGTAGACCAATATATTTATTTATTTACCTCAATTGCGATTAGCACTGCAGCCAATCCTTTGCAGTCCACTTTTTCGAAGTGTTCGTCAATAGCGATAATAGGTTTACGTGGATCCGAACCAGCCCGTAGTCCTTTAGGATAACCCCGTATGCTTGTGTTTAAGTACAAAATATTGGGTTTTTTCTCTAATATCACAAATCTTAAAAGAAGATATAAAGCTTTAAAGAAAACAGTTAATGTAGATAATAAAAGATTCTTACTTCGGAAATAGTTGAATAATACAACTGCCTTCACCACCTGTATACAAATGCGTTTCTTTCCATTCGGTTGGCGATGCAATGCAGTATGTCTGGTCATCTTTAGTATGTATCAGTACGAGTGTTGGACCGCGATAGCCAAGTACATGGTGCAAGAAACGATTAGCACCCAAACCGTGATCATTGGAGTCATATAATAAGGTCCAATGAGATGGCATCATGGAAAGTTTCTCTTTAAAAATTTGTGCTGCGGATGATTTATTGGATGTAGGTGACTGTATAGTCTGCGGCTTAGAGAAGAGTGGTGGAAGCCCCCCAGCTAACAACCATGCCTGCGATAATGGCATTAACGAATCATAACTCGAAGGGCTAGCATCCTTATTAGCTGCATCTGGGAATGGATTGCGTTGTTCCAAAACTGGAGTTTGTAGTTCGATTCCGCATGATTGACTTTGTTGCTCAAGACCTCTGTATGATGTTGTTAATGTGTGTAAACAATATTTGTGCACCAACAACACTAATCTTATAAGATTTTGCTCAAACCATCGACAGACAAATCCTACACTTAGATTATCGTGACTAAAAAATATTGATTTAGTCACCGAACCAAAAGTCCGATTAATCTGAAATAAATGAAAAACAAGTTCGCATTGCATAAGGTCATTTTGAATTTACTTACTGCCGGACAGAGCACTGCATTGCCAGAGTGCTGCATTGCTATTGTATAGCATATAAAAAGTAAACGCGTAACACCTTCTTTGGTTATAAATTCTGGATTATCCTCTTCAGCATACATTTTAATATAGCATTCCAAAATTTTTTCATCATCCATTATACCAAGAAAACGCTCACACTGTTGACGGAAAGCAACAGTCCCCAAATGAGATGTTGATGCTTTCGAAGCTGAATGCATTAGGCGAAATAATCTTTTGCCTAAATCAGCATATTGGGGAAAAACTTGTGACTATCAAGGGTGACACAACATTTATTGTCAAAATCAATTCAGTAAAAAAGAAAACACACACATTAAAAGTATTACTCACTACAAACACGTCTGATACAATGCCATTGACACCGTGCTTGGCAGACTTCTCTTTAAGTATCTCCGATAATTTTTCAATCGGAACAAGTTGGGTTAAATATTTCTCCGTAACATCTGCACCCGATGCAGATCTACTCATTGATCGTTCTGCCTTTAACATAGCATTATTATTTGCTGCTGAAACTCCATCGCTTATTGGAACGGTCGGAGATGTTTTCGGGAGTTTTTCCTTTGAAACACCTGATAATCCATTCTGCACATCGCTGCCAGAGTCACTTCTGGAGTTCGAATTTCCCATTGGTTATTGCTTTTTTTACTAAAGTAATCATTCACAATTTCAAACAGGATATAACTTGAAGTGCGCAATTTAAAAAAAAAAATGAGAAAGGTTCACTCTTTACAAAAATGACAACTTCTAGTGCAGAAACAACAAATCAAATGACAAATTTTCAATGCTTATCTTTTCAAAATTTCCATTGCACTGACAGCAACAATCAACAGTGCTCAAACATTACCAGATTTAAGAATTAAACATTTAGGGTACGACGCGACACTGTGTCTGTAATATAACGCTTTAACACTTGGTCTCAACAATAGCTGTAAAATTTTTTTCTACTCTTGGTTTGGTGGTAAAAGTAGTATCAACGACATTAGACAATTGCTGTCTTCGTTGAGAAATGTCAGTAAAAATTACCCAGTGAAGAAATTGAGAGAAAAACGATTTATTTTCCGAAAGAAAGAAATTTACTGAGTTTTCACCGCACAGGATTCAGTAAAAATTAGCCAGCACGTTACCCTGCAAGAAGGCTTACGATCATTTCACCAACATATGTCAGGAATGCTTTAGGTCATATCCCGTCAGCTCGTAGAACGATTTTCGGGAAAACTTTAGTTTGGAGCCTGTGGTTTTTTTTATGAAATGTTCATAGTTGGTAATAGGAGGTCTACAATTACCAAAAATATAAGTTTTATCGCGCGCAAGTTTATAGTTTAAAAGTTATTAACATTTTAATTTACACTTCTTACAAGCAGGCTTGTATTTTACTCAGAAACATACTAACAACACTTGACTATGCCCAAAAACGATGTTGCCGTACTGCGTAAGAAATCTTAAAAAAAGCAATAAATAAAACGTAGCGTATGGAGGTCCGGCCTTTTTTTTTAGATTTATTGAAACAAACAAGAACGAAAATAAATAAAACATACACATACATAACAAGACAAAAATACATAACTTTCACATATTTTTACAGAAAATCAATTATTATTTCACTTAAACATTTTTTGGGTTATATAATTACGCTACGTTTTATTTATTGCTTTTTTTAAGATTTCTTACACAGCACACACAGGATTGTAACCCTGGGCCGTACCAACACCGGCTTCGCCTTGCACAGTATTCTTAAGTGAAACACCTTTGTAAGTTTGGCGGCCTTCGGCCGAGCTTTGGATTGTAACCCTGGGCCGGACCAACACCGGCTTCGCCTTGCACAGTATTCTTAAGTGAAACACCTTTATAAGTTTGGCGGCCTTCGGCCGCGCTTTGGATTGTAACCCTGAGCCAGACCAACACCGGCTTCGCCTTGCACAGTATTCTTAAGTGAAACACCTTTGTAAGTTTGGCGGCCTTCGGCCGCGCTTTGGATTGTAACCCTGGGCCAGACCAACACCGGCTTCGCCTTGCACAGTATTCTTAAGTGAAACACCTTTGTAAGTTTGGCGGCCTTCGGCCGCGCTTTGGATTGTAACCCTGGGCCAGACCAACACCGGCTTCGCCTTGCACAGTATTCTTAAGTGAAACACCTTTGTAAGTTTGGCGGCCTTCGGCCGCGCTTTGGATTGTAACCCTGGGCCGGACCAACACCGGCTTCGCCTTGTACAGTATTCTTAAGTAAAACTCTTTTATTTTCAAACAACCTTTTATGCGAAATCCTCATTTTATTTTGCTTGAATATTATTGTTGATTTTTAGATTATTTTACGGAGTGGCAACGCCTGCTTAGCCAAGGGTTGTTAGTGTGTTTATAAGTAAAGCAGAAGCAGGCTCTCTGCATATAAAAAGTGTAACTTTAAATGTTTATAACTTTTAAACTATAAATTTGCGCGCGATAAAACTTATATTTTTGGTAATTGTAGACCTCCTACTACCAACTATGAACATTTCATAAAAAAAAACTACAGGCTGCAAACTAAAGTCAACCCCGATTTTCCCATCACTCTCATAAGCATGAATACTCTTTCAATTTATGGACAGGTTTATCTACCGAGGTCAACGGTAGGCCAGGAAACGTGCTGTTTCGACGGAATCGGACCAGAGTGAGAGGGGGGTTAGATGTGTCGGCTTAAGGGGACATGTGAAGAGGTGGTTAGTGTCGTGCGGAAACTCTCTAAATGCAGGGCATACGTTGGGTATGTTGGGGTCGAGTCTGGATAGATAGGAGTTGACATGCTACAGTATCCAGACCTAAGTTGTGCCAATGTCACGCGGATCTCTCGAGGCAGCTCGAGCTGTTGTTGTTGTTGTTGTTGTAGCGGTTCGCTAACCCCGCTTAGGGCAGGCATAATCAGTCTAAGTCGCCGAGGTCATCTAACGGAAGGTCCAGGAAACCTGCTGTTTCGACAGGGTTGGACCAAAGGGAGAGGGGGGCTAGATGGGTAGGTTTAAGGGGGCATGTGAAGAGGTGGTTAGTGTCGTGCGGGGACTCTCCACATGCAGGGCATACGTTGGGTATGCTGGGGTCGAATCTGGATATGTAGAAGTTTAACTACAATATCCAGATCTATGTTGTGCTGGTGTAACACGGGTCTCTCGAGGCAGCTCGAGCTCACTGTCTGCGATAGGTGGTGGTTTGATTCCGAGTACACCATTCACTGGAAGGGAGTCTAGGAAGGTGTTGACTGACTCCTGGTGAATGGCGTTCAGCGCCTGTCTGTACGCCGTCCTGTCCAGCGGTTGTTTTACATGGTGCTGTATGGTGCTATTGTAGTCAAGTACTCCCTTCCTGATGTGCCTAGGCGGAGGCTCGGCTTCTAAGAGGTGCCTGCTGGGGTGCTCCGCGCGGTGGCATCCCAACAGGAACTGCTTGCATAGCAAAGCATTATGCTCCTTAACTCGTAGCATAGATGCTTCGCTGTGCAAGTGGTGCTCCGGTGACATCAGGAGGTTTCCTGTCGCAGTCCTAAGGGCGGTGTTGTGACAGGCCTGTAGTTTTCTCCACTGCGTCTCGTTCGTCCCCGGCGCCCAAATCGGTGCAGCGTAGTTTACGACCGGCCGGCCAATTGCTTTGTAGGTTGCCAGCAAGGTTTCTTTATCTTTACCCCATGTGCTGCCGGCTAGCGCTTTGAGTATTTTGTTGCGGCTCTGGAGTTTTGCGGCAATTGCGGTCGTATGCGGAATGAAGGAGTGCAGGCTATCGAATGTGACCCCTAAAATCTTAGGGTTGTTTATAGTTGGATTTTATTCGTCATCAACTTTCACATCGAGTTCTAGCCGGTACTCCTTCGTCCAGCTGGTGAAAAGGGTAGCCGAGGATTTAGTCGGTTGTATAATCAAATGTCGTGCAGTGAAGAAACGGGAGAGATCGGCGAGGTAGCCGTTCACTTTCGAACATAGGCTATCAATATCCTGGCCAGACGCCAATATCGAGCAATCATCGGCATACGAGGTTAGTGAGACTCCTACCGGTGGAGGAGGGAGCTTCGAGATGTAAAAATTAAACAGTAGCGCGGAACTCCCTGTTTAATTTTCCTCAATTTAGATGTTTCACCTTGGAATATGACCGATGATTGATGACCACTCAGGTAGCCCATGACCCACCTCTGCAACCCCGGCGGTAATGAGGATTCCTCAATGTCACTGAGTAGCACTGAATGATTGACAGTGTCAAAAGCTTTTGATAAATCCAGTGCTACCAGGACAGTTCTCGCACAGGGTCGGTTTTGGTTCAGGCCATTGATCACCTGGGTGTTTATGGCGTTAAGTGCTGTTGTGGTGCTGTGCACTTTTCTGAAGCCATGCTGATGTGCTGCTGGACGCAGATGGTGAGTGAAAGTCGGGAGCAGTAAGGCCTCAAGCGTCTTCGCTACTGGGGAGAGGAGAGTTATCGGCCGATAAGACTCTCCTTTGTTGGCTGGTTTCCCCGGTTTAAGTAGCGGGACCACCCTACCGGTTTTCCACACATCTGGTATGATTAGGGTGGTCAGAGACAAATTGAGGACCTTGGTGAGGTATTCTGCTCCCGCTGGTCCGAGATGTTTTAGCATCAGCATGCTTATTCCGTCAGGGCCGATGGATTTGGAGGCTTTCGCCTTCCCGATAACCCCCTGAACCTCTTCTCTGGAGAAATCAAGCACCGCGCTTTTGCTTTGTCTACCGAAGGATGCAGTGTAAAAAGCCGACTAAAATAGCTCGCGCATCTCTTCGGGTCCGACGAGGCGCGATCACCGAATGAAATTTCCACCCGGTCATCGCGTCTCGTCGGGTTAGACAGCGACTTGACTGTAGCCCAGAGCTTGGTTGCCCCAGAGGAGAGATTGAAGGATCTTAAGTGCTCCTCCCACTTTTTCCGTTTGTGTTTGTTTACAACGGTCCAAATCTCCGGATTTAAATCCCTGATTAAGGGATTCCCGGGATCAGAGTTACAGAGGATGTCGCGCCTTGCTGCTAAAGCCGCCGCTTCGGACGGGAAGTTAGGGCGGATTTCCGCAATTCGGCCTGCCGGGATGAAGCGGGCGGCAGCGGTCACAACTATCCTGCGGAATGAACGTTCACCAGAGGTGACGTCAGTTGGAGTGGAGAGAGCACTGAAGGCGTTCTCGGTGAATTCCGTGAAGCCGGTCCAGTTAGCTTTTTTGAAGTTAACGAAGGTCCGGTGGTCCGCGGAAACAAAGTCGGGAGGTCTGTCAATCGAGATGTGTATGGGTAAGTGGTCCGATGCTAGTGTCAGTATAGGTCGCCAGACTATACTGTTTATCAGACCAGCACTCGCAATTGTTATGTCGGGCGAGCTTTGGCAATTACCCACAACTCTGGTGGGGGTGTTGTCGTTCATTGTGCAGAATGTCGAATCGTCTATCTGTTCCGCCAGCTCCATTCCTCTACGGTCATTTGACAGGCTAGAATGCCAAAGATCGTGGTGCGCGTTAAAGTCGTCCAAAACCAAACGGTTTTCGCCTCTGAGTAGCGCACCTATATCAGGGCTATATCCAACTGGGCAACTTGTAACGGGAGGAATGTATATATTAAATATTTCGAGCTCGGCATCGCCTGACCGGATAGCTATGCCCTGACATTCTATGGTAGTATCCCTGCGGTCGATGCCGCCATCGATGAGACGATACTGCACGGTGTTGTGCCAAATGAACGCCAGACCCCCTCCATGGTCTCGCTCGCGGTCAGCTTAGTTTCCTGGATCGCAGCAATTGACAGATGCTCCCGGCTCATATAGTCGACTATCTCGTCGATCTTCCCCTGGAGTCCGTTGCAGTTAAATTGAAGGAGTCGGGTCCGTCTCGGGGGAACGTTCATGATACGGGGGGTGAGGGAGTGGTGCGTGGATGACGTATGTTGCTGCTGTAATACCCGCTGAGGTTGGTTCCGCACGGTGGTGTTGGTTGGCGGTGTTGTCGTATTAACAGGCGGGGGCAGACTCCTACAGCAAGGGGCAACGTACGCATCACTCCACTCACGGGTGGTGCGCAGGCCCGAGCACGTCCGAAAATGACACCAGCCGGAGCAAGAATTGCATCTGACTGAGGTCACATTCCGACGTACTAAGGTCTGACACACGGAACAGACTGTGCGGGGGACTAGGAGCTGCTGGGTAGCCCGGGAGGAGGAAGAGGAGCTGGTTGTGGGAGGGGAAAGGGGTGAGGGTTGGCGGGAGTCATGCTGCGGGGAGCTCCGGGAGACCGTGGAGGTATGCTGGTTACCCAAAGTGGGTAAGGGTGCTGAAGGCACTGCCGTGGTGGCTGGGGGCGCACTTGGGCGCTGGCAACATGGGGCCACATAACGTGTGGTCCACTCCCTATGTGTCTTAAGGTCTGTTCAGGCTCCAACCATTGCACTGGTTGCACCTAACCGAGGTGGAGGAGTGGTTGGGTTGGTTTCGACGCCAGCCCTGATGAGAAGGATTTGAAGCAACCCAGCTGCGAGGCATTGCTCCGATGGCGAACTTAAACTAATTTTACCTGTTGACCTAAACGGGGTTAGGTCGCCGAAAGGGTGACAGCCCCTGGCCAGATAAAATCCGGGTCAACTCCGGTACGTAGAACCGGCTGTCTTGAGAGTTGACAGCTCGAGCTCGTTATCTGCGTTAGATGGTGCAACAAAACAACTCGGTAAACCCATCAGTCCGTTCTTGCAAGGTAAATACCAGCTATTTATTTTGGCGGTTAAATTTGAATTCGTTCATTTATACAGCCTATTTTTCCGCTTTTAAGCTTTTTCTAAGTATTTTAATAACAGTGGCAATTATAAGCATTTTTCATTTATTAATTGTATTCAAAATTTATTCTATTTCAACAATGATGAAATTCTACATGCTGTTTAGCCATCCAACGGTAAAGATACCAATATGTTTTTTCCAAAAGTCCTCTTGAAGGTCGAAGATTTATATAAAATTTGCTTTGTCTTAATCTAAGCAAGATTTTCAGGAAGGAATCCTGAAAAACGAAAATTGGTTTGGAATACTTTTTCCGTGTAATCCGGCTTTATTAACTCAAATTTATTACAGAGTTTATTCGATTCTGTTTAAATAAAAACCAAGCCAGAACTTTATTTTTCCGTCTAAGCGCCACTAATATTTAATTTTGGGTATCGTCGTCGCTTCCGGAAGCTTAAGAATTCATTATCGTCATTGTGACAGTTGCAACAACCTTTTTTGCTATGTTTTGCGGCTCATTTGGTCGACACTGCTTTCTAGTAAATTATAGAAATCCAAAATCAACTTGCGTTGTACAAAAAATAATTATATATTCTATTTCTATTCCTTCCTAACTTCTAATTTCTCAAGGCAAGCTGGGTGGTTAGCGGACGATGATTCCACTCCATTACCACCACATTTTCGAAAAAATTAAATATATTTACAAACATACATACATACATACATATGTAATATAAATGCGGAGAGTGTAAAAATAGTTAAGGGTGTAATAAATTTATAAATTTGATATAGTGTTTTTATTTTGTGATTAAAATAGTGACAAAATTGCAAATATGTGTGAAACTATAGGTCTCCTCGTGTAGAGATTCGTATTCTGTGAGTTATTCCCTTTCGTTTGATACCAACCTTTTTTTTTGCCAAATCGAGACTATTGCTGAATAATTCTCCCAACTTTTTCATCAGAACGGGTATTGAACCAATCTTGGTCCGACATATATTACTGTAGCGTGTGCCAAAAACGACGTTGAGATGCCCCTCCTCCTCTCGTACCAGTGCTACCCAGCAGCTTCTAGTACCCCGCACTCTCTGTCCAGTATCACTTCCCTACACAGTGTATTACAAACGTCCCTCCGAGATAGAACAGGCTTCTACAGTATAAGCGTAATGTACTCCATGGGAAGGTCGACGAGATAGTCGACTTCATTAACCTGCACCGCCTGCCAATAGTTGCGATTCAAGAAACCAAACTTAACAGCCGGTGGTCGTTTGGTGCTCATTCTGCAAAGCACCGTGAAAAATCATCTTATCAACGGCGGCAGTAAATGCCAACATACCCTCTTGGAATGTTAACGCATAGCGATCCGGTCAGGCGATGTCGAGTTCGAAGTATTCAATAGATGCATTCCACCTGTTACTTGTTTTCCAGTCGGATACCGTCCTGAGAAACTTAGGAGCGCTGTTCAGAAGCGAAAATCGACTTTACCGTACACAACGATCTTTGGGATTCTTGGAACTGGCAGAGCAGGTAGCCGATTCAACATTCTTCACCATGAACAACGACAGCCACACCAGGATTGTGGGCATTGTGACCCTCGCATCAGACCATTATTCCCATTGACAGGCCTCCCGGCTTAATTTCCACGGGCCACTGTACGTTTGTTAACTTGAAAAAAGCTAACTGAACCGAACTGGATTCAATACCACCGCTCCTTGGCAGCCGCACCTCTGGTAAACAGATGCTGCTTTTATAGGGCGAGTTCCAAAACGTCACAATACTTCACAACCATATCATTACAATGCAACCCTGCATTCTATAAATTTACCTTGCAACAATACTTTGCAATTTGGAACGCTTTTTGTGCAAATAAGATGATTTTCGGTGAAATATAAAACAAATACAAAAAAATAAGTAATATAATGTTAAATAAAAAATAATTAGCGCAAAAAGCTTGCCCTCAGACGTCGGCCATTGTTCTTAAGAATTTATAATAAAATAAAGCATCACAAACCTTAGCGATGCGCAGTTTGCTTTTGTTTGCGCATCAATAACTTTACCGATGCATTTTGTAACATGATACATCGTCAAAGTTCGCACAGTTGCCTTTAGATATGCGTAACAATGTATGGTTGCTTTGAAACGTTTTGGACCTCACCCATACTTCAGCGAGCCTTTAAACCCAATATGTCAGAGTTGCTCCGCTGAAGCCTCCTCCTCTCTTTTAGCCGTGATCCAAGGGTAACTGCATACCTAGAAGCTTGACCGCACACTAATGAAAAAGATTTATTCCTCAATAACTGATGCACATATTAACTACTAGAAACATGTCTTCCGCCTATCAAAACATGGATGGGTTCGCCCGCGACAGTCTCTCTACCACATCAAACTCAAATTTCCTTTGATCCGTGGACAGAGGCTCTATAACTAATAAGACGAATTCCATTTCCGATCAAAGTATAATTCAACTACTTTTTTTAACAGAACTTCCGCACTGCATGTACGAATTACAAAAACATCGTCTGCATATAACGGTAGGCTCAGGAAACAAATTGCTTCGATTTGTTCGGACCAAAGAGTTGGTGATTCGAAGAATAGCTTTTAGGAGGCATGTAAAGGAGTAGTTACATATGTCGCGAGAAGACTCATTACATGCTGGACACAGGGTGGGTAGGTGGGGCTTCGAAGAGCTTCACAATCTGATGTTGTTTTTTTTCTTTTCTTCGTCATCTGTGAAATTTAATTGACAAATTTTTCACGCACATTTTTATGTTTCTCATTCGCCTCTGAAACTGTTAATGTACTTTGGTTGATACTAAGACAACAGGATTTTTTAAATAAGTCTCAAAACTTTTTCGTTTCTATACGTATTTATTAAAGAAAAATTTTCTTAATGTACAAAATCGCACACTTATTTAGAACAAATTCATTATCTGTATTACATACATACATTAAATTTAAAACATTATCTTTATTACGCAAAGTTATGAAGCGAGAAAAAAATTATAGAAGTGTAATTTTGGTTAAAATTGCGAATTCATATAATTTTATTTAATTAAACATATATACATAAAAATTAAGTGAATTCCTGAAATTAAATTATAGAGAACAAACTATTTATATACAATATGCATATTCATATTTTCTTTTGTTATTTTCTTTTATGTACTTACATGAATTGATATTACTTCAGCTATTTACTTTGGATTATAAACTAAGTAATTTTTCCCTTCTTGAAAACTCTTAATCAAATTTGTTATCATTATTATTATGCAAGAAAAGTATAGCATCAATTAAATTGCCTGTAAGCATAAATCTTTTATGCTGTTCATAAATTTGCTGTTTTACAGGTTTCTTAAAATTCATGTTCACTACACACGGCATGCACTGGTATATGGGAGCCAAACGTTTTAGGCTGCCATACATATGACCCAGTTTATTCCACCATGAAAACGGTGATTCATCTAAATTAGCGTAAACTTCTGTCCTATATCGCTTTAAGTCGTTCTCTACATTGCAATCTTCTTGCGGCGCAGATGTGGGAACAGGTTCGTCTTGAATATCAAAGAATATCTCCAAATCTATAGGAAGTAGTTAGCTTTTAATAAAATGTTTAAGGGGAGAAAAAATGGCCATACTTGACTTCCTCGAAGTGGAAGTGGCAGGTTTACTTTCCGTTGTATCCTTTGCTTGTGTGACATTACCACCTTCTTGTTGATGCAATTTATTATATTTACTGGTTAAGATTTGAACACATTTTGTCATATTTTTAACTGTTGTTAATCGATGAAAACGTGGATCAAGTAAAGCTGCTATTGTTAAGTGATGATCTGCAATAACACTAAACAGCACAGATACACAAATTTTTGAGTTAATTAATATATGATTTTTTTCGCATTTCGATATACTCACACTTCTTGAAGCTCCCTGCTAATAGTTGTTTTTATACAGGCCACAAATTCATCATCGGATTCGCACAAAGCTAATTTCTTGTTTACTATTTTTGAGGTTATAGGCGACAACATGCTGCAGTGGGGAATTTCTTCTCCTTTAAGTGTGTCCAAAGTTATCTGAAAAATGCAAGCGTTAATAGTACATACACCTTAATAGTTTTTAACTTACGGCCAATATGTTTAATGAATCCACAATGACTTTTGATGATGAAACTAGAATATCTACGTCTTCGGGCCATGATACCGTCTCCGAAAAAAACTTTAATAATTCGTAAAACGTCCATGGAAACTCCTCATTTATTGTAGGAATGTCTACATCCTAACAAAAGAAATATTACATTTTCATAAATACGTACTTATACAATTAATGACATATTGACAAATAATATTAAAAATATTTTACCTTAGAGCTGATTTCGGATCCATAGCGCATTATCATTTCTTTAACTTGTTCAATTATTGAAGCAACATCCGGTAAAGCAAATACCATTTTCAAACACTTATCAACCGTGATATCGTAGGATAATATAATAGGTATATCTGGAAAAGTAGTTGAAAAGCAAATTATTATGAAATACATATGTTATTGGCAAACAATTAGATCTGTAATAAATATCAAATAATAAAAGTTTGGTTAAATGTAATACATTTGCGATCGCTCTTTTAACGTATTGACAAAACCACTTTTTTTAATATACTGTAGTGTCTCAGTATACTAGGCTTGGCGCCAGATGACTCCGAAAGGTTGGTTAATAACACCAGTACATAAAAAAATTAAAGTTGTTTGTACAACAGGCGCTACCTTTCTACGAACATGTTTTTCGATCCGATTAATCAATTTAATTGTTTTATACCGGCCGGCCAATTGCTTTATAGGTTGCAGGCAAGGTTTCTTTATCTTTACCCCAGGTGCTGCCGGCGAGTGATTTGAGTATTTTGTTGTGGCTCTAGACTTTCGCGGCAATTGCGGTCGTATACGGAGTGCAGGCTATCAAGTGTAGTGTTATTTATGGTCGGAATTTTCACGTCATCGACCTTAACATCTAATTCGAGCCCCGATTCCTTGTTTAATTTTCCTTAGTTTCGATGTTTCATCACGAATAATACTTCCTATGATTGTCGACCACTTAGGTAGCCCCTGACCCACCTCTGTAACCCCGAAGGAAATGAGGATTCCCCAATGTCCGACAGTAGCACTGAATGATTTACGGTGTCGAAAAGCTTTTGACAGATCCAGTGCTACCAGGACAGTTCGTACGCAGAGGCGGTTTTGATTAAGGTCATTGATTATCTGAGTGTTTACGGCGTTTAGTGCTGTTGTGGTACTGTGTACTTTACGGAAGTCATGCTGATGTGCTGCTTCACACAGATGGTGAGTGAAAGTCGGGAGCAGCAAGACCTCAAGTGTCTTCGCTACTGGGGAGAGGAGAGTTATCGGCCAATAAGACTCTGCTTTGTTGGCTGGATATTTATTCAAATCTACTCCTGCGGTGTCAAAATATTTGGTACATATAGGTATACATACAATTTAATTTTATACTTTTACCAAATTAAAATCACATGTGCAACATCTAATATATAAAATTTTCGTGTCACAGTGTGAAACACGATACTCCTCCGAAACGGCTTGACCGATTTTAATGAAATTTTAAATGCATATTCAGTAGGTCTGAAAATAACAAAACATCTATTTTTCACACCGGGAAGAGGATCTATTTGAAAAAATCTTATTTATGATTCGATTTACTTGAAATTTGGTACACGTATGTAGTGGTGGCTTTTTGCTAAGATTAACAAAACAACGTAGATTAACAGGAAGGCTAGACTTCTCTCCGGGAAGTAGACCAGGGACTGACCTATTCGAAAATATCTTATTTGTAGTTCGATTTACTTGAAACTCGTCACATGGGTGTTTTTTTGCTTAATTTAACAGGAAGACTCTTCTCTCCGGCAAGGGGACCAGGAACTGACCTATTCGAAAAAAGTTTATTTATGGTTCGAATTACTTAAAACTCGGTACATAGGTAGCTTTTTGCTTAAGTTAACAGGAAGACGACACTTCTCTACGGAAAGTGGACCAGAGACTGACCTATTCAAAAAAAAAAACTTATTTATGGATTGAATTACTTGAAATTCGGCACATAGGTGTCTTTTTGATTAGATTAACAGGAAGACTACAATTCTCTCCAGGAAGTGGACAAGCGGCTGACCTATTCGAAAAAATTGTATTTATTGTTCGATTGACTTGAAATTCGGTGTTACAGTTACGACACAATACTCCTCCGAAACGGTTTGACCGATTTTAATGAAATTTTATGTGCATATTCAGCAGGTCTGAGAATAACATAACATGTATTTTTAACACCGGGAAGAGGACTTGGGACTGATCTATTCGAAAAATTTTAATTTATAGTTCGATTTACTTGAAATTTGATACATAGGTAGCCTTTTGCATAGTTTAGCAGGAACATTACTTTTGTTTCCAGGAATAGTTCCTAGGACCGATCTATTCGAATTCATTTCTATGGTTTGTATTAATATGTAAAAAATTTTCGGAAGTGGACCAAGGCTTGGTCCATTCCAAAACCTGAAGCTTTGTTGGAAGGCACGCCCGTGCGTATACGGGATCCGTTTCCTTGCATTTACGTGCTTAAGAGCCGAGCAATTCCATAGCGTGCGCTATGACAATTGTCATTTCAAGGAATTATGCAGAATAGATATGTATATTGTATCCAAGTGAAAGAACAAATAACTGACATGGATTGTCGCGCGTGAGCATTTTGCTCACGTACTCAAAATATTCAGTTATTTTCATATATATACAAAAGTTTAAATTTGAACTAAATACCATTATTGAACCTCAAACTTTAAAAATGTTTATTTATTTATTTATTTTTTAGCGAAGGAACTGAGCGTAACAAGTCGGGCAATAACATAAAACTTAGACATTTTTACGGCAAAAAATTGTAATTATTTGGAACATGCAAGTTTCAAACGAATCGAACCAAAACCCCGATCATTTCTAAAATATAGGTCCCAGGCAGATTGGTCTCAAGTTCGCTTCCCGGAAAAAAATCTAGGCAATCCAACCAAAGTTTTATAATATAATTTTTTTTAGTGGATCGATCCCACGCTTACTTCCCGGAAGAAAAAGTCTTAGTTTGGGCCAAAAGCAACGTCTTTAAAAAATTTTATGCAAATCAAAGTTTAAATACAAATTTGTTGTTGTTTTTGTTGTTGTAGCCGCAAAAATATTCCTCAAAGTAATTTTTGGGGAATGTTGCGGGAATGACAGTCCTTGGCCGGATAAAAAATCCGGGTCGTTCCGGTATAAAGACCCGACTGTCGCGGGAACTATTGAATTTTAGTCGCCTCTTACGACAGGCATGCCTTACCGCGGGTAAATTCTTGAACCCCTAACCCGCAGGGTTAAATAAAATACAAATTTGTTGAATGAATCGGTCTCAGATTCACTTTCAGGAAAATCATGAAAGATTTTGCGACAGCCCTTGGCCGGATAAAAATCCGGGTACTCGATATGAAGACCTGATTGTTGCGGCTTAAGAGGGCATGTGAAGAGGTGGTTAGTGTCGTCCGGAGACTCTCCACATGCAGGGCATACGATGGGTTTGTTAGGGTCGAGTCTGGATAGGTAGTAGTTTAACCTGCTACAGTATCCAGACGTAAGTTGTGCCAGAGTCACGCGGGTCTCCCGAGGCAGCTCGAGCTCGTTGTCTGCAATAGGTGGTGGGTTTGTTCCGAGTACGCCATTCACGGGAAAGAAGTCTTCGAAGGTGTCGACTGACTCCTGGTGAATGGCGAGTTGTTTATAGTCGGAATTTTTACGTCATCGACCTTCACATCTAATTCAAGCCGTTCCGGTTAACTTGATGAAAAAATGCTCCACGATGTGAAATCCAATTGTCGAAAATGACGATAAAATAAAAGAAATCGTCGAGTCTGACCTCCACTTAAAAAAGGCTGGATACACAAAGATTCTCGATGTATGCGTGTCTCACGAGTTAACGAAAAAAAAACACATGGACCGAATTTTCATCTGCGAATTGCTGCTGAATCGTAACAAAATCGACTCCTTTCTGAAGCGAAAGGTGACTGATGATGAAAAGTGTATTACTTACAGTAACGTCAAAAGAATACGGTCATCATCGAAGGGAAATGAGGTGGCGCATACGGTCTCCAAGCGCGGATTGACGGCTAAAAATGTTTTTTTGTGTGTTTGGTGGGATTGACAAACTCTTAATTCGGACCTGAACTGCCAGTGATTGGAACGACTGAAGGAAGGAATCGCCCAGGTTTGGCCTACAGGACAACGCCAAACCATACAATTTAGTGGTGGCTTGCTAGAAGCAACGAGAGTGTAGTTAATTGTTCCAATTATTTGCAAGTAGGAACATGTGTTTCTATTAGTCATAATGACATTACCTTCAAAATGTCAAAAAGTTTTCGAACAAAATGGTAACTACGGCAAATAAAGCATTCAATTTCATGCAATAATAACGGATTGCTTTTTATATATATATTTATACATACATTTATACTTGGCGTTCCAGAATATTTACCTTTGCTTTTTAAAAAGTGTTTAAGATAGTCATCATATTCATAGCTCACAATAGCTGCTGCACAATTTTCCAAATTGAATTCTTCAAATATTTCATCTATAGACGTAAATTTATTGTATTCGACGGTGCAGTACAACTGATTTAGAAGATTGTATTCTGGTGCATCTGTGGTGTAATTGAAGTATATGGACATGAAGTGCTTATTTTCAACATTCTTCCAAATTTCAAATCCTAAAGAGTACGGCTTAATTTGTGAGCGTATTTTAATTTGACTTGCCAACGTAGTCAACTTATCGCTGTGCAATTCACGAATAAGGCCCTCGATCTTAAAAAGAAAAATATAAATGAATTCAAATCATGTTATAATATAATATCAATATTGGATATATGTGTATATGGAATGTTTTTAAACGAATAGTGGATTATATAAACGAAGAAACGAAGACGTAAACAATCGGATGTGAAAAAAATATTTTAAGGTGCACGAAATGATCGAAGATTCAACTAAGGCGTTGATGATCCTATGAAACTTTTATTATTTATTACCTAATTTTTAAACGAAATATATTCTACTATAAGCAAAAACACAAAAACGAAATATATTCTTCTATAAGCCAAAACACATGTATGTATGTACATATAAGATATAAATTAATTACCTTTTTATCCGAAGGCAAATCTACATTACCGCAAAGTGTGCGTATGAATATTGACATACCCTGGTCATAAAGTGTATCCACGTTGCGCACATCATTTATGACCATATTAACCAAAGCATCTTGCAATTGATATTGATTCACCATTTCTCCCATTTCAGACCTATAGTTAGAGCCCGTATTATATTTTGGATCCATTGTTATAACTTCCATGGTTTCATTAGAATTAGGTTTAGATTTCAACAGTCCAACACTGCCAGAACCAGACACTTCCACTTTAACAAAGTGATCGTTATCAATCACGTCATCGTCATCGTATGTCATGGGTACCATTGTTTCGTAGAGCATTGAAGGTTCTTCTTGCAAGCTGCCTGTGTTTGAAGTTTCCTGAAGAGTTTCTCGGCACTCAATTTTAACTTTATGACGCAAGGGATCTCGTTTTAAGCGTCCAACCGCTGATCCACTACTACTGGATTTTGTGAGCGGACGACGTGGAGGCACTCTTATACCGTTTTCAATACAAATTTTTTGGAAAATTTCTTTATGGCGATGCTGTAGGTGAGCACGTAAGTTGGTTGTATTTCCATGATTTGTTAAAACCTTATGGCACAGTGTGCAAACAACATTTTGTTTTGTAATGATACGATCATGTTCATTTGTAGGAAATCCAAAATGCTGCCAGTAAACACTTTTCATTTTAGGACTATGCAATTTAACGAACTTTAGGTCAGAAAGTTCTGACGAGATGACAGTCGTTCGCCCAGATTTTAGCAGTGGATCACTCATTTCAATGTATAATTATTTTCAATAAATTTATTCAAACGCCAATCTAATAATATTTAACACAACAGAAAATATTACCAACGATATTAAATCGACGCGATGACCCAAGGTTGCTTTGCTAAAGATTATATAAAGTTTCTACGGTTAAACTTTTATTTCGATAAAAATCACTTGACATTCCAGCAAAGATAACATGATATGATTCTCTCATAAATTGCAGATAAATGCCACTTAGTCAATAATGAAACGCACCGTTTTTCGTCAGAAAAGCAATTTATGTTATCAAAAAATTTTCATTAAGCAAACCAAATTTGCATGTTAAAATTATGGGAAAGAATTAATTATATTTGTTGAAGCTATATATAGCGGCCGCGGTAGCCGAGTGGTTAGCATTGCGTACTGACATTCGGAAGACTCGGGTTCAAGTCCCGGTGCCACCAACATCCAAAAGTTGTAGAAAACTAATTTAAATAAAAAAATTAAGTTAAATTTTCTAATTGCGGTCGCCCTTCGGCAGGGAATGTCCACCCCCGCGAGTGTATTTTGGACATAAAATAAAGCTCCTCATAAAAAACCATCAGCCGTTCGGAGGCGGCTTAGTATGCATTGTAGGTCCTTCCATTTGTTGGAAAAACATCAAGACGCAAAACCACAAATTGGAGGAGGAGGTCGGCCGAAAATCGCTTCAGCGGTTACAAAGCGCCAATTATATATATATATATATATATAATTGGCGCTTTTATATGTATATATATATATAAATAATTGAAAATGGTCAAAAATATTAATTTGCTCCTCAAATCCCAAAAACAAACTGTCGGAAAATATTATGAAAAATGTCGATTTTTATAGCGCTCTCCCGAGATTCCAGTCTGTTCCTTGAGTTAGCTGAAAATAAATTTACAGAGAAGATGGTGTTAAAGCAACTGATATTAGCTGTGTTCGTTGAGAAATGTCAGTAAAAACTAGCAAGTAACGAACTTGAGAGAGAAAGATAAAAATTTACTGAGTTTTCACCGAATTCCCAAAGAAAGAAATTTACTGAGTTTTCAACTTACAGGATTCAGTAAAAATTAGCCAGCAAGTTGTATAACAGCTGTTTATTTTGACGGTTAAATTTGAATCTGTTCATTTCTACAGTGTATTTTCTGTTTTGAAGTACTTTAATAAACTTTGAAAGTCAATGAATTAAACTTTTGATTTATATAACTATTCAGCTTCTGAGGTTTATAATAAACTCGAGAGAAGATCCTGAAAAAGGAAAAATTTGGGTAATTACGGATCGCAGTGTAAGAAATCTAAAAAAAGCAATAAATAAATCGGAGCGTATGAAGGTCCGGCCCAGTTTGTTTTTTTAGATTTATTGAAACAAACAAGAACGAAACTAAATAACATACACATACATATTTTTACAGAAACAAGACGAAAATACATAACTCTCACATATTTTTACAGAAAAACAATTTTATTTCACTTAAACATTTTTTGGGTCATACAATTTCGCCGCGAAATTATTAATTAGATACAATAAGCAATGAAAGTGGGATACTATTGTATAGCCAACCCAAATTGGCAATCATATAGCATATTTAATTTATTAATTGTATTTAAAATGTATTGTATTTCAACAATGATGAAATTCTACATACTTTATATCCGTTATACTATAAATAAACTAATGTGTTTTTTTCGAATAGTTCTCTAAAAGGACGAAGATTTATAAAAAAATTGTTTTGCAAAAATTTTTCACGATGACTGATATACGACAATGAGTTTCAAATTCTTTTTCCGTGTAAGCCGGCCATATTATCTCTACGTTATAGTAGAATTTTTTCGATTCTGTTTAAATAAAATCCATGCAAGATCTTTATTTTTCCTTCTAAACGCCACTAATATTACTAATATTTAATTTTGTGCATTATCGTCGCTTCTGGAAGCTTAAGAATCCATTATAGTCACTGTGACCGTTGCAACAACCTTGCTTGGCAATGTTTTGTTGCTCATTTGGTCGACAATGCTTTCTAGTAAATTATAGAAAACCAAAATCAACTTGCGCTGTACAAAAAATAACAATATTTCTAATTAACTTCTAATTTCTCGACGGAAGCTGGGTGGCGACGATTCCACTCCACTACCACCACATTTTCGTTCAGCGAGTGCCTTTACTATTGTTGGAATCATTAATTAACTTATTTTGTTGTACTTTGATAGTAGCTGCCTTAATTTTCAAACGGCGGCGTTTACACGGGGATACTTTTTGTCGCCTTTTATTGTAATTTTCTTTTTAGTGTCAACCTTAACGTTCACACAGATACTTTTTTCAAGCAATTTTTTGACATTGGTTTCCTCTTCATTTTTTTCTCTATTCCGCTTTATTTTAAACTCGCAATTTTTCGTTCGCTTCGCGCATTTTAATATATCTAAAATAAAAACATTATGGTATGTGTGTGTAAAGAAGGTCACAGCTTTCGAAGGTGTAATCTATTTGCAAACCTTTACATATATCATCCCTTTCATATCATCAGATACAATACATTCTTATATTTCTTGAATTAATTCAATTTTATCTGCAAACTCTATTATCTACAATTTGGAAAATTAAATTTGGGGTTTTTACTACAATATTTACATACATACATATATGTACACGTATGTGCATGCAAACATATACATATGCCTATGCGAATATGTATCCAATTATTAAAAAATATTTCAGATAATGGAGTTTGCAAGAAATATATATGAGTATCGTAGAAGCCGCTAAAATTGACTCTGATGATAGTGAAAAGGATGAGATATGTAATTACAGCGGCATTCATAATTTGATACAGTCACTAATTCACAAATTGTTTGATATTATTTTTGTGACCATAGTATCAATAGCTATTCAATACCATGAATATTATTTTATTTATTTACATTTATCATTACTTTCTAAATATTTTGGATATTTATCGAGCACAAAGAATCACCAAGGAGCAAATCGAATGCGACCAGAAGACTGAGAAGCTGGTTTTTGGGATGGAGTAACTTATATAAGGCTGATGGCATTTTATTGGGGACTCACTATTAAAGTTACAAATGGCAAGCAGCTTGGTGAACTTACTTATATATTTACTGCTATAAAGGTAATTGTTGGAATTATACTACACAATGTTTGTTTTATTTGAATAGTAATTTTATATTTTACTTTTTAATTTCAGATAGCGTAGAAATTAAAGATCTCGAGTACTGCAGATTTGTACGAGTTCTGAAGTTTTCAATGAGCGTTACCGCAGATAACAGAGGCCTACCAATCGCTTTAATATGTAGCTATAATGAGTGTATTTGTGGGATTTAATAGCCATGAATAAATACCAATGAGCCGAATTAGAGTTAAACGATATGCTAAAAGCACTTGATTTTGTTCATATATAATGTAGATTACTTTTTAATAATTGATATAAGGATTATATTTACAATAAATATAAAAAATAAAATATGGAGAAATAAGCAGGAAAGATGATTTTTCTGTTAAAGTGTTTATTTCGTTATTTTCTGCAAAGTAGTTTGTTTTGATTTTTATGACCTGCTAAATGACAGATCTTAAATTTGATAACTTTTTGTGACTCAGTGTTGCTTAGTGGATTCCAAATAGTATTAAATTGATGCATTGGAGACAAAAATACCAATTTGATTCTAGACACTGCTTACTGACTGCCGCTTTTAGATAACACTTTGCTCGTTCGACACGGTTTGTGTTTCTCTTCGTATCCGTATGTTTTGACATTCCCTTTTATCTTGTTTTTCACTTTGAACTGATTGTAGCTGTCTTAAATTTCAAACGAATAAATGACGTAAGTTTGGAAATTGATATTAGGGTTTTTATAATAGGTAATAGGTTTTGCAGATAAAGTTGAATTAGTTCAAGACATATTAGAATGTATTGCAGAAGCCGTTAAAGTTGTCTCTGTTTGATTGTGAAAAGGATGAGATAGGTAAAGTCTTGTAATTAGATTACACTTTCGAAAGGATAGAGATGATCTTTAATCGAATCTAAAAATATACATATGTATATAAGAAATGGATAAATAAAAGTTGTGTCTTTTCCTGCCGAAAGGTGACCGCAATTAGAAAATTCAGCTTAATTTTTTGTTTAAATTAATTTTCTATATTTTTTTATATTATTAATATTTTATTATTTTTATATAACTGAGATAATTTCCTGATCTATTTTACAGTAGCAGTTTCTGTAGTAGCAGTTGTAATTCAAGCCGATTTTCCAGTTTAAGTGCAGAGTTTCATGGAAAATTTGACAACTGGTAATCATACAAAGAATGAAGCCAAATAAAAAGGGAGTTGGCTTACTTTATAAACTCTACAATGCGCTATAGGCAGTTTACTACTTCTGCCGCATTAGCTGAGTGGCTAGCATTGCGTACTAACATTCGGAGGGCAGGGTTCGATTTATAATATTTTAAAATTAATATTTTTAATTGCGGTAGCGCCTCGGCAGGGAATGTCAAGCCCTCTGAGTGTATTTCTGACATGAAATAGTAGTTCGCAGCGGTTATAAAGTTGCAATTATATACATATCTCACTTTTTTGATCTATGATAACATTTGCCTATTTGGGATTTTAGATTTTTATGACAAAATAAAACATTTTGGTAAGCTAACGTGAAAAACTTAAGTTACAAGGCTCATATGAACCACAGCATGAAATGGTTTCGCTCGAAATCAATATATTGCCAATCTTTATTTCTTATTTTAGAGGTGTTAATTGTGTTGATTTTAAATGTAAAAGTTTAAATTGTTCGAATTGGCACAGAATTCTCATAAATTGTTATTATGGTAAGAGCATAATAGATAGCAGGGAAAGCACCCTGTAGTTTTAAATTGGGCTCGTCCGGAAAGGTTATTGTGTTCGAATTTTGATGGATTCGATGATGTGATAATGTGAAGTTGGTTGCACTTTTCCTTTTTAATTCGTTGTTGGGTACGAAAGGTTCGTAAAAAGTGAATATTATATATTTTTGTGAAATAATTTTATATACGAAAATTAATATTCGACTATTATTCGCAATCGAATCAAGGTTCACCCTTTTCATGCATTAAAAATGACAAATACCGGCTTATGTTTTATATGTGTGGATAATTGGCAAAATTTATAAGGCCACGTGGTGAACTGTTGTCTGCGGCATAACCAAGAAAAATGATTCTTCATCCTTTTCTAATTCAATCTTTTATTTTGTAGACTAAACATCCAAAATGGGTAAGGGAAATAATATGATTCCAAATGCTCACTTCCATAAGTGGTGGCAACGCAATGTAAAGACTTGGTTCAATCAACCTGCTCGCAAGTTCCGCAGGCGCCAAAATCGCGTCAAGAAGGCTAAAGCTGTCTTCCCACGCCCAGCACAAGCACTTCGTCCCGTAGTGCGTTGCCCAACTATCCGTTATCACACGAAATTGCGTGCTGGACGCGGTTTTACTCTTGAGGAATTGAAGGTATTAAATTTATTGAAACTTTTTCAAATTTATATTGTTTGTGTTTTTAGGGTGCTGGTTTGACTTACGGTTTCGCCAGAACCATTGGGATCGCAGTTGATAAGAGACGTAAAAATAAGTCGCTAGAATCACGTCAACGTAATGTGCAACGCTTGAAGGAATATAAGAGCAAATTGATTTTATTCCCAATCAATGAGAAGAAGATCCGCAAGGGAGAATCTACATTGGAAGAATGCAAACTGGCCACTCAATTGAAGGGAACAGTTATGCCAATAAAGAAAGAACAGCCAGTCATTGAATACCGTGAAATCGCCAAGGACGAACAGAAATTCAAGGCATTCGCCACTTTACGCAAGGTATGTTACAGAAAGCTGAAGATTATAAATTAAATTTCAGTTTTGGTTTCGCTAAATTTAATCAATTAATTTTTTATTGCAGGCTCGTTCTGATGCTCGATTGGTTGGAATTCGTGCTAAGCGTGCAAAGGAGAATGCTGATAATGTAGATGATGCTGGTAAAGATGTTAAAAAATCCAAAAAGTAATTTTTTTTTTAGAATTTGGAATAAAATAACTACAAAATATCCAAAGTGTCTTGTTTTATACAAATCTTCAAATTCTAATTGATAGAAGAAGAAACCTTAAGTTGAATTATGTTCAAGGAGATTATATTTGGCCCGTATTGTAAAATTTATGCAAGGTTATTTTTGGTAATTATACAGGAGAGCGGCTTTTGCTAAAACTACAAAAATAACGGATTTTTTGGCTAAATAGATGTATTTGATGATTATCTTCTTATCCAAAGTGGGGGGAAAGTTGAATTTTGCAATAGTTTTATTATTATTATTGGGGAAACTTTGCGGAGGTGCGCCAGGCTTTGAAAAAAATTTCCTCTTGGGGGGAGGGGGGTTAGAGGAAGTCATACACATCGAGGTAACTTATAGTTTTCGAGAAATTTGTTGTTAAAGTTGATTTTTTGACCCACCGAAATTCACGAATAAAAGCTAATATAAGCTCACGGAGCACTTAAATAGCGATAATAATAATGACTAATAAAGTTTGCAACGATTTTACTTTACTAAAAAAAATAAAGTATTCATGTCCGTTAGAATCAGAAAAAACTGTGCTGCCACACCTTTGAGGAATAAGTATATAAGAAAGGAATGAACAAATAACGTATTCACGATGCGATATATTTTAAGTGCAACACCTTTGTAAGTTGGGGCCTTTGGCCGCATTTAAAAAAATAACCCTGGGCCGGACCAACACCGGCTTCGGCTTGCACAGTATTTTTAAGTGAAACACCTTTATAAGTTGGCGGCCTTCGGCCGCATTTGAAAAAATTACCCTGAGCCGGACCAACACCAGCTTCGGCTTGCACAGTATTCTTACGTGAAACACCTTTGTAAGTTGGGGGCCCTCGGCCCCATTTAAAAAAATAACCCTGGGCCGGACCAACACCGGCTTTGCCTTGCACAGCATTTTTAAGTGAAACACTTGTAAGTTGGCGGCCTTCGACCGTTTTTAAAAAAAAAACCCTGGGCCGGACCAACACCGGCTTTGCCTTGCACAGTATTTTTAAGTGAAACACCTTTAAAGTTGGCGGCCTTCGGCCGCATTTAAAAAAAAAACCCTGGGCCGGACCAACACCGGCTTCGCCTTGCACAGCATTTTTAAGTGAAACACCTTTGTAAGTTGGCGGGCTTCGGCCGTATTTAAAAAAATAACCCTGGGCCGGTCCAACACCGGCCTTGCCTTGCACAGCATTTTTAAGTGAAACACCTTTGTAAGTTGGCGGCCTTCGACCGTATTTAAAAAAATAACCCTGGGCCGGACCAACACCGGCTTTGCCTTGCACAGTATTTTTAAGTGAAACACCTTTGTAAGTTGGCGGCCTTCGGCCGTATTTAAAAAAATAACCCTGGGCCGGACCAACACCGGCTTTGCCTTGCACAGTATTTTTAAGTGAAACACCTTTGTAAGTTGGCGGCCTTCGACCGTATTTAAAAAAATAACCCTGGGCCGGACCAACACCGGCTTTGCCTTGCACAGTATTTTTAAGTGAAACACCTTTGTAAGTTGGCGGCCTTCGGCCGTATTTAAAAAAATAACCCTGGGCCGGACCAACACCGGCTTTGCCTTGCACAGCATTTTTAAGTGAAACACCTTTCCCTGCAAGACGGAGGTAACCTTTTCGGAACTAATATCGTAAAATTTTGCTGCTTTACCACTACATCCACAAAACTATTTTTTTCCTTCCTATAGCCAGTTTCTGTAGTAAGACGAGTACCATATATCGAAAACGACCCTGCAAGACGGGTAGCTGTTGCCTAACATCAAAGAACGTATATTAATAAGAAGGGAAAAGAACTGTAAACCAATTTGAACAATTTTGATGGGGTGAATAGTGGCGTGCCCATTGCTGGAATTCGCGTTCCTTCAAATTTCTCGCGATTTTCGTACCACAGCGGGGCAAAAATGACGGCGAAACGAAATATCGTGCCAAAACAAATAAGAGCCGATTGAATTGGCAAAAATGTGAAAAATGTGTAAACAAATAGTGCATTTTTGGACAAAAATAAAAATAATTTAAAATTAGTGCAGTTTATTGTTCAAAAGTTAGTAAAAGGAAGATATTAATGTGGAAATAAAGAAGTGATAGAGAGTTTTAAACATTTATGAGGTGATTAAAATGGGGTTTTGTGTAAATTTGTGGTCGTTTCGTTTGCCGTCGGCATTTAAAATAAATTTTTCCTAAGAATTTAAAGAAAACAATTTATAATTGTAATTAAAAGTTTTGTGTACATATACCATTTGTGAATTGTGGTTTAGTAGGCAAATAAATACTTCTACTTCCAGAATCTTTGTGAAAAATGTGTTTAATAAAGTGAAGTGCGTTAATATTTACAAAATAAGTGTGCACATTATATAAATTGCATTAGTTGTGATAAAAATCTATGCATATATATATGAATGTACAAGAATTTTGTATCCATCAAGAGTTTTCAAATTGCCATTTATTTAATATTATTGAATAGTTAAGTTATCAATCAAAACTGGTGTATTTTCATTTTAATGAGATAAAATAGAAGAAATCGTTCGCACATGCGTGCAAAAGGACAAGAGACATTCATTCATAAATATATGTACACATATGTAAAATGCTGAAGCGTTTGTTATGTCGCCGCGCACGTTCATTCATTCATCTCTAAAAATCGAGATTTGTTGCATTTTGTCTACTCGTGGACGGCAGACATTGGCTTGCTTAGCTCTCAATATGAGCTAATTGGCGAACAGCAAATTTAGCAGGACGATCGGTTTACGAAGTCTGTATTTTTGTCAAAGTCGCAAAAATTTGAAGCAATTTTTGTCTCTGCCTCCAATGTATGTTGTTGTCGTTATTCTCGAAGCATGATTGTTACGGAATTTTTTATACCCGTCTATACTATGTAAGCGAGTACATTAGGTTTGTTCTGCTAACGGTTTTAAAATAATTGAAGTAAGAATAAACTCTATGTAGGAAACTTCATGGAATGGTGATATAAATCGGTTTAGGAATGTCTGTCCCTCCGTCTTCGTACACGATAGCTCGAGTAAGAACTCAGATGTTAAACAGTGGGTCATATAAATATCAGCCGAGTACCTATTGCTCGGTTCCACTCGAATTTAGCCTTTCTTGCATGTTAGAGTTTGCGACCGTCACGATGAAGCAAATGTTAGGAGTTTATGAATGATTATGTCAAATTTTTTCCTAGTTTCATGTATGTATGGGTCTCTCGTATACATACAGGCACCTTTGAATGTGTTTGTTTTGACATCAACTCAACTTGAATTTCTGATTTTTGCAAATTTTGCCATCGTCCCGAAGAACTCGTTCGTGGATGACGGGGTACAAGGGAAGAGTGTTAGCAAGTTTTTGTGCATGTATGTAGTTTTCGTATACATATTTGCCACTTTGTATGTATGTGTCTTCAACTTCAGACCAACTTGAATTCTGATTTTTGTAAATCGCGACGATGACGCGAAGAAGATGTTTGTTGATGGCGGGGTGAAAGAAGGAAGGGCATGCAAGTTACTAAGATTGTGTGCGTTTTCCGTATACATATTAAAATGCTTAAATGAATGTTTTTTCACTTTGGCGTGAGTTGAACATAAATTTGTTTTCTTGTCTTTCGACAAAATTTCTGAACGAAATGGCTTGTTGGTGGAGGGAGAAAGGGATAAGGTATCTGACAATACTTTGTGTGTATTTGTTTTTTGTACACATATATGAAGCTTTCAATGTATGGGTTTCTGATTTTTGCTCAACTTCAATTTCTGGATTTTGGCAAAATTTGACTTCAACTTGAGGAAACTGTTTGTGGTTGAAGAGTTGAAGGGAAGAGGGTTTTTCTCATTGAAATGAAATATTCTAGAATATTCTAGAACTTTCTGGAAGCTTTAGAATATTTTAGAATATTAGCATTTGTCATCCATCTTGTCGACAAGGTGCATGCGGGAAGGCAAGGAAATTGCTTGCTGGGCAATATGAGCTATTAGGCAAGCAGCAAACTTAACAGCACGATGCTGATTTTGGTGTACGACGACTGAATTTTTTTTAGTCAGAGGAATTTTAAGCAATGCTAGTCGATGGCGCATCATTTATATAAGGGCAAGCAAATGTACATACATACATGGTTGTTGTTGCAAGCCTTCAGCAGTGAGATTTGTTCTTGTTCTCATTTTTGTTGAGCGTCAATGACAATGATGGTTGTCTTTTGATCATTGCACATGACTTTACACACATATGTATGCATATGTATGTATATTTGTACATATGCTCGTATGCTTGTATATGGATATTTAGGATTATTTAGACGCATATGCAGGTACATAATATATGTATGTATGAAGGTAGCAGTAGGTCAACTATTTTGCATATGCAATTTCGTTGGAACAATAAATATATAGGTCACTTTGCATTATATGGCATTATGTGAACATACATACACATGTATAGTATGATCATATGTACATACATACGTTACAGCATATGTAAATGTGCATAAATTTACAAATTTACTTTAAAGAAAACCACTTAATTAAAATTCAATAATATATTTCCTTCTAAAAATTTATTTATGTCATCAAATAAATATGGAAGCAAAGTAATGCCGAGAAAACATAACAACATTACCCCTACGAGGTGAATTATTGTGCGAAAGAAGGTCCAAAGAGGACACGCATTCTATCTGTGAAACGTGAGCCACTTTAATCAACAATTCACAGTTCTTTTCCCTTCTTATTAATATACGTTCTTTGCTAACATGTTATCCGCCTGTTACTTTACATACATGCATTTGTTATTTGAATTGTTACTTTTCTTCTAGCCGTGGGAAAAAAATTACACATTTCCCCGCTTTGTTTCACGTACGTGTGATTCTCTTCTTCATTCACTCGCATTGTATATATCGGTATGCGACATATATTCGCCTTTTTTAATTTTCGTATATTTTTGTTACCGTATTTGTAATACATCTGTTATTCAAAACAAGCACGTATGTTACTCGATCTGGCAGCAACTGGCTATTGAAAACAAATGTACGTGATATCGTATCTGCTACCCATGTGTTGTTGGAAACATAATCTTATGTTAGCATATCTATGGGCGGTGACTTATTCAAAACAAATACATTTGTTAGCGGACCTGTCACCGGTGACTTATTTAAAACAAATGTCTTTGTTATCGGACCTATCACCGGTGACTTATTTAAAACAAATGTCTTTGTTATCGGACCTGTCACCGGTGACTTATTTAAAACAAATGTCTTTGTTATCGGACCTGTCACCGGTGACTTATTTAAAACAAATGTCTTTGTTATCGGACGTGTTACCCATATTGACTATTGACCTTTTACCTATATTTCCTTTAAAATGAAAAATAGCATTTTTTAAGTTTATTTTTGTTTATTAAAAATATAAATAATAAAAATTTACATATTTACAAGTTTGATTTAAAAATTTAGTTTGTTTTTATCAAATAATTAAATTAAAAATGTTAATTTAACTTCTTTTTACATATACATATGCTTAACAAAATTAATTGTACATTCATTTCTAATACTTAATAGACAATGGTACTAGAATTTTGACTAACTAAAAATAAGATTTAGAGTAATTAAAATATTCAGACAGCCGCTTCAGAGGAAGACCTCCACTCCGTTAGAAATATCATGCTTAGTAAGACCTGGCTGAACAGGCGGCATTGTTCACTTGGTTTTAATCATGACGCCAGTAAAGAAGAAGTATACCAATGGAATCTGAAATATACAAAAAATAATTATTATGATGTATTTTATTGATTTTTTATCTTCATTGCTAGCATATACGACCGGTTAATATAATACAATTAATCGCAATAAAAGCTTTACAAAGAACATAGCTATTTGCATACATTATTTGTGTATGCTTGGTACATACGTAACAAAAATGTAAAATTTTTACGAAAAAATAAATTTTTTTTAATAAAATATATCATAAAATAAAAGATAATTAAATAAACTACCTTCCAAAACTCATTTAAACAAATTTGAGTTAAATATTCAAACAATAAATATAGTTTAAAAAAACTAAAAAACACGCTTTTAAAGAATATTGTACTAAAAAGTTGAAAATAATTTTGAAAATAAACTTAAGACAATAGTATATAAAAAATACTTGTATAATTAAGAGAAAAGCGTGGGGCGCTTTGTACCATAATTTCCATATATCGAGCGCCCCACGCTTTTCTCTTAATTATACAAGTATTTTTTATATACTATTATCTTAAGTTTATTTTCAAAATTATTTTTAACTTTTTAGTACAATATTCTTTAAAAGCGTGTTTTTTTAGTTTTTTTAAACTATATTTATTTTTAACTTTTTAGTTTAATATTCTTTAAAAGCGTGTTTTTTTAGTTTTTTTAAACTATATTTATTTTTGAAGATAGGAATTCCAAGCAAACAAGAAATAGCACCAATAATTGGCTTTGAAATATCAGCAATAATAATAAAATAAATTAGTTTAAAGGAACTAAAAAAACACGCTTTGGTATTTTTTATATACTATTGTCTTAAGTTTTTTTCCAAAATTATTTTCAACTTTTTAGTTTAATATTCTTTAAAAGCGTGTTTTTTTTTAGTTTTTTTTTTAAACTATATTTATTTTATATATTTTTCTAATTAACTCTATTTTGATTTTTTTTTCTCTGAATTAATCAGAGAACGTATAATAATTATTAGTATGGATTATTATACGTTCTCTGATTAATTATGTTAACGCCACGATGTATGCAACGATTCGCATTTCAAATATTTCATATTGGGATCGCGTCACAGCTAAAAGAGTTACAAACTGACAGACAGACATACTGACTGACATACCAAAGAACGTATATTAATAAGAAGGGAAAAGAACTGTGAACCAATTTGAACAATTTTGATGAGGTGAATAGTGGCGTGCCCATTGCTGGAATTCGCGTTCCTTCAAATTTCTCGCGATTTTCGTACCACAGTGGGGCAAAAATGACGGCGAAACGAAATATCGTGCCAAAACAAATAAGAGCCGATTGAATTGGCAAAAATGTGAAAAATGTGTAAACAAATAGTGCATTTTTGGACAAAAATAAAAATAATTTAAAATTAGTGCAGTTTATTGTTCAAAAGTTAGTAAAAGGAAGATATTAATGTGGAAATAAAGAAGTGATAGAGAGTTTTAAACATTTATGAGGTGATTAAAATGGGGTTTTGTGTAAATTTGTGGTCGTTTCGTTTGCCGTCGGCATTTAGAATAAATTTTTCCTAAGAATTTAAAGAAAACAATTTATAATTGTAATTAAAAGTTTTGTGTACATATACCATTTGTGAATTGTGGTTTAGTAGGCAAATAAATACTTCTACTTCCAGAATCTTTGTGAAAAATGTGTTTAATAAAGTGAAGTGCGTTAATATTTACAAAATAAGTGTGCACATTATATATAAATTGCATTAGTTGTGATAAAAATCTATGCATATATATATGAATGTACAAGAATTTTGTATCCATCAAGAGTTTTCAAATTGCCATTTATTTAATATTATTGAATAGTTAAGTTATCAATCAAAACTGGTGTATTTTCATTTTAATGAGATAAAATAGAAGAAATCGTTCGCACATGCATGCAAAAGGACAAGAGACATTCATTCATAAATATATGTACACATATGTAAAATGCTGAAGCGTTTGTTATGTCGCCGCGCACGTTCATTCATTCATCTCTTAAAATCGAGATTTGTTGCATTTTGTCTACTCGTGGACGGCAGACATTGGCTTGCTTAGCTCTCAATATGAGCTAATAGGCGAACAGCAAATTTAGCAGGACGATCGGTTTACGAAGTCTGTATTTTTGTCAAAGTCGCAAAAATTTGAAGCAATTTTTGTCTCTGCCTCCAATGTATGTTGTTGTCGTTATTCTCGAAGCATGATTGTTACGGAATTTTTTATACCCGTCTATACTATGTAAGCGAGTACATTAGGTTTGTTCTGCTAACGGTTTTAAAATAATCGAAGTAAGAATAAACTCTATGTAGGAAACTTCATGGAATGGTGATATAAATCGGTTTAGGAATGTCTGTCCCTCCGTCTTCGTACACGATAGCTCGAGTAAGAACTCAGATGTTAAACAGTGGGTCATATAAATATCAGCCGAGCACCTATTGCTCGGTTCCACTCGAATTTAGCCTTTCTTGCATGTTAGAGTTTGCGACCGTCACGATGAAGCAAATGTTAGGAGTTTATGAATGATTATGTCAAATTTTTTCCTAGTTTCATGTATGTATGGGTCTCTCGTATACATACAGGCACCTTTGAATGTGTTTGTTTTGACATCAACTCAACTTGAATTTCTGATTTTTGCAAATTTTGCCATCGTCCCGAAGAACTCGTTCGTGGATGACAGGGTACAAGGGAAGAGTGTTAGCAAGTTTTTGTGCATGTATGTAGTTTTCGTATACATATTTGCCACTTTGTATGTATGTGTCTTCAACTTCAGACCAACTTGAATTCTGATTTTTGTAAATCGCGACGATGACGCGAAGAAGATGTTTGTTGATGGCGGGGTGAAAGAAGAAAGGGCATGCAAGTTACTAAGATTGTGTGCGTTTTCCGTATACATATTAAAATGCTTAAATGTATGTGTTTTCACTTTGGCGTGAGTTGAACATAAATTTGTTTTCTTGTCTTTCGACAAAATTTCTGAACGAAATGGCTTGTTGGTGGAGGGAGAAAGGGATAAGGTATCTGACAATACTTTGTGTGTATTTGTTTTTTGTACACATATATGAAGCTTTCAATGTATGGGTTTCTGATTTTTGCTCAACTTCAATTTCTGGATTTTAGCAAAATTTGACTTCAACTTGAGGAAACTGTTTGTGGTTGAAGAGTTTAAGGGAAGAGGGTTTTTCTCATTGAAATGAAATATTCTAGAATATTCTAGAACTTTCTGGAACCTTTAGAATATTTTAGAATATTAGCATTTGTCATCCATCTTGTCGACAAGGTGCATGCAGGAAGGCAAGGAAATTGCTTGCTGGGCAATATGAGCTATTAGGCAAGCAGCAAACTTAACAGCACGATGCTGATTTTGGTGTACGACGACTGAATTTTTTTTAGTCAGAGGAATTTGAAGCAATGCTAGTCGATGGCGCATCATTTATATAAGGGCAAGCAAATGTACATACATACATGGTTGTTGTTGCAAGCCTTCAGCAGTGAGATTTGTTCTTGTTCTCATTTTTGTTGAGCGTCAATGACAATGATGGTTGTCTTTTGATCATTGCACATGACTTTACACACATATGTATGCATATGTATGTATATTTGTACATATGCTCGTATGCTTGTATATGGATATTTAGGATTATTTAGACGCATATGCAGGTACATAATATATGTATGTATGAAGGTAGCAGTAGGTCAACTATTTTGCATATGCAATTTCGTTGGAACAATAAATATATAGGTCACTTTGCATTATATGGCATTATGTGAACATACATACACATGTATAGTATGATCATATGTACATACATACGTTACAGCATATGTAAATGTGCATAAATTTACAAATTTACTTTAAAGAAAACCACTTAATTAAAATTCAATAATATATTTCCTTCTAAAAATTTATTTATGTCATCAAATAAATATGGAAGCAAAGTAATGCCGAGAAAACATAACAACATTACCCCTACGAGGTGAATTATTGTGCGAAAGAAGGTCCAAAGAGGACACGCATTCTATCTGTGAAACGTGAGCCACTTTAATCAACAATTCACAGTTCTTTTCCCTTCTTATTAATATACGTTCTTTGGACATACTGACATACTGACTGACATACAAGTGAAGCTAATAAAAGCGTGTTAAAAAAAGAACTTTTGTTATATCATTGCTTTTCTACACCCGGATATATGTAGGACTGGCACATGCAATACAAAAGTGCAAAATTTTCACAAAAAAATTAAATTTTTTTTAAATAAATTTCATCAAACTAAAAGATAATTAAATAAACTTTATTTTAAAACTCATTTAATCAAATTTAAGTTAAATGTTTAAACAAAAAATTAACTTTTGTTACATTGCCAAATTTGTATACCCTCATATGTGTATGACTGGCACATGCAATACAAAAGTGCAAAATTTTTACAAAAAGAGTCAATTTTTTTAAAATGAATTTCCTCAAACTAATAGACAATTAAATAAACTTTAATTTAAAATTCATTTAAATTAATTTAAGTTAATTTTTTTAAACAAAAACAGAACTTCTGTTACAATATTGCCAATCTGTACATACATACGAATATATGAATGACTGGAACATGCAATACAAAAATGCCAAATTTTCACAAAAAAACCAATTTTTTTTAAAATAAGTTTGATTAAACTTAAAGACAATTGAACAAACTTTCTTTTAAATTTAATTTTAACTAATTTAAGTATAATGTTTAAACAAAAAATTTACTTTTGTTGCATTGCTAATTTTGTACACCCGCATATGTGTATGACTGGCACGTGCAATACAAAAATGCCAAATTTTCACAAAAAAACCAATTTTTTTTAAAATAAGTTTGATTAAACTTAAAGACAATTGAACAAACTTTCTTTTAAATTTAATTTTAACTAATTTAAGTATAATGTTTAAACAAAAAATTTACTTTTGTTGCATTGCTAAATTTGTACACCCGCATATGTGTATGACTGGCACGTGCAATACAAAAATGCCAAATTTTCACAAAAAAACCAATTTTTTTTAAAATAAGTTTGATTAAACTTAAAGACAATTGAACAAACTTTCTTTTAAATTTAATTTTAACACTTTCGCACTAAGTTATATACATATACATTAATAAATGAAAAACTTACGTTTTGATTATTTATGAAGGACGTTTTCCGATGATAATCCTTGATATTCGTATTAATGCACTTGAATCTTGCGTTTTTTTCCAAATAAAATGCTGTGTTGTGGTGGCTGATTCGATGAACAACGCTGAAATAAAGAATATATTGTTATTCTTATAAAACCAAAAAATAAAACGTAAATATCTTATGTACATATGCGCACATTCGTCTTTATGCACATACGTATATATATGGTACACATATGCATATGTTGTTATCTTACCTTATTTCTTGATCTAAAGTTGCGTCTGCTGCAGCTAATAAAGAAATTATTAAAAAACAAATAATTAATTATTATTTACAAATTTATTTATATTTTATAAAAAAAAACACATCTCACCTCTCAGCGTCTTCGGTTGAAAAAGTAAATGGCGGAAATTTTCAAAGGCCATATTTGAAAATGTGTATACATACATTTCTTTCTAATGTCTAGTACACGTCCGATAACAAAGACATTTGTTTTAAATAAGTCACCGGTGACAGGTCCGATAACAAAGACATTTGTTTTAAATAAGTCACCAGTGACAGGTCCGCTAACAAATGCATTTGTTTTGAATAAGTCACCCATAGATATGCTAACAAATGATTATGTTTCCAACAACACATGGGTAGCAGATACGATATCACGTACATTCCCTGCAAGACGGAGGTAACCATTTCGCAACTAATATCGTAAAATTTTACTGCTTTACCACTACATCCACAAAACTATTTTTTCCTTCCTATAGGCAGTTTCTGTAGTAAGACGAGTACCATATATCGATAACGATTGTCTAGTATATTAGAAAGAGATGTGTGTATACACATTTTCAAATATGGCCTTTGAAAATTTACGCCATTTACTTTTTGAACCGAAGACGCTAAAAGGTGAGATGTGTTATTTTATAAAATAATAATAAATTTGTTAATAATAATTAATTATTTGTTTCTTAATAATTTCTTTATTAGCTGTAGTAGAGTGGGAGCAACTTTAGATCAAGAAATAAGGTAAGATAACAACATATGCATATGTGTATATATACGTATGTGCATAAAGACGAATGTGCGCATATGTACATATGTATGTACATATGATATTTACGTTTTATTTTTGGTTTTATGAGAATAACAATATTTATTTCAGCTTTGTTCATCGAATCAGCCACCACAACACAGCATTTTATTTGGAAAAAAACGCAAGCTTCAAGTGTTTAATGCGAATATCAAGGATTATCATCGGAAAACGTCCTTCATAAATAAACAAAACGTAAGTTTTTCATTTATTAATGTTTGAAGCTACGGCAAAAATCCTATATAACTTAGTGCGAAAGTGTTAAAATTAAATTTAAAAGAAAGTTTGTTCAATTGCCTTTAAGTTTAATCAAACTTATTTTAAAAAAATTGGTTTTTTTGTGAAAATTTGGCATTTTTGTATTGCATGTGCCAGTCATTCATATATTCGTATGTATGTACAGATTGGCAATGTTGTAACAGAAGTTCTGTTTTTGTTTAAAAAAATTAACTGAAATTAATTAAAATGAATTTTAAATTAAAGTTTATTTAATTGTCTATTAGTTTCAGGAAATTCATTTTAAAAAAATTGATTTTTTTTGTAAAAATTTTGCACTTTTGTATTGCATGTGCCAGTCATACACATATGAGGGTATACAAATTTGGCAATGTAACAAAAGTTAATTTTTTGTTTAAACATTTAACTTAAATTTGATTAAATGAGTTTTAAAATAAAGTTTATTTAATTATCTTTTAGTTTGATGAAATTTATTTAAAAAAAAATTAATTTTTTTGTGAAAATTTTGCACTTTTGTATTGCATGTGCCAGTCCTACATATATCCGGGTGTAGAAAAGCAATGTTGTAACAAAAGTTTTTTTTTTGTTTGAATATTTAACTCAAATTTGTTTAAATGAGTTTTGGAAGATAGTTTATTTAAATATCTTTTATTTCATGATATATATTATTAAAAAAAATTTATTTTTTCGTAAAAATTTTACATTTTTGTTACGTATGTACCAAGCATACACAAATAATGTATGCAAATAGCTATGTTCTTTGTAAAGCTTTTATTGCGATTAATTGTATTATATTAACAGGTCGTATATGCTAGCAATAAAGATAAAAAATCAATAAAATACATCATAATAATTATTTTTAGTATATTTGAGATTCCATTGGTATACTTCTTCTTTACTGGCGTAGATATCTGTCACGATTAAAACCAAGTGAACAATGCCGCCTGTTCAGCCAGGTCTTACTAAGCATGATATTTCTAACGGAGTGGAGGTCTTCCTCTGAAGCGGCTGTCTGAATATTTTAATTACTCTAAATCTTATTTTTAGTTAGTCAAAATTCTAGTACCATTGTCTATTAAGTATTAGAAATGAATGTACAATTAATTTTGTTAAGCATATGTATATGTAAAAAGAAGTTAAATTAACATTTTTAATTTAATTATTTCATAAAAACAAACTAAATTTTTAAATCAAACTTGCAAATATGTAAATTTTTATTATTTATATTTTTAATAAACAAAAATAAACTTAAAAAATGCTATTTTTCATTTTAAAGGAAATATAGGTGAAAGGTCAATAGTCAATATGGGTAACACGTCCGATAACAAAGACATTTGTTTTAAATAAGTCACCGGTGACAGGTCCGATAACAAAGACATTTGTTTTAAATAAGTCACCGGTGACAGGTCCGCTAACAAATGCATTTGTTTTGAATAAGTCACCGCCCATAGATATGCTAACAAATGATTATGTTTCCAACAACACATGGGTAGCAGATACGATATCACGTACATTTGTTTTCAATAGCCAGTTGCTGCCAGATCGAGTAACATACGTGCTTGTTTTGAATAACAGATGTATTACAAATACGGTAACAAAAATATACGAAAATTAAAAAAGGCGAATATATGTCGCATACCGATAAATACAATGCGAGTGAATGAAAAAGAGAATCAGACGTACGTGAAACAAAGCGGGGAAATTTGTTATTTTTTTCCCACGGCTAGAAGAAAAGTAACAATTCAAATAACAAATGCACGTATGTAAAGTAACAGGCGGATAACATGTTAGGCAACAGCTACCCGTCTTGCAGGGTAGTATATTAGAAAGAAATGTGCGTATACACATTTTCAAATATGGCCTTTGAAAATTTTCCGCCATTTACTTTTTCAACTGAAGACGCTGAGAGGTGAGATGTGTTATTTTATAAAATATAAATAATTTTATGAATAATAATTAATTATTTGTTTCTTAATAATTTCTTTATTAGCTGTAGCAGAGTGGGAGCAACATTAGATCAAGAAATAAGGTGAGATAACAACATATACATTTGTGTATATGCATGTCTACATACGTATGTGCATAAAGACGAATGTGCGCATATGTACATATGATATTTACGTTTTATTTTTGGTTTTATGAGAATAACAATATTGTTTATTTCAGCGTTGTTCAACGAATCAATAGCCACTACATCACAGCATTTTATTTGGATTATCAACGCAAGCTTCAAGTGAATTAATATCATCGATAGGATTATCATCGCAAAACGTTCTTCCAGAACATAAATAATCAAAACGTAAGTTTTTCATTTATTAATGTTTGAAGCTACGGCCAAAATCCTATATAACTTAGTGCGAAAGTGTGTATCCATTTGGCCGTAGTTGCAGTGTAACGAAATTGTTTTGTATAAATTCTACATTTGTTGTTTATGTGCCAGGCACACATACACGTATGTACATGTATGCATGTACCAAACGTATATGCAAACAGCAAGGTCTTTGAAAACCTTTTATTGTGATAAATAGCTTAACTTAAATTTGTTAAAATTAAATTTAAAAGAAAGTTTATCTAATTGCCTTTTAGTTTAATCAAATTTATTTAAAAAAAAATGATTTTTTTGTGTAAATTTTGAATTTTTGTTGTGCATGTGCCAGTCATACACATATGCGTGTGTACAAATGTCCATGTTGTAACAAAAGTTAATTTTTTGTTTAAACATTTACCTTAAATTTGATTAAATGAGTTTTAAAATAAAGTTTATTTAATTATCTTTTAGTTTGATGAAATTTATTTAAAAAAAATTTAATTTTTTTTGTGTAAATTTAGCACTTTTGTATTGCATGTGCCAGTTCTACATATATTCTGGTGTAGAAAAGCAATGGTGTAACAAAAGTTCTTTTTTTGTTTGAATATTTACCTTAAATTTGTTTAAATGAGTTTTGGAATATAATTTATTTAATTATCTTTTATTTCATGATATATATTATTAAAAAAAATTGATTTTTTCGTAAAAATTTTACATTTTTGTTACGTATATACCAAGCATAAACAAATAATGTATGCAAATACTTATGTTATTTGTAAAGCTTTTATTGCGATTAATTATAATATATTAAACGGTCTTACATGCTAGCAATAAAGATAAAAACTCAATAAAATACATCATAGTAATAATATTTTTTTTTGTATTTTTCAGATTCCATTTGTATACTTTTTTACTGGCGTAGATTGCTGTCACGATTAAAACCAAGTGAACAACGCCGCCTGTTCAGCCAGGTCCTACTACGCATGACATTTCTAACGGAGTAGAGGTCTTACTCTGAAGCGGCTGTCTTAATATTTTAATTACTTTAAAACTTATTTTTTGTTTGTTAAAATTCTAGCACCATTGTCTATTGTATTAGAAATTAATGTACATGATTTAATAATAATAATTTTGTTAAGCATATGTATGGTATATGTAAAAAGAAGTAAATTAATCATTTTCATTTTTTTATTGATTAAAAAAACTAACTTTTTAAATCCAAGATGTAAATAAGTAAATTTTTATTTATATTTTTAATAAACAAAACTAAACTTAAAAAATGCTATTTTTCATTTTGAAGGAAATATAGGTAAAAGGTCAATAGCCTATGGGTAATACATCGGGTAACAAAGACATCTGTTTTCAATAAGTAATTCAGTAATCCGTCCGATAACAAAGACATTTGTTTTGAATAACTCACCGGTGACAGGTCCGCTAACAAATGCATTTGTTTTGAATAACTCACCGCCCATAGATATGCTAACAAATGATTATGTTTCCAACAACACATGGGTAGCAGATACGATATCATATACATTTGATTTCAATAGCCAGTTGCTGCCAGATCGAGTAACATACGTGCTTGTTTTGAATAACAGATGTATTACAAATACGGTAATAAAAATATCCCAAAATTAAAAAAGGCGAATATATGTCGCATACCGATAAATACAATGCGAGTGAATGAAACAGAGAATCACACGTACGTGAAACAAAGTGGGGAAATTTGTTATTTTTTTCCCACGGGTAGAAGAAAAGTAACAATTCAAATAACAAATGCACGTATGTAAAGTAACAGACGGATAACATGTTAGGCAACAGCTACCCGTCTTGCAGGGTATACTTCATTTTTCTTACTAAAGTAAACAAACGTGGGAATGCATATTTTATGTGTAAAAATTATGGAAAATGTTATTTTGAAGAAATTAATTAAATAAAATCTTTGTAAAAGATATTAGGCATTATTATAAGCGATATTTAAGTGTTCCGGGTGATTATATTAGCTTTTATTCGGAGATTTCGGTGGGTCAAAAAATCAACTTTAACAACAAATTTCTCGAAAACTAAGTTACCTCGGGGAACGGCAATATTTTTATGATGTGTATAACCTCCTCTAACCCCCCCAAGAGGAAACTTTTTTCAAAGCCTGGCACACCCTCGCAAAGCCGACCCTTATTATTTCTTAAATTTCTTTCACAGTATGGTAACATCACTTTTACCGTTTATTTGTATGCAATGTATTTGTTAATAATTTTAGTGCAACTTTAAACGTTATTAATAATAAAACTATTACAAAATTCAACTTTCCCCACTTTGAATGAGAAGATAATCATCAAATACATCTATTTAGCCAGATTTAGCAAAAGCCGCCCTCCTGTATAATTACCCCGATGCCAAAGACCAGTAAAGCGAAAATTACAATATTACAATATAATTTTTCGAAAACTATAAGTTACCTCGGGGAAAGTTTCCCCAAAGATCGAAATGTGTGATTATGAAGAGCTTGATTGTCAAAAGCATACTCATGTAGGAACCAAGAACATCTGGTGACCAATGTTCAGAAATACTGAGATGATAATTCCGAATCTTCGATGGAAGTTCGAATAGCCATTGACCGCTTGAAGAACAAAAAGACGAGGGCAGCCGAAAGCTTAACAGTCATGCAAATAACACAACTTTCCTTCAGATACATAATGATGAAACAAAGGGATATCTGTGCTTAAAATATGAAAATATTGTGACGATATATTCACTTGCTTATTATTTAAGACAACCTTTATACAAAAATTTAATAATAATTCAATGAAAACTTTAAATAATTCAAAGTTTGAGGTTCCTAATGAAATACCCTGGTCAACCAAATAGCACAGATCACTAACCACAATTAGTCTTAAGTAGGTCCTATCTCTTAGTATTTTGAACTATATCAATGATTTTTAATAACAGCTTCACATTTGCGTCCAATGCTCTCAACAGGTTTCTCACATTTTTCTTTTGGTATGGATTATCGCTCCTCCTTGACGCCCTCCCACAAATTTTTGAAATTTGTTTACAGATATTTTTGATTTTACATCGTTCCATAAATTCGCGGTATGCTCAGGATCATAATCCTGTATAAAGTCAAATTTTGTGGCATGGAGTTAAATACGAATGGTTCCATTTAATTCCTTAAAATGTCCAGATATTGATATTTGTGCATTTATTCACACAGTTGGTTGGCTACAACGCCTAGCTAATCCCGGTTCGGGCAGGAGATAAGTCGGTTTGAGGGGGCATGTGAAGAGGTGGTTATTGTCGTGCGGAGACTCTCCACATGCAGGTCATACGTTGGGTATGCTGGGGTCGAGTTTGAATAGGTAGGAGTTTAATCTTCTACAATATCCAGATCTAAATTGTGCAAGGTTCACGCGGGTCTCTCGAGGCAGCTCGAGCTCGTTGTCTGCTATAGGTGGTGGTTTTACTCCGAGTACGCCATTCACGGGAAGGGAGTCTTTGAAGATCTTAACTGACTCCTGGTGAATGGCGTTTAATGCTTGTCGGTATGCCGTTGTTGTTGTTGTTGTAGCCGCAAAAATATTCCTCAAAGTAATTTTTGGGGAATGTTGCGGGAATGACAGTCCTTGGCAGGATAAAAAATCCGGGTCGTTCCGGTATAAAGACCCGACTGTCGCGGGAACTATTGGATTTTAGTCGCCTCTTACGACAGGCATGCCTTACCGCGGGTAAATTCTTGAACCCCTAACCCGCAGGGGTACGCCGTCATGTCCAGCGGTTGTTACACATGTTGCTGGATGGTGCTCTTTAAGTCGAATACTCGCTTCCTGATGTGCCTAGGTGGTCCATGCGGTAGCATCCCAGTAGGAACTGCTTGCACAGCAAAACATTAAGCTCTTTAACTCGTAGCATAGATGCTTCGCTGTACAAGTGATGCTCCGGCGACATCAGGAGGTAATTTCATGCATGCCTGTAATTTTTTCAAAAGCGTATAGTTCGTCCTCGGCGCCCAGATCGGTGCAGCATAGTTTACGACCGGCCGGCCAATTGTTTTGTAGGTTGCCAGCAAGGTTTCTTTGTCTTTACCCCAGGTGCTGCCGGCTAGCGCTTTGAGTATTTTGTTGCGGCCCTGGAGTTTTGCGGCAATTGCGGTCGTGTGCGGAGTGAAGGAGAGCAGGCTATCGAATGTGACCCCTAAAATTTTACGGTTGTTTACCGTCGGAATTTTTTGGTCAGCGACTTTCCCATCGAGTTCTAGCCTGTACTCCTTCGTCCAGCTGGTGAAGAGGGTAGCCGAGGATTTCGTCGGTTGAATATGTAAATGTCTTGCAGTGAAGAAATGGGAGAGATCGGCGAGGTAGCCGTTCACTTTCGAACATAGGTCGTCAATATCCTCGCCAGACGCCAATATCGTGCAATCATCGGCATACGACGTTGGGGAAACTCCTTCCAGTGGAGGAGGAAGCTTCGATATATAAAAATTAAACAGTAGCGGGGAGAGGACACCACCCCGCGGAACCCCCTGTTTAATTTTTCTTAGCTTCGATGTTTCTCCTCGAAATATGACCGATGATTGTCGACCACTCAGGTAGCCCATGACCCAACTCCGCAACCCCGGCGGTAATGAGGATTCCTCAATGTCGCTGAGTAGCACTGAATGATAGACTGTGTCAAAAGCTTTTGACAGATCCAGTGCTACCAGGACAGTTCTCGCGCAGGGTCGGTTTTGGTTCAGGCCATTGACTATCTGGGTGTTTATGGCGTTAAGTGCTGTTGTGGCACTGTGCACTTTCCGGATGCCATGCTGATGTGCTGCTGGATGCAGATGGTGAGTGAAAGTCTTCGCTACTGGGGAGAGGAGAGTTATCGGCCAATAAGACTCTCCTTAGTTGGCTGGTTTCCCTGGTTTAAGTAGCGGGACCACCCTACCATTTTTCCACACATCCGGTATCATTAGGGTGGTCAAAGACAAATTGAGGACCTTGGTGAGGTAGTCTACTCCCGCTGGGCCGAGATGTTTTAGCATCAGCATGCTTATTCCGTCAGGGCTGATGGATTTGGAGGCTTTCGCCTTCCCGATGACCCCCTGAACCTCCTCCATGGAGAAATCATGCGCCGCGCTTATGTTTGGCAGTTTGAGCATACGGGGGGTTACACGTCGCTTCGCTTTGCCTACCGAAGGATGCAATGTAAAAAGTCGGCTAAAATAGCTCGTGCATCTCTTCGGGTCCGATGAGGCGCTGCCACCGAATGAAATTTCCACTCGGTCATCGCGTCTCGTCGGGTTAGACAGCGACTTGACTGTAGCCCAGAGCTGCCCCAGAGGAGAGGTTGCAGGACCTTAAGTGCTCCTCCCACTTTTTCCGCTAGTGATTGTTTACTACGCTCCGAATCTCCGCGTTTAAATCCCTGATTAGGGGATTCCCGGGATCGGAGTTACGGAGGGTGTCGTGCCTTGATGCTAAAGCCGCCGCATCGGTCGGGAAATTAGGGCGGATTTTCGCAATTCGGCCTGCTGGGATAAAGCGGGCGGCAGCGGTCACAACAATCTTGCGGAATGATCGCTCACCAGAGGTGACGTCTGTTGGAGTGGGGAGAGCTATGAAGGCGTTCTCGGTGAATTCCGTGAAGCCGGTCCAGTTAGCTTTTATAAAGTTAACGAATGCCCGGTGATCCGCGGAAACAAAGTCGGGAGGTCTGCCAATCGAGATGTGTATGGGTAAGTGGTCCGATGCTAGTGTCAGTATAGGTCGCCAGACTATACTGTTTATCAGACCAGCACTCGCAATTGTTATGTCGCGCGAGCTTTGGCAATTACCCAAAACTCTGGTGGGGGTGCTATCGTTTATTGTGCAAAATGTCGAATCGTCTATCTGTTCCGCCAGCTCCACTCCTCTGCGGTCATTTGACGGTTTTCGCCTTTGAGTAGCGCACCTATGTCAGGGCTGTATCCAAACGGGGTTAGATCGCCGAAAGGGTGACAGCCCTTGGCCGGATAAAATCTGGGTCAACTCCGGTGCATAGAACCGGCTGGAAAATGCCCCCAAAATCATAATATTACCGCCGGAATGTTTTGTGGTCTTTTTGGTATACCTTGACCTCTTGGACGATGAAATGTGGTTTTTTCATCTAGCCCTATTCTATTTATTTTAGTTTCATCGGTCCATAATATATTTTTTCAAAAACTTGGCGCCCGGTTCTAATGCGTCTTAGCAAGCTTCAACCGTTTTTTCATATGCCATTTTGACAGGAGTGGTTTTTTGCAGGTAATGCGCCCAAAGAGCTGGGCCTCATTAAAAGCCTTCCCACATTGCTTCTTGATATATTCAAATCGAATTCTTCGTTTAGGTATTTCCAGCATTTTTTGTGTAGACAATTTAAAAGGATCTAACTTGTTCTTTCGTATTTTGGCTCTGCCTTCGAAAATCGTTGTCTTGCGCGGTCTTGGTGCCTTGGATTTGTTTTGAGATAGATAATCTTCACTCTCTTGAGCTAGTTTATGTATTATGTACCATTTTACGTGAACAATTTAATAAAACTGCAATTTCTGAAACACTTTTCCTTGTGTTAGCCGAGTTATAAATAATGCTTCTTCTTTCAGGAGTACAGTGTTTACCGCTACCCATTTTAGTTCAATCTGCGTAAATTTTGATAGAATTTAACTTCAAATGTATTTAACTTCCACTGAAAATGAATAAAAAAATACTTGCTAGATGCAACCGATGACTGTGCTATTTGCGTGATCACCAAAAACTAATAGCTCGATCAGATAAATTTACGCAAAAAATATACGCAAAATTGTCAAAACTACAAGAGAAAAAGACAGCATGAGCAATAATCGATTTCAAATGCTTTCTGATGCTGATGATCAAGTGCGTGTTCAGAAAACGTCCAAGCCGCCGCCAATTTATCTTAGAGAAGCGAACTCTAGTAACCTTGTCAACAAATTGATAGATCTAATTGGAAAAAATAACTTCCATGTAGTCCCAATTAAAAAGGGAAATATTCAGGAAGTGAAAGTGCAAACCTACGGAGAAGATAGCTATCGCAAGGTGGCAGATAATTTCGAAAAGGAAAAGAAGTCCTTCTATACCTTCCAGCTCAAAAGTAGTCGTAGCTTAGCAGTCATCCTAAAGGGCATTGAACACAGTGTAAGTCCCTTGGAAATAGAAAGTGCCTTGAAAGAAGAAGGTTTCAGGGTTAGAAACGTATTCAACATCAAAAATAAGGCTAACATACCTCAGCCAATGTTTAGGGTTGATATTGAGCCAGATTTCCAGCTCTTGAAAAAGGGAGAAGTTCATCCCATTTACAAACTGCGGTACCTTCTTCACCGTCGTATTTCCGCGGAAGAACCACATAAGCGAACAGGTCCTGTTCAGTGCCATAATTGTCAAGAATTTGGCCATACGAAGCGATATTGCACTTTACAAAGTATATGTGTCATTTGTGGAGATTTACACAGTTCAAAAGACTGTATGAAATCTAAAACAACCCCTGAGTCTAAAAAATGTAGCAATTGCGGTGAAAATCACACCGCCAATTACAGGGGTTGTCCAATATATATTTCTCTAAAGGGCAAGGACAGTAAAAAGGCTTCTAGCAACTTTCCTGCCTCTCAGCCTCACCCTCAGCCTCAATCAAAAGCTACCAAAGCAAAGCCTACTAATACCAACTTTATATCCTACGCCCAAGCTTTAAAAGGTGTACCTCAGCTCACAACACAAGAAACGTCCATCCCGTTCGTTCCGTCTGTTAACTCACTTGAAAATACGCCAAACTGCTTTATACGCATGATGCAAGAACATATGACATCAATGCAAAGCATGATGCAAGATTTAATTCGAAATCAAAATCTCCTCCTTCAAGCGATATTGTCAAAGCCATGAACGACCTTAAGATATGTTATTGGAATGCCAACGGTTTGGTCCAACACAAAAATGAACTTCAACTCTTCGTAGAAAATCATGCAATAGATATAATGCTAATCTCCGAAACTCATTTGACCAAATTTAACAACTTCAATATTGATAAATTTTTGTTTTATGACACCAAACACCCTGAAGGGAAAGCGCGCGGTGGAACTGGAATACTTATCAGGCAAAAAATTAAACATTATATAATGGAAGAGTACTGTAAAGACTACCTTCACGCTACCTCAGTTCATATATATGATAATTCTGGTGGAATAAATATTTCCGCCATATATTGTCCGCCCTGATACAACATATCAGAAACTCAATTTACTGATTTCTTCTCTAAACTTGGTAAACGGTTTCTAGTAGCAGGTGATTACAACGCAAAACATTCCTTCTGGGGATCTAGGTTAATATCTCCAAAGGGTGGAAATTTATATAAAGCCATTCAAAATAACGGTTTCGACGTTATATCTACCGGTCAGCCAACATACTGGCCAACTGATCTCAGCAAAACCCCAGATTTGATTGACTTTGGAGTAACTTGGGGTATCAGTAGAGCACAAGTAAGCGTAAAACCCCTTTTCGACTTATCATCTGATCACTCGCCTTGTCTATGTTCCATTAACATAATTCCAGTTTTCAATGACTTACAGCTAGGCTTAACCAATAAATTTACAAATTGGCTTAAATACAGAAAATTCATTAGCGCGCATCTAAAATCGCTCATTCCTCTAAAATCAATAGCAGATGTCGACAATGCAGTTGATGGCTTTACAACATTACTGCATTTGGCAGCGAAAATTTCAACGCACGGCCCATCTAACCTAACACTCATAGAAGACAAATTTTCAACGGTCTTAAGGGTAAAGACATTACAAGTCTGGTAACCAAAAAAAGACATCTAAGGAGAGATTGGCAGAGGTTTGTTCCCCGGCCTTAAAAAATGAGCTCAATATATGCATAAAAATGCTTCGGGATGTCCTGAAACAAAAAAAGGAAAACGAATTTCAAAAGTCCGTACAATCTCTGTCAGCTACATCTGATACCAACTACTCTTTGTGGCGAAAAGTTAAGAGTTTCAAAAGTCCCGTCACTTTCGACCCTCCATTGAGAACTCACAATGGTGAGTGGGCTCGAAGCGACCAGGAAAAGGGTATCTTATTTGCCATGCATCTTTCCACTGTATTTACACCAAATATTGGATACAAATCTCTTCCAGAATTTCGTGCAAATCCAGATAAAAATTTTATTCAATTTAATTTTAAATCACTTAAAGATGTTATTACTAACGACATAAAGAAAAAGAAAGCTCCTGGATACGGCAGAATAACGGGTGATATAATAAAAGAGCTTCTAAATGTGGCAATTAAACACATGCTTTGTATATTTAATAGTATATTGAGACTACACTATTTTCCTAAATCCTGGAAGCTTTCGGAGATTATTATGATCCCTAAACCAGGTAAAGATCCATCTTTGGTGGGCTCCTACAGGCCTATTAGCTTAATTACGGTATTCTCAAAAAACTTCGAAAAACTTTTATTAAAAAAAATATTACCGATTTTAGAATCGAAACAGACCATACCATGCCACCAATTCGGGTTTAGAGAAAAACACAGCACAATAGAGCAGGTGCATAGAATCGTAGCACACGTAAGATCAGCGTTTGAAAACAAGCAATATTGTACTGCAATGTTCCTCGATGTTGCCCAGGCATTTGACAAAGTTTGGTTAGATGGTCTATTATACAAGCTGAAAGTTACGCTTCCCGTAGAAATTTATGATGTCTTAGAAAGCTTTCTTATTGGCAGAAAATTTCGTGTTAGGCAAAAAAGTTACACCACCGAATCCTATGAAATATTTGCTGGTATTCCACAAGGAAGTGTCTTAGGGCCCGTCTTATATTTAATTTATACGAACGATCTTCCCACAAACCGAAACCTCATCACATCAACTTTTGCGGATGATACAGCAATACTTAGTGTCCATTCAAACCCTATGACCAGTTACAGATTACAAGAACATTTAAAAGTAATAGAAGAGTGGCTAACAACTTGGAGAATTAAAGTCAATGAGTCTAAGTGTATACAAGTAACATTTACCCTAAAAAAAGAGACATGTCCTTCAATCTCTATAAATGGGAATACAATACCTCAGAAAGAATTCGTTACCTACCTGGGAGTTACATTGGATAAAAGACTCACCTGGAAAAACCACATAGACAAAAAGATTACTCAAACCAAATTGAAAATTGCGAACTTGCATTGGATTGTAGGCTCTAAGTCCAAACTAAGTCTAGAAAATATAGTTTTACTTTTTAATATGCTAATAAAGCCATCTTGGACGTACGTGATCCAAATTTGGGGCTCAGCATCTAAATCTAGCCTGGATAGAATTCAAAGACTGCAGTCTAAAACCTTAAGATCAATATGCAAAGCCCCTTGGTATGTAAAAAACTCCGCAATTCACAAAGATCTCGGGATTAAAACCGTCACCGAGGAAATAGAGAAACTGCTTAAAAATTACTCATTAAGGTTATCTAACCACCCAAACTTTCTAGCTAAAAAATTATTACAGCAGAACTACCCTAAGCGATTAAAGAGAAAGGATTTACGTTTGAACTGTGACTAAGGGCTCTGCCGCACCCAATTATTCTACATCGGAGTTGCGCTCCGCATATATCCTTCATGATATTATAATTTACTTCAAATTATCCTTTATGATATATCTTTTGTTATGAGTGTTTGGTATACCTAATGATATCTATATAAGCACATTCTTTGATAAATCTAAGTTATATTTGTAATTTATTGTACTTTGCTTACTTTGTTAATCTATACAGTGGTAATGATTAACTTGTTCTAGGAATAAGAATTAGCTTTAAGATTTTCGAAATTATTGTTAGTTTCCAAAAAGGAAAGATTCAATAAAACATTATACAAAAAAAAAAAAAAAAAAAAAAAAAATTATACGAATAGTTGCTAAGATAATGAGAATATACGAAACGCAATGTAAACTAGATAACATTAGTAACTATTATACATTTTTTTATTCAGGAAAATATCGTTTTTCTCGTCAGAAGAGTTGCATTTTCTCGTATGATACACTTTGTGCTATTTGCGTGACCAGGCTGTAAGTGTGCTTTGCGCAGTCCATAATGAGGGGGGAAAACCATACCTTCTGTCATAAGACAAACAATAAATGCATTCGCGTCTTGGCCCCCATGTATTGGTTGACAGTTATAACTTTAAAGTCATAGATAATCTCGTCTACCTAAGTACCAGCATCTACACCGCTAACAATATCGACATTGAAATCCAAAATGGAATTACTTTTGCCCAAAGGTGCTACTTTAGGATGAGTAGGCAGTGGATAAGTAAAGTCCTCTCTTGACATGAACTATGACAACATACGTTCAGTCGACATTAGGTGTATTCATGAGAAAGGTTTGGCGGCAGAAATGTGTACAGTTCATAATACGAATACGAGTCGATTGCATGATGTCCCTCTCCCATGCACTGCCTTAGCAACCCTGCAAGAAGGCTTCCGATCATTTAAGACAACATACGTCAGGAATGCATGATGCCATAACTGGTCAGCTCGCATAACGATTTCCCCATCATTTTCTTAAGGTCGAAATGACAAATGTGATGTTTACATTTGTATATGTGTACGTATTTCTCTCTTCATTTCCTTATGCACTTTCGTCATTCTTGTCGCAGAGTACTTAGAACAATTGTGGACCAGCGTAGAAGCTGTCAAATGAACCAGAAAGCTATGAAATGTAATTCTCCGTCTCGAAATAACATTGTTGTATGTTAACCTTAGATACAAAACTTTGTATACGTTTGATATCAAAATATGCGAAAATATTATTTTCAATCTATGTATGCATTAATACATTTTCAGAATAAGAAAGAAATAATCATGTTTTATCAATATATTTGAACCTTTTTTGGACCAACTTATAGAAAATAATTTTAATAATTTAATTAACTTTTAAAGCAAAAATATGGTTAGTGCAAAATTCGGAAAAAAATTAAGTAGTGATAAGACTAACATATGTATGGGCTACAGGCACATGTACCATAGAAAACGCTTAATTGTGTTAAGAAATACATATACCTATACCATACATACATATGTACATACTCGCAAATGTAAACAAATTCAATTTTATTATTTTTATGAAAAATACTTTACCTACATTATCCCTCTAAAGACTTCTCACATCCAAAAGTTAGAAATTCTAATAAAATACAACAAAAAGATTTTCATTCATAAATGTTACCGCACACATGCCCCTGCATATCGATGCCAACAAGCTCTTGACAATATTCATAAAATCAAAAAAAAATCGCATGCCGCTCTCCCTTCTAGGGAGGAGTAAAATACAACAATAACATTTTCATTCATAAATAATACCGCACACATGCCCACCTGCATAACCGTGCTGACAAGCTGTAGAAAAATTTCAAAAAATCAAAAAACAAATATGGTCGTAATACATGAAGCAACAACAAAATACATTTGCCCGCCGCTTTCCCTTCAACCTGCAAAAATCATATATCATCTACAAGCATTGATTCATGTTCTAACTGACAAAAATTCAAATATTCAAATTTGTCTACTAAAATGAAAAAAAACGGCATTCTGTTACTAAATTTGCTGTTCGCATATTAGCTCATATTGGCCAGTAAGAATTTCCTTGCCGTCCCACAAGCGCCTTGTCATCAAGCTGAGTTGTGGCGAGATTGACGAAATTCTTAAATTCTAAAATTTTAGAATATTTTATATTTTGTTCGGGAAAGAAAATTGACAAGCGAAGATTGGCAACATTGCCCTAGACAATTCCAGTACAAGCCAGAAAATTTATTATATTTCGTATTTTGGTATAAGAATTTAGGTACAGTGAGTTCTGTGTACCACCAAAATACTTCTATCTCAAACCAACTATCCCAGTGAGTTTTATAAAGCTTATTCCAAAATATCCGAGCGGTTGGCATGGGCCGACTTAGAATAAACTGTAAGTATTTCCATTTGTTGGAAAATCAAGACGCATACCATAAATTGAAGAAGATCAGACAAAAATCGCTTGTAAGAAATCTTTAATTGTATTACATTATTAGACATTTTAAGATTTTATTGTTATATTCTTCACAGTAAAAAAAACATATTACATTTATATTCGTTTGGTGATTGTAAAGGAGGGGTTCATTATGTCGTAGTTATTTGCTGTTGTCACAGAAGAATTCAGGTACAGTGAACAATGTACATCAGGAATATTCCTATAATATTTTAATCATACAATGTACATCCAACTGCATTACTTTTGCTTACGTAATTTCTCAATGATTTTAAGTTTCTATTAAAAGTGAGACTATTTTGAAATGTTAAACATAAATTAAATTTTTTTTTAATGGGGTACTCTTAGACTGGATCCATAAACCACGTAGCTCGGTTAAGAGTAGGAATTGGATATGATATATTATTTACAAATATACTTATTATAATATATTAATCACTTAAAGTAAAATATTTTAAATAACTACATACATACATATGTGGAGGAAAATGAAAAGAAGTGTGAAAGAAAGTTGCGTTCTGTCCGGCAGGGATGGAGGGGTCTGAGAAAAGGCCGCGTTGGGCTACATGAAGGAAGGGAGGGGTCCTTTATTAAACATTCGTTTGATAATTTTATAGAACCCAGTTCGCATTATCGTGAATGCGTTTTACAATTGTCGATTGAAAATACAAATTTTTTCAATTTCAAATTTTTGTAATTTGGTTTTCCTAATTTTAAATTGCGGCATTCTCATGGCAATGCGTAGTATTTTTTTTATGGATGCGTACGCTTTTGTTTGTAAACAAACGTGTAAATTTGTATGTAAAGAAATGTACATATATTTGCGTGCGTGAATCAATTTTGATTTGCTTACTTTTCTAATATTTACCTCTAAAACTATGTATGTAAATAAATACAGAAAATGTTTATTAATTATTATTGTTTTAAGTTCTCTGATAAACATTTATTGGAATTTAATGAAATATGCAGATATTACTTATAACTCTTAATTCATCATAATCACCACCAATCGTTAAAAAAATATGTATAAATAAAATATAAAAATTGGTATAAAAAATGATATGAATTCTTTATTTTGAAATTGTTTAATAAAATTTTCAAATTATTAAAGCCAATAACAAAAATTTATAAGTTTAACCCTTATGTTAGTAACCAACTTTACCGACGTCTTTAAGCAACCGGGTACCCGGGTCTGAGTATTAAAAATATGTTTATTTTGTTAAACATTTTTTTCCAAATTATTTTTTTCTTGAAATATTAATAGTAAGTGACAGAGTAAAGAAAAAAAAATAATAACAACGTAGAGTTATGAATGACATCTGAAACGTATTGGGGCACTCCAGGTAGTCGACCAGTTTTTATTGTTCGAAGCCGAGCAGATGCCGTTGGAGAGAGAGAAAAACTCAAGGTTATTTCTTTGTTTTCTCTCGCGCACTAGATTCGAGTATTTTTAGTACGTAACAGATGGTGAGTTCAGACGTGTTTTATTTATGGTGTTCTCTTCACAGTGAAAAATAAGATTATGGAACAACTAACCAAAGCTGAATATGCTAGGTAAATAACCGTTATATATATTTAATATTTGTAAATGTTTTAGTTATAATTTTGTATAATAAAATTATTTACGACTTATATCATACAATTTTTAATTTATGAAATTAAGTGCAACCGAAAGAAATGAATATTTGAGAAAATTACTTGGGGAACAAGACAGTGATTCGAGCGGGGTTTCTGACAGTGAAGACGAAGACTGGATTCCAGCAAATATAGCTAGACGTCAAGCTTTAAATCAAAAAGATAATTCAGAGCATGACGAATAAGAAGATTCTGAAGATACAGGAGAAACCGCTGAAGGAAATGCAGCAGTAGAAGAAGAGGTTGAAAATAGCGAGAGTGAGGATGACGACAATGAAACAGAAACTGCTGAGCCTGAAGGTAATAAAATATTAAACGCATATCCTTTGCAAGGGATTATGTACACTGGAAAAAACAGACAACACTCGAGAAAAGAATCAGGATGAAAGAGTAGTGAAAGAATTGGCGGCTCCTTACCGAAATAGTGGTAGAAATATCTGCATGTATAATTTCTTTACTACTCTACCCGTTGCTAAACATTACCTAGTGTTATGGGAGTAAATAAGACAAGGGAGCAGTATTACACAGTTTTTGGATTTCATAAAAAGGTTACCATGTGTTCTTACGTTCCTAAAAAAATAAAGCTGCCATTCTGATGTCTACGATGCATTCCGATGCATCAGTTGGTGATGATGCTAAAAAGAAACCAGAAATAATTAATTTTTATAATAAATATAAAGCTGGCGTCGATACAATGGACCAAATGGTGCGGAGATACACCAGTCAACGACGATCTTCGAGATGGCCACTGCAATGTTTTTCAACATGCTAGACATTTCTGCACTTGCGGCATATACAATTTATTATGAAAATAATAAAATGATTGCCAAAAAAATGACAGAACGTCGTCAATTTATGCGTAAGCTAAGTGAAGAACTAGCATTGCCGGTGATTGTACATCGTACCGCGAATCCACAAATAATGCGTATATTTTTATTTTAGGCCATGCACTGACAGAACCAGTCGTGGTAAATCCTGGTCCACAGGCTCCAAAAGATAAAACCGGAAGGAAAATAGTTATAGGATCTTGCCATGTCTGCAATGCTTTGCCAATAAGAAGACGGCGAAAGACACGTAAGGCTTTGTATGTGACGAGCACTCAGTTAATCGTGTAGAATGTGTTCAATGTTATTAATTATAAAAAAAATGTAATATGTTTTATTAAAATTTAGTTGCTTGCATTTATAGAACTTGTATTCAATTTATTTCCTATGCTTTCCCCTGTGGGTACCCGGGTACCCGGTTGCTAATGGAGTTGGCTGGAGTTTAAGTTTATTTAAAAAATAAAATAAAAAATAAATCAATTAAATGAACTCACAACTAGCTTTCTTTTATGTTAAAAAACGACGATTTGAGAGCTTAAAATGAAATATTGAACTTTCTTTAAATTATTCACACAGATACACCGCGGTGGGTACATTTATCTTGCATAGGTTTTCTCAAATTATATATCGATTTTCTCAATTTACATAAAATTTTGCTCATTCTACTATTTTGAGGCAGACCTGCTCACTGTTAATTTGCGGTGAAATACGCTCATAGATTTCTGGGTGAAAAACACGCTAATTATTGTTTGAATAATTTGTAGATGTCGCGTGAGTTTTACCGGTTGAAGGGAGAGGGGCATGCGATTTTTTTTGATTTTTTGAATATTGTCAAGAGCTTGTTGGCAAGGATATGCAGGGGCATGTGTGCGGTAACATTTATGAATGAAAATGTTTTTGTTGTATTTTATTAGAATTTCTAACTTTTGGATGTGAGAAGTCTTTAGAGGGATAATATAGGTGAAGTATTTTTACATAAAAATAATCAAATTGAATTTGTTTGCATATGCAAGTGTGTAGATATGTATGTACAAATATGTATGTATGTACATATGTATGTATATATGTATTTCTTGACACAACTAAGTACTTTCTATGGGACATGTGCCTGTAGCCCATACATGCATACACATATTGAAAATAATATTTTCGCATATTTTGATATCAATCGTATAAAAAGTTTTGTATCTAATAGCCTATTTCCACCGGACGTTAAATGCATTTTAGCTTAAATGCATTTAAACATCTCATTTAAATGCGTGAATTCCCATGTGTTTGTTGTTGTATAAAAGTGTGTTAACTCACTTTTCATTTTCGTTTCAGCAGCGTTTGTCCATGCAGCAATAATCTGCACTTGCAAATCATAAGATTCCATAAATAGCCAAATAAAAAGAATGCGGTCTCTTGAATTCATGATTTCAATAGTTGTGACAAATTTTGCAAACAGGAAATGTAAACAAAAATCAGCTGTTTAAGTTAACTCACTTTCGGTGTAAACGTTTGACATTTTATTCACTTAACAGAGACCTTAAATACATTTAAGTGCTCGGTGGAAATAGGCTATTAGGTTAACATACAACAATGTTATTTCGAGACGTAGAATTACATTTCAGAACATATTTATTATAACTATGCTCACCAATGGTATACGCTAATAGAAACCTCTGTTAATTTCTGTGACAGTGGTAAAAAAAAAAACGCTCATAGCGTTCTTTTGAAGCTTCTCGTTGCTCAAAGTTCTCTGATACCACCCAAAGTAAACGGCAGCGCAAAAGTAAACAAAATAAAAGAAATTGTTGAAAACAAAAATAATTAAGAAATTATTAATATATATATATATATATATATAATTGGCACTTTGTAACCGCTGATGCGATTTTCGGCCGGGCTCCTCCTCCAATTTGTGGTTTTGCGGCTTGATGTTTTTCCAACAAATGGAGGGACCTACAGTTTATACTAAGCCGCCTCCGAACGGCTGATGCTTTTTTAACGAGGAGCCTTTATTTCATGTCCGAAATACACTCGGAGGGGTGGACATTCCCTGCCGAGGGGCGACCGCAATTAGAAAATTTAATTTAATTTTTTTATTTAAATTAATTTTCCATAACTTTTGGATGTTGCTGGCACTGGGATATGAACCCGAGCCTTCCGAATGTCAGTACGCAATGCTAACCACTCGGCTATCGCGGCCGCCAATTATTAATATAAAAACATATAAAACAAGTAAATTATATTAGGTCAAGTAAGAAGTTCGTTCGGTTTTTATCTAAGAGATGGCGATTGTCCATAGTACTAGTGTTACGTGTCGCATCATGCCATACTGTACGACGCTGAAAATGTTTTTATTCGCGCTAAAAGTTTCTCCTTGACAGTTTTTCGATTGATTGACTCAGTACGTTGTGAGCACTCGTCAAAGATGGACACCAACAAAGAGAAAATTTGCTAATTTTACAATTTAGTTTATGGGCCCGATACTGTAAACGAACGTGTAGGATAAAAGTGGTTTGCTAGGTTCCGTTTCGGTAATTTCGATGTCAAAGATGCATCACGTGTAGGGAGGCCTGTCGTCGAAATTGCGATAAAATCATGGGAATAGTGGAAACAGACCGTCACGTGAGCACTTATTTAATTGCTGAGGAACTAAAGATAAGCCAGAAAACCGTTTGGAACGATTTGCATAACCTTGGATTCAAAAAGAAGCTCGATGTTTGGGTGCCACACGAACTAACGCAAAAAATCATGATGGACCGAATTTCCATCTGCGAATCGCTGCTGAATCGCAGCAAAATCGACCCATTTTTGAAGCGTTTGGTGACTGGCGATGAAAAGTAGATCACTTACGACAACGTCAAGCGAAATCGGTCGTTGTCGAAACGCGATGAGCCGGCGGAAATGGTGGCCAGGCCAGCATTGACGGCCAGGAAGGTTTTTCTGTGTGTTTGGTGGGATTGGCAAGGAATCATTTACTACGAGCTGCTTCCCTATGGCCAAACGCTCAATTCGGCTGTCTACTGCCAACAACTGGACCGCTTGAAGACAGCACTCATCCAGAAGAGGCCATCTTTGATCAACAGAGGCCGAATTGTGTTTCATCAGGACAACGCCAGGCCACACACGTCTTTGGTGACGCGCCAGAAGCTCCAGGAGCTCGGATGGGAGGTCCTAATGCTCCCACCTTATAGGTCGCACCTGGCACCAAGTGATTACCATCTTTTCCTGTCCATGCCGAACGCGTTTAATGGTGAGAAGTTGGCCTCAAGATAGGCCTGTGAGGCTCTCCGAGTTTTTTGCCATTAAGGACGCAGCCTTCTACGAGAGGGGTATAATGAAGTGGGCAACAAATTTACGTACAAAACGGCGCATATTTGACTTAAATCGGACAAATGTACACAGTTATCATATTTTGAAAAATTAATAAAAAAACCGAACGGACTTCTTATATAAAAATATGGATATGTTTGCTGGTGCTGTGTTTGAGGTTTCCCGAAAAATTGTGACCGATGACCTAATATTCCAATTTAATTTCGATGGAAGAAGAGAAACTCACAAACAAATTTCTGTGCGGTAAGAAATGTTCCATCAAATTAAACAATATCTTTCTTTACACCAATCCACACGAGCATTTTTTTGACCGATTGACAAATTGTGCGGGATCCAACAAGAACAAACCTTTTTTACGGCCAGGTGTTCATGCAATATCGAATGTATGCTGGTGGGAGAAATGCATAGGTATGCCTCTATCTGAAGGTGTGTTACATTACGGTCTTGCATTATCAGTTCACGTACGGCATCGATGTTGTCTGGCACAACGGCTGTTTTTGGACGACCTTCCCGGAATTCGTCTTTGAGCGAGCGTCGGCCACGATTGAATTCGTTGCATCAGTTTTTCACAGTGCTATAGGATGGTGCTTCATAGCCAAACAAAGATTTTAGTTGATCGATGCACTCTTGTCGTGGTAATCCACGTCGAAAGTTGTGAAAAATGATCGCACGAAAATGTTCACGAGTTAATTCTATTTTTTGGCCGAGATGAATTTTTTAATTCACTGTAAATAAAACAATTCACGATTAAATGACAAAACGTTCTGAGTGTTGTTATGCTAAAAAATGTCAAACTTTCCAATAGAAATGTCAGATTGCACCTGGCAACACTTAGTGTTGCCTAGGCCAGGCCTACACGTATATATAGCAGCCTACGTACATGAACTCATTCTTATTTTTTGCTATTTCTTTTTTATATTATTATAAGAATTGAATTGATATTATATCATTTTAAAAACTGGATGTACCTGAAATGATTTAATAGTGTTAATTTAAATCTATTTTGAACTGAATTTTATAGTATTTTGTTAATATTTTTTGTTCATTTGTTTTTAAAACTGATGTACCTAACATGAATTATTATTATTAATATTGTTTAAGCGCCCGCTAACTTTAACTGCCTTGCGCGTGGAATTACCCGTCTGTTCCCACTATTTCCGTGTGCCCCATCACGCGCCAATTCCCATATCCTTTTTGGCCTGAATTTCGTTAGCCGATCAACAGCTTAGCGGCAGCCGTTCGAGCTAACGAAAAATCAATCTAAAACCTACAGCCCTCGCTCGCGCGCGGTGGATTTAAAACCGCGGTTATTATAGTCTATGTAGATTAGTTAAAATAAGTTAAGTGAAGGTAATATATTAAAAAAAATTGAAAAGAAAGTTAATTAACCTTTGGGCCCGCTCGATAGCCGGCACCCCCTTACTTCCCTCAAGTCCTTGGCGACTTGAACACTGGTCCTTCGAGGCTAAATTTGAGCCTATATATGGTGTATAGCCAGAAGCAAGTAAAAAATTTAACATAAACAAGCAGTGACGGTAATAACTAAAAATACATACAGTGGTTTCAGCAGGACGGTGCCACTTGCCACACAGCTAACGAAACAATGGCTCTTTTGCGCAACAAATTCAATGGCCGTGTTATCTCACGTAATGGCGATGTCAATTGGCCCCCAAGATCATGTGATTTGACACCGTTGGACTTTTTTCTCTGGGGTTATTTGAAAGAAAAGGTGTACGTCGATAAGCCACATTAACGGCATAGAAACTCCATTATGCCTCAGCGTCATCGAAAATTTGGACCATCGTATGGAGGTGTGCTGCCGAGGTCGCGGCGCTCATTTGGCCGATATTTTGTTACATACATAATTGAGTAATACCAATATATCATAATAAAATAAAATTTCAATAATTTCCTAAATAGTTTGTGTTTTATTCAAAATCAACATCGGCCCTTGAAAATTTAACCACCCTTTACAAGGTTGCCAGTATAGACTTTGTAAACTAATATGAAATAAACTAATAACTATTAATATGAAAATGCATAGTTTTTTCAAAGGAAATGAAAACTAAATTCGTAATTAATTATTTATTACCATACAGATCATGTATATTTGATTTGTGTTTATATTCGAACATATAAATTATGAAATTTGTTGACGAAAATTATAAATTTGTTTAAAAGTATGCAAACACACTGGCTGCTGGCAACATTTCTACGCCGTTCGCAGCGTCGATAATTCGTGTATTTACATCGCTCTCCAGTCTGCTGTTATGGACGTTAGCAATGTAAAATGGGTAGTTGCAGCATAAAGAAACAATAGCAGAAAATTATTAAAGTGGGAGATATTCACCACTTTGCTAAAAAAGCGCAGCTTTAAAGAGCTAACATTACTGCAAGTGATCAACTCACCACATTTTTCCAATTTCCTCTTTGTGCGATATTCGCTCTCGACACTACAAGAGGAGCATATATTGTGTGTCTGTCTGTTTATCCTCTAAACACTGGGCACACACGCGCATCTAATTACTCTTTGATCTGCTCATATTGTTTTTCAATATATTATTGTTTTTCAATATATTATTGTTTTATGCGCTCTCTTCGTTGCGCGAGCAGCTGAGGTCAAAATATTTGTTGACTAAATATACACACATACGTATATACCAATATAGCCGTGTATATTCAAACAGCTGTTGTATCTGTTTACGATTGGCATATGCATACGTATAACCCAATAGGGAATTTTTCTGTCCGCTATTTTTAAACGTAATAAATCATTTCGAATAATAATTACATAATTATTAATTAAATAATTTTAATTTTTTTTTACGAATTATATATAAATTATTTATTACACATTTATTACATTTACTTTTATTAATACGTATATAACCCACGTTTATAAAACTGAAAGTGTTTGTGATTTTTTTTTTAATTCCTATTCGGAATAATTTTTTCCTGTAATTTAATTTTACAAATACATTAAATTAACTTAACGAAAAGTTGTGATTTTAACAAAAAAAAAAAGCACAAATACAGCCACAATTTTTTTTGTGGCATTAAGTGCATTGTTTTTCTCCAATAAAGCACGAAGTGCGAACATTCGATATTCGTATAAACTTTATTCGAGTTTCACGGTTTCATCTTGCGACTATTAAATACATTTTTCTTTTTAAACGCCAATTGGTCATAGTCCTACCAAAAGTACTAAGGAACCCAAAATATCCGATTCCGAAACAAGAAAGGGAAGCACAAAAAGAGAATTGTCACAAACGCGCAGGTCTAAACAGATCGATCCTTCCGCGCAACTTTTAATTTCATTAAGTGACAATGTGATTAGATACTGTTCTCGATTCAGTGATACCCCTACTCAGGATCACACGGAGACGTATTTAAAAATTAAAGACAAATCACTAAATGAGTATTGGGCAGAATTCCAAACAGTCTATAAAGAGGTTTGTTCAAAACCCGGCGAATGTCTGCCCGAATCGGCTCGAATTATTTCGAGCAGCTACACAGCCGAGTCCACCTTCCCATGTGGAACGAATTCCAGAAGAAACTTCCTCTTCAAATATATGCCTTAGAGTCCCAGCCTGCGACACAGAGATATTTTATGGGGGTTATGAAAAATGGTCAGCTTTTAGTGATATGTTCACAGCTGTCTACATAAACCACCCTAAGCTCTCCCGTGCGCAAAAATTGTACCATCTCCGGTACAAAACTGAAGGCAAAGCTGGCTCAATCGTCAAGCAATATCCATTGAGAGATGATAATTTCGAGCTAGCATGGGAGGTATTACGGGCAAAATACGAAAACAAACGTATTCCATTGGACAACCAAGTAAAAGTCTTACTCTCGCTGTCCAACGTACAGACTGAGAATAGGGAGCAATTACAAAGACTACAAACGACAATAAATGACTGTCTGTCTGCCTTAAATTCCCAAGGCGTATCGACAGATAGTTGGGATCCAATATTAGTCTATATATGCTCCTCGAAACTGCCTGAAACCACATTATCCTTGTGGGAACAATCTCTTGCATCCCGAAAAGAGCTGCCAGCATGGTCGCAAATGAAGGATTTCCTCACTTCTAGATATGAGTGGTGGAGCGTCTTAATCGGCTTTATTCAAGCCAAAACAAAACAAAACCAGTCGCCACTCAAAACACCGCTCATAATAGATCCTTTAACAGGACACAATCATTTGTGGCGGAACGAAAAAGGGATAACACATGTCCGTGTTGCAATTCCCGACACCCAATTTCACAATGCCAAAATTTCAAAAAAATGTCGGTATCAAACCGAATACATTTTGCGAAGCAGAATCAACTCTGCAAAAACTGCTTACCAGGAGGTCATCGCATTAATGATGTACGAGCAGGTTTGCATGTGCACATTGTCAATTACGGCATCATGCCTTGCTGCACCTAAATGCAAAACCAAATGCTCAAACCGCCAGGAGCAGTTCTCATAACTCTACTGTGCAACAACCAAGTCAACTTCTCCAGTTCGACAAGCGCATACAAGCTCCAATCCCAGCGAGCAACCGTGCTGCTCTAAGCAAGCATGCATACAATCATTACACTCGGGACACGATAGCAGAACTCTCCTTCAAACTGCCATTGTCGCAGTGGAACACCAAGGCTCACAAAGAACTTTCATTTCCTCGAAATTTCCGGAATGGGTTGACATATCGTCCAAAACTCATCCAAACTTTGTTCCTTGACTCTGGTAGCATCCAAAACCAAGCAACAGATCAATGCCCAAGCCATCGTGCTACAAAAGCTAACGAGGCATTTGCCAACTTTTACTTTAAGCCATAATACCTGGCAACAGTTCAAAATCCTTGAACTTGCTGACCCAAATGGCCATATACGAACTCAAACCGACATGGTAATCGGCAGTGACATACTTCCACAAATTCTTGTGGAAGGTGTACAAACAATTTGCGACACAGTACTTGCGCAAAACACAATATTTGGTTGGATCCTTAGCGGTCCAGTAACCGAAAAAGTAGTGTCATTCTCAACACAAGTAGAAGAAATCTCAACTGATACACTCGGTGATCAATTGAGAAAATTCTGGGAAGAGAAAGAAATTCCTCCAATTCCACAAATTTCAAATGAGGATCAAGCTTGCGAAAACATATACAAGTAAACCACGCGGCTTCCATTCAAGGAAGATTTCCCCACAATACTCCCTTTAGGCCATTCGCGGTCTGCTGCGCTTCAACAATTTTTCAGTATGGAGCGCACGCTTAAGAAAAAAGGACCACTAAAGTTCGAGTGGTATTTAACGCCTCGAGAAAATCGAGCTCAGGCAACTCACTCAACGATGTTTTGTATACTGGTCCTACTTTCCAAGCAGACCTCATGCTGCTCATTCTTCAATGGCGCATGTATAAGTTTGTATTCAACGGAGATATAGGAAAAATGTATCGTCAGATATTGATTCACTATGATGATAAACAGTTTCAACGTATAATATTTCGTAAATTGGCTGAATCTCCTGTCACCGTTTACTGTCTGAAAACTGTTACTTTTGGGATCAACTGTTCACCATACCTTGCCATCCGTATGTTGCATCAACTTGCAACGGATACCGAGGCAATATATCCACTCGCTGCACCAATAATACGAGACCAAACATAGACAGTGCCTCTGAATCACTTTTTCAAGTGGTCAACGCTCTGAAATCTGCTGGTTTCGTACTTAAAAAACTAACGGAAAATAACGCCACTATACTGCAACAATATCCCAAAGAGTATCTGCTCGATTCAAACTTTCTGAAATTCGAGAGTGCTTCTAAAACCAAAACTCTGGGTATCCAATGGAACGCTCTAACAGACAAGTTTACGTATACAATTCTTCCAGCTACTTTAGCAAATGCGGTGACTAAGCGACAAATTTTATTGGTTTTGACCCGGCAGGATGGCTGTCGCCAGTTTTGATTCAAGCAAAAATTCTGTTGCAAGACGGCACTGATTGGGATGAATATGCTAAGCCTACAGCTTTGTCAAAATGGCACACCTTTGCAGAAAATCTACCTGCCATTTGCGCAATTGAAATACCACGCTGGGTTAATTTCGATCCGGGGCAGGACACCCAAATCTACGGGGGTTGCGATGCTAACAATGAAATTACGTCCACCCTGCTAGTTGCAAAAGGAAAGGTAGCACCGTTGAAAACAATAAGCTTACCCGCCTAGAGCTGTGTGGCGCTTTACTATTAGCAAAACTGGTTGGAACCATTCAAAAACAACTCAGTTTACAAGCGTGCAACATATTTCTATGGTCAGATTCCGAGATCGTATTGGCATGGCTTGAGAAGCCACCATGCACATGGAAGACCTATGTATCAAATCGCACCTCTCAAATCCGAGAATATGTTCCAAGCGGTACATGGCGTCATGTTGCAAGCGAAGATAATCCCGCAGATCTTAGTACACGCGGCTGCAAGCCGCAGGACTTAGCTGCCAATTCGCTTTGGTGGCATGGACCGAAGTGGCTCTCCTGCCACACAGATTCCTGGTAAAATTTAAAGGCCCACAGCGCTTCTCCACCACAAAGGCGTAAGGTAGAAGCATATCACGCGCTTGAAGATGAGCCCGACTATCTAGATTGGTTTTCCTCATACTCTCGAGCGATTCGCGTGACTGCATACATGTTCCGTTTCGTGAACTACGTTCGAAATAAGTCCAAGGGGCAACCAATATTCACCTTGCCACACCTGACACATAGTGAATGCCAAGACTCAAAGAAGCGCATCATCGACATTTCTCAAAAGCGCTATTTTCTAGCGAAAAAGATGCCTTCCGAGCTAAAACGGCTATCAACAAAAGAGTACACCACGCTGAGTTACAATGAAAGACACCCAATCATCATTCCAACTAAATCGAAGTTCTGCCAACTATATTTGAAGTTTATGCACAAACTGCTTTTTCACGCAGAGACACATTTGATGCTTCAAATGGTCAGACAAGAGTTCTTCATTCCGAAGCTCAAGCCTCTGATTAAAAAGTGCATTTTTCAATGTAAGGCATGTACCATGTACGCTTTACAAGCAAAAGACACGCACGCCCTGAGCGTTGCACATTCACACTCCCATTTTCTACAACGCGAGTAGACTTTGCAGGGCCATTTCAAATAAAAGCTTCAGTCTTGAGGTCGAACACTTATTTCAAAGGCTATGTTGCAGTCTTCGTCTGCTTTGCAACGAAGGCCGTGCATCTTGAGCTATGTTCAGATCTGACAACTGAGGCATTTCGAGCAGCGTTTGCACGTTTCGTCGCCCGACGAGGATTTCCATCCAAAATTATGAGCGACAACGGCAAAACGTTTATCGGCACCCATCGCGCTATACAACGCGACTTCGTTAAATTCCTTAACGAATGCTCTGCCGACATAGTCTACCCAGCGCACCCCACATTGGTGACTTATGGGAATCAGCAGTTAAAAGCTTTAAAATTTGTCTCAAAAAAACCGCTGCATCTCATAAGTTTACGTTTGAGGAATTTACGACCCTATTAGTGCAAGTTGAGGCAGTTCTCAACTCGAGACCTCTGTCAGCTATTTCGCAAGACACCGCTGACCTCACTGCACTCACTTCTGGTCATTTTGTCCGAAGTGCACCGCTTATGGCCATCCCCGAGCCAAACGCAATAGACCCTTCATTGACCAATCGATGGGAGAAGATTAAAGTCCTTCACCACGAATTCAGTCGAAGCTGGAAAGAGGAATATCTTAAAAATCTTCAGAAGAGATACAAGTGGAAGAATCCACAGCGAGATCCTCAACCAGGTGACTTGGTAGTAGTCAAAGAAGACCCACTACCACCCACCGAGTGGTGACTCGGTCGAATTGAAGATGTTCGCCGTGGACCGGATAACTACATTCGAGCTCACAGGATAATATAACAACAAATAAAATAAAACTTCCATTTGTTTCAGTGCAAAACTAAATATCCATCCAGTTTCCCCTAATACTGTCCGAACTATTTTTTGATCTTTTCGTTCTAGAAAATGGCGACAAAAACGGCCGTACCCTTGGTCCCGACGGCAGAGACAGAAAACTGCGTCCAGTGTAGACTTTGCCACAAATACCACCCTCTACGCATGTGTGGCGCATTCAGAGCGATGAAGCCGCCGCAACGCCTAATAGTAGCCCGGGCGCAAGGCTACTGCATGAACTGCTTGGCGTTGACGCACACGACAGGCGAATCTGATTCGCCTAGCAGCTGTAAACGCTGCCATAAAGCACATCACACACTGATGCACCAAGGCGCATCCGTACAACGTAAACCGGCCACCAACGCAGCACGCCAGCCAGGGGAAAGAGAGGAACAACAACTAAGCGCGCACATCCAGCGCGCAATAATCAATCACCACCGTCTACCATTAAACGCGAAAAACAACGTGCGCCTCCCACCAAGAAAAGGCGAAAGCAACCCAAGGCACTGTAAAGCGGCAGCGACTCCAGTTTCGGCACCAGCGGGACGACCGCGAGGAGAGAAGACGCGCTCCATATCGCGCACTGCCACGGGCTCACAAACGCTGGCCTTCCGCAACCGTGCGACAAGAAGCGCAATCGGAGACGCCGTCCGGGCCCTGCAAACGCTACAGGATGCGTTGGGCAACGCATCCCTGCAGGGCGGGGAGTATGTTTAAGCGCCCGCTTAAACCACCATAAATTTGTATGTAACTGCGGTGTCCGTGTGCACCATCACGCGCCAATTCCCATATCCTTTTTGGCCTGAACAGCTTAGCGGCGGCCGTTCGAGCTAACGAAAAATCAATCTGAAACCTACAGCCCTCGCTCGCGCACGGTGGATTTAAAACCGCGGTTATTATAGTCTATATATTAGTTCAAAAAAATTAAGTGAAGGTAATAGCTTATTTCCACCGGACGTTAAATGCATTTTAGCTTAAATGCATTTAAACATCGCATTTAAATGCGTGATTTTCCGTGTGTTTTTTGTTGTATAAAAGTAATTTAACAGAAAATGTTATGTTTACAGTCGATGCTGTTACTACTAATGTAATCATTTCGGAAGTTTCGGTACATTTTCTTCCTGAGTCGTGTATTTTCGTATTTAATAAGAGACTAGACTTTTATTTTTCGTGGTGAAATGTTTTCTGCAAAAATTCCTTTTTTCCATTAGTTTTAACATAAATGCATATATTAAGTAATTGGAGAAGATAATGCTTCTCCTCTTTCAAATAAAAACAATAAGAAACAAACAAAAAGCAATTGTGGAATTGCAGCTATTAGCAAAAATAAATAATTTCGGGAAACAAACAAACAAAAGTGAAAATGAAAACATGTATAAAAGCTTTTTCGTTTCGGCAACGTTTGTCCGTGCAGCAATAATCTGCACTTGCAAATCATTAGATTGCTTAAAAAGCCAAATAAAATAAATGCGGTCTCTTGAATTCATCATTTCAATACTTGTGACAAATTTTGCAAAATGCACATGTAAACAAAAATCAGCTGTTTGTGTTAACTCACTTGACGTTTCATTCACTTAACAGAGGCCTTAAATGCATTTAAGAGCTCGGTGGAAACAGGCTATAACATATTAAAAAAAGTTGAATAGTTAATTAAATAAAAAAGGCATTGTGATTGAATTATAAAAGATAAAGTGTGTGTTTTTATTAAAACCTTTGGGCTCGCTCGATAGCCGGCACCCCCTTACTTCCCTTAAGTCCTTATATATATATTTTTAATTGGAATTTGAAATAAAGACTGAAATAGATAATTTATATTAACTATTTTATTAAAAATTAAACAGTTTTTTAGTGCTGTTCTCTAATAGTTTTTATAATTCATTTTAACAGTTCTTACATTGGGATACCATCTTTTAGTCATATGGCTTATATAAGGGTTTATATAAGCCATACTGTTCTTGCTAAGTTAGTAAGTAAAATTAAATATACATGTCCGTTAGAGTTAGAAAAAACTGTTCACACCTTTGAAGAGTAAGTATATTACTTTAATATCCCGTTCCAAGGCAAATAACCACACGGCAATAGCAAGAATACAAAAACAAAGTTCTTATGTATTTTGCGAGGCAATTTCAGACGATAATGCAAGAGTATAAAAACAAAAATCCTATGTGTTTTGTTTGTGTAGAATTACGTTCGAAATGTCAAAAGATGAATTCGCTTGGTTTGCCTTGTGTATTTTGTTTGTGAAATATTACGTTCGAAATGCCAATTTCGCCCCAATAAACATTTTGTAAACAAAAAAAAAACTTTTATTTATCTTAGAATTTAGCGTTGAAGAATGTGCGCAAGTGATAACGCATAGTAAAGATAACTTAGTGACTGTACCGTTATCAAGTAAAAGCATCTGCGTAATTTTTTCACTTGTACTATTGTAGAAAATATGAAGACAAATAATTTAAAGTTTAGTAATAATAATATATTTGAGTACTTTAGATAAATCCTGATGAACTATGCAAATTTATAGACTGTGATATCCGGAAATATGCTTTAGAATGGAATATCTTACTGCTATTCCTAAACTGGAGCGTCATGGCCATACTATTTGTATGGGACATCCTACAATAACGCGGCGGCAACGTTGAGCAAATTGAATTTTCAATTTTGATAGCCCGTGATATAATGAAGTTAGATGATCCTTCGCATCTAAGTGTGAAAGAAAGGAGCAAAAATTGACGAAGTGGAATAGGCAAATGGGGGAAAATTTTGACAAATAAGTTTTATTTTTCAAATAAAATTATAAATATGTACTAAAAAATCAATTCAACTGGTGGATGCCGAATGATTAAGTTTGTAGTATCTGGTAATCTGGAAATAAATGCAATCAATTTATTAAACGTTCTTAAAATAATATGAACTTAAAGAGAAAGGGGAAACGCCAAAAGGTTAGCACTCTTATTTTGGGATAGCGTGCGTTGCTACTCATTGGCGTTAGAAAACGCTACGCCGAACGCTCCAATTTAGGTATGTCAGTTAGTCATGGTCTAAAAGTGTGAGATAATTCGGATTGGAGTTGAAAACTGACTCACCAGTTAAATACACATTCAGCATTAGCTGTGTTCGTTCAGAAATGTCAGTAAAAACTAGCCAGTAACGAAATTCAGAGATTGAGAAGTCTTACTGCTGTTTATTTTGACGACTAAATTTTAATTCGTTCATTAAACGATAAAGATACCAATATGATTTTTCTAATTTCATCTAAAAGGACGAAGATTTATGTATAACTTACTTTGCAACAATTTGTCGCTAAGATTTTAGATTTTCAGTAAGGATGATTGATATCCGAAAATGAGTTTGAAATTATTTTGCGGAGTAAGTTGTCAGTATTAACTGAACATTATTATAGAGTTTCTTCGATTCTGTTAAAATCCAAGCAAGAGCTTTGCGTCCCCTTTTAAACGGTTAACAATGTTTCATTTTGTTCATCGTCCGTAGCAGCAACTTTGCTTCGAATTTGTTTTGCTTGTCCTTTGGTCGTAACTGCTTTTTAGTAATTTTAAGGAATCCAAAAACAAATTGCGTTGTACAAAAAATAATAATTTATTCTAATTCAACATTCTTAACTTCTAATTTCTCAACGTAAACTTGGTGGTGTGCGGGCGATGTTTCTACTCCACTGCTACCATATTCTCATTTAACAAGTACCTTAACTATTTAAGTGAAACGTTGATATCATTTAATTTATTTAAAAAAAAAATTACAAATGTGATGTTTACATTTGTATATGTGTACGTACTTATCTCTTCGTTTCCTTGTGCATTTTCGTCATTCTTGTCGGACAAACAGATCACAGCTGAGCGACAGCATTGATACAAAAGAAAACAATATTGACGCAGCAGTGCCGTACAAGTCGAACACAGATTAGCGACAGCATTGATGGTGAAGTAACTCAGCTTTGATAAAAATTTTGCCTACATACATACAAAAATTATTAAGATGAATCTTTATTCCAATATTTTGCATAAATCATGGAAATCAAAAATATCCAAAATATTGTATGCAAAAGCGTATATGCAGAAGTCTTCAACGGTGTTGTTGTTGTTCTTGTAGTGGTTCCTTAACCCCGCTTAGGTCAGACTTTTCTATCTAAGTCGCCGAGGTCATCTAAAGGGAGGACCAGGAAACGTGCTGTTTCGACGGGATTGCCCAAAAGGAAGAGGGGAGTTAGATGAGTCGGTTTAAGGGGGCATGTGAAGAGTTGGTGTAGGAATCTACTTTAACATTTGTAAATTACAATTTTCAGTTTTTCAATTTTTATGTTACTCAATTTTTAATTTCAATTATTTTCATTTTCTGAAATATAATATTTTTTCATTTTTAAATGATCAATAAGTTTTAAATAAATTTTATATTTAAAATAATATAATATGTTTATAATATTATAATATATAGATAAAAATATCTATATAATTGGCGATCCTGCGAATCAAAACTTTTTAAAATAAACTTTTTAATATATATATATATATATATATATATATGTGTGTGTGTTTTTGTGTATTAACAAGAATGTGTACAACTGAATTTTACAACAACTTCAATGTATCTAAACAATTTAATAACGAATATAAACTGAAATTTTTAAAATTTAAATTTTGAAAATCCGTGAAAAGAAATACAAAATTGTCTATGCGATATTATATGAAAAATACTCAATCCGAAATAACATCAATTTGTTTGAATCGTTTTCTGCTGATGTTTATCAATTTCATTGGAATGAAATCAATATAATTGAAGAATTTAAGTTCTATTAATATCAAGATTTACAACAATCGACAACATTATATAATAGAACAGATCAATATCAGGTTTTTATTAATTGTAACAAATTATTATTAATCTTTTTTTTTTAAATTAAGTTAAATTATTTAAATCTTAATTAATTTTTATCAAGTTTTTGTAAACTCTTTCTCCAAACATGCATAGATCACCCATACGCACACGTAATTTTACAACAATAGAAACACAAAATGAAATCACGAACTCTAATACAGATTTAAATACAACACAAAATCTAACTCAAGACATTCATACACATAATTTTAGACCGAATTCCAATTCTATTAAATTACCCCCTTGGTTTTTGCTTGTAGAAGGACAATTTGAAATTAACAACATTTATAATGATAACATTAAATTTCAAAATGTTTAAATTACTCTTCAACGAGAAACTATTTTCAAAATTATCGATGTTGTTAATCCACCTCCGTTGTCAAATAAATATGAAACAATTAAGAAAGTTCTTTGTGAGAGATTTTCTCTTAGTGAAGAAAAGAGATTTTAACAATTATTTTCAAATACTGAACTTGGTGATCGTTCACCTTCAGAGCTTTTTAGATATATGAAATCTTTAATTGGTTCAGATTCAATTGCTAATCAAGAATTACTTTTCAAATTATGGATTCGTAAACTACCTCAACAAATTCAAATTCATTTAACTTCTTATAGTAATCAAAATAAAGATGAAATTATTATTTTGGCTGATAAAATTTTCGATTTAATTCATAAACCTCAAATATCTACAATAACTTCAACCTTTAATAATAATAATAATATTTTAGAACAATGTATTAAAAATTTAATTGACCTAAAAACTGGAATATATCAAACTTTAAACAAAATTACAGAAGATATTAATGAATTACAAATTAGATCTAGAGATAGATATAGATCTAGATCAAGAAATTCATCAAGACCTAGGAATAATAATAATCAAAATAATATTTGTTGGTATCATCAAAAATTTAAGAATAATGCTTTCAAATGTGTTCAACCTTCTCTTCTTTATTGGCGTTGGCACCGCTTACGCGATTATAGCCGAATCAATTACAGCGCGCCATTCGTCTCTTCTTTTCGCTGTTTGGCGCCAGTTGGAAATGCCAAGTGCACCCAGGTCACTCTCCACTTGATCTTTCCAACGGAGTGGAGGTCTTCCTCTTCCTCTGTTTCCACCAGCGGGTACTGCATCAAATACTTTCAAAGCTGGAGTGTTTTCATCCATTCGGACGACATGGCCTAGCCAGCGTAGCCGCTGTCTCTTCATTCGCTGAACTATGTCAATATCGTCGTATAGCTCGTACAGCTCATCATTCCATCGTCTGCGGTATTCGCCGTTGCCAATGCGCAAAGCACCATAAATCGTTCGTAGAACTTTCCTCTCGAAGACTCCTAGAGCCGACTCATCAGATGTTGATAACGTCCACGCTTCTGCGCCATATAGTAGGACCGGTATAATGAGCGACTTGTAGAGCTTGGTTTTCGTTCGTCGAGAGAGGACTTTACTTTTCAATTGCCTACTCAGCCCAAAGTAGCACCTGTTGGCAAGAGTGATTCTGCGTTGGATTTCAAGGCTGACGTTGTTGGTATTAATGCTGGTTCCTAGATAGACGAAATTATCTACGACCTCGAAGTTATGACTGTCAACAGTGACGTGGGAGCCGAGTCGCGAATGCGATGACTGTTTGTTTGATGACAGGAGATATTTCGTCTTGCCCTCATTCACTACCAGACCCATTCGTTTCGCTTCTTTATCAAGTCTGGAGAAAGCAGAACTCACGGCGCGGTTGTTGAGGCCAATAATGTCGATATCATCGGCGTACGCCAGCAGCTGTACACTCTTGTAGAAGATTGTACCTTCTCTATTTAGCTCTACAGCTCGTATTATTTTCTCCAGCATTAAATTAAAAAAGTCACACGATAAGGAATCACCCTGTCTGAAACCTCGTTTGGTATCGAACGGCTCGGAGAGGTCCTTCCCGATCCTGACGGAGCTTTTAGTGTTGCTTAACGTCAGTTTACTTAGCCGTATAAGTTTTGCGGGGATTCCAAATTCAGACATAGCGGCATAAAGGCAGCTCCTATTCGTGCTGTCGAAGGCGGCTTTAAAATCGACGAAAAGGTGGTGGGTGTCGATTCTCTTTTCACGGGTCTTTTCCAAGATTTGGCGCATGGTGAATATCTGGTCAATGGTTGACTTACCAGGTCTAAAGCCACACTGATAAGGTCCAATCAGTTTGTTGACGGTGGGCTTTAGCCTTTCACACAATACGCTTGATAGGACCTTATATGCGATATTAAGAAGGCTTAATTGGCGCAGACTGTGGGATCGCCTTTTTTGTGGATCGGGCAGAGCACACTTAAATTCCAATCATCGGGCATGCTTTCATCCGACCATATTTTGCAAAGAAGCTGATGCATGCACCTGATCAGTTCTTCGCCGCCGCATTTGAATAGCTCGGCCGGTAATCCATCGGCCCCTGCCGCTTTGTTGTTTTTTAAGCGGACGATTGCTATTCGCACTTCTTCATAGTCGGGTAATGGAACAACTTTTCCATCGTCATCCATTGGAGTTTCGGGTTCACCATCTCCGCGTGTTTCCTGTTCACTGCCATTCAGCAGGCTGGAGAAGTGCTCCCTCCCTAAATCGAGTATACTCTGGGCATCTGTCACTAGCTCACCTCCCTGGGTCCTACAAGAGTTTGCTCCGGTCTTGAAACCTTCTGTAAGTCGCCGTATCTTTTCATAGAATTTTCGAGCGTTACCCTTGTCGGCCAGCTTCTCAAGCTCCTCATACTCGCGCATCTCGGCCTCTTTCTTTTTTTGTCTGCAGACGCGCCTTGCTTCCCTCTTCAGTTCTCAGTATCTATCCCACCCCGCACGTGTTGTGGTCGATCGCAAGGTTGCGAGGTAGGCAGTCTGTTTTCTCTCCACTGCGACACGGCAGTCCTTGCAATTTTAAAATAAACACAAATATTTCAAATGCGAATTCTTTAAACTAAAACGTTCCATTATGACGGCGGGTGATAATGGAAATATTAGTAAAATTACACATCGCCTTTTTATTTTCGATAAATTTAACAAATTAAATTTTTTGATTGATACAGGCGCAATTGTTTCAGTTATACCTTCTTCAAAATTCAAATCATTTAAAGGAAATTTTGACCTTAAACTTTCAGCTGCAAATGGATCTAATATAGAAACATTTGGAACAAAATTTTTAAAACTTGATTTAGGTTTACAAAGAGATTTCGAATTTTTGCCGATATTTCAACTCCAATTATTGGTGCTAATTTTTTAGAAAAATTTGGAATTTTAGTAGATATTAAAAATAAAGAAATAACAGATTTAACTGCAAAATTTAAAATTTCTGGATCTACTGGTTTTTGCGACATTTTCTCTCTTCGAATTCCCATTATTGAAAATAAATTTACAAATATTTTAAATGAATTTCCATCTATTACTTGTGAACCAGATTACACTAAACAAGTGCAACACCATACGGTTCACAGAATTGAAACAAAAGGGATTCTTCCTTTTTCTAAACCTCGTCGTCTTGATCCTATTAAATTAAATATAGCAAAAACTGAATTCGAATTTTTAGTTAAAACTGGTATTTGTCGACCATCAAATTCACATACCGCATCTCCTCTTCATTTAGTTCCCAAAAAAAGAACCAAATGATTGGAGACCATGTGGGGATTATAGAAGATTAAATTTTATAACTATTCCTGATCGATTTAAAAGATAAAACAATATTTTCAAAAATTGATTTAGTTCGTACATATCGTCAAATACCAATGGCTGAGGAAGATATACCATACACAAAACAGCAATAACCACACCCTTTTGGAATGTTTGAATTTGTACGTACATATGCCTTTCGGACTTAGAAACAGTGCTCAAACATTTCAACGATTTATTAATGAAGTATTTTCTGGATTAGATTTCGTATTTGTCTACATCGATGATATTCTAGTAGTTAGTGATAATGAAGATCAACATATTGAACATTTAAAATCAGTATTTAAAAGACGTGAAAATTACAATTTAAATATTAAACCTGCAAAATGTATTTTTGGAACAAATAAATTAAATTTTCTTAGCTATGAAATTTCAAGTGAAGGTATCAGACCTTCCTTAGAACGTATTGAAATAATTTTAGAATTTGAAAAACCTCTGTCGATTAACAAATTACAAAAAATTTTAGGTATGGTAAATTATTATCACAAGTATATTAAAATGTTAGCAGCAGAATTAAGTCCTCTGCACGAAATGTTAACATTTATAATTAAAAATAAACTTAAAGAATTAAAATGGACAGTGGTTTCATCTGTCTTTTGAAAATGTTAAAAAACTTTTCGCACAAAAAACTTTATCAACACATTTTGACAAAAACGGTCAATTATCAATTGCAGTAGATGCTTCAAATGTTGCTATTGGTGCTGTTTTACAACAAAAGAGTAATAACACATTAGAACCGTTAGCATATTTTTCGCGAAAATAAACTCCAACTGAAATTAATTGTTCAACATTCGATAGAGAACTTTTGGCAATATATAATTCAATTAAACACTTTAAACATTTTCTCGAGGGTAGAATACTCACTGTCTACACTGATCATAAACCACTTACACATGTTCTATGGTAAATTCTAAAGCAGATAGATCTCCTCGCCAAATTAGACATTTAAAATATATTGCCCAATTTACTAATGATATTAGATATATTTGTGGTAAAGATAATAAAATTGCTGATACTCTTTCTCCTATCCCAGAAATTAATTCAATTACAACAAAAGACAATAATTTCCAATACCTTTATGAAGAACAACAAAAAGACGAAATACTTAAAAATATTATTTCAGATCCAAATGCTAATAGTAATTTAAAAGAAATTAATGTACCTATTATAAATCTCAATATTTGGTGTGATGTTACACAAACACCTTTTAGACCATATGTCCCTAATTCAATGAGAAAAATTATTTTTGAAAAAATTCATTCTTTATCACATCCAAGTGTTCGAACAACTCGACGTCTCATTCAATCTAAATATTTTTAGCCTAATATGCCTAAATTAATAGTTGGACATCATCTTGCATTAACTGTCAGAAATCTACAGTTACCAAGAACATTAAAACTCCAATTCAAGAGATTAATATTCCTTCTGGACGATTTGGACATATTTATATGGATCTAGTAGGACCTCTTCCAGTTTCATAAAATCGATTACATGTTAACAATCATTGACAGACATACTCGTTGGCCGGAAGCGTATCCACTTAAAGACATTTCAGATGTTTCTGCTGCCACTACATTTATTCAAAATTATGTTCCGCGTTTTGGTATTCCACTTAATATAACGGTAGATCAAGGAACATAAATTACTTCAAAATTATTTAATGAATTAACAAAGTTATTAAGTTCTCATAAAATACACACTTCTCCATATCATCCATGGAATGATTGAAAGATTTCATAGAACTTTGAAAACTGTAATTACAGCGTCAAATGATTCAGTTCATTGGTCTGAAATTTTACCACGGATTCTTTTAGGTTTACGAACAGTGATTAAAGAAGATTTAAAATGTTCTTCAGCTGAATCAGTTTATGGCCAAACACTGAGGCTTCCGGGTGAACTTATTGTTTCCAATAGTAATTATAATAACGAAATCGAAAATACAAATGAAATTCTTTCTAAATTAAGAGAACATTTCTCACTTGTTCGATCGAAAGTAATACATCATAATAAAGAAAATAGTTTCATTCCTAAAAATTTAAGTACTTGTGAATACGTATTTGTTAAAGTTATTCATAAGTCTGATCTTCAACCCCTTTACGAAGGACCATTTAAAGTTATATCCAAACATAACAAAACTTTTGAAATACAATATGGAAATAAAATTAAAACAGTATCAATAGATTTACTTAAACCTGCAAACATTATGTCAACCACTCCTTCACGAAACACAACTACACTGATAAATACCAAACAAAAAAAGTTACATTTGCGTTTCACTGGAGGGGGAGTAAATGTAGGAATCTACTTTAACATTTGTAACTTCAAATATTTTAATTTTCTGAAATATAATATTTTTTCATTTTCAAATGATCAATAAGTTTTAAATAAATTTTATATTTAAAATAATGTAATGTGTTTATAATATTATAATATATAGATAAAAGTATCTATAGATGGTTAGTGTCGTGCGGAAACTCTCCACATGCAGGGCATACGTTGGGTATGCTGGGGTTGAGTCTGGATAAGTAGGAGTTTAACCTGCTATAATATCCAGATCTAAGTTGTGCAAGGCAGCTCGAGCTCGTTTCTGCAATAGGTGGCGGTTTAACTCCGAGCCCGCCACTCACGGGAAGGGTGTCCTTGAAGGTGTTGACTGACTCCTGGTGAATGGCGTTCTGTGCTTGTCTGTACGCCGTCCTGTCCAGCGGTTGTTGCACGTGTTGCTGAATGGTGCTCTTCATATCAAGTACTTCCTTTCTGATGTGCCTGGGTGGAGGTTCGGCAGTTCACTTTCGAACACAGGTCATCAATATCCTGGCCAGATACAATCATCGGCATACGAGGCTAGGGAAACTCCTTCTGGTGTTGGAGGGAGCTTCGATATGTAAAAATTAAACAGTAGTGGGGAGAGGACCCCCCAGTTTAATTTTCATTATTTTCGATGTTTCACCTCGGAATATATCCGATGATTGTCGGCCACTGAGGTAGCCCATAAGCCGATAAGATTCTCCTTTGTTGGCTGGTTTCCCCGGTTTAAGTAGCGGGACCACCCTTCCAGTTTTCCACACGTCAGGTATACCATCCTTATGGTCAAAGACAAGTTGAGGACCTTGGTTAGGAAGTCTGCTCCCGCTGGTCCAAAATGTTTTAGCATCAGCATGCTTATTCCGTCAGGGCCGATGGATTTGGAGGTTTTCGCCTTCCCGATGACCCCCTGAACCTCTTCCCTGGAGAAATCAAACGCCGTGCTGGTGATTGGCAGTTTGCGTATACGGCGGGTTACAGGTCTTTTCGCTTTGTCTACCGAAGGATGCAATGTAAAAAGTCGGCTGAAGTAACTCGGGCATCACTTCGGGTCCGACAAGGCGCGGTCACCGAATGAAATTTCCACTCGGTTATCGCGTTTCGTCGGGTTAGACAGCGACTTGACTGTAGCCCAGAGCGTGGTTGCGCCAGAGGAGAGGTTATAGGACCTTAAGTGCTCCTCCCACTTTTTCCGCTTGTGGTTGTTCACTACAGTAAGCAATTCGGCCTGTAGTGATGAAGCGAGCGGCAGCGTTCACGACGTTTCTGCGGAAGGAACGTTCGCCAGAAGTGACGTCTGGTGGAGTGGGGAGAGCATTGAAGGCGTTCTCGGTGAATTCCGTGAAGCCGGTCCAGTTAGCTTTTTTAAAGTTAACGAATGTCCGGTGATCCACGGAAACAAAGTCGGGAAGTCTGTCAATCGAGATGTGTATGGATAAGTGGTCCGATGCTAGTGTCAGTATAGGTCGCCAGACTAGACTCTTTTTCAGACCAGCACTCGCATTTGCTATATCAGGCGAGCTTTGGCAATTACCCACAACTCTGCTGGAATACCAGAGATCGTGCTATATCCAACTGGGCAACTCGTAACGGGAGGAATGTATATTTTAAATATTTCGAGCTCGGCATCGTCTGACCGGATAGCTATGCCCTGGGGTCAGCTTCGTTTCCTGGATCGCAGCAATTTACAGGTGCTCCCGGCTAATAAAGTCCACTATCTCGTCGATATTCCCCTGGAGTCCGTTGCAGTTAAATTCTAAAAGCCGTTTCTGTCTCGAGAGAACATTCGTAATGCGGGGGTGAGGGAGTGATGCGCGGATAGAGTGTGTTGCTGCTTTGTTACCCGCTGAAATTGATTCCGCACGTTGGTGTTGGTTGGCGGAGTTGTTGTAGAGACAAGCGGGGGCAGACTCCTACAGCACGGGACAATACGCATCATTCCACTCAGGAGTGGTACGCAGGCAAGAGCTGAATCTGACTGAGGTCATGTTCCGACGTACTATGGTCTGACACACGGAACAGACTGTGCGGGGGACTAGGAGCTGCTGGGTAGCCGTCACACGGGAGGAGGGAGAGGAGCTGGTACTGCTACTGCTGAAAGATGAGAAGCGTTCATTCCAGTCAACCTGCTCCATTAGCTACAATATATTATTACCACAGGTTGTACGGGATTCTCATCCTATATTTTTAACTACTATCTTCTACGGAGAAAACGATAAAAATTGCGTTCTACTTGAAAATAAGAAAATAAAATAAAACGGGTAATCCGTTCAACTGCATTCTCCTTCAATTTGTATGTACTCAGAAGAGAAATCATGTGAGTGTATTGGTGAACCCATCAGCCCGATCTTGCAGGGTAGTTTTTACTGGCTGATATTTTCCTAGCACGAATTTGCATCTTTCTCTCCAAACTAAACGTCTAAATTGCGTTCTCTCGTTACTTATTTTACTGGATTTTTTGATCTACGAACACGATTCAGTAAAAATTTTTACTGCACATCTAGTTAAGTTGAATTTATGTATGTGTAAGGTGTACCATCGATTTCAAATATAGTTACATACATGTATACATATGTAAATCATCGAGATAAAAACCAACATTTATTTTGAAGATATAAAACTCGCACTGCACACAGCACATCTTTACTATCTTACTGTTGCAATTAGATGTAATTTACTCATCCTGTGCCAGCTCACACTTTGTATGAGTGCTTGTTCATATGTAACAAAAAGTGATGGTGATCAACTAAAATAAATGAAAAGAAATTACATAAACAAAATAAACATTTATACGTTTATACGTATATACGAACACCTCAAGAGGAAAGGTGCTACAAATAAAAATTTGGTTCTTTGGTTTAGAAAATTGTATTATTTTTTAAATTGGAATTTCAGCACCTTTTCAAATTATCATCTGATTGATGTAGAAGCGAAAATACAAGTTACCCGCATTTGTTTGTTTCTATTGAAAAAATTGAAGATTTTGTCTGCTTTTACCGGCAAGCCACCATTAAATACTTAATAATATGAAAATCTCTTGAGGATGTTCGTGGTAATGAGGGGTTGGACTCTTTGAAGTGGTTTCTTTTGCCCAGGTTCGCACCCCAGCGAGCACACTAACTTAATTTTTTTTTTAATTTTTTTAAAAACAATTATTTTCGCTAACCAACAATTTAAACTTTTTGGCAAATTTTTAAAATGTTTAAATAAGTAAATAAGTCAAAATTCATTCATTCATTTAAACGTATGAGCGTGCGTACATACATATGTACATATTATGTAAGTATGTGCATATAAGTGTTTTAAGAAGAAGCAAAATCGTACACATCTAGCAAAAAAAAAATACCACGCCGTCACCATGCCAACACTATTTTAATGGCCACTGCTAGTTCAATTGCAAAAAAATCCTTCTCAAGACGAAAGCTGGCGCATCGTCTACTAAACGAGCTGCGCAAGCAGCACACATCTCCCCGCATGCGTCTCGCCAAGAAGCCAAAGTGCCGAAAATTGGAAGTTGAACAAATTTGTGTCTTCTTCGACAACAGCAAATCACGCTCTCGGTAGAGTGAGCTTTGTCTTTAGAATTACAATACGTATTTTAAATGAATGCCAAACAAATGCTCATTATTTTATAACATGAATTTTTTATTTAATTTAAGTTTAGCGATTCGAGAAAATATAAAATTTAATAGAAATAAGGAATTAATTATAATATATACAAATGTCTCCTATAACTTCTATCACTTCTTCTATTATAAAATTAATACATATTTTAATTATAAAAAATATAATAATATTATTTAAAATTTTTTATTAACTTAGGAGAGTTAAAGATTTTAATAAAAATTTCAATACTATGAAGTTATATAACAATCACTCCTATAGCTGTTGACGAGTGATTGATATATTCGTGGTATACGTACCTGAATGCGTACACCAAAATGCCAAAAATAAAATAAAATTTGACTTCGACTTGAGGAAACTGTTTGTAGATGAAGAGTCGAAGGAAGGGGTTTGCAACTGTTATAGTTGTTTTCGTTGCTTTTATGCTTCGTCTACTTTCCTTCATTGACATCAAATATTCTAGAATATTCTGGAGTTTTCTGGAACTTTTAGAATGTTAGCACACAATCCTCGACACAAATTTAGCTTGTGTACAAGGCAAGGAAATTGCTTGCTGGGCAATATGACCTAATAGGCGAACAGTAAATTTAGTAGCACGATGCCTACACGTATTTGCTTAATTTCTGCAGGCGGTGATTGAATTTTTGCCAGTGGCAAGAATTTGAAGCAACGCTTGTAGACGATATATGAATTTTACGGGTTGAAGGAAGAAGGGCATGCATGTTGTTGTTGCTTAACTTTTCGCGACCATAATGATTTTGTGTGTTTGTGTTTTTTGACACTGCCGCGAAGAAGCAACTTGTTGACATGGCATGTGTTATGAATGAACGCACTTTGCTTTGTTGTAGGCGCAGGCGTCTATGAATGAAAATGTTATTGTTGTATTTGATTTCAGATGTGTTTATCTGTTCGTATGTTTTTGAATATGCGTATATGAATATACATACATATGTACATATGCATATGTGCCCATGATTTTGAAAGTGGTATAAGTCATATTTTTTTTGTTTCGAGATATTTAGAGTTTTGCATTTTAAAGGATTAAAAAATATTCTTGCATTATGGATTATGATTTTTCGACAGTAAAGTAGTCCCAACAAACTAGTATTTATTATGATTGTGAAATTTATAGTCATTTTTAAAAGAAAATGTGGTTTTGAAAGGTTTAAATGACTTGTACCACTTTCAAAATTAACTGCATGACTATATAAATGACTTATACCTCCAATGAAACAATTTTATTAGTAATTAACATTTTATTCAAACTTATTTAATTGTGATTAAGTAAATTATTCATTAGTATTTAGGGAAATAAAGTGTTTGTGAAAAATTGGTGGAATATAGGGTAGTAGATCCATCATATCTTTACGTTTTTCTTTTGTTATTGGTCTAATGGTTCTGTATAATGGAAGTAAATCAATATTTCCATATATTCTAGGTCTTCCTTTTTTAGGTGAGAGGTCTAATACTTTGAATTCGGAGTTGTCATCCAAGGAAGTTTTATAAAACATCTTATATGGGGCATTTTTTAGAAATCTGGTCCATTGTATTTTTAACCAAGGCACATCTTCTCCATTGATGTTTTTCTTTCTATTATTCGTTGATTCTTTTAGTTGTCCTGTAGAAATAAAATCTTTTTGATCCATTTGTACTACCGAAAATGGGTTTCTCATCTTACATGGTTTTATTAAATTATAATAATGCTCAGGGATGTATAAATAATTCGATTATTTAATTTTAGTTTCTATCACACCAAAATCGCGATCATTTGGCAAAAAAGAATGGCCGGATACCATAAATTTATGATCAATTGTTTCAACATTATTATCAGATGACTGAACAATTTTTAACCATATTAAGGCTATGTTAATATTTCGATTTTGTCCTGAACAGGCATCACTGTAAGCTATTATATGCTTTTGAGTGGTAATGTCCCGAATGTGCTTTAAGATGCAGGACGCAACTTCCTGTGATCCTCTTGAGGCGATTGTTTCATCCCATACATACATTTTAGCATTTCCATTGTGGAAATTATGAAACCCTAAATTGTATACATACATGTTGCGCTCATAGTAAGCTACCGAAACAGAAAGTTTTGGATAAGGAAGCGCTTTATGTAGGTCAAATGTGAATCCGTAATTTTCACTCGGGTTATCTTTTGTTTTTTGTATGTCATCTGTTAAACTTTTTCTAGCCTGTTCGGCACTTTTAAGATGTGAATCATGAATTTCCATAAGATGCAACTTCTCGTCTTCATTACTGGATGCTTCAATTTTTAGTTTTATCGAATCACACTTTTGGCACGTGTCTTTACGAGGAGTATGAAAATTTAAGTTGAACTCAGTATTAAATATTTTTCTATAAGTCCACTCCTTTACACATGCTGTATTATTTTCATCACATTTTTCCACATATAGCCCATACATTTTTCGAATATCTAAGTCAGCACTTAGATACTTTCGACCTGAAGTATGATGTGATCTCGTGTAATGGCTCTCACATGCTGGAAAACTCAGAATATGATCTCGTTCTACTTTAATTTTTTCTTCATCTGTTTTTCTAGATGAACTAGCCATTTTGCCACGACCATCTATTCCAGGTGTTTTAGAATTTAAGGCTCGGCTTAATCTTCCGTTAGATATTTTGAAAGTATCCAAAAAAAAAGTTTTGCAAACAGAAACTTCCGAACTCATACATACATATAGATGAAACTTACAACTAAATTTTCTCATATATCCTTTGTGATTTCTGGGGCGTTTTTGTTTTATTGATTGTTTTTTTATCAAACCATGCAGAAACATATTCTGTTTTTCGAAACTTGCTAAATTCCAAAAATTATCAAAATTAGCTTTCCTGTCTTCATATCCAATTCCATTTAAACATTTTTTGGAACAAAGACAGTCTTTATTTTCGAAAAGTTTAGCACTCACTTTTAAACTATGAACTGATTCATCAGAAGACGATATCATTCTTATTCGTTTCCATTTCTTGGGAGCATTACTTATATTTATTCGCCGTAAAATGTCTACAATTAACTTTAAATAGTAGGTTTTTACATTAAAAGTTTTACTTCATCATACCTGAACCACTATCTGAAGACATGGCAAAATTACTTTGTGAACACACTGACTTATACCACTATCAAAACAAACAATATCTGTATTTCAGTTAACAACTAAAAAATAAACACATTTTAAAGAGTTAATTTGCATGGCATGCTGCTAATCTCTTCAGATTATGTTATTTTATTAAGATTTGATAAGTAATAGCTGATAAAGTAGATTTTTAAAATTTTTGACTTATACCACTTTCAAAATCAAGGGCTCATATGTGCGTGTATGTATTTCTTGAGGCAGGTCAGTATTTTGTATGGTAATACGTACATATGTACAAATGAATGTATTTAAAGATTTATAAGTTAATAAAATTATTAATCAAACATCTCCTTAATTTGTAACAAATACAATTCATGAATAAATAAGCCTCCTTATAAAAAAAATGCTATTGCGAAATGCCGACGGCAAATCGTCCCTTTATGAGGACATACATTCAACATTTACTATTAGATAATACAGAAATTTGAAAAAGATGTAAAATACATTATTGAAATATACCCTTTCATCCCTATTCCAAAAAATGTATTAAAATTTTGAAAATAATATTTTCGTTGTTTGTGATAACATGCCTACACAAATTCGTTATCTGAATTTAACATTAGCAATGTTAGTTAGAGACCGAGCACTACATTTCGGAGCATACTTATTTTTAATGCGCTTAGTAATGTTATGAATCAATAGCAAACTCTGTTAGTTTCTGGCGGCCTGTGGTGAAATGCATCCATCGAAACTTGGCATCTTTTGACAGTCTACACGCTGGTCCGCAATTGAACGCTTATGCTGCAACTACCCATATAACATACCTTCCGTCCATAACCACCTATTTTTTGAGAGCGCCATGTAAATGAAAAGTTGTCACCGCTTGCCCATGCCGTTACTGACGGTTGTCCCATAGAAACTAATGGCGATTTGATTTTTTCCGTAAAACCGGCTCAGCTCATTTCTCGCATTTATACAAGGTAGTCAGTATAGAATTTGTAAACTAATATGAAATAAACAAATAACTAAAATATGAAAATGCATAGTTTTTTCAAAAGAAATGAAAACTAAATTCGTATTCAATGATTTATTACCATATAAAGGGTGGTTAAATTGTAAGGGCCGATGTTGAATGTGAACCACACCTAAACGCCAAGTTTTTTTCCGAATTTAATTTGACATTTCTCTATTTCAGACTTACTCAATTTGAACCATGGAGAGATACACAATCCAACAACGTGTTAAAGTTATCCAGACTTATTATGAAAATTTTCGAAGAAAATCATCTTCAGTGATGAGGCACATTTTCACCTCAGTGGATTAGTCAATAAACAGAATTGCCGCATTTGGGCGAATGAGAATCCAAGAGTGATTGTCGAAAAACCAATGCACCCACAAAGAGTGACTGTTTGGTGCGGTTTATGGGCTGGCGGCATCATCGGGCCGTATTTTTTCCAAAATGAGGCCGGTCAGGCAGTTACTGTGAATGGTGTTCGCTATCGTGAGATGATAACGAATTTTTTATGGCCACAATTGGAAGATATGGATGTGGACGATATGTGGTTTCAGCAGGACGGTGCCACTTGCCACACAGCTAACAAAACAATGGCTCTTTTGCGCAACAAATTCAATGGCCGTGTTATCTCACGTAATGGCGATGTCAATTGGCCCCCAAGATCATGTGATTTGACACCGTTGGACTTTTTTCTCTGGGGTTATTTGAAAGAAAAGGTGTACGTCGATAAGCCAGCAACAATTCAAGTTCAAATTGGTGACCTGCAGCATCAATACAATTCTAAGAACATTTGTTATTTATGTTTCATTTACATTGGACTTTCAGCTGTCTATTTTCCTGAAATTTAACTTTGTAGAACGGTAAATAAATTTTCTATGGAAGTTCAAAGTGTGTATACATTTTTTTGAAGCACCCGGTCGTTAAATGATTCGCTTTAACTAACGACAATTTCCAATTGGCTTGGGATGCTCTCCACTCCCGATATGAAAACAACCATACAATACCCTTAAATGGTGTACATCGCAACACACATGCTTGACTTGCCAAAAAAGGCATAATACTCCTTTGCACATAAGCCCATCTCATCTTGACCGAATAAATAAAAAAATTTGCCCTTAACACAAAGAGGCACACTCGACCACCCCGAGTCAAGGCACACGGAGAAATGCGATTTTGACCTCTCCGAGCCGAAATACACAGAAAACTGTGATGATCACCCCATGACTCTCAAGATAGCCGGTTCTACGTACCGGAGTTGACCCGGATTTTATCCGGCCAAGGGCTGTCACCCTTTCGGCGACCTAACCCCGTTTAGGTCAACAGGTAAAATTAGTTTAAGTTCGCCATCGGAGCAATACCTCGCAGCTGGATTGCTTCAAATCCTTCTCATCAGGGCTGGCGTAGAAACCAACCCTGGTCCGACGGATTACTTCTGCTGCGTGTGCACTAGAAGACTCCACCACTCCTCCACCTCGGTTAGGTGCAACCAGTGCAATGGTTGGAGTCATCTTAAGGTCTGTTCAGGCCTTAAGACACATAGGGAGTGGACCACACGTTATGTGGCCCCATGTTGCCAGCGCCCAAGTGCGCCCCCAGCCACCACGGCAGTGCCTTCAGCACCCTTACCCACTTTGGGTAACCAGCAGACCTCCACGGTCTCCCGGAGCTCCCCGCAGCATGACTCCCGCCAACCCTCACCCCCTTCCCCTCCCACAACCAGCTCCTCTTCCTCCTCCCGTGCGAGGGCTACCCAGCAGCTCCTAGTCCCCCGCATAGTCTGTTCCGTGTGTCAGACCTTAGTACGTCGGAATGTGACCTCAGTCAGATGCAATTCTTGCTCCGGCTGGTGTCATTTTCGGACGTGCTCGGGCCTGCGCACCACCCGTGAGTGGAGTGATGCGTACGTTGCCCCTTGCTGTAGGAGTCTGCCCCCGCCCGTTAATACGACAACACCGCCAACCAACACCAACGTGCGGAACCAACCTCAGCGGGTATTACAGCAGCAACACACGTCATCCACGCACCACTCCCTCACCCCCCGTATCACGAACGTTCCCCCGAGACGGACCCGACTACTCCAATTTAACTGCAACGGACTCCAGGGGAAGATCGACGAGATAGTCGACTATATGAGCCGGGAGCATCTGTCAATTGCTGCGATCCAGGAAACCAAACTGACCGCCCGCTCGGATCTTCTGAGTCCGCAAGGACCGCGAGCGAGACCATGGAGGGTCTGGCGTTCATCCTGCACAACACCGTGCAGTATCGTCTCATCGATGGCGGCATCGACCGCAGGGATACTACCCTAGAATGTCAGGGCATAGCTATCCGGTCAGGCGATGCCGAGCTCGAAATATTTAATATATACATTCCTCCCGTTACAAGTTGCCCAGTTGGATATAGCCCTGATATAGGTGCGCTACTCAGAGGCGAAAACCGTTTGGTTTTGGGCGACTTTAACGCGCACCACGATCTTTGGCATTCTAGCCTGTCAAATGACCGTAGAGGAATGGAGCTGGCGGAACAGATAGACGATTCGACATTCTGCACAATGAACGACAACACCCCCACCAGAGTTGTGGGTAATTGCCAAAGCTCGCCCGACATAACAATTGCGAGTGCTGGTCTGATAAACAGTATAGTCTGGCGACCTATACTGACACTAGCATCGGACCACTTACCCATACACATCTCGATTGACAGACCTCCCGACTTTGTTTCCGCGGACCACCGGACCTTCGTTAACTTCAAAAAAGCTAACTGGACCGGCTTCACGGAATTCACCGAGAACGCCTTCAGTGCTCTCTCCACTCCAACTGACGTCACTTCTGGTGAACGTTCTTTCCGCAGGATAATTGTGACCGCTGCCGCCCGCTTCATCCCGGCAGGCCGAATAGCGGAAATCCGCCCTAACTTCCCGTCCGAAGCGGCGGCTCTAGTAGCAAGGCGCGACATCCTCCGTAACTCCGATCCCGGGAATCCCTTAATCAGGGATTTAAATGCGGAGATTCGGACCGTTGTAAATAAACACAAGCGGAAAAAGTGGGAGGAGCACTTAAGGTCCTGCAATCTCTCCTCTGGGGCAACCAAGCTCTGGGCTACAGTCAAGTCGCTGTCTAACCCGACGAGACGTGATGACCGGGTGGAAATTTCATTCGGTGATCGCGCCTCGTCGGACCCGAAGAGATGCGCGAGCTATTTTAGCCGGCTTTTTACACTGCATCCTTCGGTAGACAAAGCGAAAAGACGTGTAACCCGCCGTATGCGCAAATTGCCAAACACAAGCGCGGTGCTTGATTTCTCCAGGGAAGAGGTTCAGGGGGTTATCGGGAAGGCGAAAGCCTCCAAATCCATCGGCCCTGACGGAATAAGCATGCTGATGCTAAAACACCAGCGGGAGCAGAATATCTCACCAAGGTCCTCAATTTGTCTCTGACCACCCTAATCATACCAGATGTGTGGAAAACCGGTAGGGTGGTCCCGCTACTTAAACCGGGGAAACCAGCCAACAAAGGAGAGTCTTATCGGCCGATAACTCTCCTATCCCCAGTAGCGAAGACGCTTGAGGCCTTACTGCTCCCGACCTTCGCTCACCATCTGCGTCCAGCAGCACATCAGCATGGCTTCCGAAAAGTGCACAGCACCACAACAGCACTTAACGCCATAAACACCCAGGTGGTCAATGGCCTGAACCAAAGCCGACCCTGCGCGAGAACTGTCCTGGTAGCACTGGATTTGTCAAAAGCTTTTGACACTGTCAACCATTCAGTGCTACTCAGTGACATTGAGGAATCCTCATTACCGCCGGGGTTGCGGAGTTGGGTCATGGGCTACCTGAGTGGTCGACAATCATCGGTTATATTCCGAGGAGAAACATCTAAATTGAGAAAAATTAAACAGGGGGTTCCGCAGGGTGGTGTCCTCTCCCCGCTACTGTTTAATTTTTATATCTCGAAGCTCCCTCCTCCACCGGAAGGAGTTTCACTAACCTCGTATGCCGATGATTGCTCGATATTGGCGTCTGGCCAGGATATTGATAGCCTATGTTCGAAAGTGAACGGCTACCTCGCCGATCTCTCTCGTTTCTTCACTGCAAGACATCTAAACATACAACCGACGAAATCCTCGGCTACCCTCTTCACCAGCTGGACGAAGGAGTACCGGCTAGAACTCGATGTGAAAGTTGATGACCAAAAAATTCCGACTGTAAACACCCCTAAGATTTTAGGGGTCACATTCGATAGCCTGCACTCCTTCACTCCGCACACGACCGCAATTGCCGCAAAACTCCAGGGCCGCAACAAAATACTCAAAGCCGGCCGGTCGTAAATTACGCTGCACCGATTTGGGCGCCGGGGACGAACGAGACGCAGTGGAGAAAGTTACAGACCTGCCAAAACACCGCCCTTAGGACTGAGACAGGAAACCTCCTGATGTCACCGGAGCACCACTTGCACAGCGAAGCATCTATGCTACGAGTTAAGGAGCATAGTGCTTTGCTGTGCAAGCAGTTCCTGTTGGGATGCCACCGCGCGGAGCACCCCAGCAGGCACCTCTTAGAAGCCGAGCCTCCGCCTAGGCACATCAGGAAGGGAGTACTCGATTATAACAGCACCATACAGCACCACGTTCAACAACCGCTGGACAGGACGGCATACAGACAGGCGCTGAACGCCATTCACCAGGAGTCAGTCAACACCTTCCTAGACTCCCTTCCAGTGAATGGCGTACACGGAACCAAGCCACCACCTATCGCAGACAGTGAGCTCGAGCTGCCTCGGGAAACCCGTGCTACATTGGCACAATTAAGATCTGGATACTGTAGCAGGTTAAACTCCTACATATCCAGACTCGACCCCAGCATACCCAACGTATGCCCTGCATGTGGAGAGTCCCCGCACGACACTAACCACCTCTTCACATGCCCCCTTAAACCTACTCATCTAACCCCCCTCTCCCTTTGGTCCAACCCTGTCGAAACAGCATGTTTCCTGGACCTTCCGTTAGATGACCTCGGCGACTTAGACTGATTATGCCTGCCCTAAGCGGGGTTAGCGAAGCCGCTACAACAACAACAACAACATGATCACCCCAGATCATAACCCAAAATAGGTTAAAAGAAAAAATATGCAATCTTGCTGCTCTACTCACGAGCAGATATACTCATTGCACACCCTGAATAATTACAATTCTAAAATTAATAGAAGGCACTTTCGACTGCAGAAAACTTCAAATTCTACCTTTGCTGGAAAAGGACAGCCTTCCAATGGATGCCATACACGGAGAACCCAACTCCTTAGTGGAGAACATCACAGTGGCATCGATTATTTACGATATAAGTGCAGCGTGAGCACTTCAAAGCATCCCCGAGCCGTGTCATCCATTCAACCGGATCCCGGAAAAGGACATCAAAATAATTGCACACATATTCCTGCATCGCAATCTCGCGAAACCGCCTGTCAAGCAACGTGCCAAAATCACCGATTAAATCGAATATCCCTATCGGCTGATACTCAATGCTGCACATTCGTGCAGGGGCCCCAGGATGTTTAAGCGTGTACTTAACTATTAGCACATCCATACCTTTTGTACGCACCCTAATGCGCCTTTGGCCTATATAAGCCCTGCTTGTCAAACAAACAAGCGAGATTTCTTACAAATGAATCAGCAAGCGCGCACGGGGCCGAGTGGTTAGCATTGCGTACTGATATTCAGAATGCTCGGGTTCAAATCTCGGTGCCACCAACATCCAAAAAAAAGTTATGGAAAATTAATTTAAATATAAAATTAAGTTAAATTTTCTAATCGCGGTCGCCCCTCAGCAGGGAATGTCCACCCCCTCCGAGTGTATTTCGGACAAGAAATGAAGGCTCCTAGTAAAAAAACCATCAGCCGTTCAGAGGCGCCTTAGTATAAACTGTAGGTCCCTCCATTTGTTGGAAAAACATCGAGACGCAAAACCACAAATTGGAGGAGGAGCTCGGTCATAAATCGCTTCAGCGGTTACAAAGCGCCAATTATATATTATATATAACATACCTATATCCATAAAGACATTTATATACCAAACAATTTTTAATACACAAATACAAAGCAAAACCATAAAAACTTTTGCCATTAATAATAAAATAAACATTTTGAAATAAGTAAACATTTGTTAAAATTAAATTGAAAACGCGAGGTGTTTTATTTCGAAAGGTAGGTTTTGGCTGAGCCCCCATGTAAATAAAGTGAGGTAGTATTTCAATTTATTATTATCAATGTTTCAGATTCATTTATTATTTACTTCAATTTAGTTCACTTAAATTCAAATGACATTAGATATAGAATAGTTTAAGAAAATATTAGATTATGTTTATAAACTATTTAGTGTTTCAGTTCAAATCAACAATTAATCTTTATGCTAGTAGTTCGCTTCATTAGATATTAAGCAACTTCGATTTTTAAAAATACAACTTTAGGAAAATAAGATATTTATAAGTATAATTTCAGCTTTTCTCAACTGCAGAACTTTGCTTCTTTTAATTACCACTTGTCTTCAACATCTCCAAAATACTTTTCTTTATCTTCTATTTTTTTATCTCCTGTGCTTTGTACCTATTTAGGGTTGCCATGTTTCATTTATCTGATTTTGCAGTAATAAAGCAGCGGAGATTTTTTTTATTTAAAAGGGCAAATTATATATTATATATATTATATTAACACTACGCTTTTATGCATTGGGAAGTTTTTTAATTTGTGTTGCGACTGCGAGCCGTGTGGTAAATAGTATCCATTGTTGTAGAGGCACTTGTCCAATCATTCATCAGAATATTGAAAAAAAGGAGGGAAATGTGAGCACAATGCGCACATTTCCACGAATACCGAAGTTTCTAAAGATGTTGAGGTGTTTAGATTGCACTCATGTCAGAATCCAATGATCTGTAAAAGAAAATGCCGAATGTTTTCGAAAAAATAGAAATTACAGACTTTTTTTTTAATAATAGTTGTCTGAATCACTGGTTTAAGCAAAACGAATTTAGGGACTGCTTTTCATTGAGCGATAGTGGTTATGGAATGTGCAACTACATGATGTGTGAGCTTTTACATCCCAATCTTCAGTCCGAACTGCTTTACAATGAATCACAAATCCGTACTTGAAATTCCATAGAGAGGAGTATGGAAACGCCGTTTTCCAGTGCTATCCCTGTATTTAGAGTTTTGCTCAGCACAACTATGAACATCATTGTCCCTGCAAGACGGGGGTAACCATTTCGCAGCTAATATCGTAAAATTATGCTGCTTTACCACTACATCCACAAAACTATTTTTTCCTTCCTATAGGCAGTTTCTGTAGTAAGACGAGTACCATATATCGATAACGATTGTCTAGTACATTAGAAAGAAATGTATGTATACACATTTTCAAATATGGCCTTTGAAAATTTCCGCCATTTACTTTTTGAACCGAAGACGCTAAGAGGTGAGATATGTTATTTTATAAAATATAAATAAATTTGTTAATAATAATTAATTATTTGTTTCTTAATAATTTCTTTATTAGCTGTAGTAGAGTGGGAGCAACTTTAGATCAAGAAATAAGGTAAGATAACAACATATGCATATGTGTATATATACGTATGTGCATAAAGACGAATGTGCGCATATGTACATATGTATGTACATATGATATTTACATTTTATTTTTGGTTTTATGAGAATAACAATATTGTTTATTTCAGCGTTGTTCATCGAATCAGCCACCACAACACAGCATTTGATTTGGAAAAAACGAAAGTGTATTAATACGAATATCAAAGATTATCATCGGAAAACGTCCTTCATAAATAATAAAAACGTAAGTTTTTCATTTATTAATGTATATGTATATAACTTAGAGCGAAAGTGTTAAAATTAAATTTAAAAGAAAGTTTGTTCAATTGTCTTTAAGTTTAATCAAACTTATTTAAAAAAAATTGGGTTTTTGCGAAAATTTGGCATTTTTGTTTTGCATGTGCCAGTCATACACATATGCGGGTGTACAAATTTAGCTGTGCAACAAAAGTAAATTTTTTGTTTAAACGTTATACTTAAATTAGTTAAAATCAAATTTAAAATAAAGTTTATTTAAATATCTTTTAGTTTGATGTAATTTATTTTAAAAAAATTTTATTTTATTGTGAAAATTTTACATTTTTCTTGTGCATGTGCCAGTCATTCATATATTCGTATGTACAAATTGGCAATGTTGTAACAAAAGTTCTGTTTTTGTTAAAAACAATTAACTTAAATTAATTAAAATGAATTTTAAATTAAACTTTATTTAATTGTCTATTAGTTTGAGGAAATTCATTTTAAAAAAATTTGTTTTTTTTGTAAAAATTTTGCACTTTTGTATTGCATGTGCCAGTCCTACATATGTCCGGGTGTAGAAAAGCAATGGTGTAACAAAAGTTCTTTTTTTGTTTGAATATTTAACTTAAATTTGTTTAAATGAGTTTTGGAAGATAGTTTATTTAATTATCTTTTATTTCATGTTATATATTATTAAAAAAAAATATTTTTTCGTAAAAATTTTACAATTTTGTTACGTATGTACCAAGCATACACAAATAATGTATGCAAATAGCTATGTTCTTTGTAAAGCTTTTATTGCGATTAATTATATTATATTATATGCTAGCAATAAAGATAAAAATTCAATAAAATACATCATAATAATTATTTTTTGTATATTTCAGATTCCATTGGTATACTTCTTCTTTACTGGCGTAGATATCTGTCACGATTAAAACCAAGTGAACAATGCCGCCTGTTCAGCCAGGTCTTACTAAGCATGATATTTCTAACGGAGTGGAGGTCTTCCTCTGAAGCGGCTGTCTTAATATTTTAAGTACTCTAAAACTTATTTTTAGTCAGTCAAAATTCTAGTACCATTGTCTATTAAGTATTAGAAATGAATGTACAATTAATTTTGTTAAGCATAAGCATTAAAAATTTAAGCATTAAAAAGAAGTTAAATTAACAATTTTAATTTAATTATTTGATAAAAACAAACTAAATTTTTAAATCAAACTTGTAAATATGTAAATTTTTATTATTTATATTTTTAATAAACAAAAATAAACTTAAAAAATGCTATTTTTCATTTTAAAGGAAATATAGGTAAAAGGTCAATAGTCAATATGGGTAACACGTCCGATAACATAGACATTTGTTTTAAATAAGTCACCGGTGACAGGTCCGATAACAAAGACATTTGTTTTAAATAAGTCACCGGTGACAGGCCCGCTAACAAATGCATTTGTTTTGAATAAGTCACCGCCCATAGATATGCTAACAAATGATTATGTTTCCAACAACACATGGGTAGCAGATACGATATCACGAACATTTGTTTTCAATAGCCAGTTGCTGCCAGATCGAGTAACATACGTGCTTGTTTTGAATAACAGATGTATTACAAATACGGTAACAAAAATATACGAAAATTAAAAAAGGCGAATATATGTCGCATACCGATAAATACAATGCGAGTGAATGAAAAAGAGAATCACACGTACGTGAAACAAAGCGGGGAAATTTGTTATTTTTTTCCCACGGCTAGAAGAAAAGTAACAATTCAAATAACAAATGCACGTATGTAAAGTAACAGGCGCATAACATGTTAGGCAACAGCTACCCGTCTTGCAGGGGTTGCCTGTAGTGTGTTGCACAATATTGCCATATTGCAGAATGACTCTGATTGGAACGAAGTAGAAGTTTAAGCATTACATACATTTTATACATGTATTTTAAAACCATCAAAGCCTTTTTTTAATAAAAATATATGAAATTAATTTCATTAAATTACAATTTATTCTTTTTTGTTCATAACCAAAATAAAAAATAAAAAATAAAGAAATAAAAGAGAATAGGAAGATCTTAAAGAGTAATTAACCATATTGTATTGAAAAATGTAAATAAATTCCAGTTGTCTTGCAGTTTTGATGTATTCACAACGCAAATTTCTGTGAATTTACTTTTAAAAATTTACAATGATCAAACTAACCAGAAGTTCAATAACCAGAACTTGAAGAAAACGAAAGTATCAAATCAGCCTATCTGGCGGTTAGCTATCCTCCGGTTACAGGTTAAGTTAATCGAACATTGTGAAAACGGGCCTAAGTGTTCAATCACCATTTCTGGCTAATACGGAAAATAATTTCAAACTCATTTTCGTATTTCAATCATATTTCCTGCAAAAATCTTCGTCCTTTTAGATGATTATTAGAAAAACCATATTAGTATCTTTATCGTTTGAAGACCACCAAACTAAACAACCACCAGTCATACACATATGCGGGTGTACAAATTTAGCTGTGCAACAAAAGTAAATTTTTTGTTTAAACGTTATACTTAAATTAGTTAAAATCAAATTTAAAATAAAGTTTATTTAAATATCTTTTAGTTTGATGTAATTTATTTTAAAAAAATTTTATTTTATTGTGAAAATTTTACATTTTTCTTGTGCATGTGCCAGTCATTCATATATTCGTATGTACAAATTGGCAATGTTGTAACAAAAGTTCTGTTTTTGTTAAAAACAATTAACTTAAATTAATTAAAATGAATTTTAAATTAAACTTTATTTAATTGTCTATTAGTTTGAGGAAATTCATTTTAAAAAAATTTGTTTTTTTTGTGAAAATTTTGCACTTTTGTATTGCATGTGCCAGTCCTACATATGTCCGGGTGTAGAAAAGCAATGGTGTAACAAAAGTTCTTTTTTTGTTTGAATATTTAACTTAAATTTGTTTAAATGAGTTTTGGAAGATAGTTTATTTAATTATCTTTTATTTCATGTTATATATTATTAAAAAAAAATATTTTTTCGTAAAAATTTTACAATTTTGTTACGTATGTACCAAGCATACACAAATAATGTATGCAAATAGCTATGTTCTTTGTAAAGCTTTTATTGCGATTAATTATATTATATTATATGCTAGCAATAAAGATAAAAATTCAATAAAATACATCATAATAATTATTTTTTGTATATTTCAGATTCCATTGGTATACTTCTTCTTTACTGGCGTAGATATCTGTCACGATTAAAACCAAGTGAACAATGCCGCCTGTTCAGCCAGGTCTTACTAAGCATGATATTTCTAACGGAGTGGAGGTCTTCCTCTGAAGCGGCTGTCTTAATATTTTAAGTACTCTAAAACTTATTTTTAGTCAGTCAAAATTCTAGTACCATTGTCTATTAAGTATTAGAAATGAATGTACAATTAATTTTGTTAAGCATAAGCATTAAAAATTTAAGCATTAAAAAGAAGTTAAATTAACAATTTTAATTTAATTATTTGATAAAAACAAACTAAATTTTTAAATCAAACTTGTAAATATGTAAATTTTTATTATTTATATTTTTAATAAACAAAAATAAACTTAAAAAATGCTATTTTTCATTTTAAAGGAAATATAGGTAAAAGGTCAATAGTCAATATGGGTAACACGTCCGATAACAAAGACATTTGTTTTAAATAAGTCACCGGTGACAGGTCCGATAACAAAGACATTTGTTTTAAATAAGTCACCGGTGACAGGCCCGCTAACAAATGCATTTGTTTTGAATAAGTCACCGCCCATAGATATGCTAACAAATGATTATGTTTCCAACAACACATGGGTAGCAGATACGATATCACGAACATTTGTTTTCAATAGCCAGTTGCTGCCAGATCGAGTAACATACGTGCTTGTTTTGAATAACAGATGTATTACAAATACGGTAACAAAAATATACGAAAATTAAAAAAGGCGAATATATGTCGCATACCGATAAATACAATGCGAGTGAATGAAAAAGAGAATCACACGTACGTGAAACAAAGCGGGGAAATTTGTTATTTTTTTCCCACGGCTAGAAGAAAAGTAACAATTCAAATAACAAATGCACGTATGTAAAGTAACAGGCGCATAACATGTTAGGCAACAGCTACCCGTCTTGCAGGGGTTGCCTGTAGTGTGTTGCACAATATTGCCATATTGCAGAATGACTCTGATTGGAACGAAGTAGAAGTTTAAGCATTACATACATTTTATACATGTATTTTAAAACCATCAAAGCCTTTTTTTAATAAAAATATATGAAATTAATTTCATTAAATTACAATTTATTCTTTTTTGTTCATAACCAAAATAAAAAATAAAAAATAAAGAAATAAAAGAGAATAGGAAGATCTTAAAGAGTAATTAACCATATTGTATTGAAAAATGTAAATAAATTCCAGTTGTCTTGCAGTTTTGATGTATTCACAACGCAAATTTCTGTGAATTTACTTTTAAAAATTTACAATGATCAAACTAACCAGAAGTTCAATAACCAGAACTTGAAGAAAACGAAAGTATCAAATCAGCCTATCTGGCGGTTAGCTATCCTCCGGTTACAGGTTAAGTTAATCGAACATTGTGAAAACGGGCCTAAGTGTTCAATCACCATTTCTGGCTAATACGGAAAATAATTTCAAACTCATTTTCGTATTTCAATCATATTTCCTGCAAAAATCTTCGTCCTTTTAGATGATTATTAGAAAAACCATATTAGTATCTTTATCGTTTGAAGACCACCAAACTAAACAACCACCAGTCATACACATATGCGGGTGTACAAATTTAGCTGTGCAACAAAAGTAAATTTTTTGTTTAAACGTTATACTTAAATTAGTTAAAATCAAATTTAAAATAAAGTTTATTTAAATATCTTTTAGTTTGATGTAATTTATTTTAAAAAAATTTTATTTTATTGTGAAAATTTTACATTTTTCTTGTGCATGTGCCAGTCATTCATATATTCGTATGTACAAATTGGCAATGTTGTAACAAAAGTTCTGTTTTTGTTAAAAACAATTAACTTAAATTAATTAAAATGAATTTTAAATTAAACTTTATTTAATTGTCTATTAGTTTGAGGAAATTCATTTTAAAAAAATTTGTTTTTTTTGTGAAAATTTTGCACTTTTGTATTGCATGTGCCAGTCCTACATATGTCCGGGTGTAGAAAAGCAATGGTGTAACAAAAGTTCTTTTTTTGTTTGAATATTTAACTTAAATTTGTTTAAATGAGTTTTGGAAGATAGTTTATTTAATTATCTTTTATTTCATGTTATATATTATTAAAAAAAAATATTTTTTCGTAAAAATTTTACAATTTTGTTACGTATGTACCAAGCATACACAAATAATGTATGCAAATAGCTATGTTCTTTGTAAAGCTTTTATTGCGATTAATTATATTATATTATATGCTAGCAATAAAGATAAAAATTCAATAAAATACATCATAATAATTATTTTTTGTATATTTCAGATTCCATTGGTATACTTCTTCTTTACTGGCGTAGATATCTGTCACGATTAAAACCAAGTGAACAATGCCGCCTGTTCAGCCAGGTCTTACTAAGCATGATATTTCTAACGGAGTGGAGGTCTTCCTCTGAAGCGGCTGTCTTAATATTTTAAGTACTCTAAAACTTATTTTTAGTCAGTCAAAATTCTAGTACCATTGTCTATTAAGTATTAGAAATGAATGTACAATTAATTTTGTTAAGCATAAGCATTAAAAATTTAAGCATTAAAAAGAAGTTAAATTAACAATTTTAATTTAATTATTTGATAAAAACAAACTAAATTTTTAAATCAAACTTGTAAATATGTAAATTTTTATTATTTATATTTTTAATAAACAAAAATAAACTTAAAAAATGCTATTTTTCATTTTAAAGGAAATATAGGTAAAAGGTCAATAGTCAATATGGGTAACACGTCCGATAACAAAGACATTTGTTTTAAATAAGTCACCGGTGACAGGTCCGATAACAAAGACATTTGTTTTAAATAAGTCACCGGTGACAGGCCCGCTAACAAATGCATTTGTTTTGAATAAGTCACCGCCCATAGATATGCTAACAAATGATTATGTTTCCAACAACACATGGGTAGCAGATACGATATCACGAACATTTGTTTTCAATAGCCAGTTGCTGCCAGATCGAGTAACATACGTGCTTGTTTTGAATAACAGATGTATTACAAATACGGTAACAAAAATATACGAAAATTAAAAAAGGCGAATATATGTCGCATACCGATAAATACAATGCGAGTGAATGAAAAAGAGAATCACACGTACGTGAAACAAAGCGGGGAAATTTGTTATTTTTTTCCCACGGCTAGAAGAAAAGTAACAATTCAAATAACAAATGCACGTATGTAAAGTAACAGGCGCATAACATGTTAGGCAACAGCTACCCGTCTTGCAGGGGTTGCCTGTAGTGTGTTGCACAATATTGCCATATTGCAGAATGACTCTGATTGGAACGAAGTAGAAGTTTAAGCATTACATACATTTTATACATGTATTTTAAAACCATCAAAGCCTTTTTTTAATAAAAATATATGAAATTAATTTCATTAAATTACAATTTATTCTTTTTTGTTCATAACCAAAATAAAAAATAAAAAATAAAGAAATAAAAGAGAATAGGAAGATCTTAAAGAGTAATTAACCATATTGTATTGAAAAATGTAAATAAATTCCAGTTGTCTTGCAGTTTTGATGTATTCACAACGCAAATTTCTGTGAATTTACTTTTAAAAATTTACAATGATCAAACTAACCAGAAGTTCAATAACCAGAACTTGAAGAAAACGAAAGTGTCAAATCAGCCTATCTGGCGGTTAGCTATCCTCCGGTTACAGGTTAAGTTAATCGAACATTGTGAAAACGGGCCTAAGTGTTCAATCACCATTTCTGGCTAATACGGAAAATAATTTCAAACTCATTTTCGTATTTCAATCATATTTCCTGCAAAAATCTTCGTCCTTTTAGATGATTATTAGAAAAACCATATTAGTATCTTTATCGTTTGAAGACCACCAAACTAAACAACTGTTGTACAACTTGCTGGCCAATTTTTAATTAATCCTGTTCGGTGAAAACTCAATAAATTTCTTTCTTTGGGATAGTAACAGGTCTTTTCTGTCGAGGTAATAAGTTAATACTTTGGTAATAAAATTTACCGTTTCTATTCTCAGCTCACTGTCACCCTGTAAGTTTTGTTTCCCGCGAAATAGGAGGTAACAAACGATCTACTGTTTGATTTTGTGTGGTTAATTTGAGTAAATATAAAAACCATCAATGTTTAGAGTTTAAAAGCTATGACAAGGGAGTAGATGTTCATTTTCATATACATACATATAATTTTTAAATAATTTTTTTTTAGTCAGAAGACACCCTCTGTTTTATTTGCGGTTTCTCTCAACAATATATTTCTTTTCCTACGGAACGTATTGGAATGCGTTGGGAGCAATAAAATCCGGCAAAATTTGCTTCCCAAAAACGAATGAAATACAAATATATACCTATATGAATATTATTCTTTTTACTTTACCAACTGGCAAATTTAATTTGACCAGACTACCAGCGTGTTTACTGTTTGTGTATGTTAAGCATTCAATTAATTTAGAACTACTTTAACTTAATGTTTAAATTAGGATCGATATTACCAGTCCTCATGTGACAAATGCTATTATTTCACAAATGTGTGCTGATCAAAAAACTGAAACAAATTCGTACGCACAAACTGTAGTGCGGAAAGAAGTGAAAAGATATCAAGCAGAAATTAAAGCATTAAAAAATAAGTTAGAGGAATCAGATATTGTCATAAATAATTTTAAGAAAATATTTACCGAAGGACAAATGCAAAAAATGGTTATCCCCGGTATCTGCTAACTGTTAAAATATCTATATATCCACGTTACAACGTTGATTCCGTAAAACCGATGTTAGTGAGGGTCTCCTGATTATATATATCTGTTGACAGAATGAAACGCATGTCAAAGCTTTCCAGTGACGATAAAATCTATGTTCTTGTTTTCGACGAAATGAAAGTAGTCGAGATATACGAATACGACCAGCCAGGAGACTCTGTCCAATTATGTACAAGTTGTGAAGGCACGTGGGTTACGAAAGTCGTGGAAGCAGCCAAAATTTTTCGATTTCGATGCCAGTATGACAAATACAATATTGTTATCTGTAATGTTTGCACCAAAAAACGTTGGATTTCCTGTAGTAGCGATAGTTTGTGATATGAGTCCATCCCATCGCAAACTGTAGAAAGAATTATCTTTAGCTGTCTTCTTCTTCTTCTGTTATAAATCCAAAACCACTTTCAGATAAGCCATGGTTCCCTATACCCATGAAGTTCCTTTTAGGAATACTAAATTGTATTGTATTGTAATTATATTTGATTTTATATGTACATTAGTTTGATGAGTGAAAAATATATAAAAAAAACATTGCATATACAGAAAATAAAATAAATTGGGAAATCTGGATAATAGGAAGGTGGGGAATGTAGGGTTAAGGTATTTTTGTGATAACCACCAATTTTTTTTTTTCAACTGACAAACTCGAATTTGTCTTTTTGTGATAATGAAATATCAAACCTATTATTAAATTCTGTAAGAGTAGATTCACTAATTACTTTTAGTTCGCTCTTCTATATAATATAATATTTTCAAAAAAGAAAGGGTTGGAGTTCTTCCAAAAGGGCTTCTGGTGTCCAATAAAGCTTCGTCTTATTGTATAATTACACCAACAAAAATTCAAATGTGGAATACGTTTAAGCTGGGCGGCTAAGTCAGGCTGTATTAGAGCCCTTTTTCAGTGCCGTTCGCTGTTAAGGTTGACTAAATGACCACCCTACACCAAAAAAATTTAAGTATAGGTTGCGAAAATATATCCTAGATAATATCGTAGATTATAGTGATTAATTATAGTATATCTATGTTCTAATTTGTATACTCAGCTCGAAACACTGAATGTTTAAATGGAGCATGCAATGTTTCCCCGGTTACAATAGACTGGATAACCCGAATCAGATCATTCGATTGCTTTAGACGATTCATGTCATTCGTACTTTGCCTACGATAATCTTGTTATCGATGACGCGGAAGGAGAACGAATCGATGCACAAATCATTAAGGCGTTTAATACCGACCGCTCCAAGGACTGCGATATTCTAAAGGAAGACGAGTTAGAATATGTATCGGGGTACATTATAAAAAAACTTAGCTGGCAATAACATTCCAGCGAGGAAAGTTTGTTTACCTGGGTGGATTAGGTATCTCGACAAACTCGATAACAGCAAACAAGTGGAACTGCCTGAAGAGATAAAACGATTTTTTTTTTTCAATTAATCTTTAAGGGGAGTAAGTTGAACTAAAAAAACCGATTTAAAAAAATATGTGTGTATTTATATCTAACGGCTAGTCTGCAAAATTAAATTAAATTGTACTTTCCTCTTGAGGTGTTCGTTTATACCAGATAATGTTTATCAACGAGAAGGACCAGCTCGTGCCGATTGCCAATTCGTTCCTACTTTTTCGTCTACCAGAAACACATTAGCGTGTTTTTCACCCAGAAATCTATGAGCGTATTTCACCACAAATTAACAGTGAGCAGACAGAAATCGCTCTCAAAATAGCAGAATGAGTAAATTGTATGAAAACTGAGAAAATCGGTGTAAAATATGATAAAGCCTATGAAAGTTAAATGTTAGCAAATGGTTGTTATAAAAATTTATTTAAACTTATAAATTTTTGTTATTGGCTTCAATAATTTTAATAATTTCATTAAACAGTTCAAAATATAGAATTCATATAATTTTTTATACCAATTTTTATATTTTTTAACGATTAGTGATGATTATGATAAATTAAAAGTAATAAATAATATCTGCATATTTGATTAAATTCTATTAAATATTTATCAGAAAATTTAAAACATTAATAATTAATAAACATTCTCTGTATTTATTTACATACATAGTTTTAGAGGTAAATATCAGAAAAGTAAGCAAATCAAAATTCATCCATGCACGCAAATATATGTACATTTCTTTACATATATACATACATATATACGCACATGAATTCAAATTTACACATTTGTTTACAAACAAAAGCGTACGCATCCATCAAAAAAAAAAATACTACGCATTGCCATGACAATACTATTATAATGGCCGCAATTTGAAATTAGAAAAAAACGAGCGTCGCACATCTCTCCTCGCGCGTCTATTCTACAAACCAAAATACAAATATTTGAAATTGAACCAATTTGTATTTTCAATCGACAATTGTAAAACGCACTCACGATAATGCGAACCGGGTTCTATAAAATTATCAAACGAATGTTTAATAAACACACTTCTTTTCATTTTCCTCCACATATGTATGTATGTAGTTATTTAAAACATTATATTTTAAGTGATTAATATATTATAATAAGTATGTTTCTAATATATCATACCCAATCCCTCTTCATGGTCAAACTAAGTGATTTATGGACCCAGTCTAAGAGTACCTCATTATTTTTAAAAATATATTTTTGAATTAAATTTATATTTAATACTTCGATATAGTTTAACATTTAATAGAAACTTTAAATCGTTGAGAAATTACGTATGCAAAAGTAATGCAGTTGGATGTACAATGTATAATTAAAATATTATAGGAATATTCGCGATATACATAGTTCAATGTACCTGAACTATTCTGTGACAACAGCAAATAACTATCGATAGAATGAACCCCTTTCTTTACAATTACCAAACGAATATAAATTTAATATGTATTTTAACTATGAATACAATTTCAAAATGTCTAATAATTCAATACAATTAAAGACTTCTCAGAAGCGATTTTCGACTGATTTCCAATTTATGGTATGCGTCTTGATTTCCCAACAAATGGAAGTACTTACACTTTATTCTAAGTCGGCCCATGCGTTTTTATAAGGGTGTTAGTAGAACCAGGACTCTAACCCTGGCAGTTCGCAATGCCAACCACTCGGCTATTTTGGAATAAGCTTTATAAAACTCACTTTTACTCACTGTTTATGGGATAGTTAATTTGTGATAGAAGTATTTTGGTGGTACACAGAACTCACTGTACCTGAATTCTTATACCAAAATACGAAATATAATAAATTTTCTGGCTTGTACTGGAATTGTCTAGGGCAATGTTGCCAATCTTCGCTTGCCAGTTTTCTTTCCCGAACAAAATATAAAATATTCTAAAATTTTAGAATTTAAGAATTTCATCAACCTCGCCACAACTCAGCTTGAGGGCAAGGCGCTTGTGGGAAGGCAAGGAAATTCTTACTGGCCGATATGAGCTAATAGGCGAACAGCAAATTTAGCAACAGAATGCCGATTTTTTCATTTTAGTAGACAAATTTGAATATTTGAATATTTGAATTTTTGTCAGTTAGAATTTGAATCAATGCTTGTAGATGCCATGTGATTTTTGCAGGTTCAAGGGAAAGCGGCAGGCAAATGTATTTTGTTGTTGCTTCATGTATTACGACCATTTTTGTTTTTTAATTTTTTGAATTTTTTCTACAGCTTGTCGGCATGGTTATGCAGGGGCATGTGTGCGATAAACTTATGAATGAAAATGTTATTGTTGTATTTTACTAGAATTTGAATAATTTGTAGATGTCGTATGAATTTTACGGGTTGAAGGGAGAGAGCATGCGATTTTTTTAATTTTTGAATATGTCAAGAGCTTGTTGGCATGGTTATGCAGGGGCATGTGTGCGATAAATTTATGAATGAAAATGTTATTGTTGTATTTTATTAGAATTTCAAGCTTTTGGATGTGAGAAGCATTTAGAGGGATAGTGTAGGTGAAGTATTTTTACATAAAAATGATCAGTTTGCATTTGTTTGCATATGCGTGTATGTACATATGTATATACAAATTTGTATGTATGTACATATGTATGTATATATGTATTTCTTGGCACAATTAAGTACTTTCTAAGGTACATGTGCCTGTAGCTCATACAAATGTTAGTCTTATCATTACTTATCAAAGAGAAATTTTTTTTTCAGAATTTTACTCTAACCATATTTTTGCTTTAAAAGTTAATTAAATTATTAATACTATTTTCAATAAGATTGTACAAAAAAAAGTTCAAATCTAAATTATAAAACATGATACTTTCCTTCTTATTCTGAAAATTTATTCATGCATACACAGACTGAAAATAATATTTTCGCATATTTTGATATCAAACGTATAAAATGTTTTGTATATAAGGTTAACATACAACAATGTTATTTCGAGACGGAGAATTACATTTCTGAGCATATTTATTACAACTATGCTCACCAATGTTATACGCTAATAGAAAACTCTGTTAATTTCTTTGACAGTGATGAAAAAAGCGCTCTGGCTCACTCGACAGTTTCCACGCTGGTCCGCAATTGAACCTTCTCGTTGATAAACATTCTCTGTTTATACGTATATACGTATAACCGGATAAAAGTTTATTTTGCTTATGTATTTTCTTTTCAGTTATTTTAGTTGATCACCATCACTTTTTGTTACATATGAAAAAGCACTCATTCAAAGTGTGAGCTGGCACAGGATGAGTGAATTACGTCTAATTGCAACATTAAGATAGTAAAGATGTGCTGTGTGCACTGCGAGTTTTATATCTTCAAAATAAATGTTGGTTTTTATCTCGCTGATTTAAATATGTATGTATATACATACATATATGCAACTTAAAATATAACTTATCTTGGTAATAATAGTTCTGTTCGTTGACTAAATGTGCAGTAAAAATTTTTCCTGAATTTTATTGAATCGTGTTCGTAGTAAAATTAATAACGAGAGAACGTAATTTACACGTTTAGTTTGGAGAGAAAGTTGCCAATTCGTGCTAGGAGAATTTCAAGCCGTAAAAACTACCCTGCAAGATCGGGCTGATGGGTTCACCAATACACTCACGCGATTTCGGGCAGCACTAATGCTGCAACTACCCA